>JAFJYI010000096.1:1996573-2662098 GCA_019022655.1 Acacia acuminata | reverse complement strand
TGAATATCAAAAGATATAATAGATAATGAACTAAGCAATAAATGAACATATAATTTGTTTTTGGCTTAGTTGGTTGCTCTAGACATACTTGCCTATTTATAGGCATTCGCCATTAATGACTTTGTCGTGAGCATTCAAATTTTCCTTTAGACACATATTGGAGCCGTTTAAGGATATCAATGTTTGGTCTCTTTCGTCTTTGCTTAATAACTACTTCAGATGAAATCCCATGGTTTGCTTTGTTTTTGCTTCGCATTTAATACTCTAATGAGTTTTGCTTTTGAATCAAACTTTTCTTTGATCATCTGAAACTTATACATAAACATGATTAGTAGCATTGAGAATATTGTAAGTGGAGCTATATACCCAAGAGGGGGGGTGAATTGGGTATTTAAAAACTTTTCATGAAATGCTGTTTTGAAACTATAAAAACGAGAGGTAAACAAAGTGAGGAAGAGGAAGTGGACACAAGGATTTATACTCTTGGTTCGGTCCTAACAACTTGACCTATATCCAGTCCCGCACTCTCGGGATTCCCACTATATCAAGGATTACACACTGTACTCAAGAGATAGTTCTCTCACTAGAACTCACTCCCCCTTACAAGTTGTAATCAATCAACCCAACCACCAAGTCGCGACTTGTGGTTCTTTACAATAAATGATTCACAGCGAAAACTCTCACAAAGAGTAGATAATGTTAAACACTGAAGCTTATGTATCACAAGATACTACGTATGAAAACCGAAGAAATAAATGTGAGACTTGAATGATTTTCATTTTCGCGATGTGTCGTGGGAAAGGCTTGAATGCAACTCCATTTATACTCGAGATCATTAAATGACCGTTGCTTTCCAAATAGATCCGTTGGAGAAGTTCTCCCGGTGTTAGGAGGTGGCTTAGACACTTTCTCTCTCCAATATTCTCTTCAACAGCCGGCCAAGTAATCGAGTTGACCTTACGAATTAATCCGTTGGAGATGTAGTTGCTTGTTGTAGAAAACATTCTTAAATGCTTTGTAGACGTGCGCGAGTGGATTAGCCAAAGTTATGCAACTTTCGATCGTTGCATTTAATGTTCTCAACCACTTTTTGCTTTTTGCTTTAACACTTCAAAATCTTTCTCTAAACCATCCGAAACTCACTAATAAAGTCATTAAACATAGCTAAGAATAGTAGAGAATAATCCTGGGAAGTATTAAGATTAAACAAGAATGATTTGAAAAATCGTGTAAATCAAATTTCAAAATCAGCGATCAAAACTCGAGTTTTGTTCTTCAAAACTTGAGTTTTCAACTGTGCACAAAACCAAACTCGAGTTTCAAGATCCATACTCGAGTTTGCTTCTTCCAGAGAGCAACATCGCGATTTATGCTTCAAACCAGGTTTTCTGATGAAAAAACCCAAAACTCGAGTTTTGTCCAAAACTCGAGTTTTGGACTATTGATATGAAAATGTAGTTTTAGTCCAAAACATCAAAACCGGAGGTTTTCATCCAAAACTAGAGGTTTTCAAATCAAGAGAATACTGATGCTCTCGGGTTGCTCGAAACTCGAGTTTGTCTTCCCAAACTCGAGTTTCCACTTATAACATGAAAACTCTGAAAACCTTTGAACATATCAAAACTGGCGGTTTTGCAATTGTGAAAACTTGAGTGCCTACGCGTACCAAAACTCGAGTTTTGCTCCCAAAACTCGAGTTTTCATATGTTCATGAAAACTCTTGAAAAGATTCGTCGATATTAAACTGCGTTTCAAACCAAAAACTGCAGTGTTCATATGTTGAAAAATCATCTCGAGTAACATATCAAAACTCAAGTTTTTACCCCAAAACTCGAGTTTTGAACTATTTCACAAAATGTGAGAATTTCTTTGAATAGCTCAAAAACTAGCGGTGCTCTCTGAAAACCGGGGTTTTGAAACTTGGAAACTTCAAAGGCTCTCGCCAAACCCAAACTCGAGTTTTCTTTTTGATCAAAAAATAGGTGCTCTCTGTAATACACAAAACTCGAGTTTTCAAATGAAAACTCAAGTTTTCTCGGTTATCGAAATAGAGCACTTTTTTCGCAAGACAAAAACTCGAGTTTTGAAACCAAAACTCGAGTTTTGTCATGACGGTAAGTTTTCCAACTTACTAAGACAAAACTTTGAATTTGTTTACAATTGTCAATCATCATCAAAACACATATAGAACTAACAAATATGAATAAGTAATAATCAAGCTTAAACATATGTTCATTGTGAGTTTCAAATTTATCAAGACGTTGATTATCAAAAGACAATGAACTTACACTCAAGTGTGATTCAAGACCACTCGAGTGCTTTGCATTCTAACTCGAGTTCCAGATGAACTTTGAGTTCTTGTAGTGAAGTATTGAAAGATCACATCACTCCAGTTCTTAATACTATAACTTGAGTGATCTCCTATTTGTTTAAAAATAGCTTCAACACTACTTGTGACTCAAGTGAATATTTTGATGACTTGCATTGACTGTAAGTGACCTTGGATCACTCAAGTAACTCTCAGGATCACTTGAATAAGCACTTATCACTCTTTGTTCGTCTGAGTGTGACAACTTACTCACGCAAGCGAGCTTGTTATAACTTGCCGAAACAATGCAAGTGACTTGCATAATCATTGCGAGTGATCATTAGCACTCGAGTTTTCACTTACTCACTCAAGTGCTCTAAGCATATTACTTGAGTAATGAAATCCATCATTTGAGTGATCTGCCATAACTTTTAAAAATACTGTGAGTAGCTTGCTAAATTCCTACGATTGAAGGAGTGTCACTTGAGTGCTAATGTAGCCACTCAAGTGATCTTGTATCACTTCTTAATCTTTCAGCAAGTGACTTGCAAAATCACTGGAAGTTAGGATCATCACTTGAGTGCATTACTTACCACTCAAGTGATCATCTCAGATTACTTAAAGTGAGTAATCTTGTTGATTCAAGTTTTAATTCAAATACAGTTATATTACTCAAGTGTTGAGAAACTCACTCGAGTGACTTAAATCATCAAGTCCTCATTGTATTTCAAGATTTGTTGTCTGAGAACTAACACATAGATCTTAGGTTTGTAAATAATTTCAATTAAGATCACGTTGAGTCTTGCTTTGAGTTAGTCTAATTATTTATTTCATTTCTCTTACCCAAGAATCCCCAACCTTTTCTAGCACCAGAGGCAGTTACAATCCCCCAAAGTTAGGACGTGAACCCTACTTCTCCATCAGAGGTATCAAAACCTTGCTCTCTTTTGTTGGATGTCTCGTTGCTATGTGTTGTTACCATTGTTGTTGTATACACGCATGCTGCCACCCATCATCATAAGAAAATTTAGGGCGATCAATGTAGGGTCAATGTTACAAGTGTTCTAGAGGGCGGAAGGTGTAGACGTTCTATTCGCCAATGACAAGATTGTTAAACTAGGTCGTGCAATAGGATCTTTCATCCTTTGGCCTCAACATCTGGTTCACATGGTGACAACACCTCTAATGGTAGGAAACACCATACAATTAATTACTTGAATTTTCTTTAACATCCTACTTATAATCTTTAATTTAAGTGTTGCTAGGATAAAAAACAAGCGGCAAGGTTTCCTTATTTGGCACAACTCCAAAATATCAACGCAAAAATTAACAAGGTTGATTTTCATATGCCTTGTGGGATTGTGGGTAGAATGATCTTGTATACCTATGCAGTTGGCAACAAAGATATTAGAGAGTTCTTACCTTTAGAGGAGATAGGCATCGAATGGGTTACATTTGTAATTAAGTGAGTTTATTTTTTATTTTTAACTTTAATTAATGTAGTGATTTTTATTTAGGATTCTATATTCATTTATCATTTTAATTCTATGGTAGCTACTTCCACAAAAAATATGTGGCGAAATGAGGAGAAACACATCCTATGGATTCTTATGACCTGGGCATCTAGCAAGGAATCTAAACAAGTTGGAAGAGAGGATAGGCTATGTGGGCTATACAATCGAAGAGCCTCAATTGTCATGTTATCTAGCACCAATTGTTGAAAATCAAGTAACTTTATTTTATCTATTTAAGACATACTTAGTTTGTTCAGTTAAGAAGTATTGTGTTAGCTAACATCATTTTAATTTATATATGTTATTATAGTTATCATTGGAATCTGTGTGTTGATTTTCCCTTGATCAACATCATCTTTTGGCTTGATTCCTTGGATTACAAGCCAAACAAAGAGATAAAATCATTTTCAACACATAAGTCAAGACATTGCTTTTTTACTTGAACAATTTTTTTAATGTCTTTTGCTTTTCATTTTAATGATATAGTGCACTCAAGACATGTTATTTAATATGTAGGAGGTGCAAAAATAAAACGACTAACACGAAGTGGTACCAGCTGAAAGTAAGTTGTTTAAATTTAAGTTATTTAAATGACAATCATTTTATATTTGCCTTTATTCATTTTTACCATTTTCTTTTGATGTATAGTGCTTTTAGCAACCAGGGAAAAATGAGTGCAGATACTATGTTATACTTAATAATGTAGCTGCATGTGGTGGAGTATTTAGAGATCAAGATGGTAGTTGATTGGGAGGATTTGCAAGAAAATTGGGAAGATGCAAGACACCTCGGAGGTAGATATGTGGGGAGTTTATTATTGTCAAATTTGTGAGTTGACTTTCCTAGCTTATGATTTTACATTTTTACTTTTAAAAAATTGTGTCAAGTCACTCTTAAACCTATGCTAGCTAATAAACATGGTAAGACTCACGAGTTTGCACACACCGAGTTTATAGTTATTACTTTTCTTACTTACAAAATTGTGTTGACTCAATTTTAAACTCTTTGTAACTTTTTTATTTATTTAATCAATCTCATTGGCTTTAAATATAAATTCTATAAAAATTTATTTATTGAATATAATAATTTACTAATGTCGATGGATTTAATGTCAATTATTTAGATTTAAAAATATATTTAAATTAAACTCGTTGTTATTTTTTATATTTTAGTTATTTAATTATACACTATTAATCTATTTATTGATAAAAGTACTCTTACGGTTTTCATAAACTCATGAGTGGGACTACTAGTACTAACTGGGGCTACGTCACTAAAAAGAATTCCAGAGATGAAAAGTGATTATTGAATCTGACTCAAGAGTAGGGAAAAGGACAATAGATTCTTGGAAAGTGTTGTGGACCTGCGTAATGGGCCTGACAGAGTTTGGGCCCACTGGAGCACTTTATGACAGGATCTCCCTCAGTCAGGTAAAACGTCGATCACCCCATGATCATGCCTACAATCTTGGGTAATACAGGTAGTAGAGCAATCTCTGCACAGATCGTGGGGGCGCGTATGGCTTGGGGAGCAAGTGCATTACTGGTGGGTAGGAACCCTAGGTGACCTATATTAATAGAAGGATATTGACCAGGTGCATTCTCTCCATTCTCTATTGATCATTTACATTCAGTCCCACTATGCACACACCCTAGTGATCTGTGTCTACTCAGTGTTATCTTCCTCATAGATAGAAGTGGGTAGCCTTCCCTTGAGGAGTCATTTGATCCTACATAGACCAATCACTAGCCCTAGAGGCTAGACATACGTGTTCTACACTAGAACATTGGCGCTAACCGTGGGAACCGTAAAGTTCGATTCCCAAACCACTAAGCCATAGTATTATCATTGCAAATGGCCACAAATACAAGAAGTCGTAGTCAGGAAACTCAGCAAGATCAATTGCTATAAGGACAGCCACAACAACAGCATCATGAGCAGACAACTTAGGTGGCAGATTCTATGGCCCCAGATGCAGATCATGTTGTTGTGGAAACTGAGCCCGAGACGTCGAACAGAGAAAGCTCTCCACTCCCTAGAACATGGTGATCCAGCAAGTTGGTCCGTCAGTCCAACCGCATAGTCCTCTCGTTGGAATTTCAAGTGGAAAATCCCATCATCCGATTGTTACAATCCACCCTTGGATCGGTGATGAACCGGATGGAGGAAATGGAAACTCGTAATCGTCTCCAGAGAGAGGAGGATATCCAACTTATTCGTGAAGAAATGGACCATCGTAATGCCATTTGGAGGAAGAGGAAAGCCGAAGATTGCGACAAATTTTGGAGGAGCATGCTGGATGGATAGTGAACCCGGTATGTAGTGCAGGAAGAGACATTATTGGACCAAGCCGAGTTAATGCTTCGGTATCTACAAGTGCCAGAACACCACTTGCAAACCTTGTGGAGGGAACCATGCTTGATCGGGATCAGCTCCAGAATGCAGGAGACGAGGTGGTCAAGATACAATCGTTGGAAGAATGTGTTAAAGTGCTTGAGAATCCCGCACACAATGCCAGCCGAAATGCTATAAATCCAAGCGGGGATAGTCGCACAACAGCCACTCAGGTTAATGAGGAAGCCGAAAAGGTTCAAAATCCTAGGCAAGACCAGACTCGAACTCGGAGCTCGGATCAAATGAAAGGAAAGGAGCCTGTCAGGAGTTAGGGTCCAGCTAAGGAGGGCACAACACCTTCCTCATAACACGTGTCAGTTTTTGATGATGAGGATAGGTTCTTGAGTCCTTTTCCCGAAAGGATCATGACCGCGTCTTACCCCAAGGGCTTAGACACAAAGGACTTTCCAAAGTACAACGGGAGTCAGGACCCACAAGTGCATGTTAATAATTTCAAAATGGAAATTATGGTGAAGGGTTATTCAGGACCCGTGATACCTCGGCTGTTCGCGGGGACATTACGGGGAGCCGCGCAAATTTGGTTTAATTCCTTACCAATAAACTCAGTTCCGGACATGAAGGACCTAGTAAATAAGTTTTTGATGAATTTCACCACAAGCAGGAAATAGCCAAAGACCGAGTTCCAACTCGGATAGGTGAAGCAGTCACCCAGTGAAACACTGCAAAAGTATTTGGAGTGTTTCAAGGACACATCTCTACAAGTGCTGGGGTTGAAAGAGGAAGTATATCTGCATTGTGTCATCAATGGCTTGGATAAGTCATCCCGCCTGAGGAAATCAGTCATGAAGCGTCGTCCAGAAACTTTGGCGGAATTCCGAGATCAATCCAAGCAATATTTGGAGCTGGAGCAAATGTATATCAAGAGCCAAGCACCGAAGGAGAAAGCTAGGAATCCGCCTCCTCAGGGCAAGGAACAATATTGCCAAAGCAGGCCAAACTCCCAAGAACGCAGAAAAGAAAACAAGCCTAGAGGAAGTAGAGTGGAAGGGAGGTACGATAGATACGCCCCGTTGAAGGTGTCTCAAGTGCAAATCTGGAAAGAGGTGTCCATGACAGAGATGAAGAAAGTTGAGTGACCACGGCCATTACGAAGAAAGGCCACCCTGGACAAATCTTGATACTGTGAGTTCCATGATCAGCACGATTATACTACAGACGCTTGCTGGGATCTAAGGGATGCCGTGGAGAAGTTCGTCCGAGAAGGAAAACTACGTCGTTACATCATTCAGACTGAGGGACAGCAGAACAAGCGCCAAGGAGGTCGGAGTAAAAGTATGCCCCCCGAGAAGAAGAGGCGCGAGCAAAAAAAGAAGGCGGAAGGCAGTAACGATGAATTTCCCGATTCTAAATATGACTGCGGTGTTATCGTGGGAGGATTTAGAGGTGGAAGAGACTCAGCTACTCAACAGAAAAAATAATTGAAAGAGGTTCTCTCCGTTAGGAACCGCCCAGAGTTTAAGAAAGACTCTACGAAGCCAGAACGACCAATACTCGGCTTTACCCAAGAGGAGTTGGAGGGAGTAGCGCCCCGCCACCATGACGGGTTAGTAATCACGAGAACAGTAGTGAACTGCTGTGTCAGGAAAATTTTTATAGATAATGATAATGCAATGGACATTATTCTTTGGGATGCGTTCAAGCACATGAGGTTTGACTCGGAGGACTTGAAGCCATGCAAGACTACCTTGACGGGTTTCAACGGAAAAGACACTCGTCCGAAAGGGTATATAGATCTCAAATTGACATTAGGGACTAAGGAGGCATTTAAATCTGAGCTTGTCTGATTTATGGTAGCCGACTTCCCTTTCCCATATAACATCATCTTAGGAAGACCAACAATTCATGACTGGGATATGCTGGTGTCCTCAAAGCACAAGAGGATGAAGTTCATTAACAGGAAGAACCAAGTCGTTACTGTCAAGGGTGACCAGAAAGACTCCTGACAGTACTACTTTGAGGCTGTTAAAGAAAGAGGGATCATCCTGGATGATGCTATTGAGTCAAAGAAGCTGGTAAGAGCAGCGGCCGCATATGTTATGGTGAATGACCAATTGTCTAAGAAAGTCTTGCACTCCCCCATGTTGAAGTGTCTTAGCGTGGAAGAAGCCCAGTATGTTTTGGCCAAGATTCACGAAGGAATTAATGGACAACATATGGGCGCCAAAGCACTAGCCTGGAAAGCAGTTGGGGCCGACTATTACTGGCCCACCATGGCAGCCGACGCTCAAGACCATGTACAAAAATGCTAGAGTTGTCAAAAGCACGCCAATGTAATCCGGACTCCACCGGCAGAATTAACGTCAATCTCGGCTCCGTGGCCGTTTTATAAGTGGGGGATGGATTTGTTGGGACCATTCAAGCCGGCGCCAGGACAAGTACGATGGCTAATAGTAGCAGTAGACTACTTTACCAAGTGGATCGAGGCCGAACCGCTGGCCACAATTACCTCGACTCGGGTGCAAAAGTTCCCTCAAAGGAATATTATATCCCGGTTGGTTCGTAGCAGAGCTAGTCACAGATAATAGAACCCAGTTCATTGATAAAGGCTTCCAAGAGATGGTATCCAATTTTGGTATTAAACACCATTTTCCCTCGGTTGAGCATCCGCAATCCAACGGCTAAGCCAAAGTGGCAAACAAAGTCATCGTTGATGGACTCAAAAAGTGGATGGAAGATGCTAAATCTAGTCAAAGGAGCATTTGTACTTCGTCTTATGGGGACATCGGACCACCGCTTCAAACATCCACCGGAGAAACTCCTTTAGGCTGACTTATGGGTGTGAAGCCATGATTCCGATTGAAATCGACGAACCCTCATGGAGGAGAATTAAGGCTCTACATGAGGAACACGAGAACGGCGAGGCAATTGCAGTAGATTTGGACCTAATTGACGAAGTTAGAGTTACGGAACATTTTCGAGAAATGGCAATGAAACAACTCATCGCTACTCGATACAATAAGAAGGTGAGACCACGAACATTCAAAAAAGATGACCTAGTCCTTCGGAGAGCAGACATAGGCCACAAGAATGCTGGTGACGGAAAGCTTGCTGCAAATTGGGAAGGCCCTTATCGCGTCAAAGATAAGCTCAACAAAGGAGCATACATGTTGGAGTCGTTAAAGAAAAAGCCGATCCAGAGAACATGGAACGCAGATAAGCCAAAGCCTACTCGCTTGAAGCTAGGATCCACCGAGAAATGATGCAGCCTCGAGTTGTAAAATTCTCGTGGTTATGTCTCAAGTTTGTGAAGTTTCCCTGTTTTCATTTGTTTCTGGAATTCCCTTTGTTTAGTTTATTTTCAGGTGTTCTGACCGCAACATGATTATTCCTACGAGAATCATGTACGACGATGTTAGTGCCGGACTAAGTAAATAAAGAATGTTGGGTCTAGGAACCCATTTTCAGTAGTTGTGTTGTAGCGGCAAAGCCGCCTAAAATCAGTTAAACATGTATGAATCCGAGGTATAGAAACCCGTATTCACGAATCATGTAGCGGCAAAGCCGCCTAAAATGAGCTACACATGTATGAATATGAGGTATAGAAACCCGTATTCACGAATCATGTAGCGACAAAGCCGCCTAAAATCAGTTAAACATGTATGAATCTGAGGTATAGAAACCCATTTTCACGAATCATGGCGGCAAAGCCGCCTAAAATCAATTACACATGTATGAATCTGAGGTATAGAAACCCGTATTCATGAATCATGTAGCGGCAAAGCCACCTAGAATCAATTACACATGTATGAATCCGAGGTATAAAAACCCGTTTTCACAAATCATGTAGCGACAAAGCCGCCTAAAATTAGTTAAAGATGTGTGAACTCGAGGTATATAAACCCATTTTCATGAATCATGTATCAGCAGTACTACCGTGAAATTAATTCACATGTATAAAATCCATGGTAAATCAACCAGTTTTTATAAATCATGTTAAAATTTAACGTGTATGGAATTGAGGTACAAAGCCAGTTTTCATAGGACAAGTCCTAGTGGCAAAACCGCAAAATTAATAAGCATGTATGACTTCGAGGTATATGAACCTGTTCTCATAACTCATGCTAAGACAGCTAGTTACAAAGGCTATGCAATAAACAAAACTTTGGATTTATAATCCAAGTTCAATTTACAAAAAAGACGCCAAAGCCAATAAAATGGCGGATAACTCGGATAAAAGAGAACCATCTCGCCAACCTTGATCAAGTCGGAAGATATGTGTTTATCTTTATTTTGGGATATGTCTCAATTAAACAGCAAACAAATGGTGGATTAGTAATAATTCACATAGAAAACGGGTGCAAATTGCAAATTGCAAGTCCACCCGACTTGACGCGCGGGTTTGATGAATCAAGGTACATAGGAAAAGTAAATGCTTGTCATTAAATAAGAATTGTTTACATAGTGTGGGTGTTGGAAGTACTAAGTGAGTACAAGAAATCTCTAATAACGTGCTTTTACAACCACAACATACTAACAAATAGAGTTAAGGTGAGCTTCAACAAAAAGTGTCCTGAATTACACAGAGGAAGGCGCCTATCAACCAAAAACAAAGGAGACTAGAGCCGCAATGAGGTTATGCTTAATGTAATTCAGCAGCAGAAGCATCCACATTGGGGTTAGCCAAGTTGGGAGGGTTGACCTCTTCGCTTTGGACCTCTGGAACAACCTCGGGACCAAGGGCAGGCGAGCCGGTGGACGATGAGGGGGGAGGAATGAAGTTTCCATCTTCAATATAAGCATTATAATGCCCCTTGGAGGTTCAATGAAACGATCGGTTCAAAAATCGAACATGCTCCAGAGCATTGTTGAAGGCATCCTCAACACCGACTTTGAGCTTGGAGACGTCGGCACAGGTAGCAATGAATCCTTCCTTGTAATGCTTCAGCTCTGCCTCCAGCTCCAACATTATGGCCTTGTGCCTGCTCATGGAGTCAACGACGTTTTCATGAACCTACTGCCTCCTGGCTACCTCCGCCTCAGCCTTCTGCAAACTTTCTCGAGCTCGTTGAAGCTCTTGAAGAAGGCTTTCCTTCTCAGCCTTGACCACCTGCACCTCAGTACGCAGATTGTCCCTCTCCGTCTTCACACCCTGCGAATCCTGGAGAGTCCAGGTCGCCAGCCCGCTTGCTTTGTCTCTCTCCGTCTGAGCAATCTTCAATTCCTCTTGAACTAGGGCATGTTTTCCTTTAAGGACCGCCACAAGTTGGCACAGCCCGACGATCTTTAAGCCCGTTTGCTCCATATCTCAAAGCTCCTTCACCTTGGGGTTAGACAGAGGCATGCCATCATAATAGTGGTCAGGAGGGGGAAGACCTTGGCGAAGAAGCTTGGTGACCCTATGCTCCCAAACATGGGACCAAGGGAGCACAAAAGTTGGCGGCGGTAAGCGGCGATCGTGCTTGGTAGCTTGAAGTTCTGAATTCGGAATAGGTGGAGAAGGCGAGGGCGTGACATCTCGTGCAGGGACAGCGACAGCTTTTCTCTTGGTAACCTTGGCCTTCTTGACGGAAGCTTGTTGGGCGAGCTCAGGGGCCGAGTGTTTGTCACCTACTATGGCCCTTGTCGTGGTCGCACCTGTGGTCCCCTCATCACGGGTGGTTACATCAAGGTAGGCTGGTCGTTTCCCCATTTGTCGACCTGAAACAAGGAAACTGAGATCAATTGTCTATGCAATGAAAAACAAGTTACGAAGAACAATAGAAGATCGAGTTCGTACTAGCGATGAGTCGTTTTTTGAGTACAAGAGCTGAAATATATTACCAAGTCCACCAACTTGCCCTTCTTACTTGCAAGTTTCGTAAGAGCGAGTATGGCCTCATCCTCGGCTTCTGAAAGACTAGTAACTGAGGGGATGAAATCTTTGGGGGTCAGCTTATGGTGACCCGTACACCAGTACAAGGGAAATCGTTCTTCAACTTCCCCGAAGTCGAGGGATTGGAGAAACTGAGGCACTTCCCCGAGCTTGGCAACAACCTTGAAAAAGGAGGTTTTAAAGCCTTTCCACAAATCTGTGAATGGCTTAAGGAATTTGCGACCATGGGCAGCTTGGAGAGACGTCCAGCCAAACCATGTATGATCGCCCTCAGTGGTGACGTTGGTCTCTAAAGGAGCAAAGAAACTACAAAAAATGGAGACGAAACAGGCGAGATCTGGGTTTTACAGAAATTCTCAGACGCAATAGCAAAGGCCCAGCCATTAGGATGCAGCTAAGAGGGGGCGAGGTGCAAGTGGCGAAGAAGGCACATCTGGAAGTCAGTAAAAGGGAATTGTAAACCTAACCGGCTAATTATATCTTGATAAAAATAAAATAAGTGGAGACCCTTATCGCTCGATCGACAAGAAGCGATAGACTCATGTACTTGAGGTAGGCATATGTCATATCCCTCCCCACCATGGACCATTCGCACAAGTTCCTCCGCTGTCATCGAATTCCTCATATATGTCACGGTGCTACTAACAATGGGCGGTTGGGAGGTACCAGAATAGCCAGATTCTCCCATCATGGATTGACATGTATAGTGTGAAGAAGAAGCCATCTAATACCTATAATAAGAAAAATGGCAAGAGTCAGAAAGTGAGAGTATACCTGACACAACAGGGGTAACCCGGGGAGTATAAAGAGGAATTGGGTCGGGGCAGATCGGGAGGACACCAACCGAGCTGGACGGAGGAATGATGTTACACTGACATTTATCCAGCAGAAAGTCGGCCTCCCTATCACAACCAAGGTTGGCAAGCTCTATGGCTTTGTAGCAACATTCATCACAGGGCGTAGGGCCTGAAGACGGTATAACCGGGGTAGAGCAACTTTGGTCTATGTTTGGAGCTTGGGGTAAGGATGTTCTCTGATCTAGGTTTGAAGCTTGGGGTAAGGATACTGACATTATGGTGGGTTTAAGGATTGAAGGGTGCGAAACTCGGGCACTTTCCCTACTCCCACTTCCCCCCGAGGTACAAAGGAAGGCTTCCTTTTTCTCTTCTTCAGTAGGAAGAATTGACCAAAGCCAAAGATTCTCAAGTATGTCCCTATCTTCTTCGAGGATGGGCCTACCATACATGTCCAAAGGCACATCGGGATTTGGGTTCATTTGCATGGACAAAAAGGAGAAAAAACGCTGAAGTTCAAAAAAGTTATCAAATGAATGCAGGTAAACCCAGAAAACCCAAAAATCCAGTGAGAAAGAAAACCCGAAATCCAATGAGAAAGAAAACCCAGAAATCCAGTCAAAAAGAAAATCCAGGAATTTTGAAGAACTTTAGCAAAACAAATGCAAGAATCCATAGGTATGGAAATGACTCAGACCAAGGGCCAATATCTCAATGTTTGTTCTCAACGCTTCTCGTTCAGAGAGGAATTCAAGTAGGTCATCACAGTCATTCAAATACCCACACAGCAAAAAACAAAGCAACAATAGCTCAAAAGGCGAAAGAGAAAAAGCCCAGAATGCTACAAGGGAGTTTACGATAAACTGAAGAAAACAAAGGGCCAGAAAGGTGTTAATAGTACTTGATAGAAGAAAATTTGGGAGTAGTCAAAAACTTCGAAGGCGAAGAACTTTTTGGCAAGTGGGAGAATTTTCTGAAAAGGCAGGAAAGCTCGTAAGTGAAGTGATGAAAAGAAATAGTGAGTGGGGCTTTATAGACGCGATGAATTGAAGGGTCGGAATTGTAACGTGAAAATGTATGAAGCGTTACGACGAATGGAAAGAGGAAAAGGCAAAAACCCTCAAAAGCAATCATGACAGTTATGAAATGACGAGAGCATTTAATGCGCATGATAACTGAAGGTGGCTCTTACGGGCGTGTGGCCATTATCTCAAAGATGGCGGTTATACGCTATGTTGCAGGAAAGCGAATGGACGTATTGCTTAGGAGTAATCGTGCCTATTCGTATGCCTACATGCTCGCACAATACCCCGGATTGGGGGCAACACGTGCCAAGGAATGGCAAACTCGGAGTGATGCTTGAATAATTCCGAGATCATCCCAGGCATCATAAGAGCAAATGATCTTAGGAGATGCTCACGACATGCATACAAGGACCAGGACAAAAGTAAAAACAAAAAAGATTAGTCAACTATCAAACAACTCGGCAACAAAAGCTGGGCCAAGTAGTCCAATGCTCTTGGATAGAATAACTAGGGGAAAAAGGGTAAGAACTTTGGAGTTCTTTGAGCTTTGCGAAACTCGGTAAACATCCGAGTAAGAAGCCAAGAAAGGCTCAGACGGGAGAGGTCAGGGTCAGGCAGCAAAATAATCTCGGCAGGTCAAGAACCTGAGTTACCGAGCTTGGGGGCAACTGTTGTGGACCTGGTTAATGGGCCTAACAGATTTTGGGCCCAGGGGGAGCACTTTATGACAGGATCTCCCTCAATCAGGTAAAACATTGATCATCCCATAATCATGCCTACAATATTGGGTGATGCAGGTAGTGGAGCAATCTCTGCACAAATCGTGGGGGCGCGTATGGTTTGTGGAACAAGCGCATTACTGGTGGGTATGAACCCTAGGTGACCTATATAAATAGAAGGATATTCACCAAGTGCATTCCCTCCATTCTCTATTGATCATTTACATTCAGTCCCACTGTGCACACACCCCACCTCTCTGGTAAAAGGCCATATACGTGTAGCACAGTGATCTGTGTCTACTCAGTGTTATCTTCCTTATAGATAGCAGTGGGTAGACTTCCCTTGAGGAGTCATTTGATCCTACATAGACCAATCACTAGCCCCAGAGGCTAGACATACGTGTTCTACACTAGAACAGAAAGAGTGGATGACTTGCACAAGGATTGTGTTGGGGGTGAGGGCACGACGCACCCTTCAAAGAGGGAGAGACGGTAATATGATAGCGGACTTATTTACAAAATAAAAAAGAGCTTCCTTCATTCTAATATCGTTCAACTATGGTTTGAACCACCTGAAAGTTTTGGAAAGTGAGTTGTTTAGGGGCATGACGGGCATTCCCTTTTTCTTTTTTCGTCAACTCATGATGGGAAATTGAGAAAAATATGGTTTGAATGTTCAACAACACTACTATTTAATCTAGGGTTCAGGTGTATCCATCTTTCTTAGGTTTATATAATATTATTTTAAAGTATTTTATGGTGCATATACTAGACTAGCACTTTAAAGGATTTTTTTCATATGCATTCAACCTCGTAAAATAGTTTTTAAAGTGTCCAGTACTTTAAAGTATTTTTATCAAGTGACTTCAGCACTTAAAAATATTTTGTGATGTATTTAGTGCCAAGATACAAAAAATACTTTAAGGTGTTAAACGCAAATGAAAAAAAATGTTTCATGGTGCTGAATCCACTATAAAATACTTTAGGACCTTGAATGCACATAAAAAAAAAATATTCTAAGGTACTAGATACACCTTAACGCTTTAATCAACATGGTTCACAAAATGTGATGTAGATTTTGCAAACTATCCTCGAAACAAAATTTCTTGCCATTTCAAGAAGTCCGATTATAATTCATTGGGCTTGAAGTTGAGCTTATAGTCAATGTTGTCAAAATTGAGTTTCTACGTAGAAACGGAATAGGGTGGTAGAGATGTAAATTGTAGAAACAACACGAAACGTAAAGTTTTTACTACTTAAAGTCAAGATAAAAAAAATTATGTGTGTGTGTATTATATGTGCACACATATATACAATATATACACACGAAACGTATAGTTTATATTACTTAAGGTTGAGATACAAAATTTTAAATATACGTACGTACGTACGTACGTACGTACGTACGTACGTATGTATGTATGTATTTATGTATGTATAGGTGTGTGTGCGTGCGTGTCTGTGTGTGTACGTGTGGTCACACACACACACTACTTAAGGTTGAGATAATAGCATGAGAGTTTGAACTTTCTTTTTCTTGCCCAATCTTGAATTGACCATCACAAAAATAACATCATTCATAGTTTTTTTATTTTGGGGAAATGAAAATTGGGTTTTTGTTTATTTCTAATCTTTTTGTTTTAAGTAAAAATTGTACAAACGTTCCGTTACACACACACAAATAGCATGAGAGTTTGAACTTTTTTTTCCTTGCCCAATCTTGAATTGGCCATCACAAAAATAACATCATTCATAGTTTTTTAATTTTGGGGAAATGAAAATTGGGTTTTTGTTTATTTCTAATTTTTTTGTTTTAAGTAAAAATTGTAAAAAACGTTCCATTTTTAGGCGTAGTTTTTATCAATTTTTAATCGTGACAGCTTTTACTTGTATCTTAGCATGTATCACTATAGTAAAAACATAAGTTTTTACACTAGTTTTTTCAAATAATGCTTATGGTCCTTTTTTTTTTTTTTTTTTTTTTGGGTATAGATTTAAGTTTGATATTATCGCTTGTCAAGTCTAACTTACACAAAATTGCACAGTGCAAAATTCAATCTTTCTTAATCCTCATCTTCATCATCCAAGAACAAAATATTTGAATATTTAGCTAAAGTAGGGTTAAAGACAGAGAAAAGGAGATGTTGTGCATTTTAATTTTTTTTTCCTAGGAAATTCTAAAAATTAAAAAAAAAAAAAAAAGAAGGCTGATGGGCTAGTCCATATCCAAGCTCCTTATTTTATAGTTGAATGATAATAATACAAAAACATGAGACATGATCACACGTGATTGAAGAACTTAACATAATGGATATAAAGATTTTGATCTAAATATTTCCCTTTAAAAAATTAGAGAAATGGGGTTAAATGTTTTTAATTAATTTTTCTTACTATTTTATCCTATATATTCTCTTAAAATTTTATAATCTCACTTATCCAATTTTCTTAAATCCATCTCATAAAATTGTTTCCCTCCCTTCCTATCCCATCCAAATCTCTCGTTCCAGATAGACAGGATACAATCTACTCTCTCAACTACACAGTAGTAGTATTTCCTTTTCTGAAGCATTATTATGCATGATTGTTTGAAACCTCAGGCTGGCAAGTGGCAAGTTTATCACTGTTTCTGCAACAGGTCTCACTTGGTAAATGGGGAGCATGATTTTCTTCAAGGAGCAGTAAGCAGACAAACAATTTGGCTGAGTTACATTGATAATTCAAAGTTTGAGTGCATCAACATTCGGTGATTGTTGTTGAATTAAATTTAAACCCTTTAGATTTGGTATCACTACATGCATCAATATAACCTAGTCCAAGTCTAAAATTTTATTCATTTCTCTTAATCTTGCACAAACTATCCAAAGAAATTGTAATGTTAGCTAATCAAGCCAATAATCAGATGATAAATTTTGAGAAGATTTCCTCATTATTCATCTGGTTCTTAGATTAATCAATCACATTTTCATTCATTCTCTCAATCTCAAATATGACATAGTGTCATTATGGGGATATGGAGGAGTTCCAACCCCGAATCCGCATAAAATAATTTTGCACATACACTTAGTATGGTATGTAAAATTGTGTCAAGACTATCGTCAAAGGTCACTAATATGAAGTCAAAAATAGATTAAAACAATCCAACACATACATTACACCGTGATTTGTGGCTAATATAATGTTAAAATTAAGATTGCTTCTTTTTCTTTTCCAAATAAGAGTGGTGTCTCTGAAAGCTCAGTACTGCCCAGACCAAGTTCCATAGGCCTATCTCTGGCCAAAGAGCAGCTGGTGCATACAATGGACAGGTACTAGTCTGCCAAAGGAGAAAATTGCTGAGTCGCATCTCCCCAGAAGTTCGGATCAAGATGTCCGGGTCAGGCGCGACCGCCATGTACATGTTCTTCTCAATGTTGACTAGATTAGAAGAAAGCTCACCCTGCTTATATCTTTTCTCTTCACTACTAGCAATAACGCCATTGCAAGATATAATTTCAGTTTCCTGGCAATTATTTTGGTGTTGCTGATCAGTATGTACAAAGAAACTATCCCTATCTTCACCATCAAAAACATTGCTTGCAATTAAATTGTCTTTGCAAGAATGTTGATTAAGCATGTAAATACCATTTCTATTTGGATCCTCATCAATTATTGATATCATACCATTTGAAAGCTTTCCTTCTTTCAATGCTTGAACTTCGTTCAATTTATCCTTGCAGGATTCTTGAACGGCGTGTGCAATTTCGTCACATGAAGTATAGGCTACACAAAGCAAAAGCACCCTCTGGTTGTTGTGAGCAGTTACTCTCATTGCCTTCTCCATTGCAGCTCTGACTGGATCGGTCAGTAGTTGCAAGTTGCCGATGAAATGTAATCTAATACCATATTCGTTGATGATACTTTCTTCTCGAAGCAACTCCTCAATCTTTTCTTGCATCAGGTTCATCAGGGATTGGACCTCTTTTGGCTGCCTTTTGAAGTTATCAATGCTGAACGCATATACGGTTACATACTTCACTCCCAATTCATAGCAATACCTCAGCATAGACATAAGAGCTGAGAATCCAGCCTTATGGCCATCGCCTTCAGCCATGTTTCTTTCCTTCGCATACCTTCGATTCCCATCCATGATGAAAGCAATGTGATTTGGCAAAGGACCTGCAGATAAAACAGCAAACACGCATCTCCTCCAAAGAATGCATAAATTGCCAAACAATTGGCTTGCAAAAGATCCAGTCTTTCTCTCCATTTAAATGGTTCAAGAGTCCAACACAAGCAATTCAAAATACCTTCACCATCAGGAAGCAATAGGACTAGTGAAGGCCCCTTAAGTCCCTGCACATTAGAAGCCAGTTAAGTGTTAATTCACATTCTTAAAGAAGAAAGTATAAAAGAAGTAATAAGTAATGTGAGCAGTCACTGTATACGTCTCTATGATTAGATGTCAGGTCTATTTGCAAGAAGCTACAAAGTTAAGACTTGGATACTGGACATGTGATAGTTCATTTACGGGACATATAGGGCCTCAGTGTCACATGTATTCAGAAAATCAATGGAAGACTTTTATAATTTCATCAATAAAAGGTAGCTTTGCCAATTCTAGAAAAGGCTTCAAGGATCAAGAAGATGAAACATAAAAGTTGGTTCCCAACCTGCTGGTTTCTTTACCAGTTTTCACCAGCGATGAGAGCCAAATCTTCAGGTGTTCTCCCTTTTTTCCAAGGTGAAGGTGTAAATTGCCAACACAAAATACAATTCAACGTACAAAGATGAATAAGGTCGCCAACATAATGTGAATAAAACTTCAACGAAAAGCAAGACACAGTTTGTTTTCTTCAAAAATAAAAAGGAATGAATTATTAAAATCTAACGCACATGCCAGGTTCTTTGCATCACCAAAAATTTGTGGTTCTGCATTTGTTTGGTCATTACAATTGTTATTACAACTACAAGTACAAAACAAATGTCTAACATTTCCTTCCTACATCAATAAACAATAAGATGAAAAGCCCAACAAACAAGTTACTGCTTCTTACATATAGGAAAAGAGGTATAGGAGTGTTAATATTATTCTACAAAATGTTTGAAACCGTATAAATAATTTAAAAGCCAGGAATATTTTTGAAAACACCATAACGTTCGAAAACAGTATGTTTTTAGTAATATATTGATATTGATGTCCTTTTGAGAATATGGAAGTAAACACCACTAGCAAAATATATTAAGTGATTGAAGCAGAGCAGACTGAGTTGATATACAGCAATTACTTAAACATCAAACACTAAAGCGAACACCTCAATCATAGCCCCATACTTGGAAGCATTTCTTTCTTTAAACTCATCCCAATTCGTCGCTGCTCAATTATAAACAACCAAGCGCACATAAAACACTTGATAAATGCTTAAATAGAATCATTCCTTTGCCACTTCCATAGTAGAAACATTAAATAAAACTAATTTTAAGTAAATTTTCAGATAAACCAAAACAAACACAAACACCTCGCTAAAGTAGGATTCAAATATAAACTTAACTGAAAGACAGCAAGTTACCTTCGAAATAGAATTGTGTTGACCCAGATCACCGTCCAATTAGACAGTAGAAGAATTACTGGTGAATTGAGTCTCAGACGGTGCTATGACTCGATGAAGTGAGAATGACGAACATTGAAGAGAAAACCTCTCGGGTGATAATGCTATACTGCAGCTGCTCTGTTTCTCAGACGATGGCGAGCAATTGACGTGAAGGCAGTGGAGGAAGGCACGGAAGGACGAACACGGAGAAGGGCGACCGGGGAGGGTGAGGCCGAAGGTGGAGACTGAAGAGTGATGCGAAAATGTGATCAGGTTACGACTCTAATTTAGAATATTATTAATAAACATACAAGGATAACAGGGTTAAAGCAATGCCACAGACCACAGAATGTACCGCATTCGATTCAATTTGCGAAGGGAAGTGGGACAACTTCTGAATCATTTCAGGAATAAAAAACTAATGGCCACGGAAGAACGGAACCTTACCTACAGATGACGACGCGGATCTGGGTGATGGTGGCCGACGGCGAAGAGGACCACAATGGGCGGCTGATGAAGGACGGGGCTACTCTATCACGATTAATAGCGAGCAGTGCGAGGACGCCGAGGTGCGTTGAAGGACAAGAACGGTAGCAGCACTGCCGGCGAGGATGAGGTTGACCACCGAGGAGCAGGAATGGAGTAACGAGTGGCGGCTGAGTGCTAGGATTAGGACTGCACCATGGTTAATGTTTATATTAAGAATATATTAATAAAAAATGTTTTTCACTCAAAAAAATCTGTTAATATAAAATATTAAAATTACATTGTGTTATATTTTTAAATAAAAATGAGCAAAAAAAAAAAAAAAAAAAAAAAAAAAAAAAAAAACACACACTACAACTGTTTTTTTAAAAAGGTATATCCAACACAAGTTTAAAGATACAAGAACATATATTTTACTTAGAAAATTGAAGTAAAAATAACACCACCGTTTTAAAAATAGGAAAATGTATTTAAGGGTCCTTTTTTGAGAAAAATATCAAAAATGGCCTCAAGATTCTAAAAATATCAAAAAGAGCCCTTGAGCTCTTTCTAGGATTTTTAGACTGCATGAGTTGTAAATGGGGTGATATAGTTGTTAACCGGGGCGATATTGTTGTTAATGTGGCTGATTTAGTTGTTAAAATATTATTATAAATGCGATTGATTTAGTTGTAAACGGGTATTGATTTTATTGTAAATATGATGATTTAGTTATCAACGCAAATCCCAAGAGCCCTTTCTCGAGATTTTCGACTTGGGGCCCTTTTGAGTTTTTTCTCCAAAAAGGGCCCCCATAGGGATTTTCTCTTTAAAAACATTGACATCTAGGGAAGGGGATACTCTCCTTATCTTTCTTCTCATTATCTCTCATTGGCCACATCTTAGCCATTGATTTGGAAAAATGAGAAAAAAGTGAAAGTAGTATTGTGTTGATTGGACGAATGTGATTTAGAGATCATGAGGATAATGAGAAAATGATGATGAGAAACCCAACCCGACATCCTGGATATTACAATTTAAAAGTAATCCCCCCAAACTTAAAAAAGAAAAAAGAAACTCTCCCTCCCAATCCAACTCCTTCACTAATCCAACTTGGGGAGATCAACACACTCTTTGTATAGTTTTTAAAACATACAAACGCCAGGGACAATTAATGGAGCTGTGGGGCATACAAGCCCTATTGAATTGAAATCTTTCAAAAACACACATAAAGTGAATGAAGCTTCACATTTTTCCAGGATATAATTTAGGAAAAAACCAAAAAAAAACGATAACAAAATATTATTTGAACTTCAAAATCATATATAAGTGATTTTCTATTAAAATAAATTACCAATTTCTACAAAAATATAAACAATAAGATTGATTTACGATTTAGAAATTTAAGCGGCATTTTTTTTTTAATCTACCCCTAAATAAAAAATTTAAGCGACTTGACGATGAGCCAGACAGCCAGTAGCTTCCTCTATTCTCTACTACGCCGTCGATCACATCGCCTCCGACAAAGACAACATTTCCATCCTCCTCTTCCCCGAATGTTTCAACAAAAGTGGAAGCCCCTGGCCAAAAAAGAGCAATAAACACATTCAAGATCCAAACAGGTGTAGTGATGGCCCTAAAAAATAGGATTTGACAAAGTACAACATTGCTGCCGTAAGCGTTTTCTCACGTGCTTTCGAGAGGTAGCTGAAGCTGAGACAAGTGGGGGTCCTCATTACATGCTTTTCTTTTACGTGCTTCTTAGGTGCTTTTTCTCCTAAGTAGCAAATATAGAAATATTGATGAAATTTATTTTATTTTATTTTAATTTTTTATCTATTTTATTTATTTAGATTAAATTTATATTGAATCCTGAAATTTTTTTGTAACCAGTATATCAAAATAATTAATTTCAAGCCTTGCATTCATAAATATTTTTCTTGTAACACCGCATCCTGTAAATTAATTAATTTAAGATCTTGCACAAAAAATATATCGATGTAATATATAATTTAATCTAAATAAATAAAATATATTTAAAAAATTTAAAAAAGATCCATCAATATTTCTTTATGTGCTTCTTAAGAGGAGAAGCACCTAAGAAGCACATAAAAGAGAAGCATGGAATAAGGATTCGACAAGTGGTGGAGCTTGGGTATGACACGCGCCACTGTATGCCCAGAGATTAATGAAGATGTTAAAATAGAAGAATGTTGGCCGGATTTAACAACAAAATGAAAAAAGAGCATATGAAATAACTAATGAAGATGCACAACACAGTAAATGACAGAAGACCATGAATCATATGGTAAACAAAAGATGGGGTTTAATACCATTTTTATCATCGAAGTTTAAGTTAAAGAGTATTGGTCACCTGAAATTTTTTTAATCTCATTTTTGCTCTAAATATTAACAAAACATAGCAAATATGCCCCGGAAGTTTTCTTTAAGAGCAAATTTACCATGAAAAGCTTTTTTGGGAGTAATTTTGTCTCGAAAATTTACAAAAAAGAAAAAAAAAACAACAACAATTCAACCGTCAAGATCAACCGATGGACGAAATTACTATGTTTTTAAACATTCGAGCAAAAATAAGACCTAAAAAACTTTTGGAGGATCAGTATTGCTTAGGCTAAATTTCCATTACAAAAATGGTATTTAACCCAAAGAAGATGTATAAGCAGATGGTAAATAACTCTTCCTTTCTCTTTCACACGCTCTATATTCCACAATACCAATCATGCAAAAATTGGAAATTAGAACTGAAAAAATTAAAGATTAAGTTCGACAAAATGAAAAAAAAAAAAAAAAAAAAATCAGAATAAAAAATACAAGAAGTAGCATGATGGTACTATTCATATATTATGTCTAGCATCAGTTGGGATCGTTTTGGACTTGCTCCGACTTTATCACTTGGCAGCCTCTCATTGTGGCATCTCAATTTGTACTCCTAAGATAAATAACATTAGGTTGAGATATGTATGGAATCAAGAAAAGAACGAGATATAGCATAAAACTTGGTGTGTTTGGTTTGAAGAAACGAGATGAGAGGGGTAGAAAAGACTCCTTTCCTTCATTTAGTTTAAATTTTTAGGTGAAGGGGAAGGCAAATTTTGGGGTTAAATTCCCTTCCCTTCATTTATTTTGGGTTGCCTCAAATTAGGGGGGTTTTTGAAGAAAAGCTAAAGTTGTTTATAATTTTACCCTAATGAATATTTTGAAATTCTAATAATACACCCACTAAAAATCTAAAAGAACTCCTTCAGTTTCATTATTTTCCATTGCTTTGAAGAAAAAGTTTGTTAATGTAGTATTTTAATACTTATTATATTAGTTATTGATAAAAATATGATTTTTATACAAATATTACAATATTAATGTAATACTTTAATTTAAATCCAAGTATAAATTAATTAAACAATCTATAATTATAAAAGCATAAAGTAACATGCAAGAGTAAAAATGGTTAATTAGTTTTACCACCCTCCCCCTCCCCTCTTAAACTAAACAAATGATGTTTTCTCCCTTCCTTTCCTTCTAACAAACCAAACAAGGTAACATATCCTCCCTACCCTCAAACTAAACACACCTTTTAAGTTGTAATTCTAATCAAAATAAAAGGGTCCTAAATTCCTAATTATTATTTTTAAAGTATCACATTATTATTTTATGAAGAAGTGAAGATAGAAAATATTTATATATCAATATTGATTTGAATTTTAATGAGATTATTTCATAGTAATTGGAATTTACCATTTAATAATTACATGATAAAAGATAATTTATCAAAGTTGAGTTAAATTTTAAGGACATGATCTAAAGCCATAATTTTTAAATGAACGAAAAAAATAATGAAATTAAATAAAACTAGCTGAATTATATTTTCATTTGAACATTATAATGATAGAAATAATAAGATAATATTATTTGAGGGGGAAAAATACTTAGATAGGACTTAATTATATGGACTTTATAAAAATTTAGACTAATGCTAGATAATTATGATTGAGGATTTAAAGATTTTTCCTAACTAAGATACAAAGTACAAGGGTTGATAAAATTTCTTAAGATAAATTAAGATAACAAAAGAAAAAGGTAAAAAAAAAAGGAAAATTACGCACAAGTCCCAAGGAACAGAGATAATTACATTTAGGTCCCTTCAAATGATAAAATTACACAAGTCCCTAGGGACTTCGTAATTATTTTAGAACGTAAAATTACCATTTTGGACTTCTATGTAATTATTTTCATCTCTCACTTCCGTAGCTATTTACAACAACAAATGCTATATTAACAATAGAAAATTCATATATTAACAACAACTTTTGAAAATCGGATTTTTTCATCTCTCACTTCCGGAAGCTATTTACAACAACAAAGCTATATTAACAACATAAAATTCATATATTAACAACAACTTTTGAAAACCTGGATTTTTTCATCTCTCACTTCCGTAAGCTATTTACAACAACAAAGCTATATTAACAACATAAAATTCATATATTAACAACAACTTTTGAAAACCTGGATTTTTTCATCTCTCACTTCCGAAGCTATTTACAATAACAAATGTTATATTAACAACATAAAATTCATATATTAACAACAACTTTTGAAAACCTGGATTTTTTCATCTCTCACTTTCGAAGCTATTTACAACAACAAATGCTATATTAACAATGAAAAATTCACATATTAACAACAACTCTACCACAAAAAGAATAGAAGCGAATTAGGCTAATCTTTTCACACAAAATTAGATGGGAGAACATAAGACGATCTTCGGTAACCGGTGTTGCCAAGCACATACTTCCCACAGTGCAACCGGCGAGATCGTTTTCTACCTAGTTGCTTTCATCCTCGTCATCTGGATCTGCTTCAAACGAGATTTTCTGGTGCGTTGAAGAAGGCCCTTGGATCGAATGGAGCTCCAGGTCTGGGATGGTCAAGGGGAGAGAAGAAGGGTGGAGACGATGCAAGAGAGCGAGTAAGGCGAGAGAGAGAGAAGAAAAATATTCGAAGAGATAAAAGAAAAAGGGAAAGAGGAGAGAGAGAGAGAAGGAAGAAGGAGAATAGAGAAAGGTTAGATTGATAATTTAACCTTCACAAATAATTACACAAAAGTCCCTAGGGACTTCTGTGTAATTTTGTCATTTGAAGGGACTTAAATGTAATTATCTCTGCTCTTTGGGGCCTGTATGTAATTTTCCCTAAAAAAAATGAGGTGTAGGATAACAAAAGTGATCACTATTCACTACCCAGATCGATCGCTCTGGCAAAGTACCCAAATCTCAGATTCGGGCTTTTGAGAATTTTTACTTTTTGAATATTGGGATAACATTTTTCAAGTTAACATTTTTTACTTCTTTTTTGTAATTTTGATTTTAATTTTAATTTTATAATTATCTCAAAAGTCATTTATGTTATTGATATTCTAAACAAATTTTAATTTCAGAAAAGCTATTTATGTTACCATTAATCCAAACATAAATCATATTGAACAATATGAGTTTTATCCAATCTTAAGTTTGCACAAATAAAATTGTAAATAAGTCATTTTTCTCACCGCTATCTCAAACACACACATATGTAGAAAGATAAGCTGGAGTTTGGGCCTATGAAAGCCCATATTATGGAATTGAAATATCAAAGAGGTAGGTTTTCTATCCCTGAGCTTGTGTTATCTGGAAAGGCTTTGCTGAAGATTAGAAAGCCTTTTAAGCTTAGTTTTTTTTTTTTTTTTTTTTTTTTTTCGACCAAAACAATGAATTTTATTACCACAAAAGAAGAATTACGGTCACCAATAGCCGAAGCCAATAAACTCTCAAAATCCTAACATTATATTCTAACCCTCAGCTTACCAAAAAACAAAATCTAAAGAGACAACTACAGAAACAGTATATCAGAAGAAATATCAGCAATTAACCTATCCCAACTCTGTCTGCATTCACAGCAGTGATGTTGAAGGAATTCCTGGACAATATACTATCAGCTTTCAGTATTATGCTTAAAGAGGATGTGGGAAATACCAACCAATCATGCTGGTACATCCTCTTTGCCGCGTCCACTGCCAACTTATCAGTAGTCTTATTGCCTCCCCTACAAAAAAAAAAAAAAAAGAGGACCAAGGGCGTGTTTTGCGCCAAAATGGCACGTTTGATGCAGCTAAGCCAAGTCCGTAGGGAATAAGGGAGAGGGCTATGGAGTATAGTTCATGGCTTAAAAGTGACAGTGAACTTTTGGGTCCGGGGTAATAAGTTTAATTTCCAAATGTTAGAAGCGGAAGGAGCACTAAAATATCTTAGAATATTGAATGTATTAAAAATTATTTTAAATACAAAATACTACTGTAAAATATTTGGAAATGTACATTCAAATCCAAATTAACTGAATTGATTACAACTAGGTCTCAATAAACCGAATTAATTACAATAAAGTCTCTTAAAAATAATCAAATTACAATGAAATCTCAAGAAACTTGGGTGCTATTAATTCCAAAGTGAAAGTACAATTTTCCCCAATAATAAGTTTAGAGCAACTAATAATAAATTATATAAAAACCAATGAAACTTTTTTTTGAACACTAACCAATAATGACAAATTTAGAGTAACCAATCATAAAAAAATTAGAGCAATCATGGGGGCTTATTGGTGGCCTCGGTTTTGGCACCTCTTTCATTCACTGGGTTGCTTCTTTCTCCGCTATGTACTACCCTTCTCATCACCCTTTTTATGGGTCAAATTTGAATTTATGAATTAAATTCAAATTTTATGACATTTTTTTTACCAAAAAAAAATTGTCTTAAATCTTCTCTTACGAAATTCAAATTTGTCGTATAAATTTGAATGTAATCCTTTTTTCTTGTCTTATAGTTAGAACATAAATATTTTATAAGAGGTAAGTATATCTGAAAACTTTACTATTTATAGAAGGATCTTGAGTTCCTACTAATTTTAATAAGATTTTATCTTCTTACCTTTTAAAAAAGTTTGATAGGTCTGAGAACCTGAATCCAAAAAAAATTAGAAGCTAAAAATATGCCCTAAAAAAAAAAAACTTTATTATCTTTCCTTCCCTTTTCACTTCACCTCTTCCGTGTTAGAAAAGCCCCTAATGGATTTCAGTTTTTCACAAGATAGAGAGAGGAGTGGTCCCAGTAAAAAAAGACAAACGACAAAGACTTCAAGTCGTCGACGCCTTTTTGACCAAAAAAAAAAAGTCGTCGACGCCTTGGTGATGGTCCTCGTACGCACGTCATCATGGATGATCCCATCAATAATTTAATTTCTGCTATTTTGCTATTTTGATAAAGAAATTTTAGGAAATGGGTTACCTATAATTCAAGAGTAGGGCAAAATCTTCTTTAATTTCTCTTAGGTGATACCGATGTTTAGGTAGAGTCACGATTTCTATTACTTTTAGGCGTTTACGTAGGTATCCAGGAGTTAGGATGCCACTCCCAACATTTTGACAAACTTCATGATCGAACTCTCTTCCTTTAGTGAGAGTATCCGATCCTTTTGTTTTGTCAGTTAAATCCAAGGAGGAGACGCTGCTCTATAGACCCAACCACCCAACCACATGATCAGCCCCTTCTTCACGAACTTATATATCTTTCATATTATTAAGTAAATTTGTTATTAATTCACTAGATATATCTATTATCTTTCTCCCATCTTTTCACGCTTTGGAAGAGATCGACGTTGCAGATTTGAAGAGTACTACTCGCGCCTTCCTCTGAAATTTCAGTACCATGCACACAAAGAGAACACAAAATAGACCGATCGAAGAATACTTATTCCACTAACTCGCAAACAAACAACAAAAAGTTATTCATATATAAAGCTCTCTCTTTTTATTGGATTTACTATTTTTTGTGTGTATGGGCACGTGCACTGAATGAAACATGCACCTCAAATCAAAGTGTATGTGTGTATATATATATATAGCATGCACTTGACCCTATATATGGTTAGTCATCACTATGGTATTTGGCATGCTTGTTAATAAAATAGTCATTTTTAATTAAATGTTGACTAGACCTTGCTTAAATCTTATTCCACAAGAAAGTTTTTTTTTTTTTTTTTTTTTTTTCCATACAAGCATGCACTATATAAGCATTTGAAACGGGATTGGCTACCATCCTCTTTTCTTATTATTCTTTTCCTCTCCTCTTCCTTTTTACTATTTATCTCAACTTTTAGATTGAAACTTAAACAGTTCAGATTTAATGTTTTATCAAAATATTCTTTTTTAAATATTTTTTGTTGCATTTTTAAATCATCATGACTAAAATTTAGCATTTTTAAATTAATCAATTAATTAATAATTTGATATTTTATTTATATTTTTATTAAATATTAAATCTGAACATCTCAAATTTCAATCTAAAGGCTAAGATAATCAAGTAGTGAAGGGGAAAAGGATGGAAAGAGAACGGTAAAAATAGAGAACCATACCCAAACCCATCAGAAACAAGAGACAGGTTGAAGGTAAATTTAGAGGGTCACTCATGTTCATGTACCTTTTTCTTCCGTCACTTAGCAGTAGTCTTGAGAGCTTCTAATCAAGTCTGTATTTGAAAAAGTTTAAAAACTCTAGAATAAAATTTAAAGTATATTAAACGAGTTAACTAACATTCATTAATTAGGGTAAATTAGTTAACAATGTGTTATATTTTGGAAGGAGGGAATATATATGTGGGAATTAGTTTAACAATGAATTAGTCAAGTGACCCAGAAAATGTTAACAAAATCTTAAAGAAATTCTGATGTTAAAAATATCTCAAGTAATTGTTAAAACTCATTTATGGAGTTGTCAATAAGACCTTTTTAATCTCAGAATTTTTTCTAAATTTTTTTTGACATTTTCTGAGTTCCTTGATTTTCCCTATATATGAAGTCGCTGCTTAATTAAGTGGAGGAAAGTCGCTGGAAATGTAGGGGCAACTAGTTCCGTGGCAATTACGCTTAATTCACTATATATTGCCGACGTCTTTGTGTGTGTGTGTAGCATCCGCAGAGAGTGAATGAATTCAAATATCCAGCAGCGAGCAAACATAGTTGTGTAGTTGTTGGCTCCTAAAGATCGATCAACAAAAATGGAGATTATGACGAAGATGTGGGAACAACTAGGCTCAATCACAGCCACCGTCATGTTGTTCTACGCCGTGTTTGATAAGTTCTTCCCTCCTCCTCTTCGTGCCTACATCAGAACCTACACCAAAAAACTCACCTCCCTCATGAATCCCTATATCTCCATCAAATTCTCCGAGTTCGAAGGCGAACGAATGAAGCGCAGCGAAGCTTACACCGCCATCCAAACATATCTCAGTGCCAACTCTTCCGAACGAAGCTCCAGGCTCAAAGCCGAAGTCGTCAAGGACAGCCAGACCCCTCTGATTCTCAGCATGGACGACAACGAAGAGACCACCGACGAGTTTCAGGGCGTGAAGCTATGGTGGTGCTCTCGTAAACTAGACGGCAACAACCAGTCCTTCTTTTATCGTGCCTCCTATGAGAAGCGTTTCTACAATCTCAAATTCCATCGGCGTCACCGGGACGTCGTCACTCGTTCTTATATTAAACACGTGCTAGACGAAGGAAAGGCCATTGCAAGCCGAAACCGGCAACTGAAGCTGTACACAAACAACCCGAGCAACGACTGGTACGGTTGGAAGGCAACCAAGTGGAGCCATGTCGTTTTTGAGCATCCTGCGAGTTTTGATACTCTTGCTTTGGACCCTAAGATGAAAGAAGATATCTTGAAGGACCTCGTTAAGTTTCAAAAAGGAAAGGAGTACTATACCAAGGTCGGAAAGGCTTGGAAAAGAGGATATTTGCTTTATGGTCCACCGGGAACAGGCAAGTCTACTATGATCGCCGCCATGGCAAATTTCTTGAACTACGATATCTATGACCTTGAACTGACTGCTGTGAAGGAGAACGCCGAGCTTAGAAAGCTATTGATAGAAACTTCTAGTAAGTCGATCGTAGTGATCGAAGACATTGATTGCTCTCTTGATCTTACCGGGCAGAGGAAGAAGAAGAAGAAAAACAAAGAGGAGGGATCCGAAGACGCAGTAGTTAAGAAGGCGTTACATGAAGAGGAAGATAAGGAGATGATGAGTAAGGTGACACTTTCAGGACTGTTGAATGTGATTGATGGGATTTGGTCGGCTTGTGGAGGAGAGAGAGTGATTGTGTTCACAACTAATTATGTGGACAAGCTTGATCCTGCTCTTATAAGGAGAGGACGCATGGATAAGCATATTGAATTGTCCTACTGTTGCTACGAAGCGTTCAAGGTTCTTGCGAGGAATTACTTGGATGTTGAGAGCCACCGTTTGTGTCCAAGAATTGAGGAATTGTTTCAGGAGACGCAGATGACTCCTGCTGATGTTGCTGAGAATCTAATGCCGAAATCAATGGAGGAAGAGGCAGAGACATGCTTGGAGAGGTTGATCGAAGCACTTGAAACGGCCAAGCTGGAAGCGAAGAAGAAGGCTGAGGAAGAGGCAAAGAAGAAGGCTGAAGAAGAAGATGAAGCAAAGAAGAAGGCAGAGGAAGAAGTGAAGGAGAATGAAGAGTTGGCAGACAAAGACAAGGAAAATAATAAAAAATCTGGTGAAGAAGTGAAAGAAAATGGTTTCCTTTAATCTGGAAATTAAGGCCAAGACACCATCTTTGGCAGCAATTATCTTATTATCTAGGATTGTAAAATAAGACACCATCTTTGGCTGCAATTATCTTATAATTATCTAGGATTGTAAAATAAGTATGTGGGCATCATTAAATTATTTGCGAATTACTGTGTGTATGAATTATCGTCCGGTATATGCTTTAATTAAGGATTTACAGTGGGAATATTGTGTATCAAACTGATAGGATTTACTGTGTGTTATATAAGTAAATAACTTGTTGAAAATGATAAACTAGCGTTGCTAGGACCTACAAAGTTATACTTTTAAAATTTTCTATTAATCCTAAAATAAATATTTTTTGCTTGGATGACTGTTTAGTGATCGAGATTCTCCAAACTATGCTTGGAAAGCTAGCTATGGTCATAAACATACCCCATTTGAAAAACGAATGCATAGTCAAGTGTCTTGTCTCCAATAATAGATAAACAAAATCTTTAAATTTAATGACACACACACACATGTTTGTATATATTGGAATAATTTATTTTAAACAAATATAACAGTATGTATGTATATATGTTTAGAATGTCTACACATGATTGATGTTTATAGCACACCAAAATCTGCAAGCTGCATATATGTATATTTAAGTGTGTCTAATAAAAATAATTAAATTATAAAATATGTGTCATGTTTTTCTTCAAATATATATAAACTGATGTATAATCTAATATATAAAACATATACACATGAATAAATAACTTATTTAACTGTTCGTAATGTTTTAATTCTACCTTAGTATAGAAGTATATATGGAGAGGACCAACCATTATTTTAAAGTTGATATTGTATATATCAGGTTGACAAGTACTCAGGTTATTTTAATTAAATGTTCATGTTTATTTCTAGTAAAAGGAAAATTTTAAATTGAAGAGCAGTATGTGGGCGATTGGAAGTGGTTAATTTTTTTTATTTTATATTATATCAATTTAAATTTATAAACTAACAGTATTTTAAGAAAAATGAAAAATAAACCTGAGGGGTTCAAATATAACACAGTATAATTTTTGTGGCTTACTCTGTCCTTTTTTCTGATTATTGGAGATACGATGACATAGATATATGGGCTCAACTTTTGGGTCTTCAAAATTCAGTGCAACCATGGAGGCTAATTGTAATTGGACCTGGTTCATTACTTGCTCTGTCACTTCCTTATTCGGGCCTTGTGATTTCACAGTTCTATGCCTCAAATCTTATCCTGTACTTAGGTTTGATGGTAAATAAATAGAAGATCAATGTCCTAAGATTATTTCTATGCATCCATCGACTTGAACATCTAATATCTATTAATTCTCATTCCATTCATCCCAAGGTCGGTTAGTGCACACAAACAGGAAGGAGAAACCGAAAATAGAGGGAAGGGAGAAGATAAGGAAAAGAAGGAAGATCAAGTTGGTTTAGGTATTTTGATGATCCCAATTTCATCCTTACCTCTAGTTCTCTTGTTTAAATTCCCTTGGTCTCTAAATCTTTCCTGATGATATGTTTAGAAAGAGAGAAATTTGAGGACTCGAAGGTTCTAAGAGGAGGAATCAGCAAGTAAACAAACTTGAACTAAGGTAAGGGATGGTTATTGTTGTTGTTGATGATGTTGGCAATGTTGTTGATGGTTGGTTGTATTGTTTTTGACTTCTTGTAAATATGGGAACCATAGATAACACGGGGAGATGCTGGAAAAATTTTAAGAAATTATAGAAAGCATGATTACAGAGTTAATCAAAGTTAAATGGATAATTAGAGGTGTGAAAGTAGTAGTTAATGGTATAAAATGTTGAAAATCATACTTTCTCCTTGCCTATGCATTCTGGTCTGAACAGGGCATGGATGTAGAGTTCGATTTTGGTCATTTGATGGTTCAATTATGTTTAAAACAAAAAAATTGTGTACGATAAAGGTTCGGTAGGAATTTTAGAAGTTCCGGGATTGAATTGTACCAAAGTCTTGAAATCTACCAGGAAAACCCTATGCAAGCAACGAGTTTACGACACATTTTTGGGATAATAATTGATGTCCAATTGCCATGAAATTAAATAAAATTAAAGTAGACATAATAAGCTTTAATTTGATAGGTAATTGGTCAAATTTAGATTTGTATACACCGAGTTATGAATTTTTGAAAAATGACTTGCAATTCTGGAAAGAATTTGGACAATTATATTGTTTTATTAAACTGGGATTGATGTTCATATGAAAAGATGTTGGAACCATTTTTCCTTGAAATTAGACTTAATAAGGAGTCCATAGGATCTGAAATCACCTCATTTGGACATTTGTGCTATGAGATATGATTTTTCAAAGTTACAGCAAAATTCTGAAAAATAGGGTCAAATAGGCGAAAATGAAGGAAACAATGAAATCATGGATATAACCTAAGTCTAGTAATTCCATGATCAATTATAATGTATTAGATGACATTTAAAATGTCAAGACTTGAGATTGGTATTGACCATTGTCCATAATGTGTTCTTATAGGAACACGTAATTACCTGGAATGAGTGAAGTTCCTGGAATCTACTCAGTTAAAGCAATCAGGTAGTAACACTAACTTTTACATACCTTGTATGACCGTATTTATGTGTATGGTTGAACCGTATTTGTAAAAGTTTTGTTTGTGTGGGTCAATATCACTTAAGAGTCGTTAGCTGGAAGAACCCCTTGGTCTCTTCCAAGCAGTACTATATACAAACTAATGGGTTGGAAGAACCTCTTGGTCTCTTCCGTGTGACACCATTCATAAGCCAGGTGATAGGAAGAACCCCTTGGTCTCTTCCGATGAGTAGGTGTAAAGCCTATCAGACCCTACCCTAATAAGTACCCAGTGCTGTGGTATTGTAACGTGTAATGAATGGTTGCAACTTATGTTGCATGTGATTTGTGATGTTTGATTTTTGAGTATGGTAGTGTATTATGTGAGCCAGTTTCTGTTTATGACCAATTGTATGTTTATGAATAATGAAACACAATGTGGATACTTCGTATGTGAGGTTAACTGTTACTCTGGGATTCACTTGAATCCCAGACTTTCCCCAAAGTTCGGGACATCATAGGTACAAAAAAGGCTTTGAAGACCAGACAAAAGAGGCATCGTAAGACCGGACCCGTGACCGGTCTTGTTCCAGGCGGTATTAAAAGTCTAACTTTTAAGACTTGACTCGAACCGGTCTTAAAAAAACTCTTTTAGACCGGACATTTAAAACCTTAGGTCTTAAAAGTCGTATTATATAGACCTGAAATATTTTTTGTTCGGTCCTAAAACTCGACTTTTAAGACCGAACAAAAAAATAGGCCGCTCTTAAAAGATCGACAATTTAAGACCGAACATAAAACAATTCGGTCTAAAAAATAGTGACTTCTAAGACCAGACGACTAATTATACCGGTCTTAAAAGACTGACTTTCAAGACTGGATGATTAATACATCCGGTCTTAAAAATTAAATTTTTAGACTGGACGTATAAATACACCGGTATTAAAACACCAACTTTTAAGATCGGCCTATCTGACCTTTAAGACTGGACATATAAATACCTCCGGTCTTAACTTACTTACAAATACAATGAGTTACAAATACATTACATACATAAATCAACATACATGCCCAATATAATATTCATCATGCCTTCATCTGATTCCCACCCAACAACGTATATAACATCCTCTTTTACATATAACATGCCCCTTTTGATTGGATCCTGCCACAAAAATAAAACAAGACAAATTAAACTTCATAGGTGACATTGTTTAAAAACATATATGGAAAGAATATAGTTAAAACCTTAAGTTTTCAAAGAATTCTGCATATCAATATTACCTTATGAATTGACTCTTTTATAAAGGGATATTCTCCCATATCCCTTCTTGATGATCATTTCTTATGCCGGGTTCATTATCCGCTTCATCTTCTTTGTTCATGTCCGGTAGATCCCTTGAGAAATGAGTACTCTCAAGAAGACCATAATTTGAATGAATTTCCTCATCAATATCAATTACCCTTTTTCCTTGGAGAATTACAGACCACATTTTATTTTCTTGATCGATGATATAGAACACTTGTTTCGCTTGGTCTGCCATAATAAAATGTTCATCTCCAAAACTTCTACTATTGACATCAACTAATGTAAATCCTAGCCGATCGATCTGAACACCATTATTGACATTAACCCACTTGCATTTGAAAATGAGAAATCTAATTTTAATATAGTCCACCTCCCAAATCTCTTCAATAACCCCATAATATGCATGACTACCAATTTAGGGCTCTTGTCTTTCGAACTAGAGAAGTGCATAGATTCAGCCTCTATCATAACACCACTGTTCTGGACGGTGCTCCTATCATCTAGGGACTTCGTGTAAAATGTATAACTATTGGTCACATAGGAATTCCAACTTATGACATCAACCTCAGTACCACGTGCTAACCATTTTATTGTATCAGAAACACATTCCTCTCCCTCGACCTTTTGTTTGAACCAGTTTGCAAAACTTCTGTTATGCTCTCTAATCAACATTTGTTCAGTCATTCAATGATTTTCTTTCCTTATAGCTTCTTTATGTGCAGCTATTTAGGCTTGAACTTCATCAACATTATTCAAGATATATAAGTGGACTTGTGACAATTCATCAGGATCCACACTCTTTCTCAAGCCCTCATCTACCCCCTTCAAGATCTTGACGCTTTAGGAAGCCCAATATGTCTTACTTTGACCAAATAATTTTGACAAAATTCTATGGCTTCTTCAGAAACATATTTTTGAACAATTGATGCTTCTGGCCGGTATGCGTTCTTCACGTACCCTTTTAGGAATTTCATATATCTTTCAATTGGGTACATCCAACGTAAATGGATAGGGCTACACAACTTTATCTCCCTTACTAGATGAACAATTAGATGAACCATGATGTCAAAAAATGTAGGAACAAAAAGCTTCTCCAGGTGGCACAAGATAAGATATCCTTCATTCTCCAATTCATCCAACTTTTCAATCTCGAAAACTTTACTACAAATCGCATTGAAGAAGAAACATAGTCTAGTCAAAATGTGTTGAAGATCATATTCAGCAATGCCTCGAATAGCTACTGGGAGTAGCTGTTGCATCAAGACATGACAATCATGAGACTTTTGGCCTACTAATTTAAAGTCCTTCATCGATACAAGCCTCTTAAAATTTGAAGAATACCCCGAGGGAACTTTTGTGCCATGTAAACACTCACAAAAACTTCATTTCTCATCCTTAGACAAAGTATGAGAAGCTGGAGGAAAATAAGTTCTCTTCCTATATGGCCTTGGATGTAAGTATTCGTGTATTCCTATTGCTCGCAAATCCAATCTTGCCTTCACATCATCTTTGGAACTACCTTGTATGTTGAGAAGCGTGCCAACAATACTAGCACACACGTTTTTCTCCACATACATGACATCAATACAGTGTCTCACATCAAGATTACGCCAATATAGAATATCGAAGAATACAGATCTCTTTTTCCATATATTTGTTTCTTTTCAACTCTTTGCAGTCTTACCGAAGATGACACTGATATTATTCACCTTGTCATAAACTTGCTCCCTAGTCATTGCCACCGGAGCATCTTCATACTCTTGGCCACCAAAAAAGGCTTTCTTTAATCAACGAAATGGGTGGCCCCGTCTAAGAAATCTCCTATGTCCAAGATAAATCGTCTTTCTTCCATGTTGAAGTTGATGGTAGCGTGTGCCTTCTTTAGAAACCGAACATGCTTTATGGCCTTTTAGACTATACCCTGACAAGTTCCTATATGCTGGGAAGTCGTTTATAGTACAAAATATCATTGCTCGCATTTTAAACACCTCCTTCTTGAAAGAATCAAGAACATCGACACATTCTTCCCACAAATCCTTCAACTCTTCGATCAAGGGATGATGGTAAACATCAATGTTATTTCTGGGTTGTTTTGGTCCCAAAATCAACATAGACAGGATGATGTACTTTCGTTTCATGCATAACATAGGAGATAAGTTGTAAATAATCAGGAGTACAGGCCATAAACTATGTATGCTGTTAAGGCTTCCATAGGGATTCATGCCATCCATGCTAAGGGCAAGCCTAAGGTTCCTAGGTTCTTCCCCGAAGTTAGGAAATAATTGATCGATTTTCTTCCATTGAGAATAATTGGCCGGATGTCGAAGCTTTCCATCAGAAATCCTCTAATCTGCATGCCACCTCAAATTTTTTGCATCATTTTCATTAGCAAACAAGCACTTGAACCTTGGTATAATTGGAAGATACCACAACACTTTTGTAGGCCCCTTATTTGACTTGTACCTTGGGGTTTCACTTATCGAACAATTTTGCTTCTCTTCAAACTCTTTTCTATACAATATGCAATCATTCGGCATGCATGGATCTTTTTGTGCTCCATCCCCAGTGGACAAAGTATTTTCTTAGCATCATAGTATCGATGCGGTAACACATTATCATCCAGAAGCATGTCCTTAAAAGCCTCAAGCATTTCAGAAAAACTCTTATCGCTCCATCCATGATGTGCCTTCAAGCTTAGCAATTCCAATACAGCGTTAAACAATTGGTATTTTTTACACCCAGGGTATAGCGGGGTCTCTGCATCACTGCACATATTACCATATGCATGTGATTGATCAAAAGCCTCTTCTCCTACATCACGAATAATGTCTTTTATGCGATCATCCATATCCGTGTCATTTTCATCAAAGGCCACTTCCCATGTTGAGACCCACTTGGCATTTTTTCACTATGCCATACCCATACTGTATAAGTCTTACAAAATCCCTCACAAATTAAATGTGTGTGTATAACTTCAAGACTTAGTCGCCTCTCATTCAAACATTCTACACAAGGGTAATAAAACTTCTCACTATCATCATGGGCATTTTTTTAGCAAATTCTATAAATTCCCTCCCTCCATTATGATATTCAACGCTCATTTGTAAAGCATTTATCCAACTGTGATCCATAGTAGAATTCCTATAGACGGAAAGATTTAACATACATAATCCAAAAAATTGAAATTTGCATATAAAATAAGCCAAATCCAAACGCATATATATGCTCAATGTTGGTTATGTCTTTTTTTTTTATACAGAGAAACTTGCCGATTAAATGCATAACGAAGAATCACTTTTGGTCATGAATGTATCACAGTATCCAAGAAGCAAAATAAATGCATGACAAGGAAATTAAATGCATCGCATGAAGGTCTTGTGGACTCACCTGTAACATATAAATTCAAATGCATTTGTTGAGTCTTTCTTCTCTAGCCACGAACGTTGATGTTGCAGACAACAAGAGTAACCTAAAAACACTTGTTGGTCAGTTGGGTAGGTCTAAAGTGCAAATATAATCTTCAAAATACAATATTCATTAACAACAGAGAAACCCACAAGAACATTTCATCAATTTCGTTCAACCCATGAAAAATCCAAAACGATAAGCAGGAAAATCATAAAGTTATATAACCGAAACACCTCTTAAGTCTATAGACGTATAGCTAAGGAACCAGAAAGTGATTGTCAAGAGAGCAACGCGAAGCAGCGATGAAGCAACCCACAAACACTGGAAACAGAACCTGAGTAATCACTTTCAGCGCGACAAGGGAAGTTCAGAGAGGGAAATTTAATTTTCCGCACGACAGAGATATGTTTTAGTATTTTGGATTTTATTAAGACTGGTTAATTATAAAGTATCCGGTCTTAAAGATAAGTATTTTATTAATTTAACTTTTAAGACCGGAGGTTTAGAGGACTCCGGTCCTAAATTTTTACTATTCATTTAATTTTAAGACCGGAGTTTTATAAAACATCCGGTCCTAAAAGTCAAATACTTTTTAGACCAGTTACTTATAAAGTATCCGGTCCTAAAGGTCCTCATTTATTAACCAAAAAAAAAACAAGGATTGGCTTTGGCGAGCGCAGGAGCAACATGAATGAATCAAATAAAGGAAAATCGGAGAATAAGCTTCTTTAATTACTGAAGAATATGAACAAAAAGAAGACACAAGCTTAGTTCTTAATGCTTCATACATTACTGGAGAATATGTACGTACACAAGAAAAAAAAAACAAGCTGAAAATTATCAAAAACAAGAATATGACTAAACATCCTAAAGTTTATTATCATCGAATGCCTTGGCGATATCGGCGTGAATAGCATTAATTTCCCGCCGGAGATTAGCAAGTTCCTGTCTTTGTTACATCAGCCACAATGCATCATTAGAGGAAAGAGGAGAGGGTCAGCGATAGGCGCGTTGGGGCCAGGAGGTTGGAGAAAATTGCATGAAGGCTGGAGGGGGAGAGCGCGAACCTCTTCATGGTCTAGAAGACGGAGGAACTCAGAGAGAGGGTCGCTGGGACCAAGAGGTTGGGGGATATTGGCAGAAAATGGAGGGGGTTGCGACAACTCTTCATCATCTGAAATAACAATGGGTCCAACGACCCAAGGCTCTTCGGTCACAATAGAACACACTCCCACTAGAGGAGGCGCACCGTATAACGACCTAAGGAAGCCACGAGCTTCAGGAGTAAGAGCACCCCTACGAGGAGTTATCTTGTATCTAACCTTGGTTTGAGGCTTTGAGCAGTTGGGGTAGAGAGCTAGGTAGTGAGGAGTTAATAAGGACCGAGAGGTAGTGTGAGGAGTTAATAAGGGCAGAGAGTAGGAGAGATACGCAATTGCTGATGAGATGAATTGGCATCCAATTGTTATAAATGAATTTAGTGTTTTTACTTTAAGAGTGTATTTTATAAATTCCGGTTCTAAAAGTCTGTTATTTATTTTTTCAATTCAATTACTTTTAAGACCGTCCTATTAACATATTTCCGGTCCTAAAAGTCTATTGTTTATTTTTAAATCAATTCAATTACTTTTAAGACCAACCTTTTATCTTGTATCCGGTCCTAAAATTCATTTATTTTTTTCAATTCAATTTTTTTAAAGTAAGAATTTTTTCTTTTTAAAAATATTGCTTTTAAGAACGGATGTTTTACAATATCCAGTATTAAAAGTTCATTCTTTTCAAATTATTCAGATAGTAGAGTCATATCCTTACACTCTGTTCAAATGAATGATTCAGAGTCTCTTCGGCTTCCAGATAAACTTCCCAACTATGCATCTCCTTGTATTCTAAGGAACTATGCGTCTCCTTGTTAAAGTTTCTAGCGTTTCACATTGTTCAGGATGAGTTCTCTATTTAAACCCGTTGTTACTTTACTTTCTTCACATTCTTCTCCATCACTTCTACAACCTCCACAGCCTCCTCCACCGCCTAGCCTCCACCGTTATGGTTGCATTATCTGAAAAGCAAGTCACCTTTTATATGTAAACGAAGACTTTTAAGACCTAACATTTAACAAATATACGATCCTAAAAGTCTCAGCATATTTTTTAAAATTATACAAAGATTTTTAGAACCGGTCATTTAAAAAATAGACGGTCCTAAAAGTCTCGCCATATTTTTTACAATTTAACGAAGACTTTTAGGACCGGACATTTAAAAAATATACAGTCCTAAAAGTGTCTCATATTTTTAGAATTAAACTTTTAAAACTGGACATTTAACAAATATACGGTCCTAAAAGTCTCGCCATATTTTTAAAATAAATGAAGACTTTTAAGATCGGACGTTTAACAAATATACGGTCCTAAAAGTCTTGCCATATTTTTTAGAACTAAACAAAAACTTTTAGGACCGGACTTTTAACAAATATACGGTCCTAAAAGTCTTTGCCTCATTTTTTAGAATTAAACGAAGACTTTTAGGACCGGATATTTAAAATATATGTGGTCCTAAAAGTCGCGAAGACTTTTCAGAGACTCTTATTGCTCATTTACAACTTCCTGTCCTCAAGGTACAACCACTAAATAGCTTTATCTACCATCCAATACATTCAGAAACCCAAAATGGACACAAGAAAATTGTTCAAAAAAATAAACAAATTTATTATTGAATTACACATTACGTATATTTACAAATGAATGAATTGTTCGAAAAAATAAACAAATTTACAGAAGATTATTATTGCTACAGATATATTTACAAATGAATTTAGGACATTAATTATTGTTTTGACTTTAAGAGGTCATACAGATATTCACAAAACACATTGCGTATGTGCTCCACTTCATCATCAAAAAATGGCTCAGCATAAGCAAACCTCTATAACATCAAAGATAGAAACTAAATTAAGTTGCGTGCATATTTCATATAAAAATTAAGCCAAAAACTGAATTTAGCCATAATATGTAACATCAAATACATTTACTTTTGTAGTTAATTTAGTCTTTCCTTGCTTGATAATATCATATATGTGTTTCATGACGTAGTGGCCACATAAGTTGGACTCCCTTTGGTTGCCGACGGTCTAAAAAGAACAAGAAATATATATAACATCATATATAGCTTACTGACCAAGTTCACAAGGTAGTGTGCCAGTGTCCAAATATGTACCAACCTGTGGTGTGTACCATTTAGGATAAGTGGCGTGATACCCACGCTTTTTGTTTACCTCGATTTGAAGGTCCTCATGGCACTATCATCAAAATTACAAATTTATCAATAATGTTCACTGAAAATTCACACCAAAGATTTCAGACAAGAGAATCAAAATGACATGCTTACTCGTTCATGGTCTGCATCAACGTAGGCACTAGACTGCTGTGAGTGGAGCATAAGAATGCTTCTCCATGCACATGAGGACCAACTGCCAATGGTGGCTGAAAATTCACAGCAGTAAAGTACTCAGTGATATATGTAACAGAATTAAGTGAATTATAGACAAGAATTGTGATATGTATCTATGGTAGTATGGAAACAAGTACACCTTTTTTTCTCACTCACACACCCTGGTTGATATGTACTATTGTCTATCCTCCATGGGTGTTGAACTTGTATAGACTGGGCACAAGAATCCAAAATCTTTGCTTCTGCCCTGTTATTCCAATTCATCATGCATGAACCTACAATAATGGCATCAGGGAATTAGTATATATGTATGTGTGTCTAAACGATGCATTTAAATTATGTACTCATAGAAGAAGATACTTACTTTGTAAACATTTGAACAATTGGACTAGTAAGCTCCTTTCCAGGAAGGAAGCAGCAGGGCTGTTAAATCATCGGGTTCAACGAAAACCGGTTCAATATCAGGGAGGCCTACTGCTTCATTGATAGGCCACGATTTATCTTTAAAATATCAAGTGGATACCATATCCAATATTTTTTTCCTTGGCAGTCAACTTAGCAGTAGGGGATGGAGCTTAATGAGGGGTAGAGACATGTACAAGCTTCACTGGCCAAGAGAAAAAGGAGGGGATGAACACAATAACATTCACATATATGCACAAGTTAATAAGCAAACAAAAAGGGCAAACAAAACCAAATATAAACTCACCAAAGCTTCAAGAGTGGTCCGTAGCTGAACAAATTATTGCCAAGTTTGTTCATCAATAAATGTGTACTTTTCCCAAGGATTATGGTCAGGCTGAACCTCGGCAAAAATATAGTTGTTAGTTAGAAAGATCTTAAACTTCCTCTGGCGATCAGCACAATAAGACAATGTCTTGTCTTTCAACTTCTGACAGTCAGGGACAGTGTATGTAAGCCGGATAGTGTCCTAAATACGATCCTTTACTGTGCGAAGGTCCACATTTTCCCACTCATTTGTCAAAATGCTAACCTTGCTGCGTGTGAGATAGCCGGCAAAACTATTATATTTGTTTTTATTATGACCGAAAGGTTCCAAATTTTCATCAAACTGAATCTCGAGCTTTGACCCCGAAGTCTGACTTAAGGATACATCCATCATTCGTGTGCCTCTTCTACCATGACGTGCAGGGTGGTTACGAGGCTAGCTGTGAGATGAACAGGGTTCGCTCTGGCTCACACCAGTCACACCAGTAACTGGGGTTCCAGGAACAAGACTAGAATTGTTTTCACCGTTCATTTTCTAGACAGGAAGAGAGGAATGTTTGAGCAAATGAGAGAGTAACAGAGGCTAATGGTACGTGGGCGAGGAAGAGAGGGAATGCAACATGATGGGTTTCGCAACGTGAACAGAGGTTCTTCAGTGAGAGTAACGAAAGGTTTTGCGTAAAGAAAAATATATTTGGTGCTTTATTTTTAAGACCGGATATAAAAAAGACGGTCTTAATATTTAACATTTAAGACCGGTCATCTTAAACTTCGGTCTTAAAAGTAATTAATTATTTGTTTAATTTTCTTCAATATTGTTGTATTGGCCACATTTTAAGTCCGGTCTTAAGATATTTAACTTTAACACCGGACAAATTATAAGACGGTCTTAAAAGTTAACCTTTAGACCGGTCCTTATAAAACTCCGGTCTTAATTAATTTTTTATTTATTTTTCTATATTTTGTACCGGCCTCATTATAAGTCCGTCTTAAAAGAATAACATTTAAGACTGGCTACTAAATATGTGCGGTCTTAAAACTTTTAGACCTTTATATTTAAATTTTTCCTTATTATTTTAGACTGCAGAAAATATAAGTCTAGCTGTATGAGATTTTTCTATAAAGTAATTGATATTTCAATTTTTTTAATAACATTTTTAAGACCAGTTGTTTTTTAAACCGATCTGAATAATATATTTAAGACCTATGAAAAAATGATCCGATTTAAGAAGTTCTTTATATTTACAAAACTGCCACCGGTCATACCTTTAAGACCGGGGCATCAATACTCCGGTCTAAATGAGGCGGTCTTAAAACCATTTTTTGCACTAGTGCGTGGTTAAGGCAGTAGGAATAGCTATAAGGGAAAAGCAACAGACATCGAAAATTGATGGTTGCAGCCTGGATATTAGATAGGACCATATAATTATATATATTATTTTAGTTAAATTTATTTTGGGACTGCATAATTATGATACTGGTCCTTTACATTTTTGTATGATGAACTCCGTAGAATAATCATGTTGTAACCAAGAATGACTTATCTATCGGTATAGTATGATATTCCTGTGTTACCCACTATATATCGCTATATTACTATGATAAATGTCATAATTACAAGGGATATCAAGTTAGAACCTTGAAGTATCTTTTTCACAATCCAAAAATAAATTTTTAAGATCATGAAGAATTTTTTCAGTATCATTCATTATCATTCATTATTATCTTTTTGAAATATTTTTTATAAAAGAAAGAGGACTAGGAGTGTGTTTTGCGCCAAAACAGCGCGTCTTATGTAGCGAACTTACATCAGCATAGGATGTAAGCCAAGTCTGTAGGGAATAATTAAGGGACAGGGAAGTATGGTTCATGTCGTAAAAGTGAGGTGAGCTTTTGAGTCCCAGGTAATACGTTTCCAAATGTTAGAATCGGAAGGAGCACTAAAATATTTTAGAGTATTGAATGTATTAAAAATTATTTTAAATACAACATACTACTGCAAAAATATTTCAAAATTTAAAAACAGGTCGCAATTAACTGAATTAATTAAAACCAGGTCTCAACAAACTGAATTAGTTACAATAAGGTCCCTTAAAAATAATCAAATTGTAGTCAAGTCTCATCAAGAACTCTGGGTACTATTAATTTCAAAGTGAAAGCACAATTTTGCCCCAATGATAAATTTAGAACAACTAATAATAAGTTAGATGAAAACAAATGACAAATTTAGAGTAACCAATTACAAAAATTTTGAGCAATCATGGAGGCTTATTGTAATTAGACCTGGATGCAATTTTCCCAAGATATTTCATGCCGTTGGATGTACTTTCTTTATAAAAAAAAAAAAAAAAAGAAAAAAGGTTCTCAATATTCTTCGGATGTATTTCTTTTTGGTATCCCACCCGGTTCACCGAAATCTTCGGTTCCGACTAATCCATATTTTGCCCGCACGTTAGTTTCACGGTTGTGGGGGAAGAGCTCCCAACACCATTTTCACCATTTCCACGTCTCGAACTGAGGACATGTTGGTGGGAAAGCAAATCCCTTACCATTTGCTCCCAATGATTTTTGTTTGTTCTTAGGGTGTATTTGGTTCATCATGAGAGGTTCATTACTTTCTCTCTCACTTCCATGATTCGGGGCTTGGGATTTCAGAGTTCTATGCCTTAAATCTTATTCTGTATTTAGGTTTCCCATCTTTTATTTTCCTCCCCAAATACTTTGAAATTCAAATTTTATGACAAATGGTTTTTTTTTTTTTTTCTCACAAAAAAAAAAAAAATTCAAATTTTAAAAGAAAAACATTTGTCTAAAAAAAAAAATCTTCTTCTTTATTAAATTCAAATTTGTCGCATAAATTTGAATGTAATCTTTTTTTTGGTCTTATAGAACATAAATATTTTATGAGAGGTAAATATATCCGAAAACTTCACAATTCATAGAAGGTACTTGGGTTCCCACCAATTTTAGTAAGATCTTATTTTCCTACCTTTCAAAAAAGGTTGATGGGTCTGAAAACCTGAATTCTAAAAAATTAGAAGCTATAAGCATAAAAAAAAAAAGAAACTTTATTATCTTTCCTTCCCTTTCCACTGCGTGTTAGAAAAGGCTCCAATGGATTTCAGTTTTTTCAAAAGATAAAGAGAGGGGTGGTCCCAGTACCATAAGCTAGTAAAAAAAGGACAAAACGACAAGTCGTCGACGGCTTACTTGGTGATGGTCCTCGTACGCACGCCATGCATAATCCCATCTATTCGCAATTTCGCATGTTGGGAATTTAATTGAAAAAAATCTCTTCAATGACACAAGTAAATAAAAAAAATGTCAAAAAATCCTCATAAAATAAAAAAAGGTCTTGAGCAGTTTCCGGTAGATAATTAACAACTATATTTATAGGTTTTAACAATTCTTTAAAAAAATTTTGACATCAGAATTTTAAGAATTATATATGTCTTGCTAGCTGTAAAGATAATTAAACAAATGCAAAATATATGAAGTCGCTGCTTAAGTGGGGGGAAGTCGCTGCTTAAGTGGAGGAAAGTCGCTGGAAATGTAGGGGCAACTAGTTTCGTGGCAATTACGCTTAATTCACTATATATTGCCGACGTCTTTGTGTGTGTATCAGCAGTGAGCATACATAGTTTTGTAGTTGTTGGCTCCTAAAGATCAACAAAAATGGAGATTATGGCGAAGATGTGGGGACAACTAGGCTCAATCACGGCCACCGTCATGTTCTTCTACGCCATGTTTGATAAGTTCTTCCCTCCTCCTCTTCGTGACTACATCAGAACCTACACCAAAAAACTCACCTCCCTCATCGATCCCTATATCTCCATCAAATTCTCCGAGTTCGAAGGCGAACGAATGAAGCGCAGCGAAGCTTACACCGCCATCCAAACATATCTCAGTGCCAACTCTTCCGAACGAAGCTCCAGGCTCAAAGCCGAAGTCGTCAAGGACAGCCAGACCCCTCTGGTTCTCAGCATGGACGACAACGAACAGATCACCGACGAGTTTCAGGGCGTGAAGCTATGGTGGTACGCTGGTAAACTAGACGTCAAAAACCAATCCTTCTCCTTCTATCCTGTCTCTGACGTGAAGTGTTTCTACAAGCTCACCTTCCACCGGCGTCACCGGGACGTCGTCACTCGTTCTTATATTCAACACGTGCTGGACGAAGGAAAGGCCATCGCAACCCGAAACCGGCAACTGAAGCTGTACACAAACAACCCGAGCAGTAGCTGGTACGGTTGGAAGAGAACCAAGTGGAGCCATGTCGTTTTTGAGCATCCTGCTAGTTTTGATACTCTCGCTTTGGACCCTAAGATGAAAGAAGATATCTTGAAGGACCTTGTTAAGTTTCAAAAAGGAAAGGAGTACTATGCCAAGGTCGGAAAGGCTTGGAAGAGAGGATATTTGCTTTATGGTCCACCGGGAACAGGCAAGTCTACCATGATCGCCGCCATGGCCAATTTCTTGAACTACGATATCTATGACCTTGAACTGACGGCTGTGAAGGAGAACGCCGAGCTTAGAAAGCTGTTGATAGAAACTTCTAGTAAGTCAATCGTAGTGATCGAAGACATTGATTGCTCCCTTGATCTTACTGGGCAGAGGAAGAAGAAGAAAAAAGATAAAGAGGAGGGATCCAAAGACGCAGTTAAGAAGGCGTTAGATGAAGAGGAAGAAGTTAAGGAGAGTAAGGTGACACTTTCAGGACTGTTGAATGTCATTGATGGTATTTGGTCGGCTTGTGGAGGAGAGAGAGTGATTGTGTTCACAACTAATTATGTGGACAAGCTTGATCCTGCTCTTATAAGGAGAGGACGCATGGATAAGCATATTGAATTGTCCTACTGTTGCTACGAAGCGTTCAAGGTTCTTGCGAGGAATTACTTGGATGTTGAGAGCCACCGTTTGTGCCCAAGAATTGAGGAATTGTTTCAGGAGACGCAGATGACTCCTGCTGATGTTGCTGAGAATCTAATGCCGAAATCAATGGAGGAAGAGGCAGAGACTTGCTTGGAGAGGTTGATCGAAGCACTTGAAACGGCCAAGCTGGAAGCGAAGAAGAAGGCTGAGGAAGAGGCAAAGAAGAAGGCTGAAGAAGAAGATGAAGCCAAGAAGAAGGAAGAGGAGGAAGAAGCAAAGAAGAAGGCAGATGAGGAAGAAGCAAAGAAGAAGAAGGCAGAGGAAGAAGTGAAGGAGAATGGAGAGTTGTCAGAGAAAGAGAAGGAAAATAATTAAAAATCTGGTGAAGGAGTGACAGAAAATGGTTTCCTTTCATCTGGAAATTAAGGCCAAGACACCATCTTTGGCTGCGATTATCTTATTATCTACGATTGTAAAATAAGACACCATCTTTGGCTGCAATTATCTTATAATTATCTAGGATTGTAAAATAAGACACCATCTTTGGCTGCAATTATCTTATAATTATCTAGGATTGTAAAATAAGACACCATCTTTGGCTGCAATTATCTTATAATTATCTAGGATTGTAAAATAAGTATGTGGGCATCATTAAATTATTTGCGAATTACTGTGTGTGATGAATTCTCGTCCGGTATATGCTTTAATTAAGGATTTACAGTGTGAATATTCTGTATCAAACTGATAGGAGTTACTGTGTGTTATATGTAAATACCTTGTTGAAAATGATAAATTAGCATTGCTAGGACCTACAAAGTTATACTTTTAAAATTCTCTGTTAATCCTAAAATAAATATTTTTTGCTTGGATGACTGTTTAGCGATCGAGATTCTCCAAACTATGGTCGGAAAGCTAGGTATGTTCATAAACATACATTTGAAAAATGAATGCATAGTCAAGTCAAGTGTCTTGTCTCCAATAATAGAACCCTAGCTTGATGGAGAGATGAAAAATTTAAAACAAAATCTTTAATGAAAAGAGAGTACATATATATGTATGTGTGTGTATATATATATAATGTTGGAATAATTTATTTTAAATTGTTTTGGCTAGATACTTTCTCAGATGCTAAATATAACACAATATAATTCTGAAAACCCTCCAATTTTCCCTTAATTACACAGACCTCCAATCTATTTTGAAAACCCATAGAAACTCCCTTAAAATTAGAGTAAAATACTCTGACCACCCTCCTGTTTTGTCTTAATTACACAGACCTCCCCTCTATTTTGAAAACCTATAGAAACCTCTCTTAAAATTAGAGTAAAATACTCTGACCACCCTCCTGTTTTATCTTAATTACACATACCTCCCTTTTATTTTGAAAAAACCCATAAAAACCTCCCTTAAAATTAAAATTTATGTTACACAAACCTCCCTTATATTTTAAGATTCTATTTTCATCTACCCAAACTTTTAGTTAACCGTTAAGTTTGACTTTTGAACTTTTTTTTTTTTATACCAAAATGTCCCTCTTCGATTAGAATTATTTAAGTATATAAAACCAAATTTATACAACCAAAAATGTATTCTAATAGATTTTATAACTTTCTAATTTGTTAACAAATTTATTAGTTTTGATCTTATAAATTAATTTTGACCTAAAAATATAAATTAAATACATATATTTTTTATCAAATATAATAAACTATATAAGTTTGAGATTTCATGTGTCATTTAAATTTCTAATTTAATAATTTTTTCACAAATATTTATAGACACATTTTATCAAGCACATGTTTATTTAAAAACTTATTTGAATATTCAACATTCTATGATATTTACATTAACCAATGCTAAAATAATCAAAGAGATAACTATTTGTAAAGATAAAAAAACTCTTAAATTATTTAAAACAATATTAGTCAAAATATAAAAGTAAAACTAGGGATCAAGTACAATATTAAGGATAAAATAATATATAAATTTTATTTTTATATAAACTTTAATTAAAAAAAAAAAAATACTTTTTTGGAATCTTTTTAGAATATTCTTAAAGGAGTTAATTATTTGGATTTAATTGTATGTTTTCAAAATAGAGGGAGATCTGTGCAATAAATGCAAAATAGGAGGGTGGTCAGAATATTTTACTCATATAAGGGGGTTTGTGTAACATATAATTTAATTTAAGGGAGGTTTCTATGAGTTTTCAAAATAGAGGGAATGTTTGTGTAATTAAGGTAAAATATGAGGATAGTCAGAGTATTTTACTCTATAATTTTTGTGTCCTACTCTGTCCTTTTTTATAGTAAATATTTTAGAATTCTACACGATGCTAGATGTTTAAAGTTTGATGTGGGATGGAATCAGGGTTAATCGTCTGAAAAACAAGAAGCCAGCAAGGTGAACCGTGAGAGGAATTAGCACACCAAAATCTGCAAGCTGTGCATTTGATAGTACTCCCTCTCTACGGAATAAAGTAGTGTTGACTTTTTTTTTTTTGAGAAATTAAAAAAAGTTAATTAAATTACTTTGAGATATTTATATTTATCATTTTTTCTTGGGAGAATTACGCCGCGGGTCCCAAGGAGTAGACATAATTACGCACATGTCCCTTCATCAAATGACAAAATTACATAGAAGTCCCTAGGGACTTCGTAATTATTTTATATGAGCAAAAGACCTTTTTGCCCATTCTCCTTTTCCTCTCTCCCTTTTTCATCTCTCACTTCCGGAAGTTATTTACAACAACAAATGCATGTAATAACAACAGAAAATACATATATTAACAACAACTTTTGAAAACCTGGATTTTTTTGCCAATCACTTCCAGAGGCTATTTACAACAACAAATGCATGTAATAACAACATAAAATGCATATATTAACAACAACTTTTCAAAACCTGGATTTTTTGGCCTATCACTTCGGAGGCTATTTACAACAACAAATGCATGTAATAACAAGATAAAATGCATATAATAACAACTTTTCAAAACCTGGATTTTTTCGCCTATCACTTCCAGAGGCTATTTACAACAACAAATGCATGTAATAATAGCCTTTGCATGTAACAAATCCATACTCGAAAAAATCCAGGTTTTGAAAAGTTGTTGTTATTATATGCATTTTCTGTTGTTATTACATGCATTTGTTGTTGTAAATAGCCTCAGAAGGATAGGTGAAAAAATCCAGGTTTTGAAAAGTTGTTGTTATTATATGCATTTTCTGTTGTTATTACATGCATTTGTTGTCGTAAATAGCCTCTGGAAGTGATAGGCCAAAAAATCCAGGTTTTGAAAAGTTGTTATTATATGCATTTTCTGTTGTTATTACATCCATTTGTTGTTGCAAATAGCCTTTGGAAGTGAGAGGTGAAAAAAATCCAGGTTTTGAAAAGTTGTTGTTATTATATGCATTTTCTATTATTAATATAGGAAGAAGGAGAATGGGCAAAAAGGTCTTTTACTCATATGAAATAATTACATAGAAGTCCCTAGGGACTTCGTGTAATTTTGTCATTTGAAGGGACCTGTGCGTAATTATGTCTGCTCCTTGGGACCTACGTAATTCTCCCTTTTTTCTTTAAACTGTTTTTTTACTTAATATATAAACTGATATACTACCTCCAGTCCTAATTATATGACAAAATTTATAGTATAATTTGCACAATTTTATTCTATATGTGGGATCAGATGGAGTATACTTTAATGATACACAATATATAATATGATTAACTAACTTATTTAATTTTCTTAATTTCTTAAAGTTGATATTGTCTCTATCAGGTTGACGAGTTTAGGTCTTTCATTGCAGGAAATATACTAATGTTCATGTTTATTGCTAGTATTTGGTCGGCCACACGAGACCTATATTTTGATTTGCCTCTTTCCAAATGTGATATGTAAAAGATAATAATTTGTATTAGGGATCTAATTAAAAAAATGTGTTCGTGGTAGAACACAAATGTCTAACCCAATGAGGCTAGGAAATGTTGATATAGGATCAATGAACTCTCCAAGATGCTTATGAGTAAAACACCTATGAAGAGAAGATCACTCGACGATATCCAAGGGAAAGATACCGACGAGCAGTCTCGGATCACTGTGCTACACGATGGTGGCATTTCACCAAAGGGGTGGTGTGTGTGCACAGTGAGGCTGAATAGTAAATAAAGCAATAGAGAATGTAGAGAGTGAACCTGGCGGGTAACCTCCTATTTATAGGGATTACCTAGGGTTTCCCTCCCGACCCGCCCAATCCGTTACTCCGTGCGAGAATGTGCCTCCCGCGTCCTGCAAATGCCTGCTCCACTACCTGTACGGTTCTGAATCACAGGCACAATGAGGAGGTGACTCACCCATTACCTGGCCACAAAGGATTCCGTAGCACACACTCTTATTGGGCCGCATATCTATCAGGCCCAATATATTGGTCCATAACAGTTGCCCCCAAGCTCGGTACCTCAGGTCTCTGTTGTGACGAGGTTTATAAATTCACTAACCCGGACTTAACGACTGAGTTCCTTTGCGATAATTGAAATTTATACCGGTTATAACCGACATAGTAGGTTTCCTTCTCTTTCCAAACTGGCTTTCATTATCTCTGAGATTCGCATAGACAAATGGACTTTGATCATAAGATCGGCGTTATGAGCTCCAGATATACGTGCCTTGGTCGTAACCGACCTTATGAGCGCCAACCACGTGTAACTGCCACATGTACCTCGGCCATAACCGACCTTATGAGCTCCAGCCACAAGTTGCCCCCAAATCGAGGTCATCATGAAAGTCTACGGTCGCATGAATAGGCGTAATTCCCCCAAGATAAAAGTGACTTCGCACCTACCAACCTTGGGGAATGGAAACGTCTTTCTGCTTCGCTACTCGTGTGTACTTGATGTCCATGCCTCGATTACCACAGCATTTATTACTGTCGTCGCTTACGTTTCCCCATTAAGGATAAGCGTTAGTTACTTCTGGCGTTTCTATATGCTGTGCGCACTTTGGGATGCCTATAAAATCCCTCAACTCCTTCTTATTCTCTTCATCCATTGCCATCAGATTTCTTGTTCCTTTGAAACCTCTGCAATTCTGAGGATGAACTACCATTACTCTCTATTTGCATAGAATGTACTAAGGAGATTGCGTTTGGTACACCCGTTTTCGTTCTTCAGAGCAGAATCAAAATGCAGAAAACTGAAGAAAAAGAAAGGATCCGACAACGACGTTGAGGTTCTTGAAATCCACGACCACCTTTTGATGTATTTGCCAGTCTTCATTTGCTTGCCCCAAAGGGCATCTGAGAGTGCCGATGTATTTGCCCGTCTTCACGTGCACGACCCTATATATATCTGGGCTCTCAGATGTGTTGAGCCAGTCCCCTTAACTCTGGCTCAACTTCGTATGGCCTCTCAGAAGGACTTCTGGGACCTTCTCCACATGCTGACCATGTAAAGGACACTTAAACATAGAAGGTTTACTTTGCAGACCTGGTGGTGACTTTGGGTGCCTATTATCTGTAGGAAGCTAAGATGCCCATGCTGACAAGTTGCAAACTTTAATTATTCGCTGGATCTTGTCACCGTACTTCTTTCATGTAACCTATTATTGAGTTTATTTTTCTGTAAGAACGCCATGTAAACTATTTTGTTGTTAATATCAATGAAAAATTGTCGTTGTAAACTCATCTGCCTCTACGCATTCTTTTTATTGTAAACGAACCAGGCTTGAGGTAAGACACATATCGTAATACAATGTCTTCTCTACTCCCCTCTTGAATTGAAGTTAACTAATTGCCCCCCAAATCCAGGTGTAAAACTAACCCCAATCCGAGTTGGCGTTGAAATCAATTGCCCCCTAATCCGGGTTTCAAGTTGAAATCAACCGCCCCCCAATCCGGGTTTAAAGCTGAAATCAATCGCCCCCAATCCGGGTTGACGTTGAAATCAATCGCCCCCAATCCGGGTTTAAAGTTGAAATCAATTGCCCCCGTCTGGTTTTAGATCTGAAATCAATTGCCCCCAATCCGGGTTTAGATCTGAAATCAATCGCCCCTCAATCCGGGTTTAGAGTTGAAATCAATTGCCCCTCAATCCGGGTTTAGATCTGAAATCAATCGCCCCTCAATCCGGGTTTAGAGTTGAAATCAATCGCCCCTCAATCCGGGTTTGTTACACCCCTACCGGCCTCGCCCTTTCGGGTGGCGGGTTAGAGGGATTCCCTTGCTTAGTAACCTTTCTTACGTTATTTGATCCATTTAACCTATATCAGAGTGAGCGCAACAGAGCATTTAACTGGTTTAGACTATCTATTGTACTGGTAAAAGTAAAATAAACAGAAGGTAAAAGTCCCCGAAGGGTTAAGGGTACAATTATCCAGAATAAATACCAAAACAAAATATACCGTCATCTCAAATATATGTACAAACATGATAGGGCATTCCCTATTCTTAAGTTTGTACCGTTAAGTTCTTATCGTTCCGAGAAGGGTTCTCCGCATCGAGCCTATCTCCCTGTGACTACAGAAGAGTCTGGGGTCTGATAGTGGCCCTCAGAGTAATCGTCAATACTCAAATACTAAATGTGTAGAGAGTATGTATGTAACCATGTCAGATATAAAAACATCACAGATATGCCAAACATACCACATATGCAAACAGATCATACCTCAGTATAACATACATCACAGTCCATAGACCCCGTACAGCTGCCTCACCAAGGCAAGCCTCGGTCTCACAGGACTCTCAACCTGTAAAGCCGCCCTCACTAGGCCAGCCCCGGACTGAAACTCAACCTGCACAGCCGCCAACCAAGGCCGGCCTCGGACTGAACTTCCTCAGCGCTAGGAATCACACAACACTGTATGCATATTTGGCATAACATATACAAAGCAACAACATACTGGCAAACACAAACATACAGCCAAAACACACAAAGATATCTGAGTAAAGCGGTTACTACCTGGTGTGGTAAATATTGTCCTTAATATTTTATTGGGCCCGTTGACTTCCCAAGGGTTCCTTTGACCTAAGAATCATTAAAATACACTTATTCAGTATTTTCAAAAATACCATCACGTTTTTCTTTCCAAAACCGAGCCCAACACCAAATTTTCCAGAAATCCAGTGATTCTGGCTCAACTTGTGAGATTTGTAATAAATTCCAAAAAAATAATTTGTGAATGCTTCCAGTGCCATTTTAACCATTGAAATGTCTAGTTTGCATGAAAAATATTATCAGACACTGAAAGTACTTTTATTTTGGCGTGGTGCTCACTTTTCACACCTGGTCAGATTTTGCCCTGTTGTACGAAGAGCTAAAGTTTCCAATTTTTATCTCTCAATTGGTACATCAAAAATACATCGAATTACATATCAAAATGATGCCCCAGATGTCTAATTTTCACCTGTAAAATTTAAGCTCAAACAAACGTCGTTACTATTCTAAAACCATTTTTGAAGCTTCGCTGCCCAGAATCCAGAACACTGGCAGCAAGCCTCTTCTTTCAGTTTTTGGGGTTTTTGAGTTAGAAAACCTAAACCATAGTTTAACCCCACACAAAATCACGTTTTAAACACTTTGGGACCATTAAAAACTCCAAAATCAGACCCTAAAACCAAGCTCCAACCAGCAGCACGAAAAATCCCAAAGTTAAAGCTTTAAAGATTCGAGTTGTCGGTAGTTACCTATTTCGGAGCCTTGGATTGGTGGACAAAGTGGTTGAGAGCTTGAGTTGAGCTATGGAAGCTTGCTGGTCCCCTCCCTCTTCTGCAGCTGGAGCACGACTTTTGGAAAGGGAAATGGCAATTCAAGCTCTTTTTTAATAATAACCCAAGATTGACTATTTAGTTCCAATGTAACTAATTAAATCTCTAGTTTGGTTAGTAACTAACTATATTTACTTGGACTTTATCCCATGTGCAGATTAGAGAGTCTTCTAGGAGCATATGTGGCGTATTTTTGCTGCCCATAATCAGATTTTACCCTTTAACTTTTACAAGAATAATCCCATGTGATTCTAGATAGCTTTTGGGACCCACATGCTCATAATTCAATTGACTAAGCTTGACTAATCAGTTTTTTTTTATCACTTTGAGAAGATCATATGCGCATGGGGTGTTCCAAAATCTGATTCCCACTACTTAATTTCATTCTCCCACTTTATTGGTCAATTTCGGGTCTACCGCTCCTATCTGGTCCCACCGGGTCCAAAAATGCGTCTTTTCGTACTTTTCTCTGACTTTGCCATATATTCTTCTCTGCTTGGGCATATTCATGTGACGCCTTCCCTCTTTCCAAGGCGGCCCCATATTTGTCTCATTCTGTCCAAAAATAATCCCCTAACTGGTCGCTATTGATCCCCTTTTTATCGTTTATCTCCTGCGGGTCCCGCGTCTTGTGTTTGGACCAAAATATGGGTAAAATCATCATTTTTTCTCTCCCTTCTCCTATAGAATGAAATTGAATGCCCAGAGGTCAAGGAATTGACCATTTTGCCCTTGCTTCATCATACCGGCTTTATGTCTCACCGGTATCTTGCCCTGGGCCCGCACCTTTTCAAACCTGGGCCCGCCAGAGACTCTTTTCCTTTGGTCAAAGTGGGCAACTTTTTGGGCCTTTCCGGGGTCCACTTTTCCTGTACCAGGTTTAGTAGTCCATTTTTAGGCTTATAATGAGCTTTTTAGGGTTTATAAACGTTCGATGTATATGAGCGTCGTGACTCCCGACCTTTCAAATTCGCAACGCCTATATATTCCCGCTAAACCCTTCATTATAACCTTTGTGCTTGCATACTCCTTTTCTGCCTCAAGAACTCTTCCTCAAACGCACTCTTTCACAAAAGTTTTCTTACACTTCCTCAACCTTTGACGTTCGATGTACTTCACCTTCTTCCTTCTTTCTTAAACCCTTCATTTTTTACGCTTGTTTCCTGCATTACTAACTCTTGCCTGCTCTTGCATAAAATCTTTCTTACCTTTAGCTTCTTGGGTAGTCTTTTTCCGAACTTTTTGAAATTTTTGTAAAAGTGCCTTTTTCCGAATTTTTTGATGTAAACCCGCTCGGGGATTTACTATACTGGTTTTATGGGCACCTTGAATATGGCTCGTGCTATTCCACACACCTTCGACTCCCAAAATTCCTTCGCTTATCGCAAAGCATGGGCTCGAAAAAATACCGAACCTACACACACACTCGCATCCCCCTTTTTCCGAGGGTAAGAAAACATCTAGGGCTCTCAATAAACCCTCTGTATTTTCTTTTCGGGAGGAAATAACAACTGAAGATGAGGGACTTGACACGTTGCTTCGTCCTCCCCGAAGAAATGCCAAAAACACATGACGGCCCGCACCTTCAAACGTTCCTCCCATAACCGCGCCAACCCAAGTATCAACCCCCGCGACGAATGTTGCTATAAGAGTATTGACCTTGCCATGCTAGAGCAGCACCGGGAAGCCGACTTACTTTTGGCTAACTATCGATGCAACATCATTACGTCAGGTAGCTATGACTTTCTAATTTCTGCTTCTCTTTTTTATTTGATTTTAGGTATAGATGACCTCCTCTTCACACTCGCCCAACTTATCCGAGATGGAAGAATCCGATGCATCCTCCACTCCTAATGTTCCACCTGGTTCCAAACTTGCCGTTAACCTCTGCATAACGCGCATTACCAACACCATGGATGCATCCAATATTGGATCACTCAAACTTGCACCAGGAGAAGGATATAGTATACGGTTGCCCAGGAAATGAGTCGGTTGCATCCTGTTGGCCGCAGAGCAAAGATCCCCACTTCTTCTTTCTTTACCGGGATGTCGTCACCATACTCGGCATAAAACTGCCATTTACCGAATTTCAAATAAACCTTTTGAACCACCTACATTGTTGCCCCCACACAACTCCACCCCAACGGTTGGGCCTTTGCAGTTGCTTTCAGAACTTATGCAAAAAATGAGATATAATATGTACCGTTCTAGTCTTTATGTCTTTCTTTTCTCCAATGGAAACTAGTATGATTACTGGAGGTACCACCACTTGGTTTGGATGGACCTCACTGCGTAGCATCCGTGACCGCAAGCTTTTCAAGCCCTTTATGGATTCATGGAAAAACTTTAAAGCCGCCTTTGTCAAAGTCGTCGCAGACTCTGGGAAAGCACCATGGTTTGTCCGACAAATTCGCTCTGGGGAAGCTAAGGAAAGATTTCCTTTGTATTGGTCTTCTCATCACCACACGCTCACCACCAATGACTTGGTTCCCAAACCGAAAAGCTTTTCCGATGCCGAAGAGTTGGCTCAATTAAATCTTTTAGAGCTTGCCGGTTCTTTGAAAAATCCCATGGATCCAACCAACTTCATTCCCACACCCCTAATTAGGAGATGTTCAGCGACGAGTACGGGCATATTAATATACAAACCTTCTCGATTTTTTAAACCATTGCTTGGTTCTTTGCAAGACGAAGTATGGGAAGACCCGAGTTCCTTAACGTCTTTGCCGCACTTCCTGAAGGTACAGTCAACGCCCCCAATACCGCCAACCCGGGTGATCCTGCCATAGTTGGTCAAACTGCCCCTAATCAAGCAGTTGCAGCTGCCGGAGCTTCTTGCAAGTGCTCAGCGCCCAAAGGCGGGTCAAAGCGTGGGGAGGGGATGTCAACAAAACAAAGGGTAAACAATCCCAAGATGGGCCAACTGGTCCGCAACCCATCCTCGATCCCCCGGTAAAAGCCATTTTGACCCCCTCCTCCGTGGAAAATGCCCCTTCTTATGCCGAACTACCCGAGGGAGACTTGTGGAAAATGGGGTGACGAAAGACTTCTTGGACGTTGTCTGTCCTCCTGCTCGCCCGATTTCACAAATCCCTTAGCCTCTCCGAAGCTGAAAAGATCGAGATTGCCACATGGAAGTTAAGGGCCACAAAGCTATCTCTCTCATCCGTCCCTATGCCATTCTCAAAGTCAAATATGCCAAGATCATAGCCCATCTGCATCAGGTGATTATGGAACGAGACAACCTGAATCAGGAACTCGCCCCCTGAAGAATAACGCTTGATCTGCCAAGGTTACCCAGTAAAGAAACCAAGCCTAAGATGAATTACGAGCCTCTCGAAGCTGAGAAGAAAAAGCTGGAGGAGGAGATGAAGATGCTTAAAGCAAGTTTATCTCAAACCGAGGATAAACTGACCATGGCCAATCTAGATATTCATCGCTTGGAGGACGTCCACGCCGGTGACATGTTACTTGTGGAGAAAGTGCAATTTGATGCAGACCATGTCAAAGGGTGTGTTGAAGACGAAAGATGAAGAACTCTTAGCCGCCAAAGGTCAACTCACCAAGTATGCCAGCGCTACTGTGCAATCTTTGACAACACGGTGGCACAAATCCGAGTTCTCAACCCCGACGTCACCTTGAATACATCCGGCTGCACTTTCAAGCATATGTCAGCCAAAAAGGGAAATTGATTCCCCCCGGGGTTGATGAAGATGAATAAGAAGATAATGAGGAAGGTGAAGAGGAGTCTGTCCCTCCCTCCTAGGCCTATGCGCGGCCTTTCTGACACACTTTCCTTTTTGCTTATTTAAGCTTTATTTATTCGCCCTCTGCTGCCGTGGTTATAACCCGGCTTTTGACTTATGATGTATTGATTTGGCTTCTGCCTTGACAAAACACTTTTTGCTGCCCGTCATATTTCTTACAAGTTACTCGTTATTTGCATGCATTGATCGGTTTGTCTAACACGTATCAATTTTTCTAACTTGCAAGCTCATCCGCCCGTAACAGCAATAAACCCGTCAAATGTTTTAACTTTATGGTTTAAAGCTTCAACAACCCCAGCTTGATCAAGGCCGGTATGTTGGTTTATTCAATTATCCCGGACAGCTTGTTCGACGTCAGCTTTCTTTGACTCTACACTTTATAACACATGAATTTTCTGAAACCGGTTTGAAAATTCTTTCCTGTTTGGCTCTTATTGGCCTTTAAAAGACTGGTTTTTTAACCATGACTTCATGCATGTTACGAAAGCTAGGTGTGTATGCCCAGGGTTTGCACATGCTTACACGATTTTTGAAAAACTGATGCTTACCCCATGAATTTCTACGTGTTTGTTTTATACATGGTTTTGAAAACTGGTGTGCATACCCAGAGTTCAAACTTGCATATTTTATACATGATTTTTGAAAACTGGCCTCTTAACCATGAATTCATACATGTTTCTTTGAATACATGATTTTCAAAAATTGGTTTCTTAGCCATGAATTCATACATGTTTCTTTGAATACATGATTTTTGAAAACTGGTTTCTTGACCATGAATTCATACATGTCTATAAAGATGGCAATACGATAACCAAATCAATTCTAAGAATGGGCTCCTAGACCCAAAATTCATTAATTCAACCAAAATGATTTGGCAACGCCGCCATTTCAAAACCTCTCATAGGAGTAGCTTCCATTTTCAATAGTCTACCCGATAACCTTACGTTGGTATCAGTCGATCTCTAACTATAATATATCTTCAATTTGTCCATGTTCCAAGTCTGCTTTACAGGCTTCTTCTTCAACGTCTCAAGCTTGTAGGCGTCTCTACCCAAGTTCTCCGTTACACGGTACGGGCCTTCCCAATTTTCCGCGAGCTTACCCTGACCGGCATTCTTGTTGCCTATGTTAGCTCACCGAAGGACGAGGTCGCCCTTCTCAAAACACCAGGTCTAACTTTCTTGTTATACCGATTAGAAATGAGTTGTTTAGCCACCAAGTCTCGACAATGTGCTATAACCTAGGGTTCATCAATTAAATCCGTCCACCGAAGTGCCTCATTATTTTCGTTCCTCAGTGGGATGATTCTCCTCAAGGGTTCAGGACTTTGATCAATCGGCAGCCATAAGTAAGTTTAAATGGGGTTTCGCTAACATGCAAAATGAACCTTTCGGGTTCGGATGTCCCCACAATATGGAGTACAACTTGCTCCACCCAATCTGACTCGGCTTCCTCCATCCGCTTCTTCAATCCATCATGATAACTTTGTTAGCCGCTTCAGCTTGCCCATTAGACTGAGGATGTTCGACAGAGGCAAAATGTTGCTCGATATGGTAATCGGCCATCATCCCTTAGAAACCATTATCAGTAAACTGGGTCCCATTATCCGTGATAACATCGACTGGGATCCCAAAATGGGAGATGATGTTTCTTTCACAAATTTCTGCACTCGAGCCGAGGTAATAGTTGCCAAAGGTTCTTCCTCTATCCACTTTGTGAAGTAATCCACGGCCACTATGAGCCATCGCAATTGCCTTGGCATCGGCTTAAAGGGTCCCAATAAATCCATGCCCTACTTAAAGAACGGCCACGGAGCTAAGATAAATGTTAATTCTGATGGAGGAACTCGAATCACCTTACCATGTTTCTGACAACTGTAGCACCTGCATACGTGATCCCCGGCATCAGCTGCCATAGTCGGCCAAAAGAATCCGGCCCGCACCGCTTTACAGGCTAATGCCTTAGCGCCCATATGGTGTCCATTAATTCCCTCATGTATTTCGGACAACACATACCCTGCGTCAGCCGAACTAAGACATTTTATCATTGGGGAATGAAACCTTTTCGATATAGCTCATCACCAATCATGGCATACGATGCCGCCGCTCTTATTAATTTTTTTGCCTCCGCCGTTTCCATCGGTAGGATTCCCCTCTCAAGATAATCCGCGATCGGCTTTCTCCAATCTGCTACATCCAAGATGATCATTATGCAACTTGGCTCTACCAAGTTTTGTTGGACTATTGTGCGGTGATTTCCGGGGCTTTTTGTACTTGCTAGTTTGACAAGATATCCGCCCTAACATTCTCTCCTCTAGGAATATGTGTTACTTATGACCCTGTCAAAATTGGCCATAATCTACCGCACTTTCCCCAAATACTTAATCATCAGCGGTCCTTTAGCCTGGTAGGTGCCTTCAATCTGCGAAGCCACCAATTGGGAATCGATAGAGACATGAATCCTTCTGGCCCCATCCACTTTAGCTTGAAGCAATCCGGCAATTAAGGCCTCATACTCCGCCTGATTATTGGACTCTCCATGTCTCAACATCTTTTCCTTCCCCGCCTTCTGAGGGGGTTAGCTCCATCACAAAATCTGCCAACGCTTGTGACTTAATAGCATGCCGAGCTTCATAAGTTATATCAAACTTGGATAACTCGATGGCCCAGCTAACCATTCATCTTGCCAAATCGGGCTTATGAAGAACCTGCCTAATTGGTTGACCGGTGCGAACAATGATATGATGGCTCTGAAAGTACTGACGTAACCGTCTTGCGGTAATAAGTAAAGCAAAAGCCATTTTCTCTAGCTTTTAGTATCTCAACTTGGAGCTTTGTAAAGCCCGACTTACAAAATACACCTGACTCTAGCCTTTGCCGGTTTCTCCAACTAAGACAGCACTCACTGCCTCCTTTCCTACAGACAGATATAGAATCAAGCTCTCCCCAGGTTCTGGCCTTGACAATACCGGCGGAGTAGACAAGCAGTGTTTAATCTTTGCAAACGCCGTGTCACACTCCTGGTTCCACCCATTCAGAGCTTCTTTCTTCAACAATTTGAAAAACGGGAGACAATTCCTTGTCGACTTAGGTAGGAACCGAGTTATCGCTGCCAGCCTTCCAGTTAGCTGATGAACCTCCTTCTTAGTTCGTGGAGCCTACATGTCCAACACAACTTGGAATTTGTTCGGTTGACCTCGATTCCTCTATGTGTTGATAGAAAACCCAAGAACTTTCCCGTAGGGACCCCGAAAGAACATTTTGCCGAGTTAAGACGAATTCGATATTTTCTCAGCTTGTCAAATGTCTGTTGTAAATCGCGCACATGACTTGTTAGTTGTGACGACTTAACGATCATGTCATCTATGTAAACTTCGACATTCTTCCCGAGCTGATCCTCAAATACTCGATTCATCATTCTCTGATAAGTAGCCCTTGCATTCTTCAGACCAAAGGGCATGACATTATAAAAATAATTGGCCTTATCCGTGATGAAAGCGGTCTTTTCCTGGTCATCCGAGTGCATTGCTATTTGATTGTATCCGGAATGGGCGTCCATGAAAGAAAGTAGTTTGAAACCAAACGATTTATCCACCAGCTGATCTATACTCGGCATAGGGAAAGAGTCTTTTGGGCACACCTTATTCAGATCTTTATAATCAGTACACACCCTCCATTAACCGTTTGGTTTCTTAACCATGACAACGTTTGACAGCCATGTAGTGTATTGTACTTCCCGAATACAATCGGCCTCCAACAATTCTTCCACTTGAGCTTCTAGAGCGTTTCTTCAGCCATCACCTATCTTTCTTTTCTTCTGAGATACCGGGGTTGATCCCGGACAAATTGCCAGTTTATGACAGCAAAATTCCGGGTCTACTCCAGGAATTTCCAAAGGCTGCCAAGCAAAGATGTCCTTGTTGTTCCGCAAAAAATCCTCAAGCTCCGCTCGATCCTTAGGACCCAGTACTTTACCAATTTTAGTTGCTTGCCCGGGTTCGGCGCCTAACACAAGATCCAACAACTCACCGCTCGGCTCTGACTTTTTCATCTTTTCTTCCTCACGTAGATCCAACTCTACCGAGTTAACTGACTTTCCCTTTAAACTGGCTTTAGATGGGCTATCCTTATCTTCCCGAGGTACCATCTTCAAACCGCTCTTGGATTCTTTGACCGTGTCGAAGTAGCACTGTTGAGATTCCTTTTGATCGCCTTTTACCGTGATGACTTGGTTCTTCTTGTTTATTAACTTCAACTTCTGATGCTTTGAAGACACCAGCATATCCCAATCATGAATGGTCGGTTGCCCCAAAATCACGTTGTATGGAGAAGGAAAATCAGCGACTATGAATCTAACTGAGGCCGACTATGACACAATGAAGGTGTACCTCCTCTTTCAAACCGGGTACTTGAAGAGCTGTATCCTTGAAACGTGCCAGATATTTTTGCAAGGTTTCTCCCGGCAATTGTTTCACCTGATCAAGCTGAAACTTGGTCTTCGGCTGCTTCCTACTTGTGGCAAAGTTAAGCAAGAATTTCTGTTCCATGGATTTCATGTCCTTGATAGAATGTAATGGCAGATAATGAAACCAATCCTAAGCCGGCCCCCTTAAGGTTCCCGCAAATAACCGGGGAATAACATGCCCTATGATTCCTTTAACCCCGATCTCCATCTTGAAGTTATTCACATGATTAAGCGGATCCTGGCTCCCATCATACTTGGGTAGCTCTCTCGAGTCCAAACCCTTTGGATAAGCCGCAGCCATGATCTCATCTGAAAACTGGCTTAGTACACTCTCCCCACCATGCCCTTCTCCACCGATCTTGGGTATGTCGCTCGATGGTGGTATCACATCATTCTTACTATGGTCCAAGTTCTCGGCCAGTTGCTTTCCCTTGGCTAGTACCAAGTCGGTATCCATAACCCGGTGAATGTTTGCATTGACTTCTGTGGCTGTAGTGTCACTATCCCAGCTAGGTTTACTAGCACCTTGGACGACATTCGGAATCGGACACTCCAACATCCTAATCCACTCTTCGAGTAACAGTATCTTCCTAGTTTCACCTTCATGAATCTTATCTCGGTCATTGGTGATCATATCTCCCTCCTCACGACCTTCACTGGGTTCTTCTACCTCAGTGTGGACCGACGTTGAAACCACTGTCCGACTTGGGCCGGCGCCGGCACGTTCCGTACTCCAAATTTGTTTTTCTTTACGCATGGAACGTTCTTCCAACGCCCGCCTCATCCGCTTCTGCTCCTCTTGCCGCCAGATGGTGTTTTGAAGCTCCATATCTTCCCGGGTAAGCCAGACATCTTCCCTTTAAAGTCGTAAATGAGTCTCCATAGTATCCATCCGCTGAACCAACGAACTAACCGTTTTATGCAACAACTTGGCATTGGGATGCTCGAGCTGAAACTCCAAAGATAGGGGGAAATCCTGTTGTTCCAACTGCTACTCTCACAGGATACCTCGGCTGGGATAAGGGGAGTTCACCGTATCCTCAGTCTCATCCTCCACCCTCACGATCTTGCGGTGAGGATCAGGAGCAACAGAATCTAAAAATTGGACCGTTTTCTCCACAAGCGGCTGCTGTGGTTGTCCTCTGGTAACCGATCTTGCATAAACACCTGACTGTGACTCTGAGTACTAGTTGCCATCCTCAATGGTTGTTACTGGCCTTCTGTGGCTTGGGAATCGAAATTTACGGTCCCCACGGTCGGCGCCAATGTTCTGTGGTAGAACACAAATGTCTAGCCCAATGAGGCTAGGAAATGTTGATATAGGATCAATGAGCTCTCCAAGATGCTTATGAGTAAAACACCTATGAAGAGAAGATCACTCGACGATATCCAAGGGAAAGATACCGACGAGCAGTCTCAGATCACTGTGCTACATGATGGTGGCATTTCGTAAAAGGGGTGGTGTGTGTGTACAGTGAGGCTGAATAGTAAATAAAGCAATAGAGAATGTAGAGAGTGCACCTGGCGGGTAACCTCCTATTTATAGGGATTACCTAGGGTTTCCCTCCCAACCACAGTCAATCCGTTACTCAAGGCAGAATGTGCCTCCCGCGTCCTGCAAATGCCTGCTCCACTACCTGTACGGTTCTGAATCACAGGCACAATGAGGAGGTGACTCACCCATTACCTGGCCGCAAAGGATTCTGTAGCACACACTCTTATTGGGCCGCATATCTATCAGGCCCAATATATGGGTCCATAACAAAATGACATGTTGTAGCAGTTACAATGACATATTTTTAAATTATATATATAAATAAATGAGAAAAAATCATTTAATATCCTCGACATGCTAATTTTTAACTTTTATATATAATTTGGATTATGAGAACTCATCGATCAGGTTACCTACCTGTGTTTAAATTAGAGGGAGAATGCATAAAATAAACTAATTAAAACGTCATTAGAATGACCCAATCCTTCTGCAAGCATATTGATCAAAAAATCAAGTTGCACTATGTATATACACGAAATTAACATAAACTTCACTATCAATTAAACATATTCCGTAGTATTACAGATTTGAAGAGTCGCGCCTTCCTCTGAAATTTCAGCGCCATGCACACAAAGAGAAGACAAAATAGACCGAAGAATACTTATTCCACTGACTCGCAAAAATAAAATAAAAAGGTTATTATTCATATATATAGCTCTCTCTTTTTGTTGGATTTACTATTTTTTGTGTATGGGCACATACTTATGAATGAATGAAATATGCACCTCAATGTGTGTACATGTAGCATGCACTTGACCCTATATATGGTTAGTCAATATGATATTTGGCATGCTTGTCAATAAAATAAATAGTCATTTTAATTAAATGTTGACTAGACCTCGCTTAAATGTTGTCCACAAGAAAGTTTATTTTTTTCCACAAGCATGCGCTATATAAGCATCTGAAACAAGAGACAAGGTTGGAGGCAACCAAATAAATAAATAAATTATGTTAATCTAAATTTATATGGTTGGAAGTGGAACACATGCTGATATAAACTACTATCGAGCTTCTCAGGTATCGAACAATTTTTACTGCGTGGAAAGTGGAAACACACATACAAGAGAAAAGAATTACTTCACTTTTTTTTTCTCAAAAGGAAAAAGGCTAGGGGAGAAATCAGAGGAAATCGATCGAAACGCGGAAGCGTATCGTACCACGCGATGTAGGAAAAGATGAAACCTTTCATCGTTTTGCTTACCCGGATATTGAAGAGTTATCTGAAAGATTCTCCACAAACAATCCTTGTCTACGAACAGTCTCGTATACGAACAAATCCTCGTGCGATCTATGATTGATCTTCCGACTATCTCTCGAGGGGGATGAGATGGTTGTGTGGGCAACCTTCGGATGATGAACGTCTTTTTTTGTTTCGATGAGAGCCTCCTAACTATTTGTCCGGCCGTATCTTTTCAAGCGACGAAAGTTAGTTTATATGCTACTACACCCAAGACCTAACCCTAATCCACATGGGCCTTAGAGTTCTTGGGTCGTAGTCTCAATTAAGCCTTATTGAGCTTAAGTGACCAAAGAGCACATTAACCCAACAATCTCCCACTTGCTCTTTAAGATACCAACTTGAGTTCGTAAACCCAAGACCATGTAGCCCATAAGCCATCATCATCTGATAATATACCCCATCCCTTGTCTCAAGCTAGCCTGGGGACCTACCATTTGTCATTCATCAAGGCTCATGATAATCTACGTAAGATTATCTAGTTCGGTGCTACTCCACTAAAAGCCCGAACGTGATCTCCAAGAACAATGACACTTATAACAAGAATATGCACCGCCCTTTATAGAATGTCTATAATTTGATTGACTAGTTTTCGAACCCAATCAATTATTTATTCCCTTGACTTTGATAGTTTCTCTAATGGATTACATGCACGGCGGTGTCTTCAATATCCAGGTACCGAAAGATATCAAGGGGACATTTCCTATAAATTCCATGTTGTTTATCTCATAAACACCGATAACCAAATAGTCTCAATCCCAAAATACCGAGTTGTTGGCCGTCATATAGATCAAACCTCACCCGTTGGTAAATCAAAGAATGAAAACTATTCAACTACCTATTTAAAATAAACTCGGGATTAAGAGAAACTACATAACTATAGTTATCCGAGATTTGATTCCTTATGACGAAAGAACAACCTTAATCAAATCTTTCCTTGATCCATTCAATGTGAGCATTAACTCACACCAATGTTTTATAATGATTCGACAAAACCATTTCATAAAACATTGCAACCTAAATAAAGTGCCCAACTTAATTTAATAGCCGTGAACCATTTCATCAATTGTGAGAACCTATGACCATGTCCTCTATGAACATATTCATATGATCATATACTCCACAATTGATCCGGACCTTAGAGTTTATAAATAGTGTGAGAAATAAATGAAAAAAAATACTCCATTTATTAACATTCAGAAAAGAAATGCAATGTCATAATGTCATGCTCAAAAGCACAACATAACAAATTGAAATAACAACCGCCTAAAGCTACAAAGAAATCTGAATCCTCCTAAGACCCATAGATGAAACATGCCTCTCGAACACACGCTCGTGCAAACTCTTAGTAAAAGGGTCGCGAGATTCTCGTTTGATGCTATCTTTGCTACCACTGTATCTCCTCTTTTAATTATTTCTCGAATCAAGTGGTATTTCCTCTCTATGTGCTTCTGTCTCTTATGACACCTTGGTTCCTTGGACTGCGCTACCGCCCCACTGTTGTCACGTAGAGTGTGATAGGACAATTTACACTGGTATCACCCGAAGATCCGTTAGAACTTCTTTAACCATGCAGCTTCCTTTGCGGCCTCGTAAGCAGCTACATACTCGGCCTACCGTGGCGCAGTCGCCCACACATGTTTGTTTTACACTTCTCACACAAATGGCACCGCCATTAAGGGTGTACACATATCCCGAGGTGGATTTTCTTGAGTCAATATCTCCTTGGAAATCCGAGTCCGTATAACCAATGGTTTCAAGACTTCCACTTGAGTAGACCAACATATAATCTCTCGTTCTCCGTAGGTACTTGAGTATATGTTTAACCGCTACCCGTGTTGCTCTCCCGTGGTCCGATTGGTACCGGCTTACTACTTCCAGTGCATAGCATATCCGGTCCGGTACATAGCATAGCATACATGAGGCTACTTAATGCTTTGAAGCATAAGGTATCCTACTCATGCGTTCTCTCTGCTCAGGAGTTTGAGGAGATTGCTTCTCGAGAGAGATGAATCCCATGCCTGAAGGGTATAATTCCCCTCTTCGAATTCTCCATGCTAAACCTAGCAAGTATTTTATCAATGTATTGAGCCTGGGATAATGCCAAAACCCTGTTCTTCCAGTCTCGCAAAAGTTTAATACCAAGAATATAATTGGCTTCTCCCAAGTCCTTTATATCAAAATGTTTGCTCAGCCAGGTTTTTATGCCCAGCAATACCTCTGTATTATTTCTGATAAGGAGTATATCATCCACATAAAGTACCAGAAAAGATACCGCATTACCTTGACACGGCTCATCAGGGCTTTTCTCAAAGCCATAAGACTCAATGGCTTGATCAAATCGATGTTCCATGATCTCGGATGCTTGCTTAAGTCCATAAATGGACCTCTCGCAACTTGCATACCATTTCTTCTTGCCCTTTGGCTATAAACCCTTTTGGTTGCTGCATATAGATTTCCTCTTCCAAATTTCCATTTAGAAAAGCAGTTTGACATCCATCTCGCCAAATCTCATAATCAAGATTGGTCGTGCAATGCCTAAGAGAATCCGGATAGACTTGAGCATGGCAACCGTCGAAAAGGTTTCATCATAATCCACTCCTTCTCTTTGGGAGTACCCTTTCGCCACCAATCTAGCTTTGAAGGTTTCAACCTTCCCGTCTGATCCTCTCTTTCTCTTATAAATCCACTTACACCCAATGGGTCTTACCCCTTTAGGTGCATCTACAAGAGACCAAACTGAGTTGGAATACATAGAATCCATTTCACGATTCATAGCCTCGAGCCATTCCTGAGCATCAACATCTCCTAGTGCTTCGTCATAACTCGTGGGATCACCATCTTCTGTGATGATGCCATCCTGATTTGACTCACCCAACAAGAGATATCTTGCAGGTTTACGAATCAATCTCCCACTACGACTTTGTCACACTTGATGTCGTGCATCTACAGGGGGGTCCACATTTTGTGGGTTGACAATTTCTAGATGAGGACCCTCATTAAGTGGATCAACCAATTCATGATTTTGTTCTTCATTTAGTTCAACATCATGCTGAACTTCTGTTCTGTCTCGGTTCCCGCGTATGTTCGAGATACATTTTCCCCTCTTTGAACAACCACAGAACAAAAGCCGGAACCCCGAGGTTGTGGTGAAACTTGATCTCGAGACTAGCTCATCAAGAATAACCTTACTTCTTGGCTTATAGTTTGTCATATAGTCCTCCTCTAAGAAAGTCGCGTGAGTGCTCACTATGACCTTCTTTTCTCTTGGACTATAAAACAACCAACCTCTGGTTCCTTTAGGATAGCCTACAAACATGCATACTTCAATACGCGAGTCCATCTTGTCTAGTTTCTGTTTCAAGACATGTGCCGGAGCACCCCAAATCCGAATATGATTCATGGTGGGCTTACACCCTTTCCAAAATTCAATTGGTGTCGCCAAATCGACTTGACGGAGCTAAGTTCAATAGATACATAGCTGTTTCTAAGGCATATCCCCTAATGAATCGAAAGTGATGAATAACGAGCATAGATCTTGTCATTTCTAAAAGGGTTCTATTTCTCCTTTCAGCAACTCCATTCTCACGGGGTGTCCCCGGAGAAGATAATTGTGAAACTATCCCCTCTTTGGTCGCAAGACCTGGACTCTCCGAGATAGGTATTCACCCCCTCGATCGATCGAAGAGTCTTAATTTGAACACCTAGATGCTTTTACGCCTCACCTTGAACTCTTGGAATTTTCCAAAAGCTTCATACTTGTGACGATCGGTACACATGTCCAAATCTAGAGTAATCATCGGTAAATGTGATGAAATACCGATACCCCCTCGGCTTGGACATTTATTGGTCCACATACATCGCATGTACCAATTCCAAATGAAGTGTGGCACGTTTTCCCTTGGCCTTGAAAGATCTCTTGGTCATTTTACCCTCTAAATAGGATTCACACACTGGTATCGGTTCAAAGTTCAGAGATTTTAAAATCCCACTTTTGACCAAACCTTGGATCTTGTTAGAGTTAATATGACCCAATCTCAAATGCCAAAGATAAGTTTCATTGGAAACTTTTCTTTTCTTTGACGAATTGATATGCTCAACATTTTTTAATTCAACATGATTAACTTCACAGGAATAGGACTAAGGAAATAAAGACCATTAAACTTTACACCGTAACAAATAAAAGAAGATGAACTTCTTATTGAAACCGAGGAATCAAACTGAACTCAAAAACCATGTTTATCTAAACAACTAACGTAAATTAAATTCCTCTTAAAATCTGGAATAAATAAACAGTCTTCTAAAACCAAAGTTCTATAATTATTAAAAGATAAAACAACTTGTCCTACTACTAGTGCGTACACAAGCTGCCCTGTTCCAAGCTTCAAATCTCGTTGTCCTTTACTCACCGGCAAGCTATGTTTGAACCACTCGCAAAAAGTAACAAACATGGTTAGTGGCTCCCGAATCAACGATCCATTTGTCATCGTGATTCTCCACTAAACAAGCCTCAATCACATTTAAATTACCCATACCGGGTTTATTCATTTGTGGGCAATCTTTCTTCCAATGCCCCTTTTGTCCGCACTTGAAGCACTTGCCTTTTTTGGCCGCTTCATTGCAACTGTTTTGGCAACTCGGAGTACCTGATTTCTTCTTTTTCTTGTTCTTGTTCTTTCCCTTGGGTTTCCCCTTAGGTTTCACAGAACTTTCACTAACAAACAATGCACTTCCTTGCTTGACTAGAGTACCGCTTTCACTCTCAAGCTCGTGCATTAGTTGAGTAAGGTCAAGATTCATTTTGTTCATATTATAATTCATCTTGAATTGGTTGAAGTATTCGGGTAGTGATTGTAAGAGAAGGTCAACTTTTACTTCTTGTTCAAACTTGATACCATGGTCATCAGCCTTCTTGAAGTTTGCTATCATTGTTAGACAATGATCCCGCACACTTCCTCCGCATAACCGTCTTGGTGACCGAACTCCCGCCGCATTTTGCCTAGCGTAAACTGTTAGGTGTAGCAAACATGGCATCAAGAGTCCGGAGCATTGTTGCTCCACTCGAATTATGTTCATTTGCTCCCGAAGGTGACCGGCGAGATCGGCCAAAATGTAGCAGCGAACCGACACATTCGCCTTCTCCCATCTATCCTTCTCCCCGCTGAAAACGAGTCCGAATTGCATCGACGCATCCGCAGCAGCAGCCGACGGCATAGGGGTAGTGAGAACAAAGTTGAGCTTTTCATATTGAAGAACAATATCTAAATTGGTTCTTCATTGTTTGTAATTTGTACCATCCATAGGTTTTTGGCTCAAGATTGTAGCTAAAGGATTGAATGAAGACATTTTTCCAAAATAAGGAAAAACACACTAATTTCAAACTTTAAAATTAACAACAAACAAAATATCGCTAGTAGATTCTAATAACTACTATTCGTTCATTGTTTAACAATCCATTAGTTATTTTACAAGACTTACGATGGGCAAGATTCTTGTAAAACTAATATTATTAATTTGGGCCTTCGGTTCCATTGCCGAGCCTCGATGGGAGGGTTAACAATTTTACCAAAGTTGAATGTATTTAACCATTGTTTACTTTCAAAATTATCTTTAGTATCCAAGTGTTGCCGACGATGGGTCGTACAAAACTTTACTAAAATTTTGAAAATATTAGGGTTTAATCTAGCGAAATCCGATCATCCTTATCCTATAGGGCTTCGACAACCATTTCACTAATAAACCCACAATGGGGCCCGTAGGTTTTAAAATTAAAAGCTTAATTTAAAACCTTCACCCATTCAATATTTTAAGTTTAGAATTTTTAATTTCCAAGAATTTGTTCATTTTAGAGTATTCTCGTGAGATCAACATCTTAATTGAAATCATTAGGTACTTTAAAATCTAGTCATGATTGGCGAAATGAGCTTCACATGATCATTTTAAATAACCCACAAGATATTCTCAAAAATACAATTCTCTTGGGAAATTTGTTAGATTATTTATCTGGATAACCCAAATAATCTCCCATAATAACTATCACACTAGTCGATTGAAAAACATAATAGTTATCATGCATTTATGACATGTGATTATGCAACAATATGGCATCTTCCTATTCTATATGGCATGTTATTTCAAACATCACGTTAATCGTACATATAATTCATACAATCCAATAAAAGCATTAAATTAATTAAGCAAATAACTTTAATCCATGGTTTTCCTAAAAAAAATTTAAAATTTTTTACAACTTTGGAATTTCTCTTTGTCCCGCCCATAGGATTTATCTCGAAGCCCCTTCAGGGTATCTATGAGCCCAAAAGCCCAAAAACCCAATCCTTGGCTAGAAGCCCTAGGACACAAAAAGAGGAACCCTAGCCTTCGCCTCGCCACGCAAGCGGCCCGAAGTCATCTCAAGACGAAACTCCAAGGGAAGCACCGGACGGAGACGATCAAACGGCCGCTAGAACCACCCCAAAAGGGTGGCCCACGCGCCCTCACGCGCCGGCCGCAAACGTGACGGCCACGCGCAGCCACTTGTGGCGGCGCGTGGATTGTCTTTTGGTGGTGTTCCAACCGCCACGTTGTTTGTCTTTCCGTCCTCTTTCCATCCATATATGGTTTGTCCAAATCCGAGATCCGAAGTCCACGAAAAGTGTCGTACAGTGTTGTTTGCTCATATTCTTCGCGTTTCTTGATCTCCAACTTTTACAGGAATTCGAAAAATACATAGAAATTCGAAAAGAAATCATAAAACAGCAAGGAGGAAACCTAATCATATAGAATTAGCCTCCTTGTTACAAATCAAGAATTACACGAGAGAATCTAACCATGGATTAAAGTATTCATATGATTTATAAACGATAACTACTATGAAACAAATAACAAATATAGAAACAGATGCCATCTTTTCAAAAATAATTTTCGAAAATAATCACATGAAATTTCAAAACTCGGTTCTTTCCTTATCGCTATTGGCTCGATGCCAATTGTAGGAAATCGATCGAAACGCGGAAGCGTATCGTACCACGCGATGTAGGAAAAGATGAAACCTTTCATCGTTTTGCTTACCTGGATATTGAAGAGTTATCGAAAGATTCTCCACGAACAATCCTTGTCTACGAACAAATCCTCGTATACGAACAGTCCTCGTGCTATGATTGATCTTCCGGACTATCTCTCGAGGGGGATGAGATGATTGTGTGGGCAACCGTTCAGATGATGAACGTCTTTTTTGTTTCTGATGAGAGCCTCTTAACTATTTGTCCGGCCGTATCTTTTCAAGCGACTGAAAGTTAGTTTATATGCTACTACACCCAAGACCTAACCCTAATCCACATGGGCCTTAGAGTTCTTAGGCTGTAGTCTCAATTAAGCCTTATTGGGCTTAAGTGACCAAAGAGCACATTAACCCAACATAATCTTCCTTGCTCTTGCTAGTTTCTATGAGCATGGAAAACAACAGTCAAAGTATAATAAGAGACGACGAATTGTATAATAACCAGAGGAAATAGAAACGAACATCCCAATAAGAGTTCCTTCTCATCCGTAATAAAAGATGTCTTGCGGCAGAAACTTTTGCTCTTCCTAGTTCAAGTGCTTCGATCAACCTCTCCAAGCAAGTCTCCACCTCTTCCTCCACTGATTTCCCCGTTAGATTCTCAGCAACATCAGCAGGAGTCATCTGCGTCTCCTGAAACAATCCTCAATTCTGGGACACAAAGTAATTCCTCGCAAGAACCTGGAACGCTTCATAGCAACAGTAGGACAACTCAATATGCGTCCTCTCCTTATAAGAGCAGGATCAAGCTTGTCCACATAAATAGTTGTGAACAAAATCACTCTGTCTCCTCCACAAGCCGACCAAATCCCATCAATCACATTCAACAGTCCTGAAAGTGTCACCTTACTCTCCTCCTTATTCCTCGTCTTCTAACACCACCTTAACTACTGCGTCTTTGGATCCCTCCTCTAAAACTTCCTTTTCCCTCTTCCTCTGCCCAGTGTCTTCAAATCTTCAATCACTAATGCAAGGAGCCAGCAAGCTGTGTATTTGATAATACCCCTCTCCCTCTCTCTCTTGTCATTTCTTTACTTTCACTTTTTTAGAGAAATTAAAAAAAATAATTAAATTATTTTAAAATATTTATATTTATCATTTTTCTTCAAACTATTTTGGGCCTATTTAGGTTTCACGGTAAGAGAGCGTTGCGGGAAAAAAAAAAATAAGGATGGCCGTTAGAACAAAATTTCGGTGAAAATACGTCTAGTGGGAGATGTTTAGATTGACTTATTTTTTACAAGGTTTTAACCCAAAACACCGTTTTTTTTTTCAAAAACTAGGAGGAGGAGCTCTTTTTGGGTTACACTATGGTAGCTTTTGGGGCTTTTTGGTGTGGGCCCCTCCACCAATAATCATGTCTTCCTGTCAACTCTTAGCATGGCCTTGTCCCCAAGTTTTTTTTTTTTTTAAAAAAAAAAAAAAATCTTTCCTTTACCCTTTTCCTTTTTCATTTTTACCAATTTCTATTTATTCTTTTTCTTTCTTCCAAAAACATTATTTGGGATTATACTTCCAAAATTTAAATCCTTCTATGTAAATTCAACTTGAAATATAAATTTTTATCTTTATTTATTGCAATATTTACGATTAATATTAATATATGTAGTCTCTAATAAGACTCATACCCTTTTTAGTCATTTTTTTTTATCTCAACCGACTTTTACAATAATAATCTAAACACTCATCGGTTTAGAAAAAAGTCACTTACGCAAAAGCTAATCCAAACAAAAATCACATTTATGACCTAACTTTTTTCCTACTTGAGCTTCGTAAAAGTCGATAGTAAATAATTCACTACTCCCACACCTAACCCAAATAGCTAGGCCCTTTATTTAATATATAAACTGATATATAATCAAATGATACACAATATATGATATGTTAAGGAACTTATTTAACTTCTTTTGTCTCTAAAAAAATTAATTATAATTATATTTAAGATCGGATGGAGTATTATATATGGAGAGGACCCAACATTATTTTAAAGTTGATATTGTCTCCATCAGTTGAGTTCAGGTCTTTCATTGCAGGAAATATATTAATTAATGTTCGTGTTTAATACTAGTATTACTGGTCGGCCACACGAGCCCTATCTTTTTCAGATTTGCCTCTTTCCAAATGTATCTGATTAAGGCAAACAGATTATTGAAGATACGATGATGTGGATATATGGGCTCAACTTTCGGGTCTTCAATGCAGTTTCTTACCAATATCATCTCAGCACTTCAGAGGTGGGGAGCAAATTCGGAGCCACTTGTCATATCCGAAGCACCTCAGTACAAGGAAATTCTTAGGAGGCCACCCATCCTCCCCACGGTGAGACCCCGTGACACACTGCTCCCTACCAACACCTTTTCTTCTTATCGATACCCAACTCTTTGAAGATCTATTACTACTTTTGAATTTACAATATTTGTACACTAAGTTTTTGAATTTTACGGCTCATGGCGTAAAAGTGACAGTCAGCCTTAGTTCGAGGTAATAAGTTTTCAAATGTTAGAAGGGGAAGGAGCAATAAAATATTTTAGAACATTGAGTGCACTAAAAATTATTTTACATACAAAATACTACTGTAAAAATATTTGAAAAAATTGCAACCAGGTCCTAATTAACTGAATTAATTACAATAAGGTCCCAAATAATTGAATTAATTACAATCAGGCCTCTTGAAATCATCAAATTACAGTGAAGTTTCAAGGGACCTGTGTGCTATTAATTTCAAAGTGAAAGTAAAATTTTGCCCAAATGACAAGTTTATAGCATTTAATGACAAGTTTAGAGTAGTAACAGATTCAATGACAAGTTACATGAAAACCCAGTGATAAGTTTAGGGCAACCAATAACAAAAAAAAATAAGAACCATGGAGGCTTATTGTTATTGGACCTGGTTGCAATTTCCCAAAATATTTCATGCCGCTGGATACATTTTTATAGGGGGAAAAAAGTTCTCAATATTCCTAGGGTGTATTTGGTTCATCAGAGGGAGGGCAGGAGAGCTTCATTACTTTCTCTACACTTCCTTGATTTTCACGGTTCTATGCCTCAAATCTTATTCTGTATTTAGGTTTCTCATCTTTTATTTTTCCTCCCTAAATACTTTGGTGTGGTTTTCATTTTCCTAGAAGCTTGGGGGCCTCGGCTTTGGCACCTCTTTCCTTCAGTGGTGGGTTGCTTCTTTCTCCGCCATGTACGATCCTTCTCATCACCCTTTTTACTCCTTTTCTATTGCGTTCTGTTTCTTGCACAGCATACTCAGGTGTTCTGTTTATGATCATGCAATTAGTTCAGATTTTATTTTATTTTTTTTGTTTAAGACAAAACCTGTTTAATCATATGAGGTCTTTATTATGCATTTTATTTTGAAATTGCAATTTCTGTCGTCATCACTTGTGTTGCACCCATTTACTCGTTAGATGCATAAAGAGGTTTTCCTGTAGAATCGATCTAATTCTTGATCAGTACAATATCTTGCTTCTCGTCAAGTCTAAAATTGTTTTGGTATTGGGTTTTATATAGGATATTTTCAACAATCGACAGCTTGTCCTTTAGAGTTATCTTTATTTCTCTGCATTGATGTTATTACATTACTGAGATGGTAAAAAGTTAGACTTTTGCTCCATTATTGAATTGAATATGATCAACAATAAGGCATTGTCTTATATGTTGCTATTTCAACTCTCATCAAGGAAGAAAATTCCCTGCTGCTAAGATGGTAAATGGTGGACACAATAAAGTTAATTAAGGCCAGATTATCATGATTTAGAAACCAATTTACTTTACAGTGTGAATGTTCATTTACTCATTGTAGATGTTTTTCTTTCCTGGAGAAGAGTTTGAATATATATTATCCCTATTTGTAATTGTAATAATAGAATGTATATTTCCCTGTGTATTCTAGAATACTCTTATGTGGACACATGTCAATGTATTATTGGTAGCTGTTGATATAAATAGAAATGAACAGTGACAGGGTCAGGGTCATTATCCTGTCTTGACCTATTTCCTCTAAAACTCTTCTTGGTATCAGAGCCACCAACCAAAGAAAAATGGCATCTAGGAATTTTGCTCACAAATCAACCTCAGCCGCCACACCACCTTTGACTGAAAACCCTAATTCCCACAATACCATCACCCACACACCGACAGCTACCACAATACCCTCTTCTCAAGTTTCACACGAGTCCATCGTCAAACCATTCATCCGTCATCAATCCCCCTTTCTTTTGCTCCTCACACTTTGTCCTCTTCACAGCCACTCCCCTATCCCTATTTCTCGAGCTCCATTTCACCTTTTTCTTCTTTCCTTGCCTCACTTGCTTTGGCGTCTAGAAGCTTCATTCATGCAGGTGTTTCCTCCATCGCAACACCAACTTCCCCTTTCCATTCTGCCTCGGCTATACCTTATCCAAATGCCATTCCCGACTATTTTCCTGGTTCTCACATTTCTGGTTTTCCCCTTTGTCTCAAACTCCACCGGTCACTACTTGCTCAACTCCGCTGCTTAGTTCCCTAAATCAAGGTAGTCCCATCAAGTTGGACGGTGAAAATTTCCTCATATGGGAATCGATCATGCCGATTATTCGTGGTCATCGTCTCGATGGTCATCTCCTTGGTACGAAGGTTGTGCCTCCAGAATATGTTCTGGATTTGGCAAAGCAAGGTTTGTCCAAATCCTGCTTTCGATGACTGGCTCGCTACGGACCAGATCCTTCTCGAGTGGTTATTCAGCACTATGATTGTTGAAATCTCATGTCAAATGACGAGTTGCAAGACGCCCGCTGCCCTTTGGAAGGCCATAACTGAGTTCATTGGAGCAAACACACGCTCCCGTGTTACCTTCCTGAAGAGTGCTTTTCAGCAAATGAAGAAAGGATCGCTGAAAATGAGGGATTATTTAGCTAAGATAAAATCTCTCTCTAACAATTTGACACTCGCTGGGTGTCCTCTATCCATGCCGGACCTGATTACTCAGACTCTCGCTGGCCTTGACAGTGAATATACACCAATTGTAGTCCTTCTCGATGAAAAAGACGCTCTCACTTGAGCTGATCTCCAGTCCAAACTTCTCACTTATGAGTCTCATCTAGAGCAATTGAACACTGCCTCCACTACCAATTTGTCTAGTGCCTTTGCTCACCTATCCTTCGGGCCGGTTCAACTCCAAATCGATCTCCTAATATCGTGGTTGTGGAGGTCGAAGGGGTCGAGGTCGCAACAATCATTCCCGTGGATCTTCTAGTTCTTCTAGTGGCAAGACACAACACAAAGTCTGGTGTTACCTCTATGAGAAACCAGGCCACGAAGTAGCTGACTGCTTCAAGCATTTTGACAAGTCCTTCAAGCCCTCTCAGCATGATCATGCCTTTGTTTACTTGGTCACTCCTGACACCACTGTCAACCCTTCCTGGTACCTTGACACTAGTACAACTCATCATGTCACCAATGCCTCCGAAAATGTTGAACCAGGGGCGCACACAGGTATAAATTCTATCTCTATTGGTAATGGAGCCCCTGTACATGTCATCGAGACTGGAAATGCTAAATTACTTTGTGATAAATTTGCATTACTTAAGACTTTGAAGCTGAATGAAGTTCTTGTTGCACCTAGCATGGCTAAGAAATTGATTAGTGGCTCTAAACTTACTGCTGACAATCATAGTGTTTTTGTTGAAATTGATCCCACTGGGTGTTTTGTGAAGGACAATAATCAGTGTAATGTTCTCTTGAAGGGAAAGGTAACCAGAGGATCAACCCTAGGACTTTACAAGATTGACAGTAGTTCCTTCCAAGAAATTAGCTACTAGTTTTGTTTCAGTTGTGAATAATTGTGATAGGCCTAGCAAAACACTGTCCACTTTAGAATTTTGGCATAGGAGACTTGGTCATCCAAGTAGAGATGTTTTAAATAGAGTACTCACAAATTGTAATGTTTGTTTTGACTTTAAAAAAGAATTAACGTTTTGTGACTCCTGTCAACTTGGCAAGTCCCACAGATTACCCTTTCCCATTTCACAATCTCGTGCTTCACATGTTCTGGATTTAGTTCACACTGATCTATGGGGATCCTCCCCTATAAAATTTGTCGAAGGCCATAGATATTATATTTGCTTTCTTGACAACTATAGTAGACACACGTGGATATATCCTCTGAAAACTAAGGGTGAAGCCCTGTCTGCCTTTAAAATCTTCAAGAACATGGTTGAAAATCTGTTTGACAGAAAAATTAAAGTGCTTCATAGTGATTAGGGGGTGAGTTTAGAAACTTCAGACACCTCAGCTCAAAATGGTAGGGTTGAGCGTAAGCATCGTCACATAGTGGAGACTGGTCTTACTCTTTTAGCTAATGCTCACATGCCTAGTTTTTATTGGTGGGAAGCTTTTTCAACTGCTATATATCTTATAAACAGACTTCCTTCTGGTATCCTGTTGAATGTTTCACCTTTTGAATTATTGTTTAACAGAAAACCAGAATATAAAAGCTTGAAAATATTTGGTTGTGCTCATTTTCCATGCTTGTGCCCCTATAACCAACACAAACTTCAGTTCCACAGCACCAAATGCACCTTTCTTGGGTACAGTGGTTCACACAAGGGATTTAAATGTTTGAGCTCCACATGCAGGATTTATATTTCGCGGCATGTAGTTTTCAATGAAGATGACTACCCCTTTGCTAATAGTTTTTTTGAATTTTCAGCAACCTCAGCTCACATAACTCATAAATTTTTCAAGTATCTCTCCTGCTGTGTCTGATGATCAGTCCCAGAGTGTTTTTCATACCAATCAGTCGATTAACCTGCTGCTGCTCCCGCCTTTTCACCTCTCGCTACAACTAGAAGTGATGAAACTAATATTGGTGGAATACATCCATCCGTGGCTGCTTCTCCAGGTTCCCTCAACACTGATTTTCCCTCTGCCACTTCTGCTTCCATGCACATTTCTCCTGGCATTTCTAAGCCATCTGTAGAAGCTGCTGCCTCTCCTCAACCATCTAATCAGACTCAAGATTTATTTCTATCTGATATATAGCTGCCTGGCCATCAGTTTTCAATAGATCCCGTAGCTCTAGTCACCTCAAATACTCATCACATGAAAACACGAAGCAAACATGGGATCTACAAGCCTAAAGTTCCTTATGTTGGCTTGACCCAAGTCTCTGAATCTGTCCCCAAAACAACCAAGGAGGCACTACAGCAGCCCATTTGGAAACAAGCCATGACTGAAGAATTCATTGCGCTCCAACGAAACTCTACTTGGACTCTTGTCCCTCGGTTATCTACACAAAATATTGTTGACAACAAGTGGGTTTTCAAACCCAAGTTCAACCCGGATGATACTCTCGCTAAAAGAAAGGCAAGGCTTGTGGCTAAGGGGTTTCAACAAACAGAAGGTATCAACTTCTATGAAACTTTTAGCCCAGTTATTAAAGCATCTACCATTCGGATTATTTTGACAATTGTTGTTACATTAAATTGGCATATTAAGCAACTTGACATTAATAATGCCTTTATGAATGGTTTTTTTATCTAAGCCTGTTTACATCGAGCAACCAGAAGGATTTGTTGACTCTTCCAAACCTAGCTATGTTTGTAAGCTATCTAAGGCCCGTTATGGCTTGAAGCAAGCACCGAGAGCTTGTGTTGATAGACTCAGAAATGTTCTGTTAGCTTGGGGATTTACAAATTCAAGGAGTGATATCTCCCTCTTTATCTATTCTAATAAATGTCAAATTTTGATGATTCTAATTTATGTGGATGATATACTTGTGACTGGAAGTAATTCATATAGCCTTAAACGTTTCACTACACGGTTCCATAGTATCTTTTCTTTAAAAGACCTTGGTTCTCTACATTACTTCCTTGGAATAGAAGCACATCGAGATCAAACTGGTCTTTATCTCACATAGGGAAAATATATTTGTGATCTACTGGACAAATTCCACATGACTCATGCTTCCCCCGTCCTACACCAATGTCATCCCACAAGTCCTTATTTATGAATTCTGGAGAATTGCTTGCTAATCCTATAGAATACCGTAGTGCTGTGGGTGCTCTGCAATACCTATGTAACACCAGACCTGACATTACTTTAAGTGTAGGCAAACTGAGTCAATTCCTTAGTCAACCTACCACAGAACACTAGAAAGCAGTAAAGTGAGTTTTGAGGTATCTTCGACCATTCACTATGGTATTCATCTCAAACCATCCGCCATGCTTGATATATTAGCCTATTCCGATGCGATTGGGCTTCATGTCCTGATGATAGAAGATCAGTTGGGGGATATTGTGTTTTTGGGTGACTCTCTTGTCACATGGTCCTCCAAGAAACAACCCATTGTCTCTAGGTCCAGTTGTGAATCAGAATACCATTCTTTATCTAACACAGCTTCTGAACTCAGCTGGATCCAATCCTTACTGTCTGAACTGAAATTGATGATACACAAAGTCCCAATTATCTGGTGTAATAATACTAGTGCAGCTGCACTAGCCTTTAATCCGGTTCACCATGCTAGAACAAAACATATTGAAATAGATGTGCACTTCATAAGAGACAAAGTTCTATCTAAGGTATTGAAGGTACAATATGTTCCTACTGAACTTCAAGTGGCTGACTCCTTGACAAAGCCCCTAAATCATACATGGTTCTGTTTGCTAAGACATAAGCTGGGAGTGACTGTAACTCCAAGAAAAATAGCTGAACAGGTTCAATCTCTTACAAGACCTAGTCAAAAGGGAAGGAGGAAGAAGCAGGTCCAAAGTAATGGAGGGAGTTAGAATATATATTATCCCTATTTGTAATTGTAATAATAGAATGCATATTTCCCTGTGTATTCTAGAATACTCTTTTGTGGACACATGTCAATGTATTATTGGTAGCTGTTGATATAAATAGAAATGAACAGTGATAAGGCCATTATCTTGTCTTGACCTATTTCCTCTAAAACTCTTCTAGAAGTAAAATTCTATGGTGTGGTTTCCCCCCCCCCCCCTCTGTTTTTTACCCCTTTTGTGATGCAAATAAGACACAAGGCTTACAAGTGTAGGAGGTGGGGAAAGAGTGAGATAAGGATGGAATTTTTTACATCATAGCCATCCCAATTTTAAGCCGCCATATGAGCTACAAGCTCATAATTGGTGTCCTATACACTCTTAGATTAAGTTGGAAATCGTCAGCTCAAACATTTATGAACATATTTTTTTTCTCCTGATTTATTATATTACCAGATCAAAATTCCTTCGTTTAAGTTGAATAAAGGCATAAAAGTGATTCGGATTTGAGAGGCTGGTAGATCCAACGGTCACTGATTTTTAATGTGGAATTCCAATTTTATCACTGAATTTGTTTTCTTAAAAGAAAAATTGAAGTAAGGGGTGATAGGGGAAAAGTTATAAGATAGCATAGCCTAAAATTTTGTAAGAGTACGAGCCGTATCAAATAATATAGTGATGATAAAGAGTATCATTCTCACAAGGGCTTGATACCAACAATTCAGTTGATCAATGACTTAATGCTATTGATTAAGTTGACTCAACACATGCAATTTTTTTTTTTATAAAAGGAATAAAAAAGCTCGTTTAAAAAAAAAACAGAAAATCAAATCTAACTAACATGGCTAAAGTTAAAGATGGTTTTAGATTTAAAGTGATGACTTAGATTATTATAGCCTTGATTACTTCTTAGCGTCTAATTACTCCTCTTAATTCCATTCAAAGTTATATTTGCTAGTCTATGATCTTAATTACCTTAGAGTATCTTTGAGTCCATTAAAAGACATTCCAATTATGTTAATCCCTAATTCCTTAGGTGATTAGTACTTCACTGTATTAATTTAAGTATAAGCCTAATGATACAATGTAGGGGCGCTAGGTATATATGTCCATCCCACAAGCAAATTAAATTTGAAAACTTAATCGTACACGATTTGATTGAAGGTCTATTTTAAATTTCCTATTTGTAGGCTCCTTTAGAATACCAAATTAAGTTACAATCAAATTCCTCATCTTTCAAAACAATTAAGCTCACAATTGAATCAACAAACATAACATTATAATGACTAAAAGAAGAAATCATCATCCACTAATCCATAGTCAAACTAAATAATCCAAAATAAATGTTTAGCTACATAAACTGAATATTCTCATAACCAAAATAATAGCAAACCAGAGACAAAATAAAAGACAAAAGGAAGAAGAGAAAGGAAAGGAGAAGCAAAAACTTTAAAGTTGGATTTTTATCTGTGCCATAGATCTTATGCATCTCCAAACTTAAAAACTTGATTAAGTTGTATTACAATGAGATGAGTAGCATTCTAAAGAGCATGGATAATTTCCAATAATTGTAATTGATATTTGTTGTAGATGAACATTTTTTCTCCTCCTCTTTTTTTGCCTATACAATTGATATATGTTTAAGTATATCTATAGTTTTTCTTAACGCATACTTATATTAATTAATATTTTAATTTTTATTCATTCAATTTATGTTACATGTAACTTTTTATATCATTTTTCTTATTTTTTGTATATTAATGAAATTTTTATATAAATAATAACAATAATAAAATTTCATTTTTTAAATTTTTTTTATTATTTTAGGTTGTAAGGAAATATATTTGACTCAATATTTTGATTTTTAAATAAAATATGAAAAATAATTTCATTTTAATTTGACATTAATCCTTAATTTGATAGTGTTAACTTTTTATTTGAATTTAATTTTCATCGCATTACTTGAAAAATGGGTTAAAATTATTTAAGGGCATTATTGTCATTGTAATTATCATGCATTTTCTCTCCTATCTTTTTTCTCCCCCAATCCAAACACAAGGAAAAATGATTCCCCCCCCCCCCCCCCCCCCCCCCCCCAAAACCAAAAAAAAAAAAAAAAAAAAAAAAAAAAAAAAATTATCTCCATCCAAACACAATGAAAAAGGCATGCAGGGTAGGTAGGGGAAGGGAGGTTATGAGCTTTGTTTAGTTGAATGAGAGGGGAGAGGATGTTTGATTTCTTGTATGGTTCTTGAGGGTAGGAGATGTGAGCCAATTATAAGTTTAAAAATATACTAGAATTATTATTTTGCTTCTTCTATTACAATTTTTTTTATATTAGAATTATTATTTCTTAATTTATGAATATATAAAAAACCTGACACTTCACTTATATATGATTAAAAAAATTATATACATTTTAAAGGATCATTATAAAACAAATTATCTCATCAATTTTTTTGTTAAAATCCTAGAAAAAATGATAAATTTTAAAAAAAAAAGGCACTAATGCTTGAAAGCTTTCCTAGTCCTAGAATTTTGTTTTGCTTTTATGTGTGTACACACATATTATAAAATAAATTGAAGCATGAGAATTTTGTTTTGTTTTTTTTTTTTTTTTGGGGGGGGGGGGGGCCGGGACAAGGGGCCTCCTAGAGCTGGCACTAATACCAAGGCGCTCCTAGTCCTAAGATTTGGGCAATTTTTGTCAAGATAAGATAAAAGTTTCACGCTTTCTTGAAAATCCTAATTTTGGACAAGGAAGGGAGCCGGATCCGTTTAAAACAACTTCCGTTTTCTAAAATTTTAATTCCATTTAGAGGTCTAATTTGATTTATCTGATCGTTGAAATTATTGTTAAATGTAATTTTGACCTTGATCATGAATACAATATTTTGAGGTTGCTTCTTTTTTACATTTGAAATACTAGTTCAAATTTCTTTTGATTCTAACTTTTTTAGCATAACACTCCTGCGTTTCTAATCCCAAGAACTAGTTAGGAGGTTAGCTTTAGTTCTAAACATGAGATTTTTATCTCTAATGTTTGTCATTTCTCTCAAATTGACTTGCCTAACATTTAAGCGGATGTATAATTTAATATAATATATGAGTATTTTAAAGAGATCATACCACATTTATTATAATCAAGTAATTTATTTAACTTATTTAATCTAATCAAATTAATTAGATAATTCTTATATTAAGGACCAGATGAGTAATAATTTTTTTTTCAATTTTGGCCTGAACGTACAACTTGAATGTTAAATGCAATGTGTTGCAGACTTCCTAGCAGTATCTTTTTCTAACTTAAAAAAAAATAAAAATAAAAATCAGAAAATCATTAAAAAATAATCAAGCCTTGACTCCATATAACAATTTTTTTTTTTTTTCTAGGATATTCATTAGAAAAAATCTAGGATATTCATTAAATGAGAAAAGGAGATACAAAGGTACCTGGACATTACAAGACAGGACCCACGTGCCTGGGTTTAGTCGAGGCATTATTCAACTGATCCTTGGAGCGCTTTAGGTCGTCTTCCAGAACTGAATACAAAGGGGGTAAGGGTATCTCTACCCACCCGATTGGGCACACCCCCTTACAAGTAAGGGCAGCAAGTAGGTCTGCTGCATTATTCCCTTTGTGAGGGATAAACTGAACTGAGAAGCTGGGATCGGACACAAGCATTCGAAGAATATCATCAACAATACCACACGATTGCCACTCACCAAGATCAGGATGATTTTGCTCTATGCAACGCGCTAGGACTTGGCAATTTGTTTCAAAGATAACAGTTTTGTTTCCCAGGTCTTGAACAATCATCAAAGCTCTTCTTAGTGCAAGTGCCTCAATCATGAATGCCGAGAGAGACTTAATCTTATCTACGAAAGCCCATTTCATGGTTCTCCAGTGATCACGGCATATGAGGCCGATTGCAGCTGGCTTAGAGGCATCTTGAAATGCTCCATCGAGATTTACTTTTAACTGATGCGCAAGTGGAGGGGCCCAGTTCTTAGCTGGTTTCATTACATTGTGAGCCTCCTGATTCTTGTTCTCGGCAAAGCAGGCCTTCCAGTGGGCGTCAAAGGATCGATTAGCACACTCAACCACGGTAGTGCGGTCCGGTTCAGTTCCATGAAAATTATTTTCGTTTCGGCCCTTCCAGATGAACCATAATACCCAGCAAATGTAAGTGACATCAGCATCGTTGAGCTGATTTTGTGAACGCATCAAGTCTAGCCCCCACTTTCTGAAATTAAGGATATTACCCATATCATATTTGATAGTGAGTCTGCACCCAAACCATACAGGCCGAACCCAAGAGCAGTGGAAGAAGAGATGCTCCGTGGTCTCTTTTGCAGAGTGACAGATTGGACACATATCTCAGTATCCCCTTCTACGGTTTACTAGCGCGGCATTAGTAGCGATGGCGTTGGATAGAATGCGCCAAATAAAGTTGACAATTTTAGGGAGCACCTTGATTTTCCATGTTGTTTTCCAAAGTTCATTTGAGAGGTAGACTGAGGGACCTGCAAAGTAGTTAATTGCAGTAGACGTTGATCCCGTTAGGTAATACGCCTTTTTAACTGAGTAGCTACCTTGTGTTGACAAAACCCACCACAGCCGATCTTCATGAGGAGCCCGGGGGATTGGGATAGCACAGATAGCCTTGCATATATGATCCTCCACATGGGGCCTGAGCATAGATAAGTCCCAACCCCCACCTTCACTAGGAAGAAGAGATGATACCCTTTGATCTGACTGTTTCAGTTCCTCATCTTCCGTATGTAATTTGCAAGTGGGCAAAGAGGGGATCCAGTTATCCTGCCATATACGCACAGATTTCCCATTCCCTATTTGCCAGCATAGATCCGCTTTTATGAAGTCCCTTCCTTCTAAAATGCTGGACCAACACCAAAAGGCTTTATGACCTTTTTTAGCATCAAGCAGGGTTGCATTGGGAAAATAGAGCCCTTTAAGGATTTGAGCCCATAGTTCATTTGGGCCTTGTGAGAGTCGCCAAGCTGTCTTTGCAAGAAGAGCTTTGTTGAATTTGGTGAAGTCTCGGAACCCCATGCCCCCTCAGATTTGGGCCTTATGAGATTGTTCCATGCAACCCAGTGTGTTTTATGTTGGCCTTCTGTTGGTCGATTTCCTTGATGGAAGTGATCACCAGTCGAACAAGTAATAAAGTGTAAGTAGAGTATCATCCCACAGAGACTGAAATACCGGGAGATGACGCGCAATTGCTATGACAGTTGTGAAAGCGAAAAGTAAATATAATCGGGTTGAGGGGTTTTGCAATTATGCTACTAGCAAACGTAAACAAAATAACTTTAAAACAAGAGAAGATATCAGTGAGAGGTTAGGCTGGACTCAGAATCATCCTCAAGTGCATCAATCCCCCAGTTGCTCTACCCAATGCTATAGCATCTATACTATACAGTTTCCGCAATTGCTACAGCATAGCTACCATTTACAAAGCTATTTGGTTAATTCACCTCTATAGTCTACCGAAGCTTCCGCGTTCGATACTTATGATGCTAACTATACTCCTTCCATATTTCTATGGCAACTTTCTAGTCAGAAGATCCGTGCTACGCTCGAGGTGTTATGGTTATGAGAGGTAGACCCATTCCCGAAGCCTATAATAATAGGTCTAGCCGTGCAAGGCAGCCTAGCAAACACTATTTTTCATAGGTCTAACCCCAACTCCTTGCCGCAAGCTGAGGCCATAAATCTAGCCCTTAACTTCCGTTAACCGACTAGTAATTAAAACACCGATACGCAAACCAAATTTATTGAATTAAGAACTTGCAACTGGGTTCATTCAACACTTAAAGACTCATCCTCGTCCAGCCATATAAAGTTTAGTGCATGAATGACGAGGGACACACAAAACAGACACTAACAGAATGGCCCATGATCGAGAAAACAAAGATTAAAAGAAAGGGAAAACAGAAAGCTCAGGCGGAATTTCCTACGGCGTGGTCGAGGTTCTCTCACTTCACCACTCCACGTCTCCTTCGTTCCGTCTTACTGCAGGGAAGGATGCTGGGTTGTCCTGGAAGTTTCGTGCTCTTGTGAAATCTCTTACTTTTCTCTTGAGTCTGCCCAAAGTCAGAATTTGGTTCTAGGGCTCTCCCACTCTCTTAGGGTTGGCACTGATGTTTCCTTTTATAATCAGACTTTTCTTGCGGCGTAAGTTACAGCAAGTTGGGCCTTTCCTAATCCGTCGGGATCTATCATATCTCTTGATCCGAGTAGATTGCTTCTGTTGATTCTGCGGGATTCTCCAAATTTGTTAGTTCCGATCCTCCCCATCTTCTATTCTGTTACGTCAGCAACCTATCTATCAATATCGCCCTTTATTTATTCCTGAAATCATCTGGGTAAAAAGGTCAGCAAACATGTTGCATAGCATTGCGTCCTCTACTTTGCTATAGCATTCGGGATGCCTTGTATTGCACTTCGAATTGTTGTCAAAATGCTATAGCATCGTATCAACCTTGCTATACGATTTCCCTTAAAAACAAAGTAAATTTTTCCATTCTTAGCACATGCAAATGATTCGTCCTCTTTAGTCCCTATATCATGAATGTATGCCTTTTTGCTTAGATTATTTGCAGTTAAGCTTGTATTTAACACTCAATTCAGTCAATAAGTATAGGGAAAACATAGTACGATTTGTGCTCATCACCTTCCCACCAGAAGTTAGCCACCATGCTATTGAGCTCTTTGCAAGTTTTGATAGGGAACTTAAAGCAGGTCATGGGGAAAATTGGGATGACATTTATCACAGCCTTGATCATCATCTCTCTCCCTGCAAAGGATAAGTGCTTACTGCTCCAGCCAAGTACTTTCTTGATCACTTTTTCACGGACATATGCCAGGGCTTGACACTTGGTTTTTCCCCAAACACTCGAAATGCCCAAGTATTTTCCTTGATCCATGCTTTCTTTTATGCCAAGTATGTTGCAAATGTCATGCCTTAGTGGTTGTGGGGTGTTGTTGGAGAACACAATACTTGATTTCTCAAGGTTTGCTAACTGTCCTGAGGCATTACAGTAGCTTTGAATGATTCCCACCAATGTTTGACAATTTTGTATATCTGCATTCATATAAAACAAAGCATCATCTGCGAAGAAACTATGAGATACTATTGGGCAAAAGTGACTTAGCTTTATCCCAATTAACCGGCCCTGAGCAAGGGAATTATTTATCATGCAGAGGGCTTCCAAGGAAAAGATGAATAAAATAAAGATAAAGGATCTCCTTGGCGGAGCCCTCTACCTAGGCTAATCGAAGCTATTTTTTCACCTACAATGCATAATTTAAGGTGTATAGTTTCCACACAATTCATAACAAGGCTTACCCATTTATGAGAGAAACCAAATTTTAACATAACACTACGCAAAAAGTCCCATTCAACCCTATCATACGCCTTACTCATATCCATTCTTAAAGCAAACTCATACCTTGTTTCCAGATTTCCTTCGCCTTAAATAATGGAATACTTCGTGAGCGATGATAATGTTATCTTGGATCAATCGCCTGGGAACGAATGCTCCCTGGCTTGGAGAAATGCACTTATCAAGGCAACATTTCATTCTATTGGCCATTACTTTGGAGATGATTTTATATGAAAAATTGTAGAGGCCAATAGGACAAAAGTGAGACTGTCTTAGGTTTATCAATTTTTGGGCTGAGAGTAATATTGGTGCCATTTATTTTATCAAGCGGAATTTCATGTTCAAGAAAATCCTTAACCATTCTAAACATCGAATCACCTACCTCTTCCCAAGAAAACTGATAGAATTTACCTGAAAAACAATTCGGACCTGAGCCTTAGACCCACCCAATTGAAAAGCTGCTAGGTGAACCTCTTCACGGGTGACAAGGCGGAGGAGAAGGGTGTTTGCGTCCCCATCAATTTTTATATTTATTGAATTAACAGCATCCGATATATGCCGAGGACCTGAGGTGGAAAAGAGGTTGGTAAAAAAATTAGTGAACATATTGTTAATATAACCTTTATCCCTAGTCCACATGCCATTATCATCTTTGATACATAATATCGCATTTCTTCTTCGTCTAATTAAAGTTGACAAGTGAAAAAATTTAGAGTTTTTGTCCCCTGCTTGGAGCCATAAAATGCGAGATCGCTGCCACCAATAGTTCTCTTCTTGATCCATTAGTTCTTCAATGCGTTGCAACATACTGGCTTCTTCTTTCTTGCTCTCTTCATTTTGGTAACCTTGGCGGAGGGAGGCTAGACAGGCGTTCAAGCCTTCAATGACCTTCTTTCTATTGGGGAAGGTGTGTTTGCTCCAATTGACCAGATATTTTCTACAATTATTCAAAGTTAGTGCAAAGCAATTAACAGAATTATTGTACTGGAAGGTGCCCCTGTTCCAACTTTCATGTACAACCTGCAGGAAGTCATTGTGAGTAGTCCAATAATCCTCAAACCTGAAGGGTCTTATTTTATTAGAAGAAACGTAATTAAAGTTAACAAACAGCAGATGATGATCGGACCCTAATGGTTCAATATGAAAAATTTGCGCAAAAGGAAATTTGTGAGAAAACATGTCATTCCCCATAACCCTGTCAATCCTTTCTTTGATTGTTGCATCTTCTTGCTTGCGATTGCACCAGGTGAACCATGAACCATTAAAGCCCAAATCAATGAGAGAGCAGTCCGAGATAAATTTTTGAAAGTTGAGAATTTTTCGAATAGGTCTCGGGTTCCCTCCCTGCTTCTCCTGATTTGTTGTGATGTCATTGAAGTCCCCTAAGCAGATCCAACTCTATAAACGTTTGAGAGCAAACATAGTAATACTCTCGTACACATTGAGCCTGTCGGTTTCTTCTGGAGGGCCGTAGACAAAAGAAATGTAGTGAGGGAAATCAATAATCGGATCCGAAACTGCCATGTGAATCACATTTTTGGATGAAAATAAAATATTAACAATAGTGTCTTTCACCCAGAACAATGCGAGACCCCCACTAATCCCACTCGGATCAACAATCCACTCTTCATCAAAGCCACATCTTTGCCTGATTCTGCTAACATAAGAACACTTTTTCTTAGTCTCCATTAAGAAGACAATCTGGGGTTTTTGTTTATTGTAGACCTCCTTCAGGTGTTTGACTGTCAAGGGAACCCCTAACCCCTGACAGTTCCAAGATAATAGACTCATGGCGAACCGATGGCTGCTTGGTGACAGCCATCGGCGTTAATATGTGTCTTTGAAGTAAATGGGGATTTATTCGTCTCATTAGCCAGATTAATTCCTGAGGGAACAGTGTGAGAAATTTCCACGGTCGAGAGGAGTTCAACAATCTTATTTGACCGGTTCTCTTTTTGCCACGTAATGCTTTTTTAACTTTGTTTAAGTTCATGCATTGCACAGGTTGGGTAGTGGTTTGAGGTAGATCAGCGAGGTCAGGTTCCATGAAGGTAAGTCATTTCTTGGTTGGATTAAGTGCTAGGTCATCTTCGAGGAGGTCCAGCTGGCGCTTCAAATGGATTCGGTTTAAACCAGTTGTGACAGCATATATTGGTGACAAACGTAGGAGTGGAGCCATCGTGATTGACGCTGAAGTCATGGTCGAAGCTGCTATCTCAGATGGTGGAGACTCAACCCAGTATTCCAGGTTCAAATTCGAGTTGGGAGGAGTCGAATCTTCAGAAGCAACTTGCACCGGGATTGGTGGGGAATTATTTTTGCTGGCGTGGAACCCAGCCGTTAGGAATATTTGATTCTGCGATGAAGACGTCGATGGGCTCGGGCCAGAAATTAAGGGATCCTAAAGTATAGGGATTTCAGTTATTCGGATTTCCCTTTGCCCGTGGCTTTTAATTGGGTCTTCAATGTGCACCTGATTACTGCCTGATTTCATGTTACCCAATAAAAGCTTCGCGCGATCCTTGCCATAATCTCCGATGTTTCCTTTTCTGGGAAGAGTGCCTGGCGTTCCTCTGTGGGCGGTGTGTTCCGCAGTCAACGGCGTTTTGCCTTTCAAACCCGCCTTCTCATCCCATGCCTGATCAACTAGCACCACCGCATCCTCCAAAGTTTTTACATGTGGAGTTCCAAAAGCGTTTCCTGGTCGATCCTCCACCTCATCCTCATCACCGCTAACAACTTGGAACTTGCAGTTTCTCGCCTCATGCCCAATGCGTCCGCAATCGTAATAGTAATTTTGCAGTCGGTCGTACTTGACTGTCACCCAAGTCGGTTCCCTTTGGGGCCTGGGAACCCAAAATCCAGGGACAAGTGGGTCACGGATATTAACAAGAACCCTAGCTCGTATGAAGGTCCTAGATAGCTTGTCCTGTGTTATAGGCGACTCGGACATCATGATCTTCCCCAACGCGTTGCCCAAAATTACCGCATTTGCATGATCAAAAGCTATATGTGGTAAGCCATGAAACTGGATCCATAAGGGACACCAATCGAAATCCACTTCATGAAATACAGTGTGCTCATCCCAGTGTTGTAGATTCAACAGTGATCCTTGAATTGACCAGGGACGGCCCTTTAGCACTCTGATGTAGTCTTCTTGTTTCGAGAACCGGAAGATGAAAGCATTGTTCTCAGGTAAATCATGAATCTCCATACCTTTGTCCAGACCCCATCCTTTCTTGATCATGGAGATAGCAATGCCCTTTTGAGATTCTTATCAGTTTCTAGGCGTCCCACTAACGTTCTGCCTTTTTGTGTATTGACTGTAGGGTTCAGGTTCAGTTGCACAGCCTTAGAGTTTCTCCTCCCGCTGCTGTTATTGCCTTTCTTCATTGCTTGGGAACTCCAAATGACGAAATCAAGATTATTTGGTAGAAAAAGAGAAAAACGATTACCACTACAGAGGAAAACTTTGGAGTGATAACCAACTGAAGGTAGTACTGTAACAGTAAAGGTCTCTCGGCACTAAATGAAGGTTCAACTCTCATGGAGGAGAGGGAAAACTCTCTCACAGAGGAGAGGGAAAATTCTCACAGAGGAGAAGAAGCCATTCTCAGAGAGAAAAAGCTCATCGACTCCATATAACAATTACAACTTAGAAGTTAGGCATTTCCTCACATACATATGTATTTAAATATTATTATCAATGTTACATTATTTATATATTTTGTGGGATTTGATTCTTTTCTCGTGTATAATGTCTGATCACGTTGACAAATATATGCTCTATTTCATATCTTTACACAATGTGACAAATGCTTACCATTTATAATTTTATGACATCTTTAACCATATCTGGTTTTGCCATTATTCACAATGTTAGAACCGTATTCAATTCATTATTGGATAATAAATAGGGATAAGGGTCTTAAATGCCATGGAAGTTTTTGGTCAGGAGCACTGGTAAGATGAAAGTTTTTTTTTGGACAAAAAATGCCACGTAAGTTCACATGAAGTATCAATTTTGCCCCGGAAGTATCATTTTTGCCACGGAAGTTTTTGCTGAGGAGCAATTTTGCCCCCGAAGTTTTCACTAAGGAGCAATTTTGCCCCGGAAATTTACAAAACGTAGCAATTTTTTGCCCTTTCTCCCCCCAAATATTAAATTTGACTATTAAATCAATCAAAGACCACACATGTCATGCCTTGAAAAGGTCGAACTTGGAGTCATAGAATGAGATCCTTCAGATGTTGAACTCAAGGCGAACAGAATTTGTGAAGCCAAACTGGTCAAAGGGACTGAAAGGTCTGTCACAAAACGTAAATGAAACGCAAAACGAGAAATAAATTGTTCCAAAAATTGGTTCAGTAAAACAAATCAATAGTGATAATATTTACGTTTGTATAGACTGATCATTTAATTTGCTTAGATCATAAGTGATGCTTCTTTTGGGTTTTGTGACAAGCGACCTTTCAAATTTTTAACCAGTTCGCTTCACAAATTCTGCCTCCTTGAGCTCAACATCTCAAGGATCTCCTTCTCTCCGGCTCCAAGTTTGACCTTTTGAAGGCATCACATGTGTGGTCTTTGACCCATTTAAAAGTTAAATTTAATATTTGGGGACGAAGGGCAAAATTGCTCCTTAGAGAAAACTTCTAGGGCAAAATTGCTCCTTAGTGAAAACTTCTAGGAAAAATTGCTCCTCAAAGAAAACTTCCGTGTCATTTTTGGTCCAAAAAACTTCCATCTTACCAGTGCTCCTAGGCGATAACTTCCATAGCATTTAAGACCCTTATCCCTAATAAATATACACTTATTTGAAAGAATAAGGAAAAAGTAAAGAAATACTAGAAAAGGAAAGTGAGTTCATTCAAGTAATTCGATCACAATATTCGTACGAGGCAATTTTGAGTAACTAATTTGAAACTTGAAAGAAAAGAAATAATCTTTCTACTTTATTTGTTAAAAAGTTATATTAAAAAAAGCGAGAAATAGTAAAAAGAAAAACTTAAACGTCATTCATCACCAATATTCGTCATTCATTCACAATTTTAGAAGTCTAAGTATTATATAATATTTAGAAAATATAAAATTTACACAGACTTGTCATCATACATTTAAGTCTAATTTTAAATTTTTTTACACAAAATACTCACAATTTAAATTATATTTTAAATTCACACAAAAAATTTCTCCTCTTTTTCTTTACTTTCCACTCCCCACTCGTGATGGAAGGTGATGCTAGGTTTTGACTAAATGGTTGGAACCTGCATGGTGAGTCATAAGTATATGCCTAACCTATTTAGGTTCTGGATAAGAGAAAATACGATTAGATGGTTCTTTGAAATCTCAAAATTGTAATTAAGTCCATGAAGACTTTTTTGCAATAAATTTCAATTCCACTGACAAATCTATACGCGTCCACTTACAAGTCCAATGGTGTCTTTTGACAAGTTCATGACACTTAAATTGAATAGTCTATAGGTTCACTGACAAGTCCGTAGGCATCAATTGACAAGTACGGAATTGAATTACAAAAAATAAATAAAAATAAATAAATCTCAAGGAATTAAATGCAATTTTGAGATTTCAAATGACAATTTTATTGTATTTTGTTTTGTCTGTGACCTAAATGCAATTTTCCCTTTCTTTTTCTAGTTCAAACTTGAACCTACTACTCTTGTCCCATTTATAAATCCAGAAAAAAAAAATTGATTTTTATTACAAGTCTACTTACAAAGTAATAAAATAAGAGTGTTACAATTTTAACCATATTAATTGTAATAAATTTTAGTTAGAGAGAGACAGAAGAGGTTAAAAATCCTCATTTATAAATGAGGGCAAAACCAAAAAAAAATTTATCAATTTAATCCATAATTTTTGAGTTAACCAACTCTTCTTAAAATATAAGAATTAAGTAATTTTGACTTTTAAATAGAATCAGAGTAATATAAAAACCAGCTTCATTGAATATACACAATCTATTTTTCCCCCCTTTTCAGCAAAGCATTAAACTTGATCATGCAACAACATTAATATAATCATTAACTATTTAAAGTTCATTTTAGGGATATTCCTGATAAAATCCGGCTAAAATGATTATAATTAAAATTGGGTCTACACTTTTAACAAATTCTTAATTGGGCTAACATGCCTAATTAAGGATTTTTTTTAAAAATGTTATTTAAATACCAAAATGCCCATCTGTTGTTGAAAAGAAAAATTGAAAGTAGTTTTTTCGTTGACAAGGGCTGATTAAAAGCTAATCAGAAACCGACGGACATAGCCGAAAACTGCCTACGCCCATAACATCAGCACAGAGAAGGCCCCGCATACTCTCCGGTGGCTCCTCCAGAAAATGGATACCTCTATCCAGTCCCAAGGAAAAAGTAGCTAAGAAGTCAAGCACACTTATTCGCTTCACGATAGACATGGGTGATAGACACCCTCCATTCCAATGCCAAAGAAATTTTGAATTTCCGAATGATGCTTTTACTACCAAGATTCAAGTCACCTGTATTTTGAACCAACCTTAGCGCCGTAGAGCAATCGATCTGAACCACAATGTCCCTATAACCCATCCTCCATGCAAGACCAAGACCATCCATCGCGCCCATAGCTCGGCTGAAGAGAGCATGTCCCAATATTGCGACAAGTACCCATGTAACCACCTCCCTTCATGGTCTCGACAACGCCACCCGCTCCTGCCCGTAGCCGGTCTTCTTTGCACCATCACAATTCAAGGCCACGCTTGGCGGCCTCACCGACCCAACAAATGAACCGATTACACTTCTCCATAGCTCCCGTCTGCACAGTGCCACGGTGCTCCATGGCTTGGCTATTAAACTCAGCAAACGTTCGCATCTCCCTTACCACCGTGGTTGCATGGTAACTAGTATGTTGAAATATGAATTTATTCCTCACCTCCCATAGCTTCCAGCATACTAACCCGAACAGAATTGGCCATTGGGAAGGTTCATCCCTTCCAGAGCAAGTCAGGTCGAGATTCAATAACAGCCAATCCCGAACCTCCCCTGGAAGAAACTCTGGCGTCGGTGTACAGGAATAACCAAGCTCCATACCTCCCTTGCGAACCCACAGTGTCTCATAATATGATCGATATCCTCCACAGCCGCCCCACATCTCGCACACACGTCAACCTCCGTCATGTGCCTTCGCCTTCTCACGGCATTAGTTAGTAAGCCATCACACGCCGCTAGCCATAAGAAGATTCGAACCTTTTGGGTGCCACTATGCTTCCATATCACCTTCCATAGCTTGTCCACCTCACCATCATCCCCCGGGCTTAACATCTCATATGCCGATGCAATAGAGAAGCACCCATCCGGTGAAATGTCCCAGAAGCTGGAAGCCTCCCCATCACACCACACTGGAGGCTTACAACCTGAGATCCTAGACAAGACCCCATCCGGTAACTCCATATTAAAAAGAGGCCAATTCCACTGACCATCTGACACAAAGTAGTTGACCGGGAGTGATAATTCCTCCTCAGTCACTTCCTTGAATGCCAAATGCTTCAAAGGACCAACCTCTGGTACCCAGTTATCCTGCCAGAACCGAACCTGAGACCCATCACCCAACGTCCAGCGTGAGCCCAGTTCCACGTCTTCCCAAAGACTCCGCAGGCTACTCCATAAATATGAAGAACGGCCAGAGCGCTGCCGGGGCCCATTCGAAATATGCCAACCATACTTAATCCTTAGGACCTTGACCCAGAGAAGGTTAGGTTGTGTTTTGACCGCATAAGCTAATTTCATCAGAAAGGCTTGGTTCTGCATATCCAACTTCTTAAAACCACCACCCCCTTTTACACACGGCTGACACATCTCCTCCCACTTCACTAAACTCGGCCTATGATTCATGCTGGTACGTCCCCACACAAAGTTACGGATATGACGGTCAATTCGTTGACACACTCCTGCAGGAATTTTGGTAGTCTGCATGGCATATGTAGGGATTGCGGCTAATACCGCCTTAGCCAAGGTGATGTGACCAGCCAAAGAGAGCGTTTTGGCAGCCCAACCGGACAGCTTGTTCTGAACCCGTTCCTCGAGATAGGCATATGTCGCAGTCGTTACCCTTTGGTGCAAGAGAGGAACACCCAAATACTTCCCAAGGTTGGATGTTATTTGAAAACCCAGCTCATCCCCAATTCGTGTCTGCCTGCTATGAGGTACATTCCTGGAAAAACATATTGCCGACTTTAAGCTACTCACCTTGTGGCCCGAACTTGAACAAAATTCCTCAAGAACTTTCTTTACCAAATTAATCTGATAAGTTGATGTGGTGCTAAGCAACACCAAGTCATCTGCAAAGAATAAATGGGAGAGAGGGGGGCCACCCCTTCCCAAAGTAACAGGACACCACTTCCTTTCATGCACTTGTTGATTAATCATTTGTGACAGCCGCTCCATACACAAGACAAAGAGATAAGGGGAGAGGGGGTCCCCTTGCCTAATTCCCCTGGATGGGGTAAATGTATCAGATCGCACGCCATGCCATATTACTCTCATACTACTGGTGGTCACACAAGTCATCACGGCGCGCACAAATTTAACCGGTAGTCCTGCATCAAATAGTGTGTCCTCAATAAAATCCCAGCTCAACCGATCATAAGCTTTCTCCAGATCCACCTTGATAGCCATCCACCCTATGGTACCCTGTTTGTAACGCATCGAGTGTAAAACCTCCTGCGCGATTATTATGTTATCCGTGATTTGCTTCTCTGCCACAAAGCTCGCCTGGTTGGGTAGGATCAATCTTGGCAGCCACCTCTTAAGTCGATTTGCGAGAACTTTTGTAATAATCTTGTAGGGCACTGTACAAAGACTTATAGGCCTAAATTCACACATACGTTCTAGAATTGGAACTTTAGGAATCAGAGTGATAAGGGTCTCATTCAGGGCAACGTCGAAAGTACCATGGTCAAAGAAACTCACAACCATACGACAAATGGCCGGGCCAACAATCTTCCAATTATTCTGAAAAAAACAGCATGTAATCCATCTACACCCGGCGCTTTATTCGGCTTCATTTGGAACAGCGCTGCATGCACCTCGCTAATGGAAATATTAGCACTCAAAACCAAGGACATGGTGTCTTCCATAACTGGGAAAAGTCCCCGCCCAGGATAAGCAGGAGCCTGGACCATATCTGTTGAATATAAGTTAGAGTAGAAAGCTAGGGCCCAAGCTCGTAAGGTATTTGGATTAGAACACCACTGCCCATCCTCATCACGGAGAGCACCAATGAGCTTCCTCCAACCTCGTTGGACTGCCTTTGCATGATAAAAAGCCGTGTTTCTGTCCCCAAAATTAATCCAGTCACACCTCGCTCTCTGAGCCCACATTAGACTCTCCTGTTCACAAATCAACTCGAATTCTTTCCTCAACTCTCCTTCTAAAAGCTCTAGTCGATTAGAATGGCGGATTTCCTGGGCCTTTTGAATCCCCCCGAGCCGAGCCATGATTCGTCGTTTTCGATATTCTATGTTGCCAAAAACTTCCCGATTCCACTGCTTAGCCGATGCCGTAAATCGTTCAATATTAACTGATAGCGAATCCTCATCTGACCAACTCCCTTGAACGACTTGCTCAAACGAGTCCGAGGTTGCCCATGCAGCCAAATACCAAAAGGGACGTTGCTTTGGAGGCAGTAACTCATGCGCACGAATCTGGATACAGATAGGCCTGTGATCTGAGCTAAGTTTAGGAAGGTTCTTCACCGTTGTATGCCCAAAAGACTGCAATAAAGAAGTGTTGCCCAAAGTGCGGTCGAGTCGTTGAAATAAGGGTACCTCGCCGCCACGTATATTTTGGACCTGAAAATCCCAAATCCAAGAGCCCACTATTAAAAAGGAATTGTCGGAACAATCGACAACCACTTGCCCACGACTCCACACCCCCAGTGCGATCTCCACAATGAGGTATAGCATTAAAATCCCCAGCTACTACCCAAGGGCCTGATTGGTTACGTGCGACTTCCAACAAAGAGCTCCATAACTGCTTGCGCAACATGGCACTCGGACTACCATAGACACCGGTGAAATTGATAGACCCCATACCACCCTGCAGAACCACTCTAGTATGGATGAACTGTGAGTGACAGACCTCTACCTTAACCTCCACTATGTCCTTCCAGAGTAACCAAATGCCACCTGAAAAACCTTCGTTTCCAACCTATAAGAAGAATTAAACCGAGATCTAGTGATAAACTTATAAGCTTGGATCCCAGCAATATGGGGTTCAACCAAACCACCAAATCCGGATGATGTTCAATCATGAATTGAGAAAAAGTGCCAAAGAAACTCCTGCTAGCAGCCCCTTGGCAATTCCAGACGAAAGCCTTCATAACCATAAAAACAATTATAGCTATTCGGCCACCATACTAGACCCTGAAGGGCCCTCATCCTGCCTATCCCGGAAAGGGGAAGGGGCACCTGAACACGACTGGGATCCCTTCGGTTCCTTCAGAGAGTCAAGCTCCTCTCTTAACGCACCTAGTGTCTTTGGAAATCTGCACACCTGACGCTTTCTTCCTAACCTTTAAATTCCTCAGCCCCGTGGACTGGAGTTTGACACCATGTGATGCCTGGCGTTTCTGCACATCGCCCTTAGACCGATTTTCCTTTCCCCCGCCTATACTCCCTTTAGAATGTACTTGGATCGCCGCAGCCAGCTCTGCATCACTTTTGAAAGCATTCAAATCCTCCAACACCTTCCGCGACTGTTAAAGGGCCACCACAGTGTGTTTGTTGTCATCTAAAGAAGAGGCACACTTCACCGGCTGGTTAGCCGACTTCTCAACACAAGAACCCGACACCTCTTTTCCTTTCCCTTCAACATTAAGGTCCACATCACCCACTCGATCAATGCTACCCTCCGGGACCACTCCAATTATTCTTCGAACCCAAATTAATGGCTAGGCCTTGCTTATTCATGTTATTTAATCTGGACAATTGGTTAGTCTTTTTAGAATCCATCGCTTTGGGCCTATATTCCATGTGCCGAGCACCAGGCCCACTTCTAGGCTCATTAGACAATTGCTTCCCATTAAGTTTCTTGTAGCCAAAGCCTTCATGACGTGGCACGACTTGGCTCGGCATCCCCTGATTTTTGCTAGCAATCTTCGTGATATCTACTCTTGTTTCTTGCGTGGATGGCGCAATCATATCTTCGCATTCAAAGAGGACATTATACCTTGATCCTCCATTAGCATGGAATCCCCCCAAATCCGCCTCCTTCTCAGAAAATTTCTTATTTCCTTTTTTAGGATACCGCACCTGCATCCAGGCACCGTATGGAGACGCGCCGGCACTCTCACTGCTAACTTGGCCGGATTTACACACCGGAGAACTCGTGGACTGTGAAATTGTAGCAATTACTTCTGTTTGGGGATTGACCACTGCAACTGTGGAAGGTTTTTCCGGGCACCGGTCTTTAAAGTGACCGTATTTCCCACAAGAGAAACAAATATGCGGGAGGCCTTCATATTCTACTCCATAATGCTTACCATCCACCATAATCTTAGGCACCAGAGGACTTAACAGATCAATTAGAACAGCAATACGTGCGTACTTCCCTCGGCCCCGCATCTCCGTCATATAATCAATCTTCACAACTTCTCCTAGAAGGGTCCCAATCGCTCTGAGTGTGCTCTTATGATAGTAGCGAAAGGATAGTCCGGGAATCCTAATCCAGGCGACAACTTTGGACACCACTGCCGTTTTGGAATCAAAATTCAGCGACCATGGTTGAACTGTGAGATATGCACCATAGATCATCCATGGCCCTCCAGTAAGTACCTTCATGTAATCCTCCTCAAGATCAAAGGTTGCGCAAAAGAAACTTCCTTCCATATCCACAAGATGATACGACCCACGGAGCTTCCAAAGAAACTGCGTTCGCGCAAGTTCATGATATCTAACAGACCGACCCAACAGCTTAATAATCAAACTTTTCTCCATACCTTTGGCTAATAAATCTTGAACCGAGTTCGTGAATTCAATGCATGGAACCTCTCCCATCTTAGCGATTTTGTAATCGGACTCTAAAATCACTACCTCCTGCGGTTTGTATCCCCCATCGCCTACACTCGCCTGATTAAGTAGTTTATTCTTATACGAGATGACCGAAACAACAGGTTCCTTCTCAGCCATCGGTGTGTCTTCCTCCTCCAGCCTTTCTCCTGGCTTATCCCCCGTATCTTTCGGCCGGATACGAACCTTCTTGGTTGCCCGGAGATCATCCTCCGACAGCGGTTGAGCACTCTCCTTTTCCAGCAGAGCCATTTTATTATAAAAAAAATTGAAAGTAGCTAAAAGGGCAAAAAGGATTTTTAAGTTAGGTCTCATCTAACTTATATTAATCAATAATTATTCAATACAATCAGGATGCTTTTTTGTATTTTCACTTGGGAGTTTGACAGATTCTTTTTTGAAAAATATGATCATGTATTTATATATTTATATCTACCTATAACATATGAAAATTTTAACAAAATAGTAACTTAAAAATAATACCACTCATTTTATATATTTCATGCAACACAATATCAATCCACACTAATTTAAATAATAGAAATAAAATACTTAGCATAATTCTAAAATTTTATACTTTATAACTGTGAAGCTTTTTTTAAAATGAATATATTTCGTATTCGTCATATTCAAAAATCGCCAATCTTTTTATTTTATATTTCATTACATTTTATATATACTATATATTATTCATTCATCGTTTTCCAATATTTTTCATACACACATATACCCTTCTCTCTTGCAATGAAGCAAGAGTTTATAAATTGTTGTTGTACTATCTCCGGTTTTAATTATAGGAACACTTTTATAGTGTAAATTACACTACAAAAGTGTTCCTATAATTTGAACCGAGGAAGTATTATTTTATATGAAGGAAACCATAAATAAGTTTGGTTGAAGCGAAGTATGCTGGAAACTATATGTAGAATCCTGAAGTTTTTATTATATTTAAGTGATTTTCTTTGAAATATGAACATGATACTGTGATCCACAAATGATTTAAGTATATCATCATTGATATATACTCCCTCCAGGTCCTAATTATAGGACATATTTAATCGAATTTGGGGAGACGATTAAGGAAGGGAGTTAAATTAGTTAATTTATTTATTTTTCCTAAAATGTCCTTATATAAATTTAAAATGACAAAAATAAAAGTGAATCAAAAACTTCTACCACATACCTCTCTAACCTAAAATTTTCCTTTCCACACTCTTTCTAATTAAAATAATAGTCTTGTTATATATATATGTACACATATAGATATATATATGTGTACACATATCTATGCACATATATATGCATATATACATAAACACACACATATATACAGACACACACACACATATGTATGTATGCATTGATGGAGCTTAACAATGACAAGGGGGGCCATGCCCCCCCCAAAAAAAATTAAATTTTTTTAATGGAACTTTTTTTTTCTTTTTTAGTGTAATAATACAACTTTGGCCCCCAAAGTAGTGAATATAACTTGATAGTTTGTGAAGACTATTGCTTTCGAGTCTCCATCATCTCGTCAATTTCTCCTTATTTATATCTTTGGGCTTATAATTCAATCTTTGTTCCATGTGGGTCTTGTATGATTTATGTTAATCTTGTCATTCTTTTCTATATTTCATTCTAATTACCTGAAATTTTTAGCTTATCAGTAAAATTTACTTTTGTGGTGTATCCTTTACTATACTTTTACCCATTCTACACTATACTTATAGATGAAGTTAATTGACTTAATTTCATGAATATTTTTTTTATTCTTTTCATTTTTAATGCATTTAAAACTTTCCTTTTAAAAAAATTTCGGGGGCACTGCCCCCGAACCCCCAAATCCCCCTACCACTATTTGACCCCCCCCAAACTTTTCCTCCAATTTTCGCCACTGTATGTATGTATGATACACACACACACACATATACATATATGTATAACACACACTCTCATATATATATATATATGTTGTGTATGTGTGTCTATGTATATGTGTCTGTGTATATACACAGACACATATACATAGACACAAACACACACATTTGTGTGTGTGTGTTTATATATATATGGGTCAAGGTGCAGATTTGCCAAACAACTATTACCTAAGGAGCGTTTGGGCCAAATAACTATTGAGGGGACCAAAATTGCCAATCAACAATTAAAAAGTGGGAAAAAAACACAATTTGGAGCAGATTCGCCAACGAACTATTACCCCGTCACTGTCTTGGTGTCTCCGTCTTCCATTGACTGTCATAGTGTTAGTGACGTCAGCATTTCCAAAGCTTCTATTGTTGCTGGGTGTTCCACTTACCCTCTTGAACTCATCCAGAGTCCACAACGTTCGACCGGCACACACCTTACACCCTGGTTCCATCCCTCCGATGCCACAGCAAGCAACCGGCCGCCGCCGCAATGCTCCCATGGGTCCCATCTCTCGTTGGTTTTGTCCTTTTCCAACAAGAAGGCTTAACCGCTCTTTTCTCCAAATGTTTACGCCACCGTCCTACGCTAGTGTCTCACATTTTAACTTAATTGTGATAGTTGTTTTTTTTTTCTAATAGTTATTTGGTGTTTTTTTTCCACTTTTAATAGTTATTTGGTTTTTTTTCCACTTTTTAATTGTTGATTGGCAATTTTGGTCTCTTCAATAGTTATTTGGCCCAGACGCTCTTTTTGGGTAATAGTTGTTTGGCAAATTTGCACCTTCACCCTATATATATATATTGGCAAATTAATGTCAACTGGTTGATAAATAAATTTAAATTCAACAATTTAAAAGTTTCAATGACGGGAAGAATCGATACACCCATATATATATACTTACCAAAAACTAAACACATTTGAGAGAATAAAATAGGGATATTTTAGGAAGAAATTGACAAAAATTAAAATTTTGTCCTATAATTAGGACCAAAACTAACTCCTAAATATTGTCTTATAATTAGGACCGGAGGGAGTATACACACACACAAATGATTGAAGTATATCATCATTGATATATATGCATGAAATTTTTTAAAAAAAATCCTTTAAATGTCAGAAGTTGAAATTGACTAATATTGAAGAATTATTAATTTATTCAAGTTAGATTAAGCCTAATTTAGAAATCTTTTTTTTTTCCTACCCTTTTTAACAAATTCAAATTTCCTTTTAAACAATAGAGAGGTATTATGGTCTTTTAATAACATTAAGAAATCTTTGACTAGGCCTATTGGCCTTATTAAGAATTTATTAAAAATGTAGGCCTAATATTAGTTTTGACCATTTCAGTTGAATTTAATTGAAAATTTCCTTCATTTTATTGAATTATATTTATAATTGTTGGAACAAAATTCAACATAATATTGGGCCACACATGTAAATATTAAAACTGCGTGGCAATTATTTAATTAAACCTATTTTGGAATTGAAGTTTTACGGCTAAGGGGTCTAATTGACTACAAACTTAGGTATGCTTCCGCATTTAGTCTCATATATTCCTTTGAATTGATATGGGCTAAGTTCATAATTAAATGGTTGCAACTATTTCTAATGTTTAAATATAGTACTACCTTCGGTTCTTAATATAAAAGCTAACCGACTTTTTAAAAAAATGATTAATGAAGCTAATTAAGTTAAATTAAAATAGTTATATTTATCATTCTTCTATAAACTAATTTTCTTGATTATAAACTAATATATAATCTAATGATACATAAGATAAATTATGATTAAGTAGTTTATTTAGCTGCCTTAATCTCTTAATAAAAAGTCAACTAACTCCTATATTAATGACTAAAGGGAGTATGAGCTCAATTAATTAGGAACAACTAATTCCAACAATAATAATTATTATTAATAGAATTAATAGTTAACTCCAGCCTCTTACAGGTTACAAGGTCATTGATAGTTCTAACTTGGAATGAATAGTGGATGTGATGGTTTTGACACCTTCCCAAAGATTATGTTTTAGTTCTTTGTTATCATTTATAAAATTAAGGCCTTCTTTGGCATATAGGACTTATGCCTTGTTTGTTACACAAGATTGGAGAAGAAAAAGGAAGATTCCAAAGTTCACATGGCTTTTGGCATTGGTACACAGAAGACCTAGCAAGCAAATTCTGATGAGTGCTGATCTTCCCATGTTTAAGGGAAGATCGATCCCTCACATATTGGCGGGATCTTGATCTTCTCTCCTAAAAAATTCTCATTAGATCCCTTTATCTTCTTCCTCCTTTCTCACCGTCACTGACTTCACCTTCATCCTCTCACCTTCGACTCTCTTTGTTGTCGACGAAGACTTCCTCTTTCATGTCAGAACCCTTGATCTCCAACACTAGACCACCCCACCGAAACCCGCACCGTTTCTTGGATCCGAAGCTTTTTTTTTCGTCGCTCGGGACTCGGGATGAAGAAGGAGGGACAACAACGAGAGAGGGAAACCCGTCGAACCCGCGATCTCCAATACCAAACCACCACCACCAGTCAGAACCCGCCTAGATTTGAAGCTTGTTTTTTTCTTCTGGCTGTCGGGATGTAAGGATGAAGGAAGGAGTTTATTTATTTATTTATTTAAAGGGTATTTTGGACATTTCAAATCTTATATTTTTATTTTTATTTTTAAAAAATTATCATCCATCTCACTTTCCATATCTACCAAACAAAATATCTTTTTAAGTTTCCTCTCAATCTTCCCTTTCTTTCATTTCTTCAAACTTTCCTTGTACCAAACAGGGGCTTAGGAGTTGAGATTAAGATTGGGTCACAAGAGTGGGACAAGTTGTATTGTTTGACATGTGATATTGAGAATAACATGGGAATTGGTATTGCTTTTCTAGTCATGGAATTGAAAATTTTGGGAACAAAAATTTTCTTGGGATGAAGGAGATAATTCACCCTAAAGTATTTTGGAAAATCTCAATGTTGCCCTTTTTTTTTTTTTTTTCTCAAGAAGTCTAAAAACATATTAATGTCGCCCCTAAGTTAACAACATAAACGATCAAATATTAGTTGACTCCATTATGGTGACGTGGCATACCTATGTGGCATCCGATCCATCTCACTTTGTTTTCCCAAATAAGATTTACAAGTCAGATTTTTAAATAAACAAAAAATGTTCTTCCCAAAATCGTGATCCCCACAAGCTTCTTCTTCAATCATTCCTTTTTGAAAATTACTGCCACAAGCTGCTTGTTGATCATTCCTATTAGGAAAATTATGGTTGCTTGCTCTAGAAAAGATCTAAGTTTAGCGGTGATCTCAGCAATTCATTTTTCCTCCCCATTCCATATCTTCATCATTCAAAAACCAACAAATCTTCGTCATCTTCATCATTCATGGACGCATTAACTCTAAGGAAACCCAGAGATCAAAACCCAAAACTCAATCTGCAGAATCTAAGACCATGAAATATCAAAGAGAACATATCAAAAATTTCATTACGTGAGAAACCCAGAGATTGATGGAGAGAGATGGTCGGAGGCAAAGATTGACACACGCAACTGAAGAGAGAGATGAAGACCAGAGTAAAGATTGAGGAAGAATCAAGGCCGATTTAAGAGGGTCAGATACTACGCAATTGCAATTACAATTATGAGAATAAAATAAAATAATATCGACAATCAAGCCTCTTAATCTTTCCTACTTGTTAGAGATATTTTCTATGGCAACAAATCCTGTAATTCTTCAAATAATGTTTTTCCTTTAAAAATTTATAGAAGCAAACATCAAAATTATCTTGAATTCAACTTATTCAATAGAATCAAACCCAAGCAACAAAACAATTGAAATAAAAAAGAAAATTCAACAAATCAAAAGACTCAAGAGGGCGATTGAGTGACTTACGCACTCGCGGACGAGGAGAGGCAAGAGGCGATCAAGAGCTACAAGTGCAAGATCTAAGGAAGAAAAGATGGAGATGGAGAGTGGTAATTGGCTAGCTTAGACAGCAAGAGATGGCGATGATGATGGTGACTGGCTTACTGAGACGGCGAGAACTAAGGACGGTTCATGATGGAATCCATGGTGCTAGGAGGGTTTCTTAAATTTAAGGATGAAAGAGGGAAGTTGGACTAAGATCTATGAAGATAGTGCACAATGGAATCACTACAAAAAAATAGTCAATTCGTAGCAATTAATTTGTAGTGGTTGGATGAAACTGCTACAAATATCAGGATTTGTAGCAATTTGTCCAGACCTATTTTGAGGGGGAGCAGTAGTAGAGGGGGTAGTGGTAGGGGTAGTAAAGGCCACCGCGGAGGCTACCCCATGCCATCACAAGAGGCAACCCCACCATAGCAACTTATGCTAAAGAAACCACAGTAGACAACCCCATTAGAGCTGCTTGTTCAAGCAGTGTGGGCTGATATCAATCTCAGTGATTATGACGAGAATGAGGAGTTTGACTTCAAAATTCCATACATACTGAGTGACATGGAGTTGTTCCTGGATGAGGAGGAGGCTTGGGAGCAAAATAACCCACGACGGTCGTCTTCACGGACGATGGGGTTTGAGGTGCAAGTTCAAAGTAAATTTAATTATTTTTTAATAAAGTTAATATTTAAATTACAAAGATTTAAATGTGGATTTAAATTTAATTAAATTATGTGGCAAATTGTGCAGATGAGCAGGGGAACATAACCACCAAGAGGTTAGACATGGCCAGTCTCAATAACCTGGACTAGATGTCATAGTTCCATGGAATGAGGCCACAAACCAGTCGATTAAGAATGATGTATGGTCACCTATTCAATTGCGATCTAAACGGGCTAGGCAAGAATTGGATACAGTTCCCTCTCCACTTCAAGACATGGAAGAAGGTTCCCCGGACGTAGAAGAATATAGCGTGGGATGAGGTCAGTAAAGGTAATGAATTGTATTTAATTATATTATAAATGTAAATAGTTATAATTTATGTCATTTTTACTTAATTAATTTCATTTAATTATTATTTATTCAATTGTGATACGTGATAGGTTTGTCGTGCGTGACAACAGGAAGAGGTACATGATGATAAAGATTGGGGATGACTGGAAGAATAGGAGGAATCGTCTCTACCACATCATGAATAAGGATGGGACAATACCTCTAGAGTAGCACAAGGAGAACGTGCTAGATGGCATCCCACCTAATGATTAGGCATGTTTGTCTAGTATAGGAGGAGCCTAGAATGACAGGTAATTTTTTTAAAAAAAAAAAAATTAATGTTTTGTTTTTGTTTTTTGTTTTTGCAGGCTCTTTCTCAAAGAAATACCAGGAATTGAGAGCGTTAGAGGATCCATCCACAGAAGGATCGAAGACATTTGTTGTCACTTACAACAAACTAGTAGTTTCTTACAATTAAATTAGTTTTATCTTTATATTATAAATTTATTATTTTATTTTTTATAATGATAATTTATTGTTTTAATTATTTTAGGAGAGGAAGGTTCAATATGACAACCATCGATGGACTACGAGGAGTTATTCACCATCACCCATAGACATCAGGATGGAATTGCAATCTCTTAGCAAGCAAAGGAGGCATTGTAAGATATAGACATTGTTTGTTTTAATATTTTTTATTTATTTTATTTTAATTAAATTGTTTAATAATCGTTTCATAAAATGCATGCGGCAGGAGCGGATTCAGTAGTCCCATGGTTGAGTTGAAACACCCATACACAAGAGTCACAAGGGTCTGTGGATCCCACTGTGCCTCTAACAGCTGCTCTGAGCACCTTGGATGCTGTAGGTGTATGTGGTTAGGTGCTAGGCCTAGCATGGTCTACAGCAAGAGCAGCAACCTGTTGACAAGGGACCTCCGACGTTAGAAGCTGAGGGAGGAGACTTTTCAAGAGATCTATGTGGAGGTTTCTAGGAAGATTCAGGTGCAGGCTGATTTCTACTACAAAGCATACCCAGTGGCTGAACACAAACACGATGTTGTCAATGTCTTCGAGTAGGTTGTTACCTGACGAGGAGCATCCAGAGGTCCTGCCAATCCTTAGCTTCGTCGTATAGCAGCCTCCTCCTCCTGCTGATGATGGTGGTGCTGTTAACTCTGGTCACCACCAGACCCTACCCCCCAAGAGAGGACCTGATGATCAGTCATCAGATAGTTAGAGATCTCGATTATTTTTTTAAAAAATAAATAACTACAATTTGTAGCGGTTTTTGCCTAGAAAGTGCTATAAAATGTAAATTATTTTTTTTTAAAAAAAAAACAAGTTTATATTTGTAGTGGTTATAAAACCTAACAACTACAAAATGTTATTTATTTTTTAAAATAATAAATCCCACCAACGGTTATGAAGTTTGTAGCGGTTTTTGCACCATAACCACTACAAAGTATGTGACTTTAAAATTTGAATATTTCAAAAACCCATCAATGGTCATGATGTTTTGTAGCAGTTTTTGCACCGTAAGAGCTACAAAATGTGTGATTTTGAAATTTGAATATTTCAAATCCTGCCAACTGTCATGAATTTTGTAGGAGTTTTTCCCCCATAACTATTACAAATTGTGTGATTTTGAAATTTGAATATTTCAAATCCCACAAACAATCATCAATTTTGTAGCGGTTTTTGCCTATATCCACTACAAATTTTACACTGTAGCAATTTTACAACTGTTACAAATTGTTGAACGTTGAAGATTTTGAATTTAATCATCCAGGCATGCATCATTCAGAAAACTCATAATTCTCTCTAGCTCATCTTCTTTGCTAAATTGTTTCAATAGCTATGGATAAGTCATAGATCAAGTTGTCACTCAATTCTCTAGCATACCACTCTGGTCCTATTTATAAGTCTACTTTCATTCTCTGTGAAAGTTGACTTATAAATAGGACCATAATGGTACTTGGTAGGATTAAACAACTTCTTGGATTTCGCATACTCTCACCTTAGCTGTAATGGTAAGATCGTTTGTCTGTGTCTTAGATGCAAGTTTAAGAAATGACATAAATGAGAAGTTGTTAGGGAACTTTTGCTTGTAAAGCCTTTCCTGGAAGACTATACATTTTGGAGAGTTCATTGTGAGAAATCCGGTATGAGATAAGATGATGCTCTTCCTTGAAGTTTTGATGGAGTAGTTTTGGTAAGAGTTCAAGTATATCAAGATGGTCCTGTTAATGATGTTGTTCATGATGCATATGGTTTTCAAGACGAAAACTTGAATGAAGAAGTGTAGGGTTTAGACCCTATCTTATTGAGGAATGAAGCAGCTCGAGATTTTTTTAACCTAATAGATGAAGCAGATCGTCCATCGTTTTGGTGGAGCAATGTTCTTTCTTTTAAAATTGTGTTACAAGGTTTTGATCGTTGAGGAGCTTGATCAACTACAACACAAAATCATTCTTATGCTTTATCATTTAGAGATGATCTTTCCTCCGTGCATTGTCACTGTGATGGTTCACCTGATAGTCTACCTTGTTTATGAAACAAAGCTCACTAGCCCAATTCAATATCGATGGATATATCCTATTGAGAGGTACTTAATTTACATATATGCATCAACATTAATTTCTAAATTTTCTTGTCATACATTTCAACATTTATTAACATTTTCCTTCTTTACTTTATAGGTTTTTTGGGAAATTGAAATCTTACGTAAGGAATAAGGCGTGGCTATAAGGTTTTATAGCTAAAGGATATATAAGGGATGAGTTCCTATATATTTGTTGAAGATACTTTGATGACATTGGGACGTCTTTCAACTGATTGTTTCGTGTAGACGATTGTCCTAAACCTGGGCATCATCAAGAGAGATGTTAATCCCTTGTGTTGATAAACTAGTTGGAGGAAGTGAGAGCTTCCAACTAACAGCAACTAAGAAGTTGCAAGCATATAGATATGTCTTGATTAATTGCACTCAAGTTGAACCCTTCCTTCAGTAAAAATTGTATTCATATATTATTCTATATATTTCCTTACATTTCATGACCACCATCTCATGATTAATTACAGAGAATTTAGAAGTCATGTGAAGCGTCTGTTGAAAATTATGCCCTAGGGGCAAGTCATTGTTCTCCATTTAGTTATCATTTCATTCACATGTTTATAGTGATAACTTATCTCTGGATATATCTTATAGATTATCCTAAATGTCCCTAGTCGGTCATCTACGTGGGAGCAAAGATGAAATAAGACCAGTATGACTTTGATGAGATATGGGATACGAATCAAAGTCATAGGCACTTGTAAGAGTACAAGGTGCTGGACCGACCCACTATGAGAAAGCTGCATGGATTTAGTCATAAGCTTATCTCATCTATAACCGCGTCACAATGCCCTTTGACCTGAGATCATCATGGATTTCTACATGATGAGTCGCTGATCTTTGACCTAGTCAAAAGTCACCTTTGACCGGGTGATGATAAAGGCTTGGATCGGGATCAGTGGTTTTCATGCAGAGGAATATGAATGGTCAAGATGGAATTTGTCCCTCACATTTGTAGAGAAATAATACTGGGCCCCTCGATGAGTGAGTATGTGAAATGTATGGCCATACTACGAAGGAAAGGAGTTTCCATTATTAGACTACTCGAGAATCAAGAAAGTAATGGTCAAGAACAGGAAGTTGACATTATCCATGTCTCATCCTTGACCAAATTATCACGTGACAAAAGAGACGTGACATGGTTGTATCATAGGTAGTATCATATCATCGATCCCCATATGAATTAGGTAGTCACAATGTCTTGCTAGAGGCCGCTTGCGACTTATGGGTTGGTACAGTATTGGCCCACTACCAATCTCATGTGGGCCTGCACAGTCGCACACAAGAATAGTCCAACACGAGCAAAAGTGTCTAGATTCATTGAATCTTATATATGTCTAAGATTTAATGAATACAGTATTTAATCTAGGATGGATATGTGTGTGTGTGTGTGTGTGTGTGTGTGTATTTATTATTAAATTCGAAAATAATAATGATATTATTTAATGATAATAATATTATTATATATAGTATTTAATTTATTTGATAAATTAAATAACTATAATAAATTGAGATATTGTATCTCGATTTAATTTTCGAATAAAGATGTGATATCTCAAATTTAATTAAATTGAGATATAGTAATTAAATTAAATAGAAAGATATCATATATCAAATTTAATTTATAAAGATAAATTAAATCAGAGGTTCATAATTCGAATTAAATAAATATATTTAATTAGATCTGTTGACAGATTTAATTAATATATTATTTTAATTCATATTCGAATTTTAAGATTAATTGGATTAATTTTGGAATATTTTAATACAACTCATTAGGGTTTTAGAAACTCTTTAAATAGATATTGATCTAGTCGTATTAAAGGGACGGATGAATTAGAGAAGCCACAAGAAACCCTACAAAGAAAATAAGAGACGTGAGAAGACTGAAGGCGCTAGCATGCGCCCTCCGTGTTTAAGGTTGTTCGTGTGGATACCAAGTAGAGGGAGGAGACTCGAAAGTTCTGCTCCCGTTTGATCGAATGAGAAGGTAACGCATGTGATCAAATCCGAAAGAGACGTTCACTAATTTGCACATAGGTATGGTTTCTAATAAACATTGATCTAAACGCCTTGATGGATCCTCGAATGGGATTTGTAAAAGTTTTTTTTTTTTTTTAATTCCGCTATGTGCACGGATCCCAACGCGTCAACTTAGGATCAATACACAAACATCCTTCAAAAATGATAAAAAGGTCCACAAACAATTTCTAAGTTGGTTTACGTGCAGAATACTAAATGACCACAACTAACATTCACAAGATTTCAGAGCTCTTGCAATCGGCCCTCTTGACCATACAAATAGATTTACAGCATACAATGTCAATGGTTTCAAGTTTTGCATGGTTTCACAAGATCAATGATTGCTAACTCAAAACTCAATCGGGTGTTTATGGAACCTTTGGGACAAGAAGTTATGCGAGCAACAGTGTTGGCAACAAGTAGTTCGGAGGTGTCCCTTATTATAGAAAGCTTCTAGATGTTATTGAACTAAATTACCAAGGTCATTTCACTGTGATGTTGTTCAAGTGTTTGTGAGCAAATACAACAACTTCCCAAGGATACACAATTGACGACTTAAGGATCACATCAATAAATTTCTTCCAACCAATTCACATTGGTCAATCTGAAGATGATGAGCCATATTTTCTTGACTCGGAGGATACCAAGTTTATTATGTCGAGGATGAAAGGAACAAGGATTGGAATATAAGGGTTCACTTAAAGCCTCGAGACCTTTATGACATGGATTATTGTGATAACTGAAAAGTGGAGTTTAATCAACAAGAGAGTGTGTAAATTGGGGATTTTAAAATTCTTTTCTAAGTCCTCTGTTTATGGATATTGAAACACAGTAGAACAAAGTATGAAAGAAGAAGCAAGACACACAAGATTTATACTGGTTCGGTCCAACCTCTTGACCTACGTCCAGTCCCCAGACACTCTGGGATTTCACTATATCAATTGATTACACACTCTGTAACTCAAGAGTAATTCTTTCACTAGAACTTACTCCCCTTACAAGTTGCAATCAATAACCCAATCTCCAAGTCCTCGACTTGAGATACTTACAATAAATGATTTACAATCAATGAACTCTCTCTAAGAGTAGATAAAAATAAACACTCGAAGATCAATGTATCAAAAGACACTTTACAAGTGAAAACTGAAAGAGTAGTTGGTAAACTTGAATGCAATTCATTTTCGCATATTGGTTGTTGAGAAGAATTGAATGCAGCTCTATTTATACAAAGAGAGCATTAATGACCGTTGTAATCTTCAATATGACCGTTGCCTTCATTAAGCAAGGATTATGTTAAGCTTTGGTCTTTTCTCTCTACTCTTTGGTTAATCCAGTTGCACAGATGTTTATGCTTGACTTCTTGAATTTTAATCCATTGGAAGAGCAACTTCGAATGTGGAAAGGAAACATTAATCCTTTGCAACGTGTGGAGAATGATTGTCCAAAAGGATGCAAGTTTTCTAAACTTTGCATTTAATGTGCTAACATCACTTTTTGCTTTTGTTCAAATCTTCATTTAAAGTCCTCTAAATCATCTGAAACTCACTAACAAAGTGGTTAAACATAGCTAAGAACATTAGTGAATGATGATAAGAAGTATTAAGATCAAACAAGAAGGTTTCAAAAATTCGTCAGATTTGAGTTTCAAACTCTGCGACGCAAACTCAAGTTTGTTTACCAAAATTGGAGTTTGTCACTGTGCACTAATAGCAAAACTTGAGTTTCTATAACTAAACTTGAGTTTCCTTCTTCTAGAGAGGAACGTCGCGATTTGAGCTTTGGACCATATTTTTGAATAGGAACAAAACTCGAGCTTCCATTTCCAAACTCGAGTTTTGGACTCTTAACATGAAATATGAATTTTAGTCCAAAACATCAAAACTGGAGTTTTCATTCTAAACTAGAGTTTTCAAAACATTTTCAAAACATTGAAAAAGAGCAAAGCTCTCTCGCTTGCCAAAACTCGAGTTTCCAAAACGAAACTCGAGTTTTTATTTAAGTATGAAAACTTTGAGAAATCTATGCCAAGTCAAAACTGGAGTTTTCAATGAAAACTAGAGTTTTCAAAAACTGAGTAAAACTTGAAAACTCTCTCTGTCAAGTGTAAACTCGAGTTTTTAAACCAAAACTCGAGTTTTCTCAAAACTTAGAAAACTCATGGCAACCTAAAAAATGGAGTTTTCATAGGTTCAAAATGTTGAACACTCTCTTATGACCAAAACTCGAGTTTCCAAAAGAAAACTAGAGTTTTGTCTTCTTCAGGAAATATTGAAGAGTCTCTGTATGATGCAAACTCGAGTTTGCAAGTCAAAACTCGAGTTTGTCTCAAGATGAAAAACTTGGAGTGCTCTTCGTAAAACCAAAACTTGAGTTTTCCTATAAAAACTAGAGTTTTTCTTAGTTCATTAAAATTGAGACACCCTCTGTCAAGTCAAAACTCGAGTTTCCAAACCGAAACTCGAGTTTGCCATTGACGTAAGTTTGTCAACTTCCCAAAGACAAACTTCAACTTGTGTTTACAATTGTCGCTTATCATTAAAACACATAGAGAACTAACAATAACATCGCCTACAAGAGTGAGTCATTCCAGCCGGCCAATTTCAAAAAAAAATTCCCTGAAGAAGATGACAATTTGCCTATAGTTCGATGCATTTTATAAGTTATGCTTTATTATCACTTAACTTAAATTTAATTTTTGTACAAAATGTTATACCCCTACTGGCCTTGCCCTTTTAGGTGGGGGTTAAAGGGATTCTTTTTATTGGTTACCTTTCCATCATTAATAGGTCCATTTAATTTAATCAGAGTGAGCACGACAGAGCAATTAACCGGTTTGGACTATCTACTGAACTGGTAAAAGTAAAATAAACAGAAAGTAAAAGTCCCCAGAGGGTTAAGGGTACAATCATCCAAAAATAAATACCAAAAATATAAATACAGTCATCCTCAAAATATAAGTACAAAATAAAATAAGGCATCCCCTATTCTTCAACTGCACTGATAAGGCCTTACCTTTCCAAAAAGGTTCTTCTACTTCAGGCATGTCCCCCTGTATCTACAGAAGTGTCTGGAGTTCAATAGTGAACCCCAGAGTAACTGTCAATACTCATGTACTAAATGTGTATAGTGTATGCATGCAACCATGTCATATAAAATCACAGATAATATGCCCAAACAAAAACATACACAACAATCCATCATCGTACCGTTGACCTGCCTTACCAAGGCAAGCCTCGGATTTACCGAAATCACAAACCTCTTTTTGTTGAGCCGCCACATATAGCAAGCCCTGGCCAGTCCTCAAAGCTAGGAACACAATCATTAGGGACTCGAACCCCATCATGCTCTGTATGCATATTTGGAAAAAATACAAATACAAAACATACATGGCAACCAGATATACAGCAAACACATAAAGTACTTGAATAAAGCAGTTACTACCTATGGGGTATATACTACCTTATGATTTTAATGTACCTAATAGCTTCTCCAAGTATGACTTGACCTAAATAATACTAAAATACCTCATTTTTAGTATTTACGAAAATACCCTTACATTTCTCATTAAATTCAAGCCCTTTACAAATTTTCTAGAAAATCCAGTGAATCGGGCCCAACTTCAAAATTTTTTAATAAATTCAAAAAAAAAATTTTAACATGAAAGAAACGGCATATGAACCCTTAGGATGTCTAGTTTATAGAAAAAATAATTTCAAGGTCCAAAAGGGTTCATATTTTGACGTGTAGTCCAAAATTTATCCTCTGGTCAAAAAATCCTGCAGCTTTCTGAGCAAACTTTAGTAATTTATTTCTCTTAGTAGAAAACTCAAAAAGACACAAAAATATATATCAAGTTGAAGCTCAGGATGTCTAATTCATGCCTGTAAAATTTTAGCTCAAACAAACTTCATTTACTATTTTTCAAACATGGTTGAAGCTTTGCTGCCAAAAATCCCTGATGCTAGCAGTAAGCCTCTTTCTTGAGTTTTTGGTGTTTCTGAGTTCGTATACTTTAACCATGACCTAACCCCCATGCCAAAACCATGTTTTAAACTCATTAAAACCCTCAAAAACATCAAAATCAGATCACAACACCAAGCCCTAACTCCATGGACGAAAATCCTAACTTGAACTTCAAAGAGTTGAGTTTTCGGTGTTTACTTGAAATCGGAGATTTGCTTGGTGTTCTTGGTGATTTGGCTCTTTCTCTAAGTGTAGAAGTCTTGCTGGAATCTCTCCTTGCTTTAGCTGGACACGCCACTTTGGGAGAAAAAATGAAGAGTTTAAGTCCTTTTAAAAATAACTAAAATGATCTGGCAGCCTGAATTATTTGATCTATGTTTTTGTCCACTGGTAAATAATTTGGATCAAAGTTTCTTGCTTAATTCCCAAGTATCTCCAGAGGCTTCTAGAATAGCTGATGTGACGCATCCCCATCCATGTAATTCAGATTTTTGCTTGTCAAAATGTTAAAATTACATGTTTTGGCCCAAAACACCCTTTTGTCCATTGGTTAAAAGCTTGTACCTAATTATTGGCTTATTTTCTCTTCAAAATTTTCTGGATAATTCTAGATATTTTTTAGGGGGTATGTGGCACCTCCTGGGCCCCACATAATCTGATCCCTTGCTTTTTGTTTGCCTTTTCCACTTTATTCAGTTCAGATCTTATCCACTGGTCCTTGTTGTGCACCACTGGTTAAAAGGTTGCTCCCTTTTGCACTTTTCTTCAACTTTTCAAATCTTTTCCCCTAATTAGATATACATATGTGGCGCCACTTTACTCTCCCATGTGGCCCCAAATTTGTCTCATTTAATCTAAAAAGAAGCCCCTAATTGGTCTTTATCGGTCCCCTTTTTACCAGTTAATCTCCTCTGGGACCTGTATTTTGTATTTGGGCCTGAGTACAAATAAAATCATTTGATTTTCCTTCTCTCTCACCTTGTGGACGAAATTGAAGCTTTAAGGGGTAAGGATTTGACTTTTCTATCCCTATAATCATTACTTACCTTTTTGCTTTTTAATCATGTAGTAACACGTGTCCTCAAGTAATGATTACAATTAACTTTTCATTCCTATCTTCTCAAAAATGCAAGAAATCTCATCAATCGAGGAAATCTCATGTGTACATCTATTTTAGCATATTTTTGCTTAGCTAATCGTCTCATACCTTAGGGCATAGCTAAATATCATTTTTACCAACCGATTAATACCATATAAGTGTTTTTATGCTCTTCTGCATAGTCACTTTCACTTCTGCGACCCTTGAGCTCTTGGTCAAAATACTCGTGCAAAACATCTTAAACCTGTCAAGAAAGCACTTAAAAATCCCCAAAATCAAATCACCAAAGTACCCTTGCAAAATATCCTCTTAACTTGGCTTATTTTACAAGTTTTATTGACTTTTCTCTCTCCTCCTTGTTTTGCACGAATTTGAAGATTATCTAAGAAGCTTTTGAGTCATCATTTCATATTAATTTCATGCACATGTGTCTCTTATAGCAATTGACCAAAATGCCTTCAAAATATCTCCTTTCACATAAATTCTTCCACAAGATTTTTGACTTTTACACCGTAATTATGAAGGGATACGTGTCATGCTTTTACTAGTCCAACACAAAAATATGTCATCATTAGTCATCATGACCTTACTTTATTAAAGTTACTTTATCGATGTCTACTCAAGATCCTACCTGGGTCTTATTTGGGATTGGGACATGAATGCCGAGACCCAACAAATGATGCCACGTACTGGTATTTTCTCAAAAACGTAAGGCATATCCGACTGCCCTGAAAATATCGTATTCTTATTTATACCGGCATATTTTCACTCAAGTAATTGTCATATACCTTAGGACATAGTTTAGTCACATCTTTTTCAACCAAATTTATCCCGTATAGGTCTTCTATGCCCCTTTTTCCATTGGCACTTTAATTCCACGACTTATACATATTAGGTCCACTAACCCGTATGATCGAGTTACTTAGTCCCTGAGAGACTTCTTATCTCTCGTCATTCTTAGGACTCTTCTTGAACTGGGCTTAGTCGTCTGCCTACTTTAGACTTATTCTCAATTCTCAAGGTCCAAAATTTAGGATATTACACAAAATAATAAACTCACTAGAGCCGGGAAATCGGGCCGAGCCCGTTTAAGCCCTGGCCTTGTAGGGCTCGGGCTTAAAAAATCAGCCAGAATTTTGAATTTGGCCCTGTAGGCTGGCCCTGCAGGGCCTCGGGCCTTGTAGCCCTACAGGTCTTCGGGCCGGTCCGTTGGGCTCGTTTCACTGTAGCATTCTTTTTTTCTTTTTCTTTTTTTACTTGGCCTTTATCTATGTATGAACAGTCAAACGGAACTTAGAAGATATTTGTTAGAAACTACATAAAGCACACATGCTATAGTTAAACTAAACAATATGACTTGGAATGACATGATAATAAATACTTGGATTCCATGGTTAATTTATTAATAAAAGCTATAGGGAAAGTAAAAATTCACAAAGATTAATTTGCAAGTCTCTACTTCAACTGTGGACAATGGTTTTTTTTTTTTTTTGTTACGAATTAATGAATGTGTTTATTTGTTGGATGATTTGTATTGTTTAGATATTAATGTTAATAATATTTATTTGATAGATTAGAACTTTGATAGTTGCAATTTACTAATTATATTTCTCTGGAAAAAACCGGAAGAAAAATAGTTAAAATTTAGAATAGTAATCTCTAGGCCCTGTAGGGCCGGCCCTGGCCCTGGTACTATCGGGCCGGGCTTTGAAAAAAAGACGTTTTCCTTATCCCAAGCCCTGTGGGGCCGGTCCGGCCGTGATTCCCAGCTCTAAAACTCACCAATAACATTTTCTCCACACATTTTTTGTAGGAATGGTGACAAAGAATGATTAAACAACTCATACTTTTGTTCTTGTAAACCTTAATTTATATTTTTTCTTTCAAAAAAAATCCAACCAATATTTGTTGCGGTTTTATAGCCTCCACAAACTAAACAAAAACTGCTACATAAATGTCATCTTAACTGCTAGAAATATAAGCCGCTACAAAAACCATCACCTTAACCACTACAAGCATTATGCATATCTCTATAAATACCCCAATCATACCTTAGTTCAAATCCTCTTCCATCTCTTCCCACCCCTATTCTCTCTCGTTTTCTCTCATTTAGTGAAGATTTCTTGAAGAGCTAAGCAAACCGATCAAATATGGTTAAAAAAATTTAAAATCTTTGATTTCAACATTTTAATTTTTTTCCCTTCTTATTATACTTATATTAGTTATTTTTTTTGCTTCTCCAAAAATTTAAATATTTTTCCCCAACATGTTCAACATTTCTTCCATAATCAAGTAACATCTACTGGACAACATAGGTCCTTATTACCTACACATTCTCAACATTAAACCTACATAGTATTTATACTTATATAACTCAATTTAATCATTCTTCTTAATACACCATCATTTAGATTGTTATTTAAATAATAAAACATTTAACATAATATTAGAACAACGAACTCAAATTATTATTTTTGTTTTTTTAATTAATTTATACAATATTTAATAGCGGTTTTCAAACCGCTACAAATTTAAATCCAAATTTAAATTAAATTTTTGGCGCAACTTTTAAAATTTCATCCAATTCAAATATTTTGGCACCAATTTTTTCAAATTCCTAGATCTACTTAGTAGCAGTTTCAAAACCGCTACAATGTCGGTGCCAAATGTTCAATTTTCATTTCTCACCAAACCAAAATTTTGGTGCCAATGTTTGTAACAGTTTTAAAACCACTACAAGATTTTCAGATAATATGTTATCTACATACACATCTTGTAGCAGTGTGACGAAACCGCTACAAATATAGTAGCGATTCTGTTTTCGTAAGTAGTGGTTCTTAAAAACCGCTACAAAACCCTTTGTAATAATGTGCTTTGTAATAGTTTTTCCAACCGCTATTATTGTCGTTTGTAGTGGTTAAAACTATTATGAAGACACTATTTTAATCGCTACAAAACAACAATTTTTTTGTACTAAATCCATGGTGCAAGGAGGTTTTCCTTAAGGATGAGAGGGGAAAGTTGGATGATTGTAAAGCCATGGAGGCTGAGTTTGCAGAGTGAGGGAAAGGACAAAGAAGGAAGAGAGAGAAAGTGAGGGGAAAGCATAGACACGGAGACAAAGTTTCTTGGGAGAATCACTGTAGAGGCCCATTTAACCACAATTAGCCCAATAAGGGCCCCAAGAATCTGATTTTCCCAGAACAGGCCCTAGGGCCCTTTTTGACATATGAATGTTAAATGAAAAGACAAGAAAGCCCCTAACTAAAGCTGAAAAAGGAAGGGGGTTCTGATTTCAAAACTCTCTCTCTCTCTCTCTCTCGTTTTGATTAAATCTGTTGCTACTCAGTGTTTGTTTCTTTCTGTTTGGATCTCTCCACTAGATCGCTTCGGTTGTTTGGCGTTTTTGATCGAGTTTGGTGCATCTGTCAATTCCCTATTCTTTGTCGATCTGCTCTTGCCGAAGGAGGAAGATTCCAATCTGTAAGTTTTTCTAATTTTGGGTTTTTGTTTTCGCTCAATCTGTGTGTTGCAACGGAGGAAGGTCATCCTTGCTTCTTTGGTTCGATCTCGTGAGACGATGCCGAAAGGAGGTAGCTTAAAGAGAGAATTTGCAACAAAGAAAAAACCATATTTACAACGAGACAAAGCAACATTTATAACAAACTTTAAAAATTTGGATTTTCGTTCAAACTCAAGTTCTAAGCTTACAGAGGGAATTTACAACAGAAAAAGCCACATTTACAAGATAAAAAGCCACATTTACAACAAACTTTAAAAACCCGGATTTTTCGCTCAAACTCAAGTCCTAAGCTTAAAGAGAGAATTTGCAACAGCAAAAGCCACATTTACAACAACCTTTAAAAATTTGGATTTTCATTCAAACTCAAGTCCTAAGCTTACAGAGGGCATTTACAACAGAAAAAACCACATTTACAAGGTAAAAAGCCACATTTACAACAAACTTTAAAAACCTAGATTTTCGCTCAAACTCAAGTCCTAAGCTTAAAGAGGGAATTTGTAACAGCAAAAGCCACATTTACAATAGAAAAAGCCACATTTACAACAAACTTTAAAACTTTGAATTTTCGTTCAAACTCAAGTCCTAAGCTTAAAGAGAGAATTTGCAACAAAAAAGCCATATTTATAACAAACAAAGCAACATTTACAACAAACTTTAAAATTTGGATTTTCGTTCAAACTCAAGTCATAAGTTCTGAGGGGCATTTACAACAAAAAAGCCACATTTACAACATCAAAGTTCGAACGGGTAAGTTAAGTTTGAACGGGTAAGTTAAGTTCGAACGGGTAAGTTATAATACCTAACGTTTGTACAGTTGTTTTCCTTTTTGGGGTTTTTGAAATTTTATTTGGTATTTATGCGTCATTCTCCCTAAAAAATATTCAAAGACACAAAGCCGTACCCAACGTTTACTTTACTTACCCGTTCGAACTTAACTTACCCATTCGAACTTTGATGTTGTAAATGTGGCTTTTTCTATTGCAAATTCCTCTTTAAGCTTAGGACTTGAGTTTGAACGAAAATCCAGGTTTTTAAAGTTTGTTGTAAATGTGGCTTTTTATCTTGTAAATGTGTCTTTTTCTGTTGTAAATGCCCTCTGTAAGCTTAGGACTTGAGTTTGAACGAAAATCCAACTTTTTAAAGTTTGTTGTAAATGTTGCTTTGTCTGTTGTAAATATGATTTTTGCATTTGTAAATGCCCTCTGTAAATGTTTGTTGTTGTAAATATGTTCTTCCCCAAGTAATCGGCCATCTTTAATTATGATCTACAACATAAAGTGAGTATTAACAACTTTAACAACATTAACAACTCTAACAAATACATTTACAACAATATCATTTCACCGTTTTCACATTCAAATCATTCCCCTAACAAACAGACCTCCCTCTCGTTTCCATGCCCAAAAACAAAGAGCAACCTACGGCGTTTTAACATTCAGCTTGTATTAACAACTATATCAATCATATTAACAACTATATCAGTCATATTTACAACTATATTAGTCATCTTTACAACTATCCCATTTCAACGTTTTTCAACCAAGTGTAGCTTCATCCCATGCACCTATTCCCACTTCAAAACACATCTTTTTCTCTATTTTCATGCCAAAAAACAGCAACATTTTTTCCACTCAACCCAAAAATGATTAAAGACCAACTAGAATGGTGATAATGATATCTTGAGCAAAATTTTAGTATTTCTTACATTTTTCCTATCCGATTATAACATAAATTTAGCCAAGGTCCAACCTTTCACCACCCAACCTTCAACTAAAAAAAGGTTCAAGAACAAAGAAATTCATGGGTAGATGAGTTCAACCTATAACGAAGTGGATGATTGGTAATATAGATGTTCTCTCCCTCGCTGAGTTGAGCAAAATATAGGTTCAGAAAAACCTAGCTATTCTCTCCCTCACGTTTGCCTTGTACGATGGTTTCTTCTCTTTCTCGTGTGGGCGCCAAAACTGAATAATGCATCTGTTCACTTTTTATTTCCAGACTTGTTCCTTTTTGCTTTTTAAATCAAGGGTGTTTTTTGGTCTTTTCTTTTATTCATTCAATCCCAATCGGGCCCTAAGCTGTTCGGGAAAATCAGATTCTTGGGGCCCTTATTGGGCTAATTATGGTTAAATGGGCCTCTACAATGATTCTCCCAAGTTTCTTTCTTATGATTAGAATGCTGGGTTGGTGCGTAGAGTGCCAAGTGGAATGCCACGGTATGTCACATAGTCAAAAAAGGGGGAAAAAATTAACAAGCAAAATTAGTCCTTTTATGGTGGGCATAACATTGTTATGTTTTTAAAAAATTTCAATGCAATATTGAGACCAAAAGTGAGGTTTGTAGACAAATGACTTTTTTTTTTTTTTTTTTTTTTGAAATGATATTGTAGTATTTTTATAATTGATTTCCTTATTATAAAATAAAATTAGTATAATCATTCTCCTCAAATATTATTTCATATCAATTGTAATTTTAAAGTGCCAGTTCCATTCCCATTCAATTGAAATTTAGCACCGAATACCAAAAATGTCCTAAATGTCTTTCTCACATGTCTTCCTTGAATTTTATAACATGCTATAATATTTTTTTTAATCTTAAAAATTATTGATATTAAATGTAGCTTCTTTAGATCACTTTACATGATAGCAACATATATCTTTCCATGTGGAACATGTATTTGCTAGGATTGGCTCCCATCCTTTTCCATTCCCATCATCTTCTTTATTTCGTCGTTGGATTAAAATCGAACGGTTTAGATTTCATCTTTTATATATATATAAAAAAATACTATTTTTAAATATTTTTTAATAATTTAATATTATTTTAAAACTGACTCTCCACAAACCCAGCTTTAATATCGATGTGTTTACTTTTCTTGTGATAAGGGGAAATAAATAATATATGTAAAATTCTGCGAAATTTAATATTAATTAACTTAAATTTGATATGTACAAATGGAAACATTACAAAAGTTGTTTTCAGGTTTTTTTTTTTAATTTTGCACAAAAAAAAACTGAATTTGGGAAAATGGATAGCCAGCCAGCATGAGAAACTTATTTTAATGCCATCATTGTTGACACTGACAGCTAATATGTGTAGTGTAGGCATAGTTCTCATGATTTGAACGAGAAGCCACGAAAGCTGACCGTTACGTTGATTCTCCAAGCCCTCCACCGCAAGAAAGCATGGATTATATAATGTGCCTTCTCTACACGTAATTACAATTTTTCATCTCACTTTAAAAACTGATGATATTTCAGTTATTTGCTTTTCTTTATAAAAATTAACTTGTCTTTCCATAATTGTAGGTAGTGGTAAAAAAGATTTCACTATGTTTTCAAGTATACTCCCTTCGTGTTCCCTTATATAATTCAACTTCAATTAATTTATTAGAACTAAAAAATGTTAGAGAGTTAACTGATTAAATATGTCTTAAATTAAATTATTTTAACTTTGTACATATTTAACTAGGTTATGTGGGAGAAATGTAAGAAATATGATTTAAACATTAACTACATAAATAAAATTAATAAATTATTATTAATTATTGTAACTACATGAGAATAGGATATTATTCTAAAATAGACTTATATTACGGATTTGAGAGGGTATTGTACAAGAAAAATAGGGGAAACAAATAAAAACGTTAAATAAAAAAAAAAAAAAAATGGTGAGGTGGCGCGTTCCTAAAGGTTTTTTCAACCCTCAACCTGCCAGTTAGCCTGCGGTACCAACTTTGGTGTATCTTTTTATTTGAAACCAGTTACAGTGCTCATATTTAGATCTGATTTAAATGGTTTAAATTAAAATTTGTTTACTTTTATTTTTTGAAAAAATTACTTTAATTTGTACAAAATATAAAATAAAAATAATTAACTGACAGGTTTTTGAAAAGTGATTTTTTTATTTAAAAATTTTAAATATGAACCATTGAAATTATATTCAGGATAAAGAGTTGTCTCATTCCTAGAATTGCCAATTCTTTTCCCATCACTTCTCATCCTTTGCCCCCTTCATTATCATGGATCAAAATTTAATAGTCCACATTTAATATTTCCTTTATATCCTTTTGTCTATTGAAATAATTTTTGGGTTAATATAATCTTTGATATCTCAATTTACCCTCATTTTGATTTTAGTCCCTTAAGTTTCAAATTATAGGTTTTAGTCTCTAAAGTTTCATTTCCTTTAAAATATTGGATCTTGTAACTCAATAAAAACTTACACAATTTTGCCCCTTAGAGGGACCAAAACCAATTGTTTTATACTTAAGGGGTCAAAACTAAAATGACGCTAAACTTGAGGGACCAAAGATGGTATTAACCCTAATATTTTTGTAAAATATTACATGTGAACCATTAGATTTTGATCCAGTGGTCATGAAAAAAAGAAAAGAAAAGAAAAGTTAGGTCTTCTCTATTCATTAATACTCCCTCCAATCCTAGATATAAGACAGATTTTTTTTTTTTAAGAAATTAAGAAAGCTAATTAAATTACCTTAAAATATTTATATTTATCATTTTTTTCCTCCAAACTATTTTACCTAACTTATAATCGATATATAATCTAAGGATACACAATATATATAATATGATTAAGTAACTTATTTACCTTTATTAATCTCTCCAGAAAAAAGTCAATTGTGTTTTATATTTAGGACCGGAAAAGGGAGTATTATTATCCTAATAGTTTTTGGGGGTTGGGTTCTCTTAGAATCATTTTTTCTCATTTTCTTCTCAGAATCTCATCTCTAACCTCAAATTAAAAAAAAAAAAAAAAAAAAAAAAGATGGTTCATATTTTAATTTTTTTTTTTATAAAACTATTATTTTAAACATAAATAAATAAATTTAAACTGTTAAAATCTAATCCACACAATTCATAATTGCAACACAAATAAAACTTTTTTTAAAAAAATGTAATTATATTATTAAATCTAAATAAATTTTTAAAAAATTGAAGGGTGGAGATAAGATTGGTATGAGGGGAAAAAGAAGTTTGTGAGAATCCTCTTCCATAGGTAAGTTGAATAAATTGAATAGCACTATCTGCCACGGCCAATCCTCTTCCATAGGTTTGCGTTGAATAAAACGGAATGGCACTACGTCACGCGACCAACAGTATTGGGCGTCACGCGACCAACCGTATTCTCGCCTCATCGCCTTTTTCTTCATTTCTTCCAAACACAAATCAATAATTAATCATTTCTTCAATGACTTTTGGGGTTAATAATCAAAATGACTTGATTCCTTGTCCGCTTCGTCCCTTTTTTTAATATATCATGAATTGATTATTGGTCATGAGATAAGAAATATTTATATAAAAATAATTTGATCTCAATATTCACATATTATAAGTTTAAATAAAATTATTTCAAAAAATTGTGTTAAATTTTTTCAAGAGATAATACAAATTTTTTATCACTTAACTTTATGGGTGAGAATTAGCAAAAATACCCTTTAATTATAAAATGAACAAATTAGGTACTGAATTTCAATAATCTCATATGAATTCATTGAAATTTTAAAATGTTCATGAAAGACATCACTATTTACAACTTTCATTTCGCCATCAGCCTCTCTTATTTCAAAAATTTGGAAAATGTATTAGCTATTGGAGCTCCTACAGCCTTGGTCAAGTGTAATTTAAAAAAAAACCCTGGGAGCGTCTTTTTACAATATTTTAAAATTTGACGGGATTGCTTTGAAATTACTCCCTCCAATTCTAATTATATGAACTATTTATCAGAATTTTGATAGATTAAGAAAAGAAGTTAAATTAGTTAATTATAATTACTTTCTGAAAATACCCTTAATTATAAAAAAAAAAATTAAAAATTACATCAAGGCAAATGATAATCACTGAGCTCGGCAGCCTCGCGCAATTGGACTTTGACTCTCCGCTGACTCTCCGCGCAATTGATAATCATTGAATGTTTCCATTTTTAAATGTATAGAAATATTTTTTCTATATTTTCCATAGATTTTTTTGAAGAAAATTTTTTCCTATCAAGAGAATATCTATTTAATTGGGCATAATATACAAATGTAATTTTATTTTTTTTATTGTTGGAAAAGAGATAAATGAAATTAATTTTTTATTAGGTTATTTTAGGAAAAAAAATTAATCATGGATAGTTACAAAAAAATTAAAGGAATATTAAAATTAGTTTATTTAAAAATAAAAAATAAAGTAGTAGAATCTCTCACTTGATAGAATATAAGCGTGTTGTTAAATTAATTATTGTGAAAGAAATATTAGTAGGGGTGATATGGGAAAAATATGACAAAAATTGCTCAAAATTATTTTATAAAAAAAAAGTATAATTGAGGTGTATATGATGTTAATGAGTTCTAAACATTATTTACTTTATAGAATATATAGGTGTACTATTAAATTAATATTGTCTTTAATTATTATTGATAAATTATCAATAGGGGTATTTTAGGGAAAATTTGACAAAAGTTAAAACTTAGTCTTATAATTAGGACCAAAACCAACTCCAAAATATGTTCCTATAATTAGGACTGGAGGAAGTATTAAAAAATTTGGCACACTGGTTTGTCCTTTTTATAATTCAAGGGTATTTTTCTGTATTTTTCCATAGGTTTATCTCAATTTGATTTCCAAAGTTCAATTTTTGTCAATAAAATACCTAAAGTACACGTGTGGTTGGATTAAGGAGCGAATTGGCCAACAAACTATTATTTCATGAGCGTCCAACACAAACAACTATTAAGTGGACCTTAAATACCAACAAACTTTTTAAAAGGTGAAGGCAACACAAAACTGTTAATTCATGTAAACGTCCCTTAGTCAAAATGAAGAACCCTAATTCATCCTAAACGCCCACCACAATCTCAGTTTGCACAGATTTGTCGACCTTGAAAGGCAATGGTGGACTGGCTTCGAGATCGCCCATTCATTTCTCTTAGCCAATCGTCTCTTCTTTCTGTAGATGCATAATATAGAAATACACAATAGCACAACGACGATTCCTGAAGCAGAGCACACAAAGAGTATCAGTCTTTTAGATCTTGACTTGGGTTTTTCTTAATCGGGTTTCGTTTTGGAGAGTGAAACGAAGGGTGATGAGACGGCGTCATTTTGGAGGCATTGTAATTGAAGGTGGCACCGGCGTGAAGGAAAGCTGATTTGCCGAATCTCTTCTTGTACGCATTGAAGTTAAGTACAGCTCTGAAAATTGTTGTGTGAGATGTTCAAGAAATGAAGGGTGTGAAGATGAGGGAAATCCGAAGGGAAAGTACCATTCAATTCGTTATTTGAGAGGTCTAGGTAACTGAGTGAGTTCAAAGCAGAGACAGGTTTGACATTTCCTTTGATTTTACAATTGGATAGGTCAAGGTGGTTAAGGTTGGTAAGCTTCTGAAACCCAAAAGGGAGGTATTTCATATTGTTATAAGAAAGGTAAAGGACTTTTAGCTTAGAAAACCCAGAAAGCTGAACTTGATTTGTGAACCTATTGTGTGAGAGATTAAGCATTTGCAGAGAAGAAACGAAGGAGCCATTAATGGTGCCTCCAAACCCGTTATTGGAAAGATTGACCTCCGATAAGCTCGATTTTGCCCGAACCAACCAGGGACTTAACCTTGAAGAGAATTGCCGGAGAGATCAAGAACCCGCAAGTTTGAAACGTTCCTCGAAACTTCCACGAAATAGCCCCCGGGGAGATTCTTGGAAGTAAGCCTTATAGCCCTGAACCGATCGTCAACGACGGAGCAATGAGATAACCAGGAAATGTTGAATCCGAGACGATTTGAAGGCCTTGGACACTAGGTCGAGGTCTTGTGGACTAAGTTTGCTGGAGGAGGAGGAAGAAGAAGATTCACTAACGGACGTTTACATGAATTAATAGTTTTGTGTTGCCTCTACCTTTTAAAAAGTTTGTTGGTATTTAAGATCCACTTAATAGTTGTTTGTCTTTGACGCTCCTAGGGTAATAGTTTGTTGGCCAATTCACTCCTTAACCCCGTGTGGTTTAACTATTAACTCAGATAACACCTTGTCCATAAAATTTTTTTTAAAAAAATTATTAGACGGATAAGATCAAATAAAAATATAAAATTGCGTATGAAATTTTAGGGACTTAATTAATTGATAAAAATCAAATAAGTAGATAATTGACATACAATAAGAGAACAGAAACTTGAATATCTTTTTTTTTTTTTATCAATAATCAAAATATTTTTAAGGGGAATTATATAATAAAAAAATATAATATTATTAACATTGTTGAAATTATACTTTCAAATAATTTAGTAATGACTTGATTGTGGGCTTGTAGGGTACATAAATACAAAATTTAAGGTTATGATTTACCATTACTATAAATTATTTTTAAGTCATGACTTAGGTGGAGTTTTTTGGTAAAAACTTAGGTGGAGTTTAATTATACTTATCTATTAGTACTCCCTCCGGTCGCCCGCCCTTAGTGGCACAGTGGCATGGGAGCTTAGCTCCCCTCTTCCATGTCCAGGGTTCGAACCCTTCCCCCTTTCCTACTGTGTATAAATTTTTTAAAAAAAAAAAAGTACTCCCTCCGATCCTAATTATAGGAGCAAATTACCAGAATTTGGAAGGATTAAGTAAGGAAGTTAAATTAGTTAATTATATGTATTCTCCTAAAATACCCCTAAGTGAGGAAATGCATGACCAAATGTATTTGAGGACTTGCGTATATTTCCGAAATGTCCTTTTCTAAGTGAAATGTTTAAAATGTATATTTGTGAAATCCATGTTTATTGTCCGATTGTGAAGGAAAATATTTTTAAAATTTTGCTTCACCGTGAAAAAGGTCTGAAATTTGTATTTTTGTGTGTTTATCATATTGTGTATTTTGAATCAAACTGTTTACTTATTCTCTTTTCTCAATAAATTACATATACATAAGTCCTCAAATACATTTGGTCATACATTTGTTAAGGAAGTCCTAAAATATATAAGTATATTATTAAATTATTATTATATTTAATTATTATTGAGAAAGTATAGATAGAGGTATTATAGGAATAAATTGACAAAAATTAAAACTTACTCCTATAATTAGGACCAAAATTTACTCCTATAATTAGAACCAGAGGGAGTATATTATTAGAATTACGGCCGTAGAAACGGTAAGGAGAAAACGGAGTTAATACATTGATTTTATTACCAGGCTTTAAATTGAACGGCATTAACGCTATAGTAAACGGTTTTCCCTAATGCATTGCGAGATTTTCATTGATTACATATTTTCATAAACAATTATATATTTGTGGCATACACTTATCAGTGACAACAAAATTATAAAAAGTTTTAAATCTTAATAACTTTATCTTGAAATTTAGAGAAAAAACCAGAAAAAGAATTTTGAAATTGTTAAATTAGGTATTTCTCAAAAAATGAGTTGTAAATTGCTTATTAAATTTTGTTATTTCCTTATCAAGTCTTTGTAATAAACCTAATATGAAATTTTACAACTTCAAAATTCTCTTTCTATTTTTCTTCCTAAAATTTAACATTTATATATATGATCCTATTTATAAATCATTTTCAACATGTTTTATTATTGGAAAAAAAATATTTAAACAAATTTAGTTTTTGTTCCTTATTCAACTTTTGGTTATTTTGCTTTTAAAACAACTTTTCGTTCTCATATAGCATGTTTATCATTTGTTTATAAATTTCTCCAATAGATGAACATAGTGTGTAAAAAAATGTAAAAGATTATTAGTAAACCCTTGAATTAAGATATTTCATTCGTTTCTAATTAGCAAACTAATATTTTGAACATGACATGGACAGTAAACACCGTTACATGCACCGCACGAGGAAAATATCTTGTTTTAAATGATTTTGTGCTGTATGGTGTTAGCATTTAAATTTATCGAGTCAGAATTTTTTGTTCAATGAGCCACACCAGTATTTAAATTTAAACTCAATAAATAAAAGATAATATATAGGAGCCTTTATAAAGGCAAATAAAAGAGAAATTTAGGGATTATGATAAATTATAATAAAGGCTAATAAAGTTAATATAATTAGGATCCTACAATCAAGGAGGACAATAATCAAGAGATCATAATAATAAAGTTGATTTATTTCCTAATATTCTAACATCAATCAAATGAAATTTGATATAAATTTACAAGAACAAATATATACTTTAATCTTACACAAAATTGAAAAAGTTTTGTCATTCAGAAAATTTAAAATAGATTTTGTCGACCAGCAATTTAAAATAATAACTATTGTTTTTTTAAAATTATATTTCATATTGAAATGAATATATAGAGGAATGTTGGACTGAGTCTGAAGTCTCGAGACATTAAGTCATAATAATATAGATAATAATAATATAAACCAACAAACTTTTGTTGAGGTGAGGAGAACCTTATGTCTTTTAAGCCTCAAGGAGGAGGAATCCTTAATAATAAAAAAATTTGATAATAGTAATATAAATTATTACAAATTCTATAATTGGACATTAATATTAAAAATTGTAATGCTGAATATCAATATCAATGATTATTTTATTTTTTCAGAGGCAATTAATTATTTTTTACTCATTAGTGACGTTTTGTTTTTTTCGCTTCCTTATCTCCCTCATTTTTTGGACAAAAGGAAAGAAACAGAGAAATCTCTCTCTCTCTCTCTCTCTCTCTCTTCAACTTGAAGGTCAAAATCAGAGGGACCTGACCCATCGCTACGAAGAATCGAAATAAATTCAACCACAAGACTTTCTGGTTATAAGCCTTTTCTTGTTATTCTGATTCTTCCTTTTCTCTTGGGCGTTTGCTGCTGAGACCCAGAAGAAGGAAACAGAGAAAGATGAAAGATTTCAATCCTGTGAGCTCTCTGATCATTCTCTCTCTCTGTGGTTGTTTGTATGATCATAGTTCTTAATTCTCAGTATCAATAATTAATATAAGTTTTATCTTTCTTTATTTCCTCTGAATTTTGGATATGGGTTCAATCTTGCCAGCTTAAGAAACTGAATTTTCTTGTGTTTTCTGATCCTCTCTGTTTCCTCTGTTTTTCTGTTGAGCAAAACTAGAAATGAAATTCAATCTTCTTTGTGAAGTTTGATTGATGAATCATTCTTTCTCTGGCTCTCCTTGCTGTTTCATTTCAAACTTGTTTATGAAAAAGTTGTTTTTATTCTTCTGGGACTTTTGGCTCTGAGCTCAATATACGCAGCTTAAGAAACTGAACTTTATTGGGTTTGCTTTTATGTTTCTCTCTATTTTCTCCTTTTTTTTAAAGGCTTCTGTTTGTAAAGCTGGTGTTCTGGGTGAAGTTTGATTAATTGATCATTCATTTTTTGGCTCTTGTTATTTTATTTCATAATTCTGTATGAATATTACAATTTTTTGAACTTTGGATTTTGGTTGAATCTGGGTTTTCTTTGCTTTATGTTTCTCTCTGCTTCCCCTTCTTGTCTAAAAAGAAATTCAAAGTTCTGTGTATGTTTTATTTGACTCATTATCCAATCCAGTCTGGCCTTTTCTTTTAGCCAGTTCTTGCGTTATTTTTTTTAGTTGATTAATCATTTTATTTGATTATAATATTATTTCATAAAACTGAATTTTTGTGTGTGTACGTTACGTTACTCTCTGTTTTCCTGTTTGGCCGGTGAAAAGGCCAGAAAATATTCAAAGTTGTGTGAAACTTTGATTTATTAAGCATTCAATTCGATTTCTTAAGTTTGGGGTCTTCAATTTTTAGCATATCAATTCAATGTTAATTCATTTTCTCATTTCCCTTCATACATGTGTCCTAGAATAGTTTTAAGAGAAAATTATAATGAATGGCCTAAGAAAAATAATATTTATTAAGAAGGACTATAAAAAGTGGTAATTATTTTAAAGGACCAAAAATTAAAATATTAAAATAAAAATACTAAATTACCCTTAATCGATTTCCTATATTCTCATTAATCTGTAATGATTTTTTCTTCCTATCTTCGCATTAACTGAATTTGGAATGATTTTTTCTTACATGAGAATCTAAAGTAATTAATAGATATTAATTCAAATAATTCTTTTCCCATCGTAGAATCACTCCAGATTATTATGCTAGAGAAAAGATAAGAAAGATGGAACTTTTTATGGTTGTGGCAGAAGAAGCCTCGTGTGTTGTGCAACCGTGCGTGTTAGACCGAGATTTTTTGTGTTGAGGTAGCCAAAAGTACTTATATTCATTCAATATTACCAGTTCCATTCCCAGAGAAACAAAAATAAAGCAAAAGGCTCTTAACTAAAAAAAAAAAAAAAACCCCCCATCAAAAGAGAAGAACGTGGTTAAAGAAACCAAACCCCTCTTTAATTTCCTTTTTCTATAACCATAAAAAGCTCCATCATTCCTATCTTTTCTCTAACATAATAATCTTGAGTGATTCTGCGATGAGAAAAGAATTATTTGAATTGATATATATTTATTATTATCCATCAATTACTCTAGATTCTCATGTAAGACAAAATCATTCCAAATTCAGTTAATGAGAAGATAGGAAGAAAAAATCATTCCAGGTTCAGTTAATGAGAAGATATGAAATCTGATTAAGGGTAATTTAGTCTTTTTATTTTAATTTTTTAATTTTTGGTCCTTTAAAATAATTACCACTTTTTATGGTCCTTATTAATAAATATTATTTTTCTTAAGTCCTTCATGATAGTTTTCCCTAGTTTTAATTGTTATTTTGAGGTTTTACATAATTGAGTGTTAAATGCTTCAAATTGCAATTTTTGGAGAGAAAAGAATATGCACTCTATACTTTATTTGTCATGCCATTTTCCTGTTTAATTTATGTTTCATTAAATTCCCATCTTGCTTTCATTAACTGTACAATGACCTTATATACTCTAATTTTATTTTATTAGGAATCTTTTAAGTCCTATAGCTTAAAATTATTAGTCTTAAATGAATTTTTTTGTACTTTTACTATAAAATATTAAAATTAATATGTTCCCCATTCATGAATGTTTGTCAAAATATTCGAAATTTTTGTTAATAAAACTAACTGTATTAGGATTAAAAAAACTGAAAAAAAAAACACTTAATAAATTTGAGAAACTAAAATGAAGTTCTGTATGAAATTAAAAGCTAAAGGTACACTTTTGCCCAGTAAAATTGTATGATGTAGATAGTTTCTTCTTCTTTGAGCTGGATGATGTAGAGATAGACTTTCTGGAATTAGTTAAATAATCAAATCAATCAAAAATGTGTTAATAAAATACTTGTTTTAAGCATAGTAATTTTGCTATTCAGTCACTTTCCACTATTCTAAAAAAGTCAGATTGAACCAACTGATTTCTCTAGAAAATTGATGAAATAATATTAGAAAACCATATTGGAGCTTGATTAAATTTTCAAAATATTAACTTATTAAATGTGTATTCCAAATTAAGTTTAGAAAAAAGAAATGGTTTTATAATAAGCGTTAAGGTGTGCTAAGTACCTTAAAATATTTTTTCGAATATGTCTAATATCTTAAAATAATTTGTAGCTAAACAAGTGTTCGCACATTAACCTTAACTGTTATAATGACAGAAAAACACTCCAGAGTACTATATATACTTTAACCCTTATAATAATGAAATATGTTAAGTTCTTTATATACATCATGTCAAACTCTTTAATTATATATGACAAAGTGTGATTGAAGAACTTAACGTAAAGATCTTGATGCAAGAATGATCTTATAATAATAATTTGCATTTAAAACATGAGATGAGAATATTGTTCTAGCTGTTATAGAAATTATGTGCCGCACATTTTGAAGTTATTATTATTTTTTTATATATTTTTGCAGGCAATTATATTATCACGCCCAAAGAATAAGTCGTGCTTTCGCAGTTTCTTCATTGTATTTTCTCTCATTTGTGGGGCTTATTTTGCTGGAAACGCCTTAATTGCAAAAGAATACGGCACAGTAAGTGTTAATTTCTTCTGCTTTATTTCATTTGATTATATTAAAGAAGTTGATTAAATTGGTTAATATGATATGTATTTACATTCTCTCTCCTTTTCGATTATTGCATATGAAACATCAATAGAGATAAATTAGAAAAAAAAAATTGATAAATATAAAAATTTTGTCTTATATTTAGGACCAATATCAACTTTCTAAATATATGTTATATTAAAAACTATAGGAGTCTTTTTCTGAGTAGAAATTGTAATCAAATAAAAAATTACGTGACTTGAGAATCACCTTATATTTTCCCCAAAAAAACAAATGATGGTCGAGTCAATTTTGAGGAATATGTTTTGGAATCTAATTTGGATTTCTCCCATGTAGCTGTCATGATTTTATTTTATTTTTATCTTTCAAAATTACTTTTTTGATAGCATTATCTCTTAAAATTCTAACTGATTTTTTTTAATAAAAAAAATGATATTTTGAATTAAAAATAATGCTCCCTCCACTCTGAATGAATATAACTACTGCTAGTTAATTAGTAGATTTACTTTAGATTTATATAAATGTAAAATCTCAATCCATTTTTTCCCTCAAATTTTTAATTATTCTTCTTACGCACATTAAAGAGGTTTTTATCGTTCAAAAAAATTAATTAATATATTTTAGAAAAATCATTATATATTTCTTATATTTACTACTAAAGGAGTATATCATCTTGTAAGTTGAGGCTGCTTCTTATTCGGGATTTCGCTCTGGTATTATGTTTTTCTTAGAAACTCTGACTGTACGTAATTATATAGTATGTACTCGTGATATTAAATTATTAATAAGTGCGAGTATCATTTTGTTTTGTCTAAAAAAAGCAAAAGGAAAAACAAATTATAACAAATGTTTTCTTCAAAAAAAAAAAAAAGAAAAAAGATTTGTATATTGTCATTGAGGCCGAACAGTTCAGAAAATTTAAATGGATTTTTCCTACTGAAATATTTTCTTTTTCTTATTTTTTCTGGCCAATTTTCCCACTGAAAGTTAAGTATAATATAATACAGTACATAAAACAACTGCTATTACTGATTTAGATTGCAGAAAGAAACTTATATATTACCTCCGTTCCTAATTATAAGACTGGGTCCTAATTATAAGACTGGGTTGACTTTTTTTTTTTTTTTAGGAATTAAGGAAACTAAATAAATTAATTAATCATATCATATGTTGTATATCCTTAGATTATATATTAGTTTATTAGTCAAAATAATTAATTTGAAAAAAAATATAAATATAAATACTCTCTAGTAATTTAATTAGCTTCTTTAATTTCTCCATAAAAATCAACTTGATCTTATAATTTGAACCGTGAGAGCAATTTCTATGTTTATTTTACCAAGTACTTCGTTTATATCACAGGTGTCTAGCCTTTTGAACTTTCTAACCACAGAGAGACATTGTTTGACCTTCTATATATTCAGTTTCATATTTTTAATTATCCATACTGATATTATAAAAAAAAATTATGTTAAGAGATTTTTTTCCCCCCTGATTCGGAGCATGTTATTACATATAACCTGTTTAAAATAAAAATCAATTTATTATAGATTATGTTGTTTTTAATTAGAAGATAAATAGTAAGGTAAAATACTTAATTATTATTATTATTACTGACTTTGGGGCAGATATAACTATTTGATTTGGACATGATTTTCCTTTCCAGGTATTAGTAGTCGGCACGAAGAAGAATATAAGATCCACTGTCTGTGAGGTTGGTCAATTTGAAGAAAATAATCAATTGATCCTAATTAAATAAATTTTATTTTCAGCTTAATTTAATAATTGTTTTTCCCTTATTTTCCCTCTTAAGGGTCAAAGCAGGCCGTATGGAAGTGAGTCATTACCTACAGGGATAATTGTCAAACAATCTAACCTGGAAATGCAATCTTTATGGAACCTTAAGGAAAATAAGGTACGTTTAATTAATTTATATTTGAATTTCTTATTAATCCACTGGTGTCCAGCGTTATTAGCGATCGATTAATCTGATCTATAGAAGTGTAGGCTTATCGTGGGAGAGCCTCGCTATTTCCAAATAATTATCGTGACTACATACTCAAAGTTCAAACAAAAGACAATTGGTTGGGAACTTGTAAATTATTATCTTACATGAGCATTTAAAAAATTAATTATGCAACTTGTTATATATGTCATTCTTTTTATTATGATATTGATATGAATAATTTGGCATCTGTTAGTGTAATTTAATCATGAATTATGAAATTGATGAGGGATTTGGATTTGTTATCATGTGAACTCATATTAATAATTAACACACCATTCCATTTTTTTGTACCTCTTACATCTATTATTTAATTATTAAAAAAATTAATGTGGGACATTATTCTTTTTGGTAGAACATGAGGCAGTTCGCCCAATCAAACCTTATTCATAATCCAAACATAAGCTTGGGAAGGAAACACCCTTTCCATGTGGTAAATTATTTATTGTCATGCGAACTACTACATTTAAATAAAATTCTTGTTATTATTAATTGATAATAATAATTATTTATTGATAATTCCTCTGTTATGTTTTAATGTTCTTGAAATTATCTTTTGTTAATACTTTGGGATATTTCTCATACTTGATATCCTCTTGTTGTTTCAGAGACATTCTAAGCCTCCATCGAACTTGTTGGCCATGGCAGTAGGAATTAAACAGAAAGAAATGGTCAATAAAATAATAGAGAAGGTGATTTTGCTTCCAATTAATTGCTTCATTTCACTCCTTTTTTTTCTTCCTAATATTATCCGGCCGGCATCCAACACTTTTTCTGAATCATATTATTAAGTATTCGGACAATCGAATAATCCGGTTCGGAATCCGTGGCAGCCTCTCGTAACAATAGTGTCTCATTTTGTAATTATACTTAAGATACATAGAGATATTCTTATATTGCTAGACCATTTTGTGTTGATTATTTCATTTTACTTTTATATAGTTGGGATGTATGCAAACAAAGTTGAAGTTTATGTGAGTTTGTTATAAAACATTAAAGATTATCGGAGTTATTTGTATATAGTTCAAAGCTTATGAGAGTTTTGTGTAATTTAACTTAACCCTATATATAATTATTTGATTTGATATCATCTTTTTGAAGATGCATGATATACACAATAAAATTGTTTGATTTTATTAGGAATGAATGTTTTTTAGAAGCACAATATGTTTTTTTAACTAATATATTTTTATTACTAATAATTATTGCAGTTCCCTTCAGAAGAGGTTGTTGTAATGCTCTTTCACTATGATGGTTTTGTGGATGGATGGAGGGATTTCTCTTGGAGTCATAATGCCATCCATGTTTCTGCAATGAATCAGACAAAATGGTATACAATTGTATTAATTAATAATTAATTAATTATTATTCTACTAAATTATGCTATTGATTGATTGATTGATTTTCTTCTTGTAAAATATGATGTCTGATGGAACAGGTGGTTTGCAAAAGATTCTTGCATCCAGATATAGTTGCTGATTACAATTATATATTTCTTTGGGATGAAGACCTTGGCGTTGAAAATTTTGACCCACAAAGGTAAAATTTTAATAATAATAATAATAATCATCACCATCATTATTAGTTTACTCCTATTACTTTTTTTGCTCGGGAATGCTGCTTGTATTACTAAATAAGAACAACATCCAACAATTACAGCCAACTACTAGGACATAAGAAAGCAAGCCGATACAACTGAAAAAGTAAAGCCAGTAAACTAAGAATAGAAAAATAAGATAGACAGCAAAATAACTATCAGCAAGCCGCTAAACCAGAACTGGTAGGGACAACATCATCCACAACAATATTAGCCTCTTGAGCATCTAAGGTTAGAAGAGAAGACAAGGCAGGTGTTGGTTCGCAAACCCACCCAACAGGGCACACCTCCTTATAAGCCATCGCCACCAAACAGTCAGCTACTCTGTTACCCCGTCTAGAGATATAGGAAAAGGACAACCCAACCTTGTTAGCAACAAGACTAATAATATCATGGAGTATACTTCGGCACTTCCAATCATAAGCATCAGGGGACTTCGCTGCAATACAGGAAATGAGGGAAAGGCAGTCTGTTTCAAAAACAACCATATTATGACCCAAATCCATAGCTAACATCAGAGCCCGTTTTAAAGCTAAAGCCTCTATCATGAAGGCTGATAATGATTTAACCTTGTCTACAAACCCCCAATGAAAAACACCCCAATGATCCCTACATGCTATACCGATGGCTGCAGAGGAATTCCCCGAACAATAGGCACCATCGAATTAATTTTTAAAACTCCAGGTTCAAAGGCGGGCTCCAACGTTCATAACGGCCACCGGGGTATTAGAAGCTGTTGTATCAGCCAGCGAGCACTCATGCTGATCCCAAAATTCTGCATTGGATCTGTTTGCATATTCAATCACAACACTAGGATTGGGTTCCACAAAATTAAAAACCTTTTCATTTCGCTGCTTGCATATGTACCACAACAACCAGCAAATCAATGAGATATCTTTAGGACTAAGAGAAGACATACCATTTATCATCAGCCACCACCTGGAAAAGTTTGTGACGCTGGAGCAGTGAACACGCATACCCAAACTAGAGCCAAACCAGACGCAACGTGTCCATTGACAGTGAAAGAACAGGTGCTCTAATGTTTCCACATCATCATTGCAGATTGGGCATAGATTGACTGCGGAGTGCCTTCTTCGGTATAAAGCAGCATTGGTGGCTACCACATTATTAAGGGAGCGCCACAGGAATTGTTGTACTTGTGGAATGACTTTAATGTTCCATATGAACTTCCAGCAGGCCTGAGTTGTAGTGACCGAAGGACCAACCCTGTGGGCAGCAGTGTGTGTCTTGGCTTTCTCAGAATGATAGCCAACTTTGACCGTGTATGCGCCGTTAGCTGAACCTGACCATATCAACTTATCTTCAAGGCCATTAATAGGTAGAGGAATTGAGCAAATAGCTGCTTTGACCTCTTCTGAAATAAAGTTAGCAATGGGGGCCAGATTCCATAAACCGTTACTGATTAAATCACTCACTTTCCCATGCTTCACATAATAATTTTCACTTTGCAGCGGTTTGACCAGGAAAGAGACACCCGGAATCCATTTATCTCCCCATATGCTTATCTTTTAACCATTACCCACATGACACCCGGAATCCATTTATCTCCCCATATGCTTATCTTTTAACCATTACCCACATCCCACATAAGCTTCGGCAGCAAAAACTCACGGCCCTCAAGAAGACCAGACCAGCACCAAGAGGCTTTATGATCCTTAACCGCATCCATGAATACCATTTGGGGAAAATAAACACTCTTCATTACTCGCGCCCATAATGCCTTGGGGTGAGAAAACAGACGCCAAGCAGTTTTAGCCAACAACGCTTTATTCATCTCCACCAAGTCCCTAAAAACCATGCCACCCTGATTTTTGCTTAAAGTAAGGTGGTCCCAAGCCTTCCAATGGGTCTTCCCCCCCCCCCCATCACGCTGCCCTCCCACCAAAAATTAGCCACGAGACTATGAATTTCTTTGCACGTTTTCAAGGGGAAACTAAAACAATTCATTGGGTATATGGGAATTGCCTGGATGACTGCTTTTATCATAACCTCTCTCCTAGAGTAAGAGAGATATTTATGTCCCCAACCTTGGATCTTATTAGCAACTTACTCCCTTATATAAGCCAACGCTTGCTGTTTGGTCTTGCCCCATATGCTCGGGATTCCTAGGTACCTCCCTGGGTCTTCAGTCACTGTGATATGAATTAAGTTGCACACTTCTTGGCAAACATCTTCTGGCGTGTTGGCAGAAAAGAAGATGCAAGATTTATCCAAGTTAATTACTTGACCTGACGCTTCACAGTACATCTGTAAAATAGAGGCTAGTTGGCGGCAATTTTCCTCATCAGCATTCATAAAAACCAATGTGTCATTCGCAAAAAAAGCATGTGTAAGTATAGGGCAGCTAAGACTTAATTTAATACCTTTCAATAAACCAGCCTCCTGTCTCTTAGTAATCATGATAGAAAGAACCTCAGCCACCAGTATAAACAGATAGGGAGAGATTGGATCCCCCTGCTAAAGACCCCTGCTTGGCGAAAATGTACTCACCGATTCCCCTGAAAGACACAGATTCATCTTGACTGATGCAACACACTTCATTATCAATTTCACCCATTCAGTACAAAAACCGAAGCATAGAAGAGATTTCTCTAAGAAGGCCCATTCAACTCGGTCATTTGCCTTACTCATATCCATTTTGAGGGCAAATTCGTATTTTTGACTGGTTTTTTTCCTTCTCAAGTAGTGATAGACTTCGTGTGCAATAATTATGTTATCTTGAATGCATCGTCCAGGAACGAATGCCCCTTGAGTAGGGGAGATGCACACATCAAGAAGGGACTTCATACGATTTGCCATAATCTTGGAGATAATTTTGTATGAAAAATTGCATAATCCAATTGGTCTTAACTGGGAGACATGATCCGGTCTTTCAACCTTGGGAATTAAGGTGATGTTTGTCTCATTGATAAGCTCTAAAGATGAGTGACCGGCAAAAAAATCCAGAACCATATTGCAAATCGAGTCCCCTACCTCCCCCCAAGTATTTTGATAGAAAGAGCCCGAGAAGCCATCTGGGCTGGGTGCCTTAGAGCTGCCGAGGCTAAACGCTGCTCTCCTGACTTCCTCTCTTGTGATTGGCAGCATCAGATGCTGATTCATATCAGGCGTTATCTTCTTGTCAATACAAGACAGAACCCGATCCATGTTACCCCTTCCAGAAGAGGCAAAAAGTTGCTTGAAAAAGTCAGAAATATTGCCAACCACCTCGTGCTTTTCTACGTAACCACCGACCATCATCGTCCCGAATACAAATGAAGCTATTCCGTTGTCTTCTCTTCACAAAGTGGACAGATGAAAAAATCTTGAATTCTTGTCCCCAGCCCTTAACCAGTTCACTCTAGACCTCTTCCACCAGAACTTTTCTTCAAGATCATACACTCTCTCAATAGCCATATTAACATCCTGGATGGCCCTAGAAGACGCCGAAAACAGGCCTCCTTGAAGAAGAGCAGCTAATTCCAATTTAAGATCTGCCAGCAACTTAGTATTATTAGGAAAAGCGGACCTACCCCGTTTGACAAGGTCTCTCGAACACCTCCTAATCTTATTAATGAAAGAAGATATGGCATTGTGTCGATTATCCGGAACAGACTCCCAGCTTCCTTTAACTACCTGCTGAAAATTAGGATGATGTACCCAAGTTTCTTCAAATCGAAAGGTCCTCTTTCTTCTAGGTGGTTCAGGCTGGCACATAATGTACAGTAAGTGATGATCCAACCCTACTGGAACCACGTTATGAACTTGGATGTTGGGAAAAAGATCCTTGAGGTGGAGATTTCCAAACGCTCTATCAATACGCTCCCAAACAATGGCTTGGTCTAATCTGTTGTTGCACCAAGTAAACTGAGGGCCATGGAAGCCCAAGTCATCCAATTCACACCCCGCTGCAAAGCATTTGAAGTTTAGAATCCATCTTCACACTCTAGGTGGTCCACCAAGCTTCTCCGACTGGGATAAAATTTCATTAAAATCCCCTAGACATAACCAGGGTTCACGAATATTTTGACTAATCCGAGTAATCTCCTGCCATCATAGAAGACGATCTCCCTCAATGGGCGGACCATACACGAAGGAGATATATGAAGGGGTGATTAGAGCAGTGGAATCAACACGCACATGTATTATATTGCCCGAAGAGAATAAGATACATACCTGAATAGCCTCTGTTCACCAAATCGCAAGACCACCACTTCTGCCGATTGGGTCCACTAGCCACTCTTCTGAAAATCCACACCGCCTACGCAATTTCCTGAGATATCTTGCTTTTTGCTTTGTTTCCATTAGAAAAACAATCTGAGGTTTCCTTCAGAAGCATTCTTCCTTCAGATTCCTGGCTGTCAAGGCAACTCCCAAACCTTGACAGTTCCAGGCTAAAACATTCATGGCGCACCAGTGGTTGGCCCACTCCAACCACCGACGTTAAGAGGAGAAGAAGAATGTTCAGGTATAGGAAATTCCCCATCACCTGTGAGCCAACTTGTGGGAAGTCGATTTCACTTGATTCCAAGCTTCCATTATTGTCCAACGAAGTAATCTCCTCACCCTTCCTCGCGTATAAGAGACTTCACAGCTCTAATGTTCTTTCGTCGTTTCTTTAGTGATTGCTTCTTCGCTGAAACAGGGGGCAGAGTAGGCAGTTGAGAGACACCATCAGACACCTCTTGAATAATGGGGTCTTCGAAACACAGACGTCTTTGTCATTTAATATGCACAGGGCTCAGTTCCTCTTCATTGGGCCTCTTAATTTGGCAACTCTTAAGTGATAAAACCACAAAAAAACAGCGAAAGCCCCAGTGGGGGCAAATGGGCTCGGGAATAATTTCGATTCACTTGGGAAGTCCACGCGGTAAGGGAGTTCGGTCTTCTCTAAAATGAGGCTTTCTCTCACAGAACCCTCGGGCCCAACATCCTTTTTTAAAATCAATGGGGGTTCACTTGCCATCCGCATGGCCCATTTTGACTCCAAAGATTGACCATTAACCCAAGAAACCGAAGCTGAAGGCGTAACCCGTGAAGGAAGAACCTGCTATACATTAAATTCCTCCTGCTCCCTCTGACTCGCCTGCACACGAATGCCCGTACCAACCGCCGAAATAAACTGACTCGTCCCACTCCCTCTTTGCCTACCGCTATCATTGCCAAGTCTACCTACCTCCTGACACTCCGAATTCCTAGGAAACACACTGCCTCCAGAAGATTTCTTCGTCAATGGCGACCAACTCCGCCGTGGACTACCAGCACGAGTCTGAGAAGTCACTAGCTTAGCCTCACACCAACCCTCTCTGCATACCTCCACCACTTCATCAAGCGTTCGCACACCAGGGGTTCCTAGCCAGCTGCCAAAACCATGCCCTTCTATACCAGCTTCCTTGCACACTGTATCATACTTGCAAGCCCTTCTCTCATGACTGAGCCTCCCGCATGCATAGCAAAAAATCTGAAGCCTCTCGTATTTTACCGAGACCCAAGCCGGTTCTTTACCCTTTCGTGGAACCCAGAAGCCCGATATCAAAGGGGCATTCAGACGAACTAAAGCTTGTACTAGAATAAAACCTCTTCCAAATCTACCATCCACATTTGGTCTCTCAAACATGACCAAGTCCCCTACAACCTTCCCAAGTATTTTAGCATTGCTGTCATCAAAAGCTTCCAACGGGAGATCGCGGAACTGCACCCAGAACGACGCTTCATCGAAATTAATATCCTTCAATGTCATACACTCTTCCCACATCTAAAGGTTTAGGAGATGGCCCTGAATAGACCACCGGCGGCCCCTGAGAATGCGAAGATAATCTTTAGAGTCCCTGAATCGGAACAGGAAAGTAAGATTGCTGTGATCAAATTCATGGGCCTCCATATCGTCTTCCCCCTACTTGCCACCCTTTTCTTACCATAGTGATTATCGTCGGGACATTAAGATTCTTGTCAGTTAAAATTTTCCCAACAAGGGTACCACCTTGTTTTTCCGATTTCGGCTCCAAATTCAACACTACTTCTCTCTCTACCCCAAAGACTACCGCTCTCTGTCCTACCTACATGCCTCCGCAACACCAAAACAGAGACCATAAGACAGAGATGTCCAAACACCCACTCAAAGAAAAGAAGAGAAGACTAAGAACAGAAAAAAAGATGGTGGTCACCGCTCACTTAGACGTCCACGGACCGGTACACCAGAACCTTGCTAACCCTCACGAAAGAGAGAAGACCCTCACAAGAGGAGAGAAAATGGAGAATCCGTTAAATAGTTTACTCCTATTACTACTACTTAATAATAATAATAATAATAATAATAATAATGCAAGTGTATTATTTTCTTATTACTTAGGGAGAAGGATCAAGGAAACAAAATATTTATTATTAAGAATCTTAAAAATTGTAATTACTTTCAATGACAAAAAATTAAAATATAAATTTTAAAATACAAAATTAACCTTCTCTAGTATTTCACGGTTGGTTATTAAATTTGATGATACTCCATAGAAATTTTGATTAAAAAAAAAAAAAAAAAAACTTATACAACCCAATATTTTTAAGATATTTTTCTTGTATATTTTATATTATCTTAAAATTTATTCAAATTAAAATAGCTTCTAAAATATATAAATAATTACAAAAATCTACCTCTTTGTAGATCTTGATTATTTTTAAAAACTTAAAAAAAAACCACACAAAAAAATCTTATAGTATACGTATTTTAGAAATATGTATTTTTTAATTAAAAAAAAAAACCACACACACAAAAAATCTTATAGTATACGTATTTTAGAAACAAGCACGAACTCCCCGTGCTTAACAATTCCATAACATGAAAGCAAATCCTTACCCTCCCCTTATTCAAATTATTAAGAAATAGAATAAAACATAAAGGAACATTTTAAAAAAGAATTGGATTTTAAATCAACCAATAAAAAATAAAAGTTGTGTCACTATCTAAAAAGACAACATAAGCCACATCCAAAAAGACAACATAAACCACAACTACATCAGTAGTTGTACTTTTATAGGAATATGTATTTTTGCAATTAAACCACATCCAAAAAGACAAGATAGTATACGTATTGTAGAAATATGTATTTTTTAATTTAAAAAAAAAACTTAAACAAACGGCAATCATATAAAAATACTAAAATTTAAAATTCTTAAATAATCAATCCTTAAATGAACTACCAATATCACAAGAAGTTCAATATCCAAATAAAAGCCAATTCAATTTAAGGACGCATTTGAGGAGAAAATATATGGAGTTTGATCAAGGTTAATTTTATAATTAAAGATTTCTATGTTAATATTTGGTCCTTTAAAATAATTACAATTTTTAAGTTTCTTATTAATAAATATTTCTTTTCCTTAGTCCATCTCCATAATTTTTCCTATTACTTAATAGTAATGTCTATTATATTTATTTTTCTCAAATTTTGTGCAAACTTTTTCCATTTATTCAATATTTTTTATTTCTGAAAAATGCCATTGGTCACACTTTGTACACAGTCTCTGCGACAACTAGTGTAAAAGACTTTATATAAAAATGCATTTTAGCACTTATGTTTGATTCTAAAAGTAAGAGATGGTTGAGGGTTTATTTTCATCCTAAATGTAAAACATTATCCCAAATAATCTCTATCATTTTCTCATTTTAAGAGGGTTCATCAATCAGGTATTTTTCAACACTAATTACTAAATGAGAAATTTTAGGAGAATCAACAACATGTTTTTTTTTTTTATTACAAATAACTAGCTCAAATAATTTTCTTATTTTTTATAAATTAATTATCAAACTCTTATATTTAGAAACTAAGGGAATCATTAATAGTGAATACCTATTATGATTTATTTTAAACACACTTTATGATATACGTGTTTGTGTGTTGTTGATGATATATTTGGTAGGTACATATCTATTGTGGAAGAAGAGGGACTTGAGATCTCACAACCTGCACTTGATCGCCGACAATCCTCTTTGAATCATCACCTCACAGCTCGTAGAACAGGTTCAAGAGTTCACAGGTGCGTGTGTACACACACATATATATACATATGTTTATGTATATTTCATGAACATACAAGAAAATCTATATATGAACAGACAACTACTTCTGCAATATATCTTTTAAAAAATATTAAATATATGATTAAGCCAATGATCTTTTGTGTTCTGGTGTAGAACGTTAGTGTCCAGTCTCAGACTGGTGCTTTGATATTGGATCAAAGGTCTCGCTCCAGATATCTAAAGGGGAGATATCCAGAAGAGGTTGGGATCACCGTACACAATATAGGGGGTGAGGTTTGTGCACAGTGTGACTGAAAGTAATAGGTCTGAGTTAGAACGTAGAACCTGATTAACTTGTCCCTGTATTTATAGAGGCCACTGTGATGGTGATCACGATCGTCATGTTGACTTGGTGGGGGGCGCACGTATAGTAACGGTCACATGAATGCGCCCACTAAGCTATAAATCCGGGTCATCCAGTCTTCCTGGATAATAGGCGAACGGTTATACTGGATGTACCTACCATTGGGCCTTTATGGCATTGGGCCTTATCAGCGGTCCGTAAAAGTTGCCCCCCAGCTCGGTAGGTCGTGAGTTCCGGGCTGCCGAGATGTCCTATATCCCGTGCTGGCCTCATTGGCCGAGCTTCCCTAAATTTTCGTAACTCCGAGGTGAAGCCTCAAGAAGCCGAGGTGGGTCAATTATCCGAGGCTTTGTGCAGTGAACATCTCCGAGCCGGGGACATATGAGGCTTGCCGAGGTGCTCTCGGCTTTGCCGGCTGGTTAAGATGAATTCATGCTATTTTGATGGGAGGGACTTTCCGCATTCGCCATCATTGCCTCCCGACACTGGCGACTCTGCGTTGGCGAGTGTACGCAACCGTGCCATTCCATGCATTGATCTTCGTGCGCATTTAATGTTCTCTACACACGCGATACACCATCTCCTTTATCGGGGTGAAAAGACGCTTCGTCCCCCGTCACTTCAGTTTCCCTCGAGCCTATACACATCATCTTTCCCTCTATTTTCTTCATTTCCCTATTTTACATTGTCATCGTCTGTTTACTCTACTCTCTGCCATTTTTTCTGCAATCGCCTGCTCCCGCGTTCTTTTCATCTTCGTTCGCGACTCACTCATTCTGCAGTACTTCAGGTATATTGCTTCTCCTTTTTTGTGACTGGTGTAACTTGATGATTGTCGTTTATTTTGATCGGTCAATTTTCCGTCGCGGTGGCGATTTTCTGGGTAGACTTCCTTGATAGTTTCTGTCTCTGTTTCTAATGTCGAAATCCCCCTTCAAACTATCTTGTAGCCACAGCATTTCTTTAGGGATCCTTCCCCTTATTTCCCCTTCTTCACGTATCCTTTTGTGCCTTTATAGGTTTCTCGTTCTTTGGCGATGGTTGGGAGTAATCGCTTACCCCCTTCTAATCCACCATTAACCCCTGAGGAAGAAGCCTTACGTATCCGTTATCCCCGTAACTCCTATTGGATCCTCGGTTCTGAACTTTCCGAAGAGGAGAAATTGGCGTCCGTGCTACGAGGAGGATCCGGTCAATGGAGTGGATCCGGGTCCCGATCTTCAGCGTCCGAGTCAATTGGAACCTCTTGGACCGAGTAATATGGCTCGTCCGAGGACGACGTGCTTTGTCCGCTCAACCCCTTAACTTCTATCGTTCATCCTTGGCTCCGAATTCGAATGTCCATCCGCCGGGTATCTCGGCCCCTGCTGGGATTGTCTCGCCGAGAGCTCCTTCCTCATCGGCTAGGGCGAAGATTCCCAGGCTTCTCTAATTTTAGGGTCTTGTCGTCATCTGGCCCCTTCCAATCCTTCTTCTGGCAATCTCCGTCCCCCGGGTCCGCTTGTTTTCCCGCCTGACGATATAATTCATTCAGGTATTTTTCTTTTTTCTTTTGCTGATACTAGCATTTTTTACTTTGCTTATTGGTGAATGGCTTCACAGTCTTCTCCACACAGCATTCAGTCCGACGCCAGGGAGTCGAACTCTTCGAGTCCTCCCGAGGCGCTGTGTAGACAGTATTCCTGGGTATCCCACGATATCCTAAAGACTCGGTCCCTGATGTCCAAGGCCGACATTGCACATCTTAACCTTCCCGAGATGGAAGGCTGTACTGTCAGTCCTCCGGATGAGGGTGAGCCTATCTCGCTCTACTCGGCCGGTCGGGCGTACCAACTTCTTCTTCTTCTACCGAGATTACGACCGGTCAAGGTTCAATTCTGTTTAGCTTGTTTCAAATGTCGGCGTTGATGGCTCTACGGGCCGGCACCCTCTCGGCTCCATCCCAACGGATGGGCCTACTTAGTGGCCTTTGAGCGTCTATGCTCCTCTTTTCCGGTCCCCATTCCTTGCACTACCTCGTTGTTCTTCCATTATTTCGGCCCTTTCACTTCCCGGACATCTAAGGAGGACGAGAGATTGAAAGGGTTGGTGTCCCTACGTGTGGACCCGAATAAGAAGATAATGAGTGCATTCTCTGACTCCTTTAAACACTTCAAAACGGCTTTCTTTAAAGTCGAGGCTAAGCACAGACAACGGCCCCGGTTTTTGAAAGGTCCCGAAGGAGAGGACGTGGAGTGGGAGTTTCCTCTTTCTTGAACGACACCCATTATGATCTGAATCCTTCTTCATACCGATTCAAATTGAGGACCTTTCGCCCGAAGAGGCCGCTGTATACCTCGGTTTGCCGCATATGTTGATAAATACGGGATCCGAAGTGCCACCTTCTTTATTAACGGGGCTGGGGCTAGGCCACAATTTGTTGATTGTATGGTTCCATGGATTGCTGATTATCATGCTTTTTGACTTTCCGTTGTCCTAACCTTCATCGCATGTATCTTAACCCCCTTATTCTTTGTTTTGCAGCTCAAGATATGTCGGAACTTCCCCGCTACCTGGCGCTTGTGAATCCCACGGTAGCCGCGTCGACTCGTAAACGCCCTTCTTCGGCCTCGGAAAGAGATAAATCACGGGCGGCGTCGGGCTCGTCAAGGACCCCGGAAAACCAAGGCCTCGGATACTCCCGGCTCTAGGCGTTCTGCACTTCCTCCGGATGTGCCACAGGCCCGAACTCAACCGTGCAGGACCACGCCCCGAGGGACCGATCCTGCCCGGGCGCTTCTGACTCCCTCGAAGGTTCAGTTCCATCCTTGACCGGCACCACTACCCCCTCTGGATCATCTCCGGCTCCGGACGTGGCATCCGCGAAGGCTAAGGGAGCCGTTACGTCTGCTTCTCCCGTGGCGGCTGCTCCTCCCTTCCGAAACTCTGCCAGTTGCGCATCCGTGCCAATGATTCCCCGAGGACTTTCGTGGGAGAGAGGGGTGACCGAGGAGCTTAGTGTCGCTTTCCTTCCGCCGACCAAATTTATGAATGGAGTCCCTTTGTCTGCCATGGATGAGTCCGTCATTAATGAGGCTCAAAGGTTCCTCTGCAAGTCCATCGGTCTTCACCAAGCGCTACTTATCTTTGAAGGAGAAGCACGTGGCAGCCGAGGTAGACATTCGGCGTCTAAAACGTGCCGAGGAAGAGGCCTTGTCGAGAGCCAAAGCTGCAGAAGAGGAGGTGGCTAATGCGCAGGCCCTGGTCGGATAATTGAAGGCTTTAGAGGAGGAGGTAGCTGCGCCGCCCAATGCTAGGGCCGATCGAGTGACGGCTTTGGAGGACGAGCTAGCCGTTGTTGCCAAAGCTTCATGTGGAAAGGCGACCGAGGAGCTTCTGATGACGAAAGAGACATTGGATAAAAAGACCTCAGAATGTCATCGTCTTCAGAAGGCCCTGGACGAAAGCCTGGATGCCGTGAAGATTGTCCAGCAGCAACGAGGCAATCTGGCCGCCGAACTTGGGTCGGCAAAAGAGGAGCTTGCGGCCGAGCGACAAGCTAACCTGGAGTCTCTCGAGACCCTCCATGAGTCGGCGAGAGAATGCTTCAAGATGGCCTTGGATCAAATCCAGATCTTGAACCCCAGATTATCCTTGAACGTTGACGGTTATCACTACCGAGCTTATGTGAGGGACGGCGTGTTTTATCCGGCTCCTCCCTCCCCAAATCCTTCCCCGGAAGATGAATCCATATCTATTGAAGATGAGGACTGTGGAGAACGAGCAGGTGGAGAACAGGTAGAAGGCGCGTCATTAAATCCTGAGGCCGACTTAGGACCTATTGAAGTGACTCCATCTGCCGGGCCGGGACCCTCGAACAATGCTGTCGCCTAGCCTCTATTCATTGAGGCGTTTTTTGCCTTTGTAAACGTGAATTTTCCCGGCGTCTGTGCCGGTTATAAATGTTTTAATGACAAAGTATTTTTCGTATCTGTTGTGTGAATTCTAAACATAGTTAGAGATTCATCGGCGCAAGGGTGCCGAGCTATGCATTCTGCGGATGCGAAGTCCGGGAATGAATGGTAGGGTTGTCGGTTTTAAGCGTATGTGGTATTAACCTAACCGCGCTACCTTTTTCCGGAGCCGTTGTAGGGATCATAACCGAGGTAAGGGCGAATTGTCACTTGTTTAAACGAGGTGTCCGTAACACACAACTTAAACATTTTGACCTGATCAGGGTCGAAATGACAACTCGAATGCTTAAATCAGGGTGAGCGTTGACATGTCAATTTCACGAAGGCCAATAAAAGGCAATTTCGCCGAGCTCTTGACACAGGCTAGTTTGCCCCGGTGTTAAATCATCTAGATGTGTCGTATTTGTGACCGGGTTTATATACCTCGGTATAATGCTTAAGCGATCAATTGTGCACGTTGGCGAAAATCCACGAGGAATCCTTCATTAAAATGAAAATGCTCAGAAGAGCCAACACATAATTTAGTGAAATTTTAAGACAGAAAATTAAAATACTGAAAACAAATGATAACTGATCTCCAAGCTGGATGTGTTCGGTGTCTCCATCAGCCGAGGCCGAGGTCTAACTGTGGTAGATCTTCAACTTGTCTGCGTTTTAAGTTATTTTGATGGGTTTCCTAGCCAAGGTTTCAAGTATATAGGCTCCATTGCCCAATTTCTCTTTAACCCGATAAGGACCTTCCCAATTTGCCGCCAACTTGCCATCTCTGGCGTTCTTGTTGCCTATGTCGGCTCGTCGGAGTACAAGGTTACCCCGGTTGAAGGACCGGGTCGAACCTTCAGTTATACTTGGCGGCTAGAAGTTGCTTAGCGGCGAGCTCTCGGCGGTGCGCCACTACTCGACCTCGTCGATCGGCTCAAGTCCGTCATCAGCGTGTCATCATTCGACGCCTCTCCCTCCTGGCGGGCTCTCATCCTTCTCCACGATGGTTGTCCTATCTCGACTGGGATCATGGCTTCGCATCCGTACGTCAACCGAAAAGGGGTCTCTTGGGTAGAAGACTGTACACTTGTCCTGTATCCCCATAAGACCTTATAGCTCGACCCGGTTAGATTCTGCATCTTGCATCTCGTTTTTAAGCCCGTCAAGGATTATTTTGTTGGCCGACTCGGCTGTCCGTTAGATTATGGATGCTCAACCGAGGCATAATGCAATCCCACGTCGAGGTCGACATCAACGTCTTGAACCTTTGGTCATGTAAACCGCTGCGTCGTTGTCCGTGATCACCTCGGCTGGCACCCCAAAGCGGGATACAATGTTGTGTCTGAAGAATCTCTGTATGCGTGCCGAAGTTATTGTCGTCAATGGTTCGGCTTTGATCCACTTGGTGAAATAATCAACCGTCACGATGAGCCATCTGAACTGTCCCGGGGCTGCTTTGAAAGGTCCGAGGATGTCCATGCCCCATTTAAAGAAAGGCCAAGAGGCCGAGATGCTTTTCAGTTCCGCTGGGGGTGGCCAAATGAGTTTGGCGTGCTTCTGACAACTATCGCATCTTCTCACGGCCTCCTTGGCGTCCTCCGTCATGGTCGGCCAATAATACCACTCGCGCGCAGTGCTTTCCTTGCGAGTGCCTTGCCCCCCATGTGGTGGCCATTGATGCCTTCATGTATTTCGGCTAGTACATATTTTGCTTCCGCTTCGCCCAGGCATCTCATCATCGGAGAGTGTAAGCCTTTTCGATACAGCTGGTCGTCGACCATTGTATAGATGGCGGCCTCCTGCATCAACTTCTTGGCGTCCGTCGAGTCAGTTGGGATAATGCCTCTCTCTAGATAATCTTCTATGGGTTTCCTCCAATCTGTGGCTGCCGAGATGGTCATAATACAACTCGGCTCGGTCAAGTTTTGCTGTATCACCGTTCTATGATTACCGGCTTCTTTCGTGCTTGCCAGTTTTGACGGGATATCCGCCACAGGTTTTCTTCCCGTGGGATATGGGTGACAATTACTTCTTGAAATTCGAGATCATCTCTTTAGCTTTGTTGAGGTACTTGGCCAAGAGTGGACCCTTCGTTTGGTAGGTTCCTTGGATTTGCGCGGCTACGAGCTGTGAGTCGGTGAAAACCTTGACCCTCTGCGCTCCATTTTCTTTGGCCTGTAGCAGTCCGGCAAGGAGATACCATCATGTCCCAGTCGTGAATGGTCGGCCTGCCTAGAATGACATTGTAAGATGACGGAAAGTCGGCCACTATAAATCTGACCCATTCCGACTTGAATGCCTCCCTCGTACCTAGCGTCAGCCTGAGGTCTATGTAACCCTTGGGAAGTGAGCGCTCTCCGTTGAACCCTATGAGGGTCGTCTTGCACAGACTTTAAATCTTCAGCATCCATCCGCATCCTTTTATACGCATCCCGGTGATAATATCGGGTGAGCTCCCCGCATCTACGAATATCCTTTTGACCGGCGGTTAGCCGGGGTTCGGTGATTACCGGTCCGTCTTGATGCCCTGGTACAACATCCTTCAATTCTTCAATGGTAAAAGTTAAGGGCGGCGGTGTCGGCCTCCTCCGTTCGTCCTTGACTTTTGGGAGGTCTCTGACTGTCTGCACTTCTCTCAAGTATTTCTTGCGCTGGCTCATTGTGTCTCCGCCACCTCCGAACCCTCCGCTGATCCCATTACAACGGAAATCGGTTTTACGGGTAGGCGTCACGGAGTTGGACCTTCTTCTTTTTCTTCCTTCCTCGGCTCCGTTACCGGGCTCCTACTCCGGCCTCCCTGATTGCGCATGCCGTTTCTCTTGCCTTGAGTTTTAATTACGTATTGGCGTAATTTGCCTTCCCTGATAAACTTCTCAATTGCATCTCGGAGCTCATAGCATTGCTCCGTCGTGTGTCCCATCCCATCATGAAACGAACAATACTTTGACTGGTCCGTAGTGGGTCGGTTTCGGAGCGGCTTCGGCTTCCCGACTCTTCTCATCTCGGTCTGAGCCACCTCCTTCTAGAGCTACGCCCGAGGGACGTTCAACGGGGTGTAGTTGTCGTATTTCGACTTTCCTTCCGGCCTTTCCCCCCTAGTCCGACTGTCTTGGTTGCGTTTTCTGGACTCCTCTCTTCGTTTATTTCCGGGTCGGGAGATGTCTTGCTTATCCTTTCGGGTTCCACGGTATTGGCCGGCTCCATTTGCTCGACGTCCGGATATTGCTTTGCGCCGGGTGTAAAACTTGGTGAGTGTAGACCGGTTCTTGCATATGTTCTTGGCCAATCGCGACGCTGGATCCAGGCCATCCACGAGGCAATGGACGTGTACTTCCTCAGGAAGCGAGCGCACTTGCAAAGCCACCTCCTTGAATCGGTTAAGGTATTTTTGCAATGTCTCTCCCTTCTTTTGCTTTATTCGGCTCAGTGTGTACTGGGACTTCGGCTGCTTTTTACTGGTTGCGAAATTCAGCTTGAATTTCCGTGCCAGGTCTTCGAAGTCGCGCACGGAATTATTTGGCAAGGAATGGAGCCACTTCTGTGCCGGTCCGGTTAAAGTCACCGCGAACAAGCGTAGGATGACCTCCCCTTTGATCAAACGGACCCACATGAGTAACTCGAATGTTTCGAGGTGACTGCGCGGATCCCGTGTTCCGTCATATTTCGGCGGATGGGTAAGATCGAAGTGCTTTGGATAGGGTGCCGTGGCGGCCTCTCGAGAGAATGGGCTCGCACGGCTTGCGTTAGGTACTTCATCCCGTATACTCGGGGAGATCGTCGAGACCGTGGTATCCTGGCGACTTCTTTGTCTCCTCCTTTCGACGTCCGAGACCGGGATCTCCTCTCCCTGCCTCGGCTTTCGTCTTCCTTTTTTCGTTCTGGGCGTATCTTCGTCTTCGCTTTCGGGCCGGTTTTTCGGTGCGGATACCGACTCGAGCCGCCGGACGAATTGCCGCCATCCCGCGTCGCCTCTTTTTTCCGCGTGATCCTTCTCGGCCTCCTTGGTGCATCCAATCCTGGAATCTTTCGAGCTGATCGTCCATCATCTGTTGGATCACTCTAAAATCCTCTTGGCGTTGGAGCTCGTCCCGCCTCTCCTTAGTCTCGAATTTTCTAAGGATCGATTCCCGAGCTTTTTGCGGAATGCGGACATCGGGTTTGGAGCCGAGGTGTCCGTGGCCGTCTCGCCTTGCGCTTTGTTGGCATCGGGGGGAGAGGAGGCCGTATCTGACATGTGACCCTCAGGAGCTCCCCCCCCCCGGATGGGACATACTTCGCTCATTTGGATTGCTTGCCTCAGCCTGTGGTTGATTAGGCTGAATACTCCGATTGTTGCTTCGGTGTGAGCCACCGGTAGTCACGGAATCGTAATTTATAGATCCCCACGGTCGGCGCCGGTGTTACGGTGTAGAACGTTAGTATCCGATCTCGGGCAGGTGCTTTGATATTGGATCAAAGGTCTCGCTCCCGGATATCTAAAGGGAGATATCCGGAAGAGGTTGGGATCACTTGTACACAATATAGGGGTGAGGTGTGTGCACGGTGTGACCGAAAGTAATAGGTCGAGTTAGAACGTAGAACCCGATTAACTTGTCCCCGTATTTATAGAGGCCACTTTGTGATGGTGATCACGATCGTCATGTTGACTTGGTGGGGGCGCACGTATAGTAACGGTCACATGAATGCGCCCACTAAGCTATAAATGGGTCATCCAGTCTTCCCGGATAATAAATGACGGTTATCTTGGATGTACCTACCATTGGGCCTTTGTGGCATTGGGCCTTATCACGATCCGTAACATTTTGTATTATTTATTTACTAGATTAATATTAGGCAGAATTTGAAATGAAAACTGCATTGTCTACAAAGTGCTTCCTCCGTTTGTAAATATAAAATTTTAATTCACTTTATTTTTTTAATTTATAATTTTTCTCAAATTATCCATATTAATTACGCATATTATGTGGAATTTAATTAAAATGATGATTAAAAATAAAATTTTGGAGAAACCAAAACACGTTTTTTCTAAATTATTTTTTAATCTATATTATTTTTTATTCAAGTTTTAGGATAGGGTTGGGCTCACCCACAATTCAAAGGCAGGGCGAAATCTCCCTTCCTCCTAGGTGATATCAATGTCGGGCAAGGGGAGTCGTCTATTACCCTCAGACGTTTACCTAGGGACCTAGGAACTAGAATGTCTCCCCCAACGCCGACCAACTCTCCCTTTGGGATTGAACCCTCTCCCAATTTTATGAGAAAAAGTGTCCGACCCTCTCTAACGAATGTATAAAAATTAGTTAGAGGGAATCTAATTGGAATATGAGACCAAAAATATAGGCCCAAACCTGGCCCAGTATGAAACCCAAATTTTATGGCCCTGGCCCAGGCCCCTTACCAACATTTAGCATTTCATCGATAGTATTGAATCTCACCATAATATTGTCCTTTTTTTCCCACTTTTTTGTTTTTACGTTTTTAATCTGATTATTTATGCAGAATGTACCAAAAATTAACAGAAAACGCAAGCTGCGACGACCCTAACATTAATTCGCCTTGCATTGGGTAAGCACTTGCACTCTTTGCATATCACTAGTTCATATAGTAACTAGTAAGTCATTTGCTTTATTTTGATGTAAATTTTCTCTAGAAGTATTCACGAACAAACAATGTTACCTTAAAAGTTTTTCTTATCTCAATGTCATCCCGAAAGTTTTAAAATGTAACAATGTCGTTAGTATTAACACTTTGCTATGTTTGAGAACTTTTAGGGTAATTGATTCTTTGGGCCCCACCACACTAAATTTTTGAATATTCCAAAGACAATTTTATACTTTAACCTTTATAAAATTTATAGAATATTACAATATTTGCAAGCAATAAATATACGATTTATTCCAAGTTCTATTGGGAATACTCTAATTTATCTATACATATGTTGAGAGGAATAATTAATTTGCAGGTGGGTGGAGATGATGGCCCCAGTGTTCTCTAGGAAATCTTGGCCTTGTGTGTGGCATATGATCCAGGTATAGGTATAAGAGAAAACCTAAAATGTAATATTTTAATTCATATTTCAAAATATTAAAAAATATATAAATAAATCTATAATGTTGCTGACTTAAACGGATCATATCCTCTCTAGCAGATTATATGCTTCTTTTCTTTCTAAGCAAACATTCTTGTTTCATCCCAAGGAAAATAAATATTAAAGCATTATTTAGAACATAAATTTTCAACTGTTTTCTTTATTATAAACTGTAATTTTCTTTATGTTTACAGAATGACCTAATTCATGCTTGGGGCTTAGATAGGAAGCTTGGTTATTGCGCACAGGTAACTCTGCTTGCAAAGAAGTTTCATTTTACACCATTTCTTGCTTTGTGTCTTGGATTACTTTCAAATAATCCCAACATTTTTAAGCCTAAAATTAGGTTTCATAACTTTCAAACTCAAAGGAAATATTTCCTCCCATCCTAAATATTAGAGTTAATTAAAATGTCCATTAGTCCTCTAAATACAATACTTTAATCCACTTTGTCTCAAATTTATAATTTTGTTCCAAAAACTATTCGTACATATGGCATATTTAAAGAGGTTTCCATCAATATAATAATTTTCAATGCAAACGATAAATAGTGTATTTCAGGAAAAGTAACACACATTTTTGTAGATGACTGTCTTAAATAATTTTCATTTGTAAATTAATTATCCAACACATACATTTAGGACTGGAGGTTGTACTTCCTTTTGTCTAATTTTTTCCTTATCAGATGAGCCAATTCATTTGACATATACTTCTGACGTGTGAAGATGGGGAATCTTTGATGTGTTTTCACAGTTTATGGTGAAACTATCATAACTTGCCTGCATTAGGGAATAGGGAGGCTATTTGGAGAATAACTTTTATGATTTACGAAATAAGCACGTAAAGAGTTTTGTCTTAGTTTGCGAAAAAGGACCTTTGAAACCACAGTTTCAAAGTTATCCAAACACTCGTTAAGACTCTACATAAATTTTTACAATGATACAAAAATTGAGGATACAAATTTAAAAAATGATAATAATACTATTTTTCAGCAGTATTGTTAGTTGATATGAAGTTTGAGAAATACGCTGCACAATTTATTACTTGTAAATTATGACACATTGGGAAAGATAATGAATAGTAGAAAAACCTATTTTCTGTTTTTAAATATTAGGGAATAGGGAGGCTATTTGCAAGTGACACAACCAGAAAATTATAATAAAACTATGAATGGATCTTCACTTAGTACTTTAACCTCTTATCTCAACAATGTTTCAGGGTGATAGCTCAAGAAATGTTGGTATAGTTGATGCTGAATACATAGTTCATTTTGGTCTGCCAACTCTTGGTGGCTCAAAAACCAATCAGGTAAGTGATTTCAGTTTCTGCACTAAGCATCAGTCAGAGAAGGATAACAATCATACAATATGTGACAGTAACTCACCCAAATGCCTCATACAATGTTCAATTTAGGAGGATATCAAGGTTTAAGCAAAGTTTTTCAATTAATCAGACTGATTAAAGTCCCTAAATATTTGTTGAATCCAATCTTAGTTTAGTCTGCCAGTTTGGAATTATTTGTACACTTGCAGAGAGATACTAAAGTAGAATTATTTTGTTGGGGATAACTAGACTATGTTAATCATATGAGTGAGTTGTCTAGGACTAAGCTAAAATGGCAGGAATGAGGTGAGATGAAATAATGTCCAAGTTTAAACTCCAAACACTTCTTTATATATGTGTGTGTGTGTGTGAGTGACCATCTTACTGTGCGAGATTCGAGCAATATTGGGTCTTATTCAGGGTTACTTATCCAAAGGCGTTTAACCCTTTTGATAGAGGGTAGAAAAGGGCCAGTTGCAAAACGAACATTTAAGCATGTCAGTCAAATATATGATTCTCTTATTGAGTAATATAGTGACAGGCTCATGTTTATTCGTCTGTTTATGATTGGTTTGATCTAATTATTTTTTCTTAATAATGATGATGGCAATTTGTACTTTCTTGGGGTTGCAGAGCTCTCAGAGAGATCATGCTAGAATTAAAGTAAGCTCCAAGATATTCCCTTTTATTCAAACCCCTTGTAAACAGCCATGTCTACTAGGGTTGTATAAGTAGAACTTGTATTGAATGTATGTGCAGGTTAGGATGGAATCATACAGGGAAATGGCGACTTTTAAAAGAAGATGGAATAAAGCAAAGAAGAAGGACAAATGTTGGACAGATCCATCTGCACAATTGACAAATCAGAATAGTCCATAAGCTAATCGAAAGATCGTGTTCTCGCTATCATTTTGTAACAAATTAAGCCATTTCATTGCCTTAAATAATGATGTAAATAGGGGGGAAAGAGAAAAACTCAAGTGTCCAACAAAGGTTGATCCACAAAAACATGAGTCCCGATCTTCGTAAGCCTTCGGAATCCACTTCACCTGAATTTTCTAACCCAAAAGTACAAGTAAAGTGTTCATTTGACAGGAAAGAAATGAAAGATCTATGTTACCTTTTCAGATTGCCGATGTAACAGATTGACAGAAATCATTCAAGTAATTTTCTTATCCAGAAATGAAAGATCTGTTACCTTTTCGGCCTAGTTTGACTTGAACTTGTAGCTCTTGGGCATAAAAGATTCCTGGTTCCATATATTGATTAAATAAAAGAAAGAAGCTTGCCTCAAAGCAGTTGATGTGAAAAACAACACCATCAACATCAATCATCTAAGAAGTTGTATTATTCACACATATCATGAATGATACAGCATATTTTTCATCAATCATCTAAGAAGTTGTATTATTCACACATATCATGATTGATACAGCATATTTTTCAAATTCCATATGATTTAGAGTTGTTTTGGAATAAGAAACCGTAAAAATTACTTTCATGATTCTAGTGAAACATGAAATATAGTTCCTTCCATTAGTAGTAAACTTAATCCTAATATCAATACTACTCGTTGTTTTGACTGTTATATGGTGATGCGATTATTCACTAATCCAAAATTCAATAAACAATAGAACTATCAGAAGATTGGACATGAAAATCTAAGCATTTCATTATTGGATCAAAGATTCTGTTGGAGTTTGGATCTTCTGCTAGCAAGGAATCAATGATAACATAAAAATTTCTGTATTAATGAATTCCTTCCTCTTACAATGATTAAATGTTATTTCTGCAAAAATAAGATATTCTCCGGTAGAGAACACAAAATTCTCTAACACTACCTATACAAAGTCTACAGATTGGTACAAAAATCATTCTGATAATGTGAAAATTGTTAAATTCTCTACCAAAATACTAGTAATTGTATTTGAATCCTCTAAAATACGTTAGGGATACAGTTGGAGAGAGACTGAGAAAAAGAAGTGTCCCCTACTTCACTTGTCTGTGTCCTCTCCCAAAAACTTACACAGTAAATTTCTTTCAAACTCTAGAAAACCCAAACTCAAAGTAGTTGAATATCTTATCTCTGGAAACAATATATTCAGAAGCCCATCACAGCCATAGAGACGTTGAGCAAGGGCCCCAGTGCGCTTGGATCAAACTTGCGAGCAAAAAGGTGGCATACTGACGTAATTTCTGAATTATGTTGACACAGGGTTCCATTGTTTCTAATAGACCGTATAAATCCCTCAGTTATGTTTGATCCTCCAAACGTTGCCGGATGAGGACCTCCTTGTGACCAGTCAACCCAAGTCACAGTTCTATTTGAGTTTAATGAACCATGGAACATGTTCAAGTATGTGGGAATATAGTGTTCATCAGGGTAGCAAGCAGGCTTACAGAATTTACGGAAGAGTTTGTAGTAAAAGGTGTCAGAGATTAGGTGAACTGCAAGTTCACGGTTAAGTTCAAACCATTCAGAACCTTTCCGCCAGTGTCTAAGATGGATATGAGGAAGCATATTCCGGCTATATCGGCCACGGCCATAACGGGAAGGGTCATCATATGAATCAACAAAACTGAGAGCAGAAGTAGTAAGGTATTTGTAGACAGTAGGGAAGTCATAGACAGGAATGCAGCTTTCAGAGAGAAGAATAAAACGCTCATTAGAAAAGTCGAGCAATGCATTGGCTAATAGGCGCCTCTCAGCATCAGTCAGAGTTGGTGATCCCCATGAAACATCCTGAAGAAGTTGTGGAAAAACAACTTAAAAATAATCTACAGAAGAATCATACAACCAACAGAAATGTCATAGTAATTATAGCAACAGATAATTTTTTTTTCTCTATCTTTTGATAAACAGACATTACTGTGATTGACAGGGAATATGCACAAGGTAAAGTCTTTTTTCCATGATTAGTACCAGTAAAATCCTAGATAAGCAACACCAGATGTCTATTTTATGGCTAGTGAGCTGAGGCTCAAATAGGTACCATGATTCATCATGGGACCTAATTTAAAAAAAAGAAAAAGATAATCAACACAGCATATCACTTCAATTATGGTAAATAAAGAAAAATGATGAGAAAACAAGTTGTTACCTACTCTTGACACGTTACAAAACATGTATAGGCATCAAAATAGAAGAACAACAAAAGGGAAATGTGGGAGTAAAAGATGGCTTATAATTATGGTTTGGTAAGAATTATATTGTACATACCATTTAAATTCCTCTTCATACCAAAATTCACACAATTAAACTGTCAATTCAGGCAAACGATACAAATATCTAAATATCAACTACCAGAAGAAACAGATTATCTGTGGCGAGTCTAGAAAGAAACCACATATCAATCCCAATAAACTATATTTCGAGCAAAAAAAAAAAAAAATCCCAATAAACTATAGTCCTAGTAACGCCCAAAAACCACATGATTGTTACTTGACATTTTATGCAGCCTTTATGAATTCTCCCTCTTAATGTATCATGAGATAATCACATGTTTCTTGAATGTTATTTTGACTAATATGGAACATTTTCACTTTTAGTGATGGTTTAGGGGATATAGTCAAACACTATAAAAATTCACATATCAAAGTTATCATTAGGTTGTCATCAAGGGTTACACATAGTTTTCCAAGATCAAAGTCACAATTCCCAGCCAAAGACACACTGCCTCGTAAATTCAATTTAGTAAGTCTCTTGAACATGAATGAATGTAATATTCTTCACAGAAGCTTCAACACTGCTCTCAGTCTCAGTCTAAACACATCAGATTAACATATTGTAATCTTTTATTGAACATGAATGAATGTAATATTCTTCACAGAAGTTTCAACACTGCTCTCAGTCTCAGTCTAAACACATCAGATTAACATATTGTAATCTTTTATAAGAACATCCTATATTCCAAACTTACTCCCTGCAGATAGATATTCCATGCCATCTTTCAATCCTATTGCCTTTTATTGTAGCCACACACACCTAGAAGATTTTGTACACTACAAGTATATTTGTTGATCCCTGAATTCCATATCGATATTATTTTACCTTTAGTTTTTTTTGCAAAAATCCTAATTGGAAAATTTAACTTTGGAAGAATCTCTAGAATTTAATAGATACTGTCATAAATTTGTAATCACACATCTTGCAACATTGCTAGTTTTTTCAAAGAAATATTTACTTGTAAAGGACACTAGCCAATGCACCACAGCTTGGAGGTACTATATCTCATTTTCATTATGATTCTAAAACATAGCTCCTTTTTTAGTTCTGGCTTATATAACCACATACCCCAATTCCATATAGCTAATAGCCCACCATCTAAATCACAGAACATGGCCTTCAATGATGCAACACAAATCAGACAAGCTTCTCTAATATGCAGCCTCAAGTTACTACTCCATAAAGCAATAAAGAACTCACTGACCTATCATACAATATCAAAAGCATTCAAGATATGAAAGTAAATGCATGTACTAATGTTAACATATTAATAGGGGGGAAAACAGATAGAATTCTGTTTACGAACCTGACTTGGAATCTGCCGTCCAAAAAAAGCAGAAGAATTAGACACATCCATATTGTATCCTGGTGGTGCATGGACATATATATTGAACAAATCCTCATGCCCTTCAAAAATCTTTCCCAAAGTGGTAGCAAGGGTAGAGGCCCCCTTGTCAAAAACATAAAAGCCAATTTAGGCACTCTCCTATAGCTAGAGGGATACCCTTCTTTCTTGGGCACCAAGGAAGCTCTCCAAAAAAGCTCATCATCGATCAAATTATGAGTCAGGTTAGGAGGATGTAGAAATGTCTCTAAATTCAAACAATTAATCACATGGCACTCTTGTATGGTTATTCCACAGTTATCATGTTCCTTTACTTCTTCTGGCACAGGGGCGCTTGATACATGGTTGCCAAACGAGTATAGCTCAGATTGAGGACTCAGATAAAGCCTACTAACATGAGAGCTTGTAGCCATACCAATAACAATACCTGCTACAAAAACAAGCAAGAATGAAAGAATTTGCGCCCATTTAAGCAAACCCACGTGCCTCTCTGCTTCGTCTTTGTCTGCTTTATTATGCCTACGCATCCCTTTGGCTCCAACCCCACAAAAGGAGAGAGATTCTCTATCTACGTTTCTTCTGAAGCGACTTAATCAGATCACACCGACAATGAAAAATACAAACCAAAAAACTTCTCTTTTTATCCCTGATATTCATTCATCAGCGTCTAGTACCTTACGATTTCGAGTCGTTCAAGAAATTCAGGAAGAACCCACCCAGGAACAAAGTCCGGTCAATGATCAGCCATTGGATGTCGAAACAATCGAAACCCTCCGACGAAATTAGCCTGCAATGAGGAATCCACCTTTCGAGTTGTAACGGCGAAAATGGATCCGAACGGCGACGAAAAATAGGCGATGAATCAGAAAAAGGGGGTAAGGCCGTAAGGGAGCATCGAAAAGGCACCAAAATGGGTTCAAGGGCGTTGCATGAATTAATTAAAAGTTAGAAAATCAGAACGCCAACGCGAGAGAGATTCGAAGTGGGGTAGTTGATGATGGTGACTGAAAGAAAGAGAATAAGGATAGGATCCAAATAACAACAATAAAAATAAGAGTAATAATGATTAAACAATAGACAAATTAGAAAAACAAGAATGTTTCTTTCGAAAGCAGTCGTCGTCGTCGGTGGTGACGTTGCTGTTTGAAATTTACATGATGGAACGATCTTGGTATTTATGGGTTTTGGAGATTAAAAAACACATTTCACGAACACCTTTTGCCCTATCGTTTCGCTTGCGTTCCGTCTGCTCTTTATTGTACGCGGCATGTCGAATTTCCTATAGGCCGCAAGTGTTAAAGAGTAAAATATTGTAACACCGTTGTGTTTTTTTCTTAATTACACCGACTGCCCATTTACTTTTGCGAAAATTATGTTTAGCTCCCAATCAAAAAAGTTCCATAGGGTTGTTAATAACAAGTGAAACGCCAATTATTAACAAGTGTATCAATTATATTAATAAATTGTAAGACTTTCCTAATACTCATTCTGGTTTTAATTATACATATTTGGGAGTTGACTTTGGTCATAATTATAGGATAACATTTTAATTTTTGTCAATTTTTTCTAAAATACCCCTATTTTATTCTCTCAAGTGTGTTGAGTTTTTGGTAAATACATGCGGTGGCGGATCTTTGATGAGGCGGGAGGGGGGGGGGACAGGCTCCCCAAGAAAAAAAATTGTTCAAAAAAATTAATCATGCAAATTAAATGTAGGAATGTAGGATCTTTTAGTTTAAGCAATAGAATATGAGAATTGTTTAACCAATTAATTAAATTTAATGGACGATGAGAAATTAAATGTGATTGATTCATTAATTATTCCAATTATGTCAAAGATAACTCACTTTGATAACGCGTCTATTATTCTTCCAATCTCCCTTCCCTTGATAACTCATTTGTAATTTTTTGGCTCTTGCTTGCTACAGGTAAATTCTCCCATCTTATTTCTTTGCTATGATTCAACTCCATATTTACTTGGGAAAATCCTATCTAAAGCTACTTAAAATAGAAAAATTCTAAATCGGGTTAATAAATTCAATAAATCTTTAATTGAGTCGTTAACCCAATTTAGGATTTTAAAATATGGGTAAAATAACTTTAATACCCTCTCCGCTCTCCTCATTAATGAGTTTTATTACTCCCTAACTTATGTTTTCCATGTATATATCAAAATTAATTTTAATACAATAAAATATGGTTCATTCAAATATATAAAGTATCATCATAAGAATAAAAACCTACAATATTTTCAGCAAAGAGTTCATTTTATTAACGTGAACAATTTTTTTAAAGAAAACTTATAATATATGTCACTATAAAAAGTACATATTTTGGTAAATTTTTATGAAATTTTAATTGTGTATTTTACATCTTTTTTCTGAAATACCATAAAAGTATATGAAATTTAAATGCCGCTTGTTAAAAAAGATAAATAATATTACTGATTTATATTAAAGAATTAAAAAATTAAAATTGAAATATTAACAACTAAATTACTATATAAAAACTCACATTTATGTGTTAAGGGAAATTATTCTAGTTTAGGTTAATATTGATAAAAATGACTTTTATTTCAATTCAATTTTGCAAAAGGTGGAGTTGGTATGGGATATGCTGTTTTTTTTTTTTTTTTGGTTTTATGAAAAAAACCTCACATTTATTTTTCTATCATTAATACAATTAATTGACTTTCAATTAAAAATTATTTAATTGATATCAATGATACTATTATGGCATGACATACTTAATTATTCTTGACTATCCTTTTAGGAAAAAAATATCATTTGATTTAGCATAGATTAATGTTGATATATAGAGATATAAAATCATAGAGCAATAATACTCTTTTAAGAGGGGAGAGAAGAAAGACTGACAGAAAAGACAGGAGGGAAATTAAAGTCATTTTACACAGATTTTGAAATCCTAAATTGGGTTAATGACTTAATTAATGATTTGTTGAATTTACTAACCCGATTTAGAATTTTTCTATTTTAAGTAGCTTTATATGGAATTTTCCCTATTTACTTTGTCTGGTCTTGATTCTTTTTCAATATAAGAAATTTCCTACTTTATTTCCTTCTTTCTTTTCATTCGTTGATTTTGTTTGCAGTCGGTGAGAAACGATAGTAATAGATATCTTTGTTGTCTTCATAACTCAAACTGAATTTGTCATTCCCCTGTATTTGGGTCCGGATCCTCTCCCTATCCATCCTCTACCCATCCCTCCTCATCCTTCATCCTGTCCGTCGAAATCTTGATCAAAGGGACCAGAATTATTTTTCAAAAACCACGCGCGGTTGGTTTTTGAAAAATGATTCTGGTCCCTTAGATCAAGATTTCAATGGTCAGGATGGAGGATGGGGAGGGATGGGCAGAGGATGGATGGAGAGAGAATCTGCTTCCCTTGTATTTGCCAGTCTATACTGAATATTAGATTTGGGAAAGAAATTAGAATTTTGAACCCTGATTAGACAAGTCTTTCTGATTAGCAATGTTGCATTATTAGGGGCCAAAATTCAAGAATCCATGATTTATTTTTCTCTATTTATATTTAGTATGATAATAGTTAATTATATTGTTTAAATTGTTTATAGGTTATAAAATCTAAGAATAGCTCGGTGATGAAGAATAAAAGTATAAAACAATTGATTCATTTTTCAAGAGGAAAGCTAGTTATCACATGGAGGAAGGTAACATAACTCTGAATATTTTAAACATGTTATAAAATCATAATTTTTTTAATTAGTTAATGAGTACACATTTGCCCCCCACATTTGCCCCCCCAAATATTTATCCCAAGATCACTTTGAGTACATGTATGTAAATGCGTAGACTCTTCCAATCATTAAAACTTTTAAATTGTTGGATTTTAATTTATTGATCAGCTAACGTTAATTTGCCAACACACACACACACACATATCTGTGTGTGTGTTGTATGCATGTATATATAAATGTGTCTACACACAAATATATATAGAACACACACATATGTGTGTGTTTATACATATATGTATATTTGTGTATATATGCATGCACCCACACACACACACACATACACCCACACAAACTAATTTAACTCATCTCTTTAATCTCCCCAAAATTAGTTAAATATGTCCTATAATTAGGACCGGAAGGAGTAACACACACAAACTAATTTAACTCATCTCCTTAATCTCCCCAAAATTGATTAAATATGTCCTATAATTAGGATCGGAGGGAGTATTATTTATCTTAGTTGAAACCTAAACGTGATTTCCCTTTTGTTACGGACTTAAATATGAGGCTCATCCAAGGTGTAGCCTAATAAGGGGCAATCTATGTGACACAGATACGGCGGCACAATGTTTGGGCTTGGAGGCACAAGAGACCCACAAGTCCAAACCCTAACCCTAAGGTACACTATTAATAAGAAGTAAACCCTAAGGTATGATATTCACTCATTCTCAATTTACTATTTAGCCGTCACTGTGCGCACACACTACCCTTTGAGGCGAAAGTCTCATACGTGCACAATGATCCATCACTCTCTTTGGTACTTGCCTGATAGATATCTTGTAGAGACACCTGATCCTATATCAATACACTAGTCCATCGGGCTAGACATCTGTGTTCTAATACAGAACACCTTTATTTTCCAACAAATGCACCAAAGTGTCTTAGGGTGTGTTTGGTTTGAGGGAAGAGGAGGGGAGGGAAAAAATCTTTTAGAAGAATATTGACCATTTTGCCATTAATGAGAGGAATATTCTTTTTTGGTGAGAGTATATTTTAGGAATATTGAAAATTATCTATAGGTAATTTTGTAAAGATGAGAGAAAAAATTTCTCTCAACTTTCCTTCCCACTCCCTCCTCTCTCCCCTTTCCTCAAACCAAACATACCCTTACACTCTTGCTGATTATTTAGCTAAGTCTTCTTATATCATAGAGGAGAATTTTTGTATCCTTTATCAACTTCCATCTCCTTTTATCAAGAGGAGATTGAGGTGCGAAGTTAATGACACAGTTGTTTTGATTATGTTTCTTTTGAAGCTATGGATATTAGTTTCTATTCAAGAAAAAAAAAAAAAAAAAACTCTTAAATCCAAACCGGAAAAATTATTCTAAAAATGAAATTCTTAAATGGGTTAAGGGGCAATTTTGCCTCTGAAGTTTTCACTGAGGGCCAATTTTGTGCCGTAAATATTTAGGGGGCGATTTCACTCTATCCGTTATCTCGATTAATTTTGATCATTAGTTGACCAAATATGCTGAGCTGACAATTCACATGTCATGAACGTCATTTTTATTAAAGTACAAATTTGCCCCAAAAGACCATGTATCTTCTACTTTATTTTTTTTAGAGTTAGATTTAAAATTTTCAAAGCAAATTTCTACCTAACAAAAATGACATTCATGATATATGAAATGTCACTTTAGTATATTTGGTCAACCAAAAGTCAAAATTAACGAGATAACGGCCAATGCAAAATTACTCCCTTTTTTAAACTTCCTGGGAAAATTTCCCCTTAACCCTTTTTAAATCAAAATTAATTTTAAAATACATTTCAATTTACTAACTACCTTTTATCATACTAAATCAATTTACCTTTGAAAACTTGGAAAAAGAAAGGAAAGAAAAAGAAACAAGATGGTTCTGTGAATTCCTCCTCGATTTGATGAGAAAGGGAATCAAAAAGGTCATTAACATTGTAGTCTTGAATTTGATCATGGGTGAATGATGATCATAAGCCTCATTGTTTAACAATTTACTGTGCATCATTTCCAGACTCTCATTGTTCTTGATCTTCGCAAACATCCGTCTCCATCTTCATTTTCATCACATTTTGGAATATATAAATTTTAGCCATTTAAAAAATAAAAAATAAATAATTTTTAATAAATGTGCTGAAAAATTAAAATTAAAAATTATAGTTTTAATATAATGAAAATTAACATATTTTATAATTTTCTTGCAAAATAATTGTTTGAATAATTTTGATGTCAAAGATGGGTATTATGGTTAAAATAAAGTTTAAGAGTAAAGCTTAACGGTTTTGGAAATCGATTTTAAATATATAAGAAATGTTCATGTGATGTACATTTTATTTTGCTTGATATTTCATTATTTATTACTTCTTTTTTTATAGGTGCGTTAAACAAAATGGAGAATTATGGATGGTAACTTAGAAAATAATTAGAGTGAAGATGATGTTTTAGATTATGCTGTTAATGTGTGTGCATTGATTAGTGAGTATACAGTGGCTTATTTGTTAAGGAGCCATGTAGAAAAAGTAAACAAACCGGTCATGCTTGGGGCACAAGAATTATGGCGAGGCATTCCATTCCGGGTCTGGATCCTCTCATTGGTATTTTCTCATTGTCCCTCATTAACTTTAAATCTGGACCATACATTTGATAAAATTGTCCACACCAACAATCTCATTAAATCAAATCAATGGCTTAGATTGGATGATGAGAGATGAGGAGAAAGTTTGCTAATAGAGAATCCTCTTCCATTCCACTCGGATCTACGAGAACTTCTCTGATGGAAAAACATGTATTCCATCAATATGCACTGAATTGATTGAATGAGGTCTACAAGCCATTAAACATATGAGGATTGAAGAAAATGTGGGAATGTTCTTATTATATGGGGTAGGGCATAGGGTAGGTAATAGGGTGATGCAAGGGAGATGTCGACACTCAGGAGGAGTACTTTCATAATACCTTGCTTGCTTGCAAACCTGTCCTTCAATTATATCAGGCCACAAGACCCTACGTTTTGTGAGATGCCATCAAAAATTAAAAAGGATTAATGATATTGGCCATTTTTTAAGAATGTTATAGGACCAACAGATGGAACTTGGGTCCCATGTGTGAAGTGGCGGAACTTAGGAGGAAAAATTTGGGGGGGCTAAATAGTGGTGGGAGAATTTAGGGGTTCGGGGGCGGCGCCGTCAAAAATTTTTTTAAAGGAAAGTTTTAAATTCATTAAAAATGAAAAGAATGAAAAAAAAAATTATAAAATCAAGTTAATTAACTTCATCTATAAGTGTAGTGTAGAATGGGTAAAAACATAGTAAGGATACACCACAAAAGTAAATTTCACTGATAAGCTAAAAATTTCAGGTAATTAGAATGAAACATAGAAAAGAATGACAAGATTAACATAAATCATACAAAACCCCACATGGAACAAAGATTGAATTATAGGCCTAAAATATAAAAAGAGGAAAAAATGTAAAAAAAAAAAAAAAAAAAAAAAAAAAAGAAGAAGTTGGGGGTCAAAGTTATATTCATTACTCTGCGGGGCCAAAGTTGTATTTTACACTAAAAAAGAAAAAGTTCCACTAAAAATTTTTAAATAATTTTTTTTTTTGTGGGGGGCTATGACCCCCCTTGTCATAGGGAAGTTCCGTCCCTGCATGTGTGGTCAGCTTGTTTGAATAACCACATTTTATTGTAAGAAAAAGGATATCCAACACAAAATATAATGACTATATGTGATTGAGACATGTGTTTTACTTTTTCATTACTTGGATGAAGAGGCACTGCTCATGATGCTCGTGTGTTTTATAACACTCTTACAATCCAGGTATAAATTTCCCACATCTACCTCGACGTTTGTTTTCTTCTCATATCTTAATATGGATATGTTTGATACAATTATCTTACACACACATTGTCATACCCCACCAAGATATCAACATTCATTAGAGTATTTACAGACAATTTAGTAGGCAAAACAACAATAGCACAATAAACTGATAAAAGCTCTTGATTACATTACAGGAATTCTCATAGGGTTATACACAATGGTTTTACAAATTACAAAATAATTCTACCATACAATCACATATAACCCACAACGAGTCTTGAACCAAACCAAAACCTTCAGTTGCTGATATCCGCCGCCTTGCCCCAGGAGCCACATCCAGTACTTTGTCCAATTCACATATAATAACAAGGGTTGAGATTCAAACGAATCCCGGGTAACAATTAATGTCACATAATATGTAGTACCCCAAATCCAACACCTAAAAACTTGGCTAAAATATTGAAAATACCTCCAACAAGGATGATCAACATCCAACTCATTAAATTGCATAACTATTTCAACTAAGATTCATAATACAACGTCAAAATAAATTTCCAAAATATTTCAGAGTTAACAACATTGCAAAAGTCTTAGGGTCATGGAAAATAAAAATAACATAATTTAAGCCATAGGAGTACAAAAGAGCCTTCAAAACTCACTTCATAGGTGTCTTCCCTTGCTTCCTACTATAATATTCACCTAAAAAATGTTAATATAGGATGAGATTTCACATCTCAGTAACTAAAATAAAGTATATTAAAATAAGCTTCCATTTATATAAAATATCATCACAAGGTAAACCAAACATCTTACAAAACCTCATCAGACTGATATGTCATTTCTGAAATTCAAAAAACTAAATTGTCATTTCTGAAATTCAGAGACAAAACCGTAATTTTCGTTGGGCACAAACTGAAATTTTCAGTTTTTATTATAATAATATTATAATACATATACATATAATGCAGTCCATAAAAAATAATTAATAATCATACACAATTCACAAGTATATGGAAGAATATTTAGAATTATAGCTCCCAAATAATCACCAAAAGTTACTACAAGGTTCCTCAAATAATTATCTCTATGTTTTCCTTCTCTCTTCTTTCTCACTTCTCTCTATTTTCTCACTCTCTCACTCTTATTGCATGAATACGCACCATAGAGAGCATATCTATAATGGTTGAGGAGGGATAATAGTTGAAGTGAATTTATTTCATCTCCTTCCCAAGTCATTTTTTTTTTTTTTTTTTTTTTTTTTTGGGGGGGGGGGGGGGGGAACCCCCCCCTTAACTATATAATTTGGGTGGCTTAGGCGCCCAAGTTATATATATATATTACTATAATATATTATAATATTAATAAATAATAATAATAAAATTATTATTTTAACTAACATTAGAAAGTTTTACTCCTATACTAAATATTCTTGGTAAATTAATTACCATAAATTAATCCATCATATTATAAGTGTAAATAAATTTCAGGATGTTATATAATATGTATGCACAATACATGGTAATCAACCAGCAACCAACCTTTCAGCATTCAGGAAATACTCATCAAATGTAGCCCCGACTAAAATAAAGATCACATAAACCACACCACAGTACCAGGTAATCGACTAGGCATTAACCCACATCAATTGAATGCTACTAGGTTTCTCCGCCCAAGGACCACTGGTCTATTAAGCCCTACTTCCTATTGCGTGTTCACAACACAAATCACAAATATTGTTCACACATGCATGTAATGTCACACATAGTATGTGAGAGAAGAGTTACCATCCACCTAGACGCTTTACCAATTCTGGAATTGGCTCCGAATCCTTCGGTTGTCCTAGGAAATTATCGGGTCCTATAAGTACACATTCACGGATGGCGGGTTAATACAGAATTTTTCAATTTTAATGACTAAACGTAGAAAATTCATAACTTGAGTTCTAGACCTCCGATTACCACATCCTAAGACTCATTTTAATGCTTATGAAGTATACTATTTTTTGACCAAGTTTCACAGAGAGACAAGGTCATTTGCTTAGTCAAAATCACGCTCAAAATAGGAACCCAAATTTTGAAAAACAGAGGTTCACAGTTTTCCTTGCCTATTTTTAAAAAATCATGATTAAATCGACACAAACCCTATTTTTTATACTAGTGTGCGCACAATGACTTCAAATCCATATGTGTGTGTGTGTATATATACATAAATGTTATTTTATCGCCCATTACCCAAGGCGTTGCTCAAATCCCTCTTCCCTTCTTGTACACATACATTAAATTCATTTTTGTACTAGTTGTGTATTCCTCTAGATTTCTTGGAGTATATTTTATTTATTCTTTAAAATCCCACCCTTCATTTTTTTTTTTCCAGTTTGTGTGAGTGTATATTTTGATATTTTTTTACAGCCCACTTTTTTTCTTTTTTTAATGAAAAGTGGAATCATTAATAACTCAAAAGATCATCTACAACATGAAAAAGTACAACCTACCATCCTTAATCAACTACCGCCTCTTGGTATGAAGTGGGTGGGTGATCAAGGACAGTGGCGGATCTTTGATGAGGCCGGGAAGGGCCATGGCCCCCCCCCCCCCAAAAAAAAAATTAATTGTACAAATTGAATGTGAGATCTTTTGGTTTAAGCCAGTGGCGGATCTTTGATAATGGCCACCCCAAAAAAAAGTAATCATGCAAATTGAATGTGAAAATGTGAGATCTTTTGATTTAAGCTACAGAATGTGGGAATTGTTCAACCAATTAATTAAATTTAATGGACAATGAGAAATTAAATGTGATTGATTGATTGATTAATTATTCCGATTATGTCAAAAATCCATCAGCATCACTCATCATTTTCAGCGTAAAGTTCAACATGCGCAAGCTAGATTCAACATGAAAGCTGGATAATCATACTCCTTTGGCCCCCAAATTTTTTTAAAAACATTTCCCCTTTTTTTCATCCCCCCCCCCCCGCAATCCCACTCACAGACGTTAGACATTAGGGCACGCTTCCATTATTCTCTCAATCTCCCTTGATAACTCAATAATGAGAACAAGAGCGAGGAACACACCTATTATTCTCCCATTCTCCATTGATAACTCATTTGTGATTTTTCGCCTCTTGCTCGCTATAGGTAAATTCTCCCATCTTATTTCTTTTCTCTGATTCAACTTCATATTTAATTTGTCTGGTATTGATTCTTTTTTAATATAAGAAATTTCATAATCGGTAAATCTCGTCGAAATCGTCGAGTTTGATAAATTATTTTTTTGCTCCTTTCTTTATTTCCTTCTTTGTTTTCATTATTTGACTTTGTTTGTTGTTGGTGAGAAATGATAGTAATAGATATATTTGTTATCTTCACAACTTAAACTTGATTTGTCACTCCCTTGTATTTGCCAGTCTATACCGAATATTACGATCTTGGGATAAATTTTTGGCCCCCCTAAATATTTATCCCAAGATCCGCCACTGATCAATGAGACAAAAGTTTCCTCCAATATTATGAGCTAGTTTAGATAAATGATTCACTAAACTATTATATTCCTTAAGAATATGACTAATAAAAACTTGCCAATTTTTTTATAACCACAACCTACCATCAAATATAATGTCCCTAAAGGGGTGAGAACCCCTAGTCAAAACATTAAGTGTGGGGTCTCTGATAACCCCTACTCGATTACATACATGTATGTATGTATGTACATTCCCAAACGCCCCGAGATTCACATCATTATGGGTATAATTAAAACTATCTATTTTGGTAAGTGACCGAGTAAGTGTATATAAAAGTATCTGTTTTTATAAGTTGCTCTCATGGTCTTTTTGTCCTTGCGTATATGTATGTGGATGTATATACTGGAACTCATTTCTTCTTCTTTCTATTTCACATTTTAAGAAGTGTGAAGGCAATCATTTCCAAACATAGGTAAGCCTTTGGCGTTATAAACGAAAGTAGTGTGTAGTCCAAACCTTTTAAACACATGAACCTCAACAAAAGCCATGAATTAAGGCTCCACTTCTTATTTCACTTGTTTTCTAAAAACAAAATGAATACCTGTAAGGAGAAAAGAAAGTTTCGAGTGGGAATCTGAACACCAGGAGAGATATCGGTATAGTAGTGAAAACATAGATTTTACCTGAAAACAGAAGGAGAATGAAAAATCGTAAAACGCAAAATCGTAACATAGTAAAATCACAAAAACTTAAAAGCATTTGGAAAATTAGTAAAATCGTTTTAATAAAAAAAATCGTAAAAACGTAAAATCGCAGTGATAAAATGAGTTTTTAACTACCATGACTCATCGGGATCCATTTTCATAGGTGCGTCCTTGAGTTTCATACTCTTCAAGTCATTGTTGACATCCATTTTCAATTGAGACCACCGTGTGTATTAAGCAAGCAGCGCTGAGGTGGACTCTTTGGCTCTTTTCACCCTTTCAAAGATATTGTGGATGAAGTGGTTTTTTACAGGAAAAATTATAATAAAGGATATAGGATAAAAAATATTCATTAAGAAAGACCATAGTAATTATTTTAAAGGACTATAAATTAAAATATTAAAATAGAAAGACTAAATTACCCTTATTCCTCTTCCTAGTCTTTGCCATTTCAACGATAAGGTTTTTCAATGCGGGGTTCTCGCTGATATGGAGCACAATGATTAAAGCACTATTCAAGAGTGATCCAAACACTATTCAAGTATTTCCTTTATGCACATAATGCAAAATCAGACTGGCACATGATGCTTATTGCTTCTTTATATTAGGCAGAAACAATATGTTGACTATGGAATACAATAACAAACATAAAAATATGCCTATTAAAGATTAGAAAAGAAACAAAGGAAATTAAGATAAACAAAAACAGAATGTTACTAGGGAGAACTTTGAGAGGTGAAGAATTGAGAGTCATACACTTAGATGCAAGCATCAACAAAAGCGAAAATGCTAATGCAGATTTCCCTACAAAAAGGTTCTCTCTTTGTGATACAATTTTACAGATTATTGTAGTGAAATCACTAGTCTGTTGAAGGCGAAGTCACATTGTTTTGCAAGAATGAGGTAATTTGAATTGGTATCTACTTGTTATTAATCATCCATTACTCAAAATCCTTAGTTAAAAAAAAAAAAATACTCCAGATTCGATTAAAGAGAAGATAGGAACTAAATGCAATTTAGTCTTTCTATTTTAATATTTTAATTTTCGGTCCTTCAAAATAATTATTATTTTTATGGTATTTCTTAATACATATTATTTATTCTAGCTCCTTTATTATAATTTTTCCTTTTTTATATATAGAGATGGACACATTGTATTCAGCCATCTCCAGACGGAAAACAATAGTTTTACTAATTATTTTGCTAAATATTCTCATAGTCAGGGAATTTTTGTATCTTTGATCAACAACCTCCTCCTAATCAGGAGGCGATCTTTAATAAAGAATTTTAGGTGTAGTAGCAACTTTTGATGTATTACTCATATGTTTGAGACTATAGATTCCGTTTTCTATTTTAATTTTTTTTTTAAAAAAAAAAAGTTAAGGTGCAAACATATATATGTGCCTTTTTCAAAAGTACACTCAACACAAAGAGTTTTTTTTTTAAAAAAAAAAAAAAATGTAAAAGTGACTATTTGGTTATAAAAGTAGAACAAAAATTCCATTAACAATTAATTTGATTTTTTTGTATTTTTAAAACTGATATGAACAATAACTTAGCTAAATTTCATCTTAATTGGCGGTGAAGAATGGGAAAAAATTACATAAAAGGGCCCAAATAGTTTTAAAATTATAGAAAAGAGCCCAAATAGTTTTGAAAATTATAGAAAGGCGAACAACGGTGAGGAGTTGGAGATGGGCAGCCCGATGGCGATAAGTAAGATTGGGATTGAGAGAGAAGGGGATGAGAGAGAGAAGGACCGAATTGTAATTTTCAAAATATCTATATCATTTTCTATAATTTTATCTAGTTCTTTATTGATAATATAGATAAAATTTAAATTTAGTCATCGTTCATACCAACCTTTAAAATACAAAAAAGTCAAACTAACGATAATGAATATTTTTGTTCCATAACCACATAATAAAAAATTAAAAAAAAAAAAAAAAAAAAAAAAAAAAAAAAACTAGTGTTGTGTTAAGTGCATTTTAGAAAACCCGTATTTTTGCACATTAACCAAAAAAAAAATAAATATTCCGCCCCGTTTATGGATCCTAAAACTCCAGAATAGCGAGGTTTGAAGTGAGAGTCAAATTCTTTTGACTATATGCTTTCTTCTTAATTTCTTAGCCCGAGCTTGAGGTATGAGATGATATTTGGCAGTCGAAATCTCAGTGCATATTTTGTAGCTTGGTCGAATTCAATCGCATTACGCCATCCGGTTTTCGCATTAATCGTGGCCTACTGCAAATACCGAAATTGACTGCCCAGAATTATTTATTCAAGGTCGCCAATGCATGGTTCGACTGGCAATCCCTCTAAAGCTTCCTAGCCTCAACTCAAACTTCCTCTCCAAGAAGCAGCAATGTCTCTCTCTCCTAAACCTATGTGCTTCCACTGAACAACTTTCTCAAATTCAAGCTCAATTACAAGTTTCTGGTCATTCCCAAGATCCTTTTTTGCTTAGAAAGCTCGTTTATTTTTACGCATTGTCTTCCTTCAAGAACTTGAACTATGCACGAACACTTGTTTACTGCTCTCCCAACTCGCCACCCGTTGCCTGGAATATGCTCATTAGGGGATATGCCTCCAGCCATTCCCCTTTTGAGTCCATTTGGGTATTCCATGAAATGCGGAATCGAGGAGTTACACGCACTAAGCTTACATTTCCCTTCCTTTTCAAGTCCTGCGCTATGGTTGTAGCACTTGGAGAAGGACGGCAAGTGCAGGCAGAAGTTGTCAAGTGTGGTTTAGATTCTGATGTTTATGTTCAGAATACTTTGATCAAACTTCTATGCTTCTTGTAAGAAAATTTTGGACGCTAAACAAGTGTTTGATGAAATGTCGGAGAGAACTGTTGTTTCATGGAATTCGGTTATAGATGCTTGTGTTGAGAACCTTTGGTTCAAAGATGGAGTTGGGTATTTTGTGCAAATGAGAGATTGTGGGTTTGAACCGGATGAAACCACCATGGTTGTCATGCTTTCTGCATGTGCTGAGTTAGGAAACTTGAGCCTTGGGCGATGGGTACATTCCCAAGTGATAGTGATTGGGATGGTGCTCAATTGTCAGTTAGGTACTGCTCTTGTTGACATGTATGCAAAGTCTGGAGCTGTAGGTTATGCTAAATTTGTATTTCATAGAATGGAAGAGAGAAATGTGTGGACATGGAGTGCAATGATTCTTGGACTAGCTCTTCATGGGTTTGCCGAGGAAGCCCTTGCACTTTTCGCCAAAATAAATGACCATCATATCATAACTCCAAATTATGTAACTTATCTTGGGGTTCTATGTGCTTGTAGTCATGCTGGGATGGTAAATGAAGGGTACCAATACTTTCAGGATATGGAACAAGTTCATGGGATCAAACCCATGATGATGCATTATGGAGCTATGGTTGATATCTTGTGTCGTGCTGGGCATCTCAAAGAAGCTTATGACTTCATACAGGGCATGCCCATTGCGCCAGACGCAATTGTATGGCGTACTTTGCTTAGTGCATGCACTATTCATGATGTTTATGACCATACAGGGATCGGGCATAAGGTGAGGAAGAGGGTGCTTCAATTGGAGCCTAGGCGGGGAGGGAATTTCGTTATTGTTGCAAACATGTTTGCTGAAGTAGGGATGTGGGAGAATGCATCAAATGCTAGGAAGGCTATGAAAGATAGGGGGATAAAGAAGATGGCTGGAGAGAGTTGTGTTGAGTTAGGTGGGTCCATGTATAGTTTCTTCTCAGGATATAATTCTCGACCAGAACTGATGATTGTGTATCTCCTACTAGATGGATTGGGTCTGCATTTGAAGATGGTTAACTGTTTGTAGCAGCAATAAGTTTGGATTAATACAACATTGATGTTTATCTAGTATATTTTTCATTGGAAATTAGCCAACTTTATCTTTTCTCTTCCATCCCTTGGCTAAACTCCTGATCTTTTTTTGTTGTAAAATTGGTCTTAATCATCAATATATCATTAATAACTCTTCCACTTTGGCCGGCTCAAAAATGGCTCATCTTTGACTCTAGAGTCTAGATGCATTTCACTGTTCACAAGTAACATGTGGCTTGGAGAAACAATTATTGGCCTTTGTGTCTCTCATCTCAGGCATACGGCTTCGTTAATGAGTGAGACATCTCATCCATGAAGGCTGTCAAAGCTGTTCCCTTTCTTGTGTCATCCTTCACATGTCAGACGAAATGAGTGCAGAGGTGAACTGTTGTGTCCCAAAATAAGGGAAGGAGTTACATAATGCTTCAGACTTATAACTGCTCAAATATAAAATTCAAACTCTCCTCAGATCTCATGTCCCTCCTCTCACTGAAGCATGAGAAGTTTTTATATCCTGCTAGAAATAGCATCCAAGTTGAAGCATGTGTGAGGGCGACTTGGTGATATGAATGGGGAAATAAATTTTCCATTTGTCAATATTTACACTGCTTTAATGAGGTTAGTTATTTTGTTGAAGCATTTTTTATACATTCAAGTCTGCGAAACAGAATAGGAAGTGCCTGCTGGTTTCATGTGGGTGAAGAAAGACATAGCACTTCTGTGTAAGTTCATGTTTATTTGAATGGTATACAGGGTGGTCAATATTTGCACTCCTTTGAATCCAAGCTGTTTCCATTTGCAAAAGCCTGTATATGGCCTAGCTTATTAAATCTGAGTCACTGAATGATAGTTTAAAAGCCCAAATTAGTCTCTCCCCGTGATATGAAATGTACACCTCAAAACACTTGGGCAGTATGGGGTATGAAAAGAAAGAGCAATAAAAGGACATTCTTTGTTTGTTTGTTTTAATTTATTTGGGCATTGCAAAGTAAGTGTTTGTGTTTTACTTTTTACCTCTAACAATATTTTTGAACCTTTTGTTTCCAAGTGGAACATATCTTCAGGATTCATTCAGGTCATGCATGGGGAACATTTCCTTCTCTTTATTGATAATTTTTCTGTCATTGCTCCATGTGTGTTGGACAAGAGCATCATACTACTTTGTCTGTTGTTTTGATATTGTAATTAACAATGAATGATTTCCTTTGTTGATGTAATATTAATGTTTGTAATTTTATAACCATTGAAGTGTTCTATATGATGCTCGCATGGGAATGATTTCCTTCATTCAGGTCATTGAAGTTTTCTAATTTTATAACCTTGTCTTCCATCGCATGGGAGTAAAAAACTAGTTTTATGTCAATAAACAGAAGTCTGAGTCATTATTTAAGTCAACTTCCTTTCACCATTCCACATGCCTATTCTTTTAAAAGCAAAAGAAAAAGGGGGGATTACTGTAGAGCCCAATAGTAGAAATAACTACCAAAAAGTCCCTTGGATTGTTAAAATAAATTACAAGTCCCAAGCGACCTGGGGTTAATAAATTGTATTTGTGAAATTATCTCCTTGCCTTTGTAAATAATGCTGAAAGCTCTTGCAGTCTCCCATTCAAAGCCACACTCTCCCACTCTCATCACTAAACTGTCGAACTGCTTCCTCTACTCATTGGAAGCGAAATCTGTTGAAGCTCTATGTCACTGACATTGTCAATCCGTGCTCGCCTGATCGTGAATCTCTGTCAATCGTCTTTTTTCCTTCTCACGCTCTTCATCTCCATCTTGCCTTCTCTCTGCCGCCACCTTCAAGTGTTTGGTCTTCATCTGCAATCTCCCTCTTCGTGTTACTTCTTCCAGGTAGGCTCTCCCTTCTTCATAATTTTGATATAAAATCTTTGAATATAAGATCGGACTTAACCTCTGTCATTATGTCTGTGATGCGTTTTTCTTCAACCCATAACTTATAGCCTGGAAGAAAAGGAACCTAATGTGAGCTGGTTTTAGCTGGGGGAAAATAATGATTGCTTTGTAACTTGGGTTTTTATGTATATTTATTTTCCATAAATGTGAAAATGGTTTGACCTACTCTGGTTTGTTAGTTGCACCAACTCTGGTTTGTTAGTTATTTCACAGGCTGTAATTGCAAAACAGATGTTATTTTTATTCTGTCATAGCCTCACAGGGAAAATGGTTTATAACTCTGGTTTAGACACTCGGCAAATGTTGTAATTGGGCTGAAATTGAGTGTAGTACCATGGGTGTGTGACAATTTATTGAAACAAAACAAAGGCACTAATAAGTGTTTGTTTCACTAATTGCTTTTCCTCAGTTATCTGTTCATTGTTGCACCTTTTGTTGCCTTTTTTTTTTTTGGAAATAATTTTCATTTTCATTATTTTTTGGGGGTCAAAGTTCATTTTCATTATTTGGAAGATTATAAATTGCAAAAGTGTTATCATTGTCATTCTTCAGTGGCTTGGATGAGTTGTCTGAATCAATTGGCTTACTCAGGACAATAATGTTTCAAAAGATATGCTATTTTGAATTGCACAACTTCCATGGCTATTTTCTGTCAAGAGATATGCTATGGTTATACCATTGTATGATTTAATTACGCGACCTATATGTTTTTTGATAAATTAATTTGCTGATATTAGACTGAATACTTATTTCCAGTAACTATTTTATAAGCGGCAAATCAAAGGATATTCCAAATTTTATCAGCTAAAGAAACCTCAAATCAATTAATGGTCCATTAAACAGAAAACTGAAGTCTTAGAGAAAACCCTGATTATTCTGGTCATCAATCCCAACTCCTTTTTATTAGATAAAGAAATCTTATGCTGGGTAATGTTCATCTAATAAGTTACTACAGACTTTGTTCAGCTCGTGATTTAAGAGAAAGTACTTTGTGCTTCTCCATTATATATGTCTGTTACCAATGTCTTTCTGTATTACAGGTGAGAGTATTTTATGCTGTAAGACTCTTTGTATGTATTCTCTTTCGTTCTTGTCTCCATGAAATTCAAAGACGCAGAGGTACGAGCCTATAGAACAGATCATGTTCACATAAGGTCGTTTTCTAAGTATTCTCTTTGTTACCACGTAAACCATACTTGTAGTAGCTCTTTCAACAAAAGATGGAGAATGACTTGCTTCATCCATGCTTGCAATGCTTTGCTTAACCAGTGGCTGTTTTTTTTGCTAGCACAAGTAAGTGAGATTTTGCTTTACACTATAAAAAACTTTATTCTCTTTGTTCTTTCATCATCATGAATAGAGCTGTCTTTGGTGATAGCCCTACTTTTAGACATGCATTTTTTTTTCAGGAACAGAAAATCTGTAAAATGGACAAATTGTGACCTGATTTTTCGCATTGAAGAATAATTATAAGAGTCCAAAAAGTCAGATTGCTGGCTAGATTTGACTAACATTTATCTTATGTTAATTGTTTCTCATTTTCTGGTTTCTTGCCAAGCTCATTCTCTCTGTACGCCATCTCCCTTGCATCAGGTTTATTTCTTCTTGATAAACCTGCTGCAGCAGTTGCTGTTTTTGCTACTAGTTTAATACTTGGCTGGCCACTCTCAATCTTGGCTTTTCTTCTGTCGACAATTTCCTCTTTATTAAGAAAGTTCAAGCCAGCATTTATTGTTGGGGCTGTGACCTCTGACCTCAATTATTCTTCTGGTAAGTTAACTTAGTAATTTGAATGCCATCTAATGATTTATATATTGTTATCTTCATCATGTTGTGTTATTAAGTTATGTTTGGTTAATATAATGTAATTTTTTCCAGGCGTCATCAATACTTATAGACTTCTACGTGAGGTGGTGAAAATCATTTATATGGGAGCGAGGGACCTTTATATTTTAGTAACATCCTTTGACATTTTAGTTCTCAAAATGTATCTTCTTTATTCCGACATGAGATGTTGATGAATATTGAAATAAATAATAATGCAATTGCTTCTTTGTTGTGATAAATAATAGGCTAAAGTATCTTTTATCCTTTAAGTTTAGATCAAGATCATTTTAGTTAACTTTAAGTTTATAAAGACACTTTTAGTCGTTAAATCTTAACACCGTTAAAGTTATTAACGGAAAATCTTGACTCAATGAAAATTAAGTGGTGACAGTAAATAATTGTGAAGCAAGCTGGACTTCTTCTATAATTAATTTTAATCCTACAAAGCAATTACTTAATTTACATTATTTTATTTTTTAAATATAAATTATTTTAAACAATTTCTTAATCCATTTTCTCTTCTTTCTTCACTGGGAACCCTAGCCGTAACCAATAACCCCTCGTCATCTGCATCCTCTTCATCATTCATCAATGAAATTTTCTTGTTCTAATTCTGGGTTACAACTCTACACAGAATTATTGTTGGATTGAGCCCATTATCAATTCCTTTGCCATCAGACGCCTACCATTTCCCTCCTTACGATTCCATAAATACCAAACACACCACAGACGCCTACCATTTTTGCTTCATAACATCTTTCTGTTCAAAGGAATCCATTGATAGACATTTTGAGTCCTTTGGCTCGTAATTGTGAATTTTTATTTTTTTCTTTTTTTAAGAAATCCAGTTAAGACGGCGACCGCGAATTCAAAGAGCAAACAACCAAAAGCCCTACAGAATCTCATACCCACAATAACCCAATTTCGAGCTTTATCTCACCAATGACAACTTCTTCTGTTCCTCTTAATCTATTTGAGATTTTCCGGTTTCAAACCTTCCTCCATTTTCTCTGTGGTTGTTTCCTCTTAGGGTTCGGACTGCAATTTCCTGGCGTCCCCTAGGTTTTCGAATCACCATCGTTGGGCCTTTAGAAATGGGAGGGTGTTGCAGTTGTGAGATTTCTTGTGGAGGCAAGATGATTACTCACATGGATGATCGACAATATGGTCGCCCAGATCGCGATGATATTGCTTATGGAGATTCCGAAGCTCGAATCAGATTGAGAGGTTCCTCTAAGTTTATATCAATGTATTGCCAACAAGGAAGTAAGGAGATTCCGATAAAGAAAGAAGAGAGAAATGAATTAAGAAATTGATTAAAATATTTATTTAAAAAATAAAATAATGTAAATTAAGTAATTGCTCTGTAGGATTAAAATTAAATCATAGAAGTCTAGCTTGCTTCGTCAGCATTGTATTGTCATCACCTAATTTTGCTAAGTTCGTATTTTCCATTAATATCTTTAATGGTGTTAAGATTTAAGGATTAAAAATGTATTTTATAAACTTAGACTAAAATGATATCTTATATAAATTTAAAGACTAAAAGATACTTTAACCTAAATAATATGTTTTATCACTTACACTTTGTTCTTCCCCTCAGAAACAACTCAAACAAATTAAGGATAAATGTCAACATCAACGGATTTTGATGAATTTGATTTAATTTAATTTTGTAAAAAGAGGAAGTTCCCAACAAATATACAAATTGATATTGATAGAGAAAAAGCATTTATGCAAAAAATCAAATTTTTTATTAATGAACTTGAGAGATTTAATGTTTTTATCATGATTTTTTTAGATAAGGTATAAAATTCACCAATTTCTGAACATGGTAAGAGGATTTTGTTATCAGATAAAATGGTAAATGTTGCAATTTAGTCATGTAATACTAATGAAAAAAGATTTCAATCAATCATCAATCAAATCATCAACTTTATATTAGAAATCTTATAATACCCAGTTAGTTCTAACTCAAACGGGTGGGATATTAGGCTCTGAATATAAAAATGGAAGCAAAATTGAATTTGAAATTATACGTTGAATAATGAATTATATTAATGTGGTCTAAGCATGCTAAGGAACTTCACATTCCATGATTGTAGGGATCTCCATAAATTATATTAATAATTAGGTTATTAGTGCAATAATTTTTAAAAAAATATATCTTGATAATAATAATTTGATTTTCAAATAGTGATTCCCAGTTTTTATTGGGATGAGCAAATTATGTTTTCCATCAATGGTAATAATACCGCAAAGGTGAAAAATAAAATTTTTGAATATTGATTACTAATTTGGATTTAATACCTTAATAATTACAATTAGGGTATTAACTGAGAAATTAAAAACATTTCAAAATAATATTGTTGACTTTAAAAATAAATTGGCTTTTGACTTTCCTGAATGATAATAATTATGGCATGAGCAACCAATTAGACGTCACTTTAAAAAAATTCAAATTATTTGGCATTTTTACATGCCTACTATACACAGTTAAATAAATATAAAATTTTTAGAAATTATCATATCAATAAATATTCCCCCTAAATAATTATAAATATCAAAACTTTAAAATATTAGATAAATAAATATACTTATAAATTCTTATAAATATATTTTAAAATAAATTTTTAAAAATTTAGGGAGAATATATGAATAAATTGAATAAATTTAAATTTTTTATAGATATGATATAATATCTCCAAGATCCATTACGCTTATTTATGAGGATAAAAAATATTCTTTTTGCAAAATTTACTCACATTCTTTATACATTGTAAGAAATAAAATCTACTTATATTATTTTTATTTGGTTGAAAATATAGAATGAAGGGAAATTGGAAAAAGTTAAGAGGGGGAAAGAGTAATGTTATTAGTTGTATTTCTCCCCAAAAATAAAAAGGGAAACGGGTGTATTTTTCTGTAATTTTCACTAAAAAACAAAAAAGAAAGAATAGACTAGGCTTTAGCCAAGTAGACGTAGGCTGCGATGGAAATTGAAAGCCTAAACCTAGATCTGAGCCTTATGTAAGTTTTTTTTAGGCTTGAGCCTGAACTTTCAAAATGTCTAATAAGGCCTGAAGCCTATGCATTTAAGTTTATATATAATCCATCAAGCCCATTTAAATGCCTGCTTTATGTCTTAAAAGTTTAGAAACTTATGCTCATATGAAATAAAACAGTTAATGAGAAGGGGAAAAAAAAAAACTCTGTTGGCAACAATTGTCGAGTAAGTAGGAAGAAGAAAAAATTAATCATCTGCTGACTAAGGAGATATATTTTTCAAAATCGGTAAGCAAGACAAATGACATGTTAAACTAGATTTTACCTCTTGTTTTCCCTACGGAAAAAATGAGACAAATTTCTCCTATTGGGATCATTTTATTTGGGCATCACTTAAATAAACTTATTGTAATTTTTATGTTGCATCAAATGACATAAATCAAGGGAAAGATAGTGAGCTAGATTGCCATCTCGAGCGATAAAAAGAAGAGAAGTAGATATGATCAAATGATGAATGAAAAGGTTAAGCTCATAAATAAATGATGAAATTTGAAACTTAGGGTTAAAAATAATTTATTAATTTACAAAATTAATTTAGATTAAATTATATATAATTATGTATAATAATAAATTTTCTTTAAAAAAAAGAAAAAGAAAAAACTGAATAGGACAATTCTACAGCTCGGCCTTATAAAAATAGGTCTAACCTTGTTTATCTAAAGAGGCTAGGTTAGACTTTAAATAGGCTAGGCCAAACTTCTAATAGGGGCTAAGCTTATTTCCATCCCCTTGTTGTTAGACCTATAAGGCATAAAAAATTGGAACTTCATTTCAGGTTGAACAACTTCCGTTGTATTTCAAACTTCCTCTCACGCTGAACCGAGTTTGAGTGTAGTATGAGGAAATATTTTTCATCTTTGTAGTATTTGAGGTAAAAATGCCTCATTACTTTTCTATAGCTTTTTGGAGATATATAAAAATAATTTTATGGAATATTATCAATTAGTATATTAATGGGATAATAATATGACATTAACTCTTATTTTAACTTTTTGATGATAATAAGATATTAATTGAGATATTGATAACTTTAAAATTAAATTTTCTTTTGATTTTTTTTAAATGATACTTAACTTCATAAGCAACCAATTAGATTCTAAAGTATAAATTCATAATTTTTTAAATGAATAGAGATTCTTACTCAATTTTATTCTTATACATCTAAATCAAACAAATAATGATTTGCATCTCCCATCATCTTGAGCAATACTTGTCGTGCAACACACAGGAAATATAGCTTGTTGGATTAGGTTAGAAACATGGTAGAATATAATCATATTCTTTTGACAACTGAAATCCAAGATTTTAGAATCTCTTGATTGTTCTATCGATTTTATCCTTAAATGAATATGAAAAGATGAGAGTAATAAAACCAATTGTGTTCATCATGCTACGTTGTAATAAAATCTTTTGCAATGACATTTTACAATTAAATTGGAAACTAAATCTATTAACGAATACCCTTTCCATACATGCTCATTTTTGCCTTCTAGATAGAAGAGAAGAAAAAATTTAGGAAATAAAAAGATTATGACGAAAAAACCGTATTTGCCTTCTAGTTGAAAGGGAATAAAATGTTCACGGAATGAAAAGAGTAAGTGGAAGACCACCATTATTTATAACTCTCTTCATACAATATTTGTATGAGCAAACCACCCGCCCTGCATACAAGTGGGAGGGAGATCAATGGACTTATCGGAGGGGAGTTTCCATATCTACCGCCATAATGATTACTTAAATGGCATACATGGTATTGTTAAATTATTAATCAATATATACCTCTAAACCTCCTAGCCATTCAACCATTGGTCCATTTGTACTACCTACATGTCGATTCCCAGTCCTATCATTGGATCTGATTTGGAAATTCTCCCATCATTGTACATGTGTTCGCATACGTGGCTGCATTTATAAGATAATCTACTGTTCACATAGCAATTCAACCAGACTTTGAAAGTCATTGGGTATTACAGGCGACGCTGCAACTGTTATATTCAATTAGCGTGTAATTCCGATGATTCATGCGTTGTCCCTATGCATTGACACTGCTGTATGTCCTCTTTTTTTTTTTTTTTTCAATGTTCATGCATAAGTTATACCCGTGGTCGCAGTAAATGTTTTGCAACAACTGTTTGTATTTCCCATGCATTAGCATCTTCTCTGTGTGAGCATTGGCCAAATTAATCGGCAACGCCTTAAATCTTTGCAGTAAATGTTTTGTAGCATTTAGGAAGGAGCTGCACTGGCTTTTAAACATCTTTAGCAAACTAGTGTCGTTCTAAGATGGAGCACACGTGAAGAGCTTCGACAGACTGGAGTTTGAGATTAAACGGAGAGAGAGCTTGAGAGGGAAGGGAAGAAGACGGAGAACCACCATCGTCGTCTATCCATTCTTTGGACCTTCTTCCCCCAACCTTCACAGTCGCGACGGGAAGCTTGGTAAGTGTTAGACAGCTTGATTCGTAAGGTAATTTCATTAAAAGATCATAATGCCCTATCTAATTCAAAAAATGAATATTTTAACCGTTATAATTTTAACTCTAATACTCTCTTTAAAACATTGAGATTTCGACTTTTAGTCAACTTACAACTACATTTAAGGTAATTTCTAACAATTTCTCTATAACCCTAATTCTGCATGATGTATATTGGGATTTCGACTTTTAGTCAACTTAGAGCTTGTAGTTAGGGCTGATTAGTGTATCCTTATCAGGAGGGAGAGGAATGCCAGGACCCACTACTGTTTTTGGCAATGGTATCTTGTTGCAGCAGCGTGCCAACTCCAGAAGCACCTATCAAGATGTCACATCATCAAACATTTTATCCTTTTGGGGGAAAAACAAAATTATTGCTTGAATATATTGCATGATAGAACCAGAGTAAGTTCATGATATATTTACTATCAAGCATTCTTTGTTGAGACCAGAAATATTCTCTTCTGACAATAGAGACTTATCTCACTTCGAGTACCAAAGGCAAAAAGTAGACTCATCCCAACTAAGTTTGCTTCAAACACAAATTAGTAACCAAATCCTTAACAATTTGTTCAAGGGACAAAAACCCCTACCACACATATCAACCTGTATTGGTGGTTACTGTCGGATATTCTAATAAAATTATTACACATGAACATCTGCGACAACTCTAGCTTTATGCCCCCTGGACAGGGTTCCGACCAATAGCAAATTAGCAATGCCCAAGCAATTAACAGCAGAAAATTTAGTTAGTCGATGCATCAGCTAGCTAGGTACAATCATTTCTAAAAGGTTGTGGAACAACGAAATCAGGAAAAGATGATATATCACAGGCAAGATTTTCTGGAATCCAGTAGAATAATTTAAATTTGACACTTCTATGTAAAAAAGTTCCGCTCCAAGCTTAGTGGAGAAGCAAAAATGCAACTGCGCAAAAGTTTATTTGTGGACTGGTAGGATTCTGAGTCCAACATCAGCACAATAATATAGAATGAAGGGAAAATGGAAAAAGTTCAGAGAGAGTCGCTATTAGTTGAATTTCTTCCAAAAATAAAAAAGAGAAATAAAATGGGGTGTTTTGTGTAATTTACACTAAAAAAACAAAAAAAAAGAAATAGATGGCTGTCAGACGTGTGAAAATTGGAACTTCATTTCATTTCAGGCGGAACAACTTCCATTGTATTTCAAACTTCTTCTCACGCTGAACGAGTTTTTTTTTTGAAAAGTACAGGCAAGCTAAAGCTTGGGTGATGCCATGACCATCAAGTCCTTAATACATCATACTAGCAGAAAACTAACAAAAGCAACCTAACCGGTCTCTAGAAAACATTTCTAAACATCCCCTGGGGATAGACGGGACAAGGATCATATCGGCGTCGCCCGATAACATCGTGGCCTTGCTTGGCCATATAATCGCCGCATGAGATGTTGCTTCTAGGAGTGTAGTGGAGCTTCACATTCCAATCTCTGAAAAGCAAATCTCTAATCTCCCCAATAACTGCTCTGAGGGGATGGTCCGCATAATAATCTCGCATGAGGATGTTTACAGCGTCCAGTGAATCTGAATAAATGATAGCTCTCTGTAAACCCATCTGGATGGCCAGCTTCAATCCTAGCATGATGGCATATAACTCTGCTTCAATCACTGTGTGTAGGCCAAGTGATTTATGGAATCCCATCGCCCAATGCCCCGAGAATCTCCCATGACGCCTCCACAAGCCGCGATGTTGGGAGCGTACAGAAGCGTCAACGTCAATACGGATCACGTTTGCTGGAGGAGGAGTCCAAGCTTTCTCTACTTCCCTGCCAATATTAAAAATTTGATGCATCAGTGTTTGATTAGATGTACTTTCCATGATAAGGTAATTACAGGTGTGGAGCATCTCCCTGGTATTTGTATTTTCGCCTTGGAAGAGAAATTTGCATCTGGTCGTCCAAAGGATCCAGCATGCCACGGCGAAGGTTTTACGCCAAGGGAAATTTTGAAAGCGTCCTTTTCCCAGTTGCGATTCATGTTCCGTTAAGCCAAGTCTGCAAGTTTCCTGCAAAAAACTGAGAAAGATAGTTAGGCATCAAAAGTTGTTTCCACAAGTCTCTTGCTCTCTCACAGTCCCTGATAACGTGAATCACACTTTCCTCATTATTACAGTGAAAGGGGCAAAGATTCCCATTTGAGATGCCAATTCTGGCTCGAAGAGAATTGGTAACAAGTCTTTCGTGGCCAACTTGCCACATGAACATTTTAATTTTCTCAGGGAGTTTCCATTTCCACATTTGGGACCGTAAGGATTGAGTACTAGTCGATCCCCCGAGAGATATATGTGTAAGCGATTTAACGAGAAAGGATCCATCTTTAGCAGCTCGCCAAGTAAAACTGTCAGAAGGCTATTAGAAGGGGGATGCATTTTGGAAATAGAATTTATGATCATAGGAGGTAAAATGCCCCACCATCTGTTAACATTCCATCTACCATTACTTAACATGTGATCCCTAACCATGTCATCAACATTAATCAAGGACGGGTCACTGACAAAGCTTATGAGAGGGCGGTCAGCGGAAGCCCGGTGGTCCCCCGAATTTTGTATCACTACCATTATTAACCTTTCTTCCAATACCAGCCCGGAATTTATCCCGGACCTCGACCACCGCCTTCCCGGATAGAGGAAGAGTTCCTCTTTTTAGATACTTTAGGGATTGCGGACTGACCACAATTATATTTGGACCAAAGACAACGAGCCCATAACGATTCTTTTTTTGTCAGGATGTTCCAACAGATTTTCATAATGAAAGCTTTATTTTGGCGACGTAGATTTTTGAAGCCAAGACCACCACCTTCTTAGCTTTAGTCACTTTGTCCCAAGCAATGACGTGCATCTTTTTGATGTCTTCATCCTGGGACCAAAGGAAATTCCTCGAGATCTTATCGAGCTCATTGATAATACAAATAGGGAGGAGGGTTGATTGCATCTGATAGCTGGGCAAAGAGGATAGGACTGATTTGATCAGGACGGTGCGACCAGCCATAGTTAAGAGCTTGCTCTTCCAAGTAGAGAGTCTATCTCGGGTTTTTTGAACAATATGGTGATATGTGGCTTTAGTAACCCTCTTGTGAATGATTGGCACCCCCAAATATTTTCCCAGGTCATGTGTTATACCGATGCCAAGAAGTTGACTCAATTCAAGAGCTCCGTTGAAGTTGACATTTCTGGAGCAAAACATACGAGATTTGGCTCGGTTGATTCTATGCCCAGAGACTTCACAGAAGCTTCTCATCACATTGCGAACCTCATCCATCCGGTCGTCAGGAGGCTTCATGAAAAGAATGAGATCATCGGCGAAAAAAGATGGGAGATAGCGGGGCTTCCTCTCTTAAAGGTGAATGGTTTCCAACGTCGGGCCTCACATTCAGCTTTGATGAAGTGACCCAGTCTTTCGATGCATAGAACAAAAATGTACGGGCTTAAAGGGTCCCCCTGTCTAACGCCCCGAGTGTAGCATTTGAGGAAATATTTTTCAATCTTATAGCATTTTGGTGATTTATTTTACTGTGTATAGCAGGTAGATAAAAATGCCTCATTATTTTTCAAAGGCATTATAGCTTTTTGGATATATATAAAAATAAGTTTATGGAAAATCCATTACTATATTAGCGGGATAATAATATGACATTAACTCTTATTTTAACCTTTAATGATAATTAGATATTAATTGAGATATTGATAACTTTAAAATTAAATTTTCCTTTAATTTTTTTAAAAATAGTAATTAACTTCATAAACAACCAATTAGATTCTAAAGAATAAATTCATAATTTTCTAAATGAATGGAGATTTTTACTAAATTTTGTTCTTATACGTCTAAATCAAATAAATAATGTTCTGATATGTCTCATCTTGAGCAATACTCCTCGTGCAAAGCATGAGACGATTTAGAATCTCTCGAGAGTAATAAAACCACCTGTGTTCATCATGCCACATTGTGATATCTTGAATAATGCTCCACGTGCAATGCATGGGAAGATTTAGAATCTCTCGAGAGTAATAAAACCAAATGTGTTCATCATGCCACATTGTAATATAATGTTCTAACATGACATCTTACAAGTAAATTGGAAACTAAATCTATTAACGAATCCCCTTTCCATACATGCTCATCTTTGCCTTCTAAAAAACCGTATTTGCCTTCTAGTTTGAAGGGATGAAAATGTTCACGGAATGAAAAGACTAAGTAGAAGAAAACCATTATTTATAGCTTTCCTCACACAATATTTGTATGAGCAAACCACCCACCCTACATAACAAGTGGGAGGGAGATCAAAGGACTTGTGGCAGGGGAGTTTCCAAATCTACCTATAATGATTATTTAAATGGCATACATAGTATTATTAAATTATTAACTGTATCCAAATGTGAAATAAAATGTAGGATTTTAAATTTAAACTAATTTTCACCCCCAAAAAGTATAAGATAAGGGAAAATCCCAATTAAATCCTTTTAAAATGATAAAATTTAAATTCAAGTCTACAATTTCAATAAATTCTTAATTAGGCCGTGAGGCCTATTTAGAGATTTTAGAATGTTGTTAAAAGATCATAATGCCCCTATCTAGTTAGAAAATGAATATTTTTAACCATTATACTTTTAACTCTAATACTCCCTTTAAAACATTGAGATCTCAACTTTTAGTCAACTTACAACAACATTGAAGGGTGATTTCTAACAATTTCTCTTTAACGCTAATGTTGAATGATGTATACGGATGTATGTTGTACTATTAGCAACTACATACTAAGTAGGGGTGGAAATAGGTCAGGCCCCTATCAGACGTCCTACAGCCTAGCTTGTTTAGGGGCTGAAAATGGTGCTGCACACGCTTTGTTTTGTTAAAAGGTCGGGCCAAGGCCTATTTAAAGGCCTAAATGTGTAAATAGGCGGACCTATTTAGTTAAAGCCTGGCTGTAAGCCTTCGGGCCTGGCTCTGTTTACACATCAAATAAATATAATTATATTTATAAAATATAAATAATATAATATTTATTGTTATTATTCTTATATTCTACTAAAGGCCTACATTTATATAGTTTTTTTATAGGCTCAAAGTGTACAAAGCCTTTTTATGGCCTCTAAGGCCTACAATATGAGGCCTTTTTAAAGGCCTACATTGTAAGTAGACCTTTAAAAAGGCTTCAGGCCCTACCAGACCTTATGAAGGCTCAAGCTTGAGCCTTAAAAAAAGCCTACATTCAGGCTCAGGCCCAGGCTCGGGCCTTCCACCCCCATTACGTGCTCGGACTGTTTAGATAAAAATCCGGCTTGGCATATTTCCATCCCTAATACTAAGTAATCATAACTAGACCAGCTAGTTAGGCCCATAAACCGGTGAACCGGTCAGGTTTAGGCTTTAACCCGGTTCACCTTTTTTTAAAAAAAAATCAATTGTTTTCAGAATTTTATATAATAACCTTGAAATCTTCACTTTCTCATATGTTTGGTCTCAAGTTAGCTCCGGTCTAACCCACCGACTCTTCTCCCAGTATCCCGACCAGTTTAGTGGCTGATCCGAATTTAATAACCTGACTTATATATGAAAAAAAAAGGGCGGAAGAGATGGTACCGAGGACTTAAAGGTCTGGTAGGCCTCTTTGATTTTTAAACAATAAGAGTGGTATATAGCTTGTCCATGAATATATGATATTTCCTACCTTCTTCATCTTCTTTCTCTGGAAATCGCATCAGTCATAGCAGCTACATCCTTGGACAGCACTGATTCAAGTGGATACGATTAGCCTACCAAAACGTAAAGACACCATCACAACACAATTTTGAGTTCCAAATTCCGTTTACTCTTTTTTTCTCTGACCATCGTCCAACAGCCCCAAATCCTCTTACCCTTTTCTTTTTTTCCCAGATGATTCAGTTTGCCGAGAACATTGTGATGTGGACGCGTTCATTCATCATTTTAAATGTTAAGGACATTTTGGTTTTTTAACAACATTCTAGAAATCTAATTAGGCCTTATGGCTTGTTAGCAATTTGTTAAAAGTGTAAGCCTAAATTTAAATTTTTCTCTTTTGGAAATATTTAATTAAGATTCTCCCATAAGATAAAGATAAATTACTGTTTAAAAATATATTTTATAACGTCAAAATTTAATCAAACGTTCTAAATGTGTTTATCATTTTTTAATTACTAAAATAAATTTAAATTATTCTATAATAAAATTAACTACATTTCTGCATCTTTAATTATAAGAAACTCAATCTGAAAAAAAGAAATTGATGACTAAATAAAAAACCCTTACTCGTCAGAAAAAAATTAACTTGACATATTTGCAACGCAAGGAGAGAGAAAAAGCCAGACGAATAGAGGGAACACATAAAAAATTGTTCTTTATATTTTTTCTGTATTATCATTTTGGTCATTATAAAAGAAATGTACATAGTCTTTTTTTCTTTTTAATTTACACTACTTGCAAACAATACGCTCAAATCTTCATTAGTGATTGTGATCTCACACGGCAACAAAAGTAGAAGTTGTTTATATATTGATAATCCCCTAGTTAATCCCTTATCCTTAGGCATTCGTTTACTTGAGAACCTTGAATATCCCTTCATTATGCCATGCCCATTGTAAATTGATTTTATTAGTCTACGAGTACTATATATTAAAGAGATTCTTACTAAATTTTGTTCTTATACACCTTTTATGTCTCATCTTGAGCAATACTCCTTGTGCAACGCATTGGATTAGAAATACGGTAGAATATAATCATATTCTTTCGATAACTAAAATCCAAGATTTTAGAATCTCTGGTTTGTTCTATCAGTTTCATGCTTAAATAAATACGAAAAGATGAGAGTAATAAAACCAACTATGTCTTCATCATGCCACATTGTGATATAATGTTTTACGATGGCATTTTATAAGTTAATTGGAAACTAAATCTATCAACGAATACCCCTTCCATACATACTACCGTTTGTCTTCTACTTTGAAGGGAAGAAAATGTTTAGGAAATAAAAAGATTAGAACCAAAAAACCATATTTGCCTTCTAGTTGGAAGGGAAGAAAATATTCAGGGAATGAAAAGGGTAAGTGGAAGAAAACCATTATTTATAGCTCTCTTTACACAATATTTGTATGAGCAAACCAACCACCCTGCATACAAGTGGGAGGGAGATTAAAGGACTTGTGGGAGGGGAGTTTCCAAATCTACCACTATAATGATTACTTAAATGGCATACATAGTGTTATTAAATTATTAATTGTTTCCCAAAGTGAAATAAAATGTAGGATTTTAAATTTCAACTAATTTTCAACCCAAAAAGTATAAGATAAGAGAAAATCCCAATTAAATCCTTTTAAAATGATAAAATTTAAATTCAGACCTACAATTTCAATAAATTCTTACCTAATTAGGGATTTTAGAATGTTGTTAAAAGATCATAATGCTCCTATTCAGTTTTAAAATGAATATTTTTAACCGTAAATTTCCATATGCTTTTAACCTATTACTCTCTTTGAACATTGTAGGGTAACTTCTAACAATTTCTCTTTAACCCAAATGTTGCATGATGCATCTGGAATGTATGTTGTACGGTTAACACCTACAAATTTATCAACTTTTTTTTTTTTTTTTTTAATGTATGATCAATAAGTTTCTTATATACCAAGTAATTAAATCCGGACCGGACTAGCCGGTTTGGCCCTGAAACTCACTACCAATGGATAAACCATTCCAGTCGTGGCATCAACCCCGTTTACCATTTAAAAAAATTGATTTTTTTTTTATATTCTTTAGAATTTCATATTAATAACTCTAAAATATTCATTTTCTCACTAGTTTAACTCTAATCTGACTCATTAACCCTTGACGCAATACTTTAGCTGGTCCGGTTTAATAACCTTGCTTATATGCCAACGCCTAGGGAGCGCAGTGGCACGCATGCTGGCCTTTGTCAGCGTTTATCAAGGTTCAAACCCTTCCTGGGACCGTTTGGTCCCCCATGCAAAAAATAAATAAATAAATAACCTTGCTTATATAAATAAATAAAAAAAAAAAAAAAAAGGCGCGGAAGATATGGTAGCGAGGGCTTAAAGGTCTGATACGCCTCTCTGATTCTTAAACAATAAGACTGGTATATAGCTTGTCTGTGAATATTTGATATTTCCCACCTTCTTCGTCTTCTTTCTCTGGATCAGTCATAGCAGCTACACTCCTTGGACAGCACTGATTCAAGTGGATATGATTAGCCTACCAAAACGTAAAGCCACCATCACAATACAATTTTGAGTTCCAATTCCCTTTACTCTTTTCTTTTTTTCTTCTCCGGCCATCCTCCAAAAGCCCTTCCCCTTACCCTTTTCTTGTTTTCCCAAATGATTCAGTCGGCGGAGAACACTGTGATGTGGACGCGTTCATTCATCATTTTAACTGTTAAGGACATTTTAGTCTTTTAACAACATTCTGAAATTCCTATTTAGGCCTTACTGCCCGTTAGGAGTTAAGGATTTAATTAAGATTCTCCCATAAGATAAACATAAATTAGTGTTTAAAAATATATTTTATAATGTCAAAATTTAATAAAACGTTCTCAATGTGTGTATCATTATTTTCATTACTAAAATAAATCTAAATGCAATTTACTCTACATTTCTGCATCTTTAATTATAAGAAACTCAACCTGAAAAAAAAAAAAAAAAAAAAAAAAAAAAAAAAAAATGATGACTACATTAAAAACCCTTACTCATCATTTAAAGAAAGAAATTAACATGACATATTTGCAACGCAATGGGAGAGAAAAGGCCAGACGAAGAGAGAGAACACATAAAAAATTGTTCTTTATTTTATTTTTTATTTTTTTTGTTCCTAAGTATCTGTAGTAGACATTGTGTGTTACCATTTTGGTCATTATAAAAGAAATGTAAATGGTCTTTTTACTTGACTTGCCAATGTAAATGACTTTTTTTTTTTTTAGTTCATGGGTGTAGACAGTGTAAAATTATATTGCCTTTCTATAAATGAAGGCTTTTTATCATATTTTTATCATCAAGAAAATTGACAGGTGAAAATGGCTGCATGAACAATTTCCATGGTTAATGAATGTATTAGAGATGACAACTCACCCAATATTACAATATTATGTTTGATTATCACATTATAAGAAAAATGCATTATATAGGTTGATTATTCACTGAAAATTCAAATGAATACTATTGATGTTATTTTGTTACGTTTAGAAAGAAACATAAAATTTCACTAAGAATGTCAAATATAATGGGATAAGGGAGAGTGCTTGCATTAACAGGTTACAGTGCATTTCTTCACAAGTGAGGGTGTCATAATTAACAACTCTCTAATTATTAACAGATTAATAATTTCAATTCTATTTTTCAAGCTTTTACTTATAATTAAGATGGAAGGGAGTATTTTGGAAAACAGAAAACCAAAAAAACAAAAAACAAAAACTCCAAGAAATGACGAGTCTAGTAATCTCCATGGTCGACATGTTCCATGAAATTTGCTGCAATTCTTCAATCCATCCATTACGTATTTTATACTTCCTCCGGTCCTAATTGGTTACACTACAAAAGTGCTCTTATAATTAAGACCGGATGTAGTATTTCCTAAGTCTAGCGTTATCAATATATTTTATTTAAGGGTCCATGCTATGATTTATTATCCATAGTCACTCTCAGAAAATAGTTCCAAGATTATCTTTTATGAGCGAGTTTGTCATTGAAGCTTCATATTTGGACAAAAGAATGTCAAAAATAATTTTATAAACGTGAAAAATAGAATGGGATTGGAAAACAATGAAATGGAAAGTTGTTATATATATATATATTGGTTGCCCATCCAATTCACTGGAATCTAAAGTTTTGACTAATTCAGATTCGCCTCGAGTCGGGCTCACAATCGTGGGAGGAAAATTCTCAACATCATTTTCTCCATTCTCATGTCTTGAACTGAGGACGTGGTTAAATAAAGTCGTTATACCTTTAAATACATAGGCTTAAATTTCCCAACATGGAAAAGATGTAGTTTTAGTCTTGATATGCTTATGTATAGAAATCTTTTGTGGACGATCTGTATTCATTGAAACAGCCCACGTCTACCCTTGAGATGAATTTATGTTGAATTAGGATAAGGGTTAAGTAGCAATTTGCCCTAGAAGTATCTTGAAAGTTTTTTTTTTCCTTTCAATGTTGCACCGAAAGTCTAAAAACATAGTTATATTGCCCCTCTATTAATAGCCCTAACAGTCAAACGTTAGTTGATTGTATTATGTTAACGTGGATTGTCTATGTGACATCTTTGTCACTTTTTTTTAAAGGATTAAGTACCAATTTTGCTCCGGAAGTACACGATTATGAGCAATTTTGCCTTGAAAGTTTTTTGTTGTTCACAATATTGTTGGATATGATTGGTTTTGATGATGTCTTATATAGATGCCATCATTAAGAGCAAAAAGCTTGTATACTATATATTTGATGTAGATTAGTCCAAGTTGAATTATAGAGATTAATCAAGAAGGAGATAAGAGGTTACGGAAAGAAAAACTTGCTGAGAATGATGAATCCAAGTTGCATGACAGAGAATGATCAAGAGGAAAGAGAAGAGAAGAGAGAAACAAGAACTTGCTCAATGAAATGAGAAAATCATTATACAAGTTCCTAGATTGATTCTAGAAGTCTCCACAATGATATAAAAGTTGGAACGACTCAATTCGGAGTTAAAATAAGCAAGTTCAAGCTTCCCGATGAATAGGAGTTGATACAATTCAATTGCTATAGTCCCATGTATTTCCTACGCATGAATCTTTACCATTCTCGAGAATGAAACAGTCATTCTCGAGTATGGAACATCCATTCTCGAGAATGGGATTTCAATTCTCGAGAATCGGTGTGTTTCAGCAATGCTCTGTTTCTGGCGACCTTTGGTAATTCAACGATATCTCTCAAACCAGGAATCGGATTAAGGCGAAACCAATGGCATATGAAACTAGACATCCAATGCGTCATTGTTGATATAAAATTCAAGCCCAAAGGAGTACATATGAGAGAGCTATGATTTTTGCAATTTGGCACAAGAATCACCGTCATAGTCCAGACCAACCTTCGATAATTTGAGTGTATCTCACAAATGACAAATCCAATTGAGCTGAAACCGGTTCCATTGGAAACTAGACTCAAATACCTTTCCAAAAACATCAAGAACATAAAAAACGAAGATCAATTGAAGGAGTTATGATGTTTTGAAGTTGACAGTCTGTTCTGGATACTGCAAAATCATTGGATAAGATCAACCTCCATTCATCTGATGTTAATGGATGAACTACAACTAGTTTGGAGCTGATTCTTCTTGCATGGAAAGAAGGCTTTAAAGAGCTTAAGTATTTGAATCATAATTAACTCACTTGAATCTCCATGTGCAATTGATTCTCGAGTATGAGCTTGTGATTCTCGAGAATGAGACTTCAACTAGTAAAGGCTGTCAGATCATTTACCAGAACCAACCTCTAATTCTCGAGAATGGGCTTGAGATTCTCAAGAATGTGCCTATGGTTGTTGAGAATGGTTCCTTTACTCTCGAGTATGTGCGTAGTTTCCCATTTCAATATCCATCTCCCCATCAGAGCAATTCTCGAGAATGCGTAAGTTAATTCTCGAGAATGCGCGGTAAAAGCTCGATGATTCTATTATTCTCAAGTAGCTACATTTTGCTGATTCTCGAGAATGGCAACATGATTCTCGAGAATGATCATTTCAAAATTGTTTATGAAGTTCTCTGAACATATCATTCTCGAGTATGATGAATTAACTCTCGAGAATAGAAGGTAAAGCTTTCACTAACAAAATACTTCACTCATTGCTGATTCTCAAGAATGGTCATTTGATTCTCGAGTATGATCATTTCAAATTCTTTGAAATATTTCTCTGATCTCAACATTTTCGAGTATGTATATAATTGCTCTCGAGTATTATCGAAGAGATGCATATGCAAAGTCTTCCTGATTAAGGAACTCTCGAGAATGATCAAGCAATTCTTGAGAATATACTCTTACCATTATTTATCATTTTTCAGTATCACTAATCATCTTTTCGGAATCAACTAGGTCATTAACTATTCTGTGTTAATTATACTCAAACTCATTTATATCATATTTAATCACTTCTTTGATTGAGTTACAGTTGATTAAGCTTGTTTGAATTGAGATTAGCCGAAATGCAATCCGACGTGGCAGAAGCATTCAATGTATCTCAGAAACAGAGTCAGCAATCGGAACTAAAGCTCGTGGCAGACGAAATCATTCCGTCAAGGCATACTTATTTTGACTATCATTCTGAGTCACCCTCTGCACAAGTACAATCTACGGCAAATGCATTTAATGAAGCAACGGTTGAATATGCTCAATGGAAATCATCTGTGCCTAATGGAAGTTCAAAGAAACTCAACGGCTTTATTCAAAGCTTCATCTAACGGTTACTTCCAACAGACATTCAATGGTCAAATACTCTCGCAACGGTCGAAACACAAATACCTATATAATGCGAAGTTTTCAAACCGGAAGAAGTGACGATTAACGAACAATCAACAAAAACAAAATCTCCTTCTCAGTCAAAATGTCTTTTGATGTTTATCTCATTTTCTCTCTGTTTTCCCATTGATCATATAGTTTATTAGAGAGTGAGATTATTTGTAATGCATTTCAGTGTTCATCTTATCACTTTTGGGAGAGAAGATTATTTGTAATCATTCATTACAAAGATAGCATCCTTACAGTGGGTAAGGAGGAGTATCTCGATAAGAGATTTGTCACAAGTGCCCGACTAAAATTGTGGGATTGTAGTGGTTCTCAAGCACCCGATTAAAGCTTGAGGGAAATACTGGATTGAAATCTCGGGAGGAACCTACGGACTGGACGTAGGTCATCGTGGATTAGGCGAACCAAGATAAATCACAGGTTTGCATATTCTCTTCCCTCATCTCTTACATTTCCAACATATTGAATGACTGACTATCGCTTTATAAATTATTACTTTGTCATACAACCGCTTTCAATAAGTTAGAAAAGATTTTCAAAGTTCCGAAAGTTTTATCGGACACCCAATTCACCCCCTCTTGGGTGATAGCCAGGTCTAACAAATATTGCCCTAGAAATCTAAAAATGTAGCAATGTTGCCCATCAGTTAATAATCCTAACGGTCAAACGTTAGTTAGCCTCATTATGTTGACGTGGATTGTCTACGTGGCATCTTTGTCACTTTTTTTTTAAAAAAGAATCTAATTTACAAGTTAGATTTATAAAATACTACCTCTGGTTCTACTTATAAAACCAGGTTGGCTTTTTTGAAAAGATTGAGGAAGCTAATTAAATTACTCCAGAGTATTTTTATTTTTTTCTCCAAACTAATTATTTTGACTAATAAACTAAATAAGGATACAAACATATGATATGATTAAATAACTTATTTAGCTTCCTTAATCTCTCCAAAAAACGTCAATCGGTCTTATGATTAGAACCGAGAGGTAATATGATTAAGTAACTTATTTAATGTTCTTAATTTCTTCAAAAAAATCAAACCGGTCTTATAATTATAATCATGACAAAAGGGAGTAGGGGTGACAATTAATTAATTTTTTTAAAAAAAACATAGCCTACTCCTCTTCCCCCATAGAGTCCTCAATCGCAGGCATTCCACAATCAAACAATAATCATTCGGTCTTATAATTTCTTCAAAAAATATTCAACCCGGTCTTATAATTATAATCATGACAGGAGGGAGTAGGAGCGGCAATTATTATTATTATTATTATTAAAAAAATAAACATAGCCTACTCCTTCTTCCATCATCTCAATTGCAGGCATTACCCAATTAAAAAATAATCACCCGCCTACGGAATTTTTCCAAAAAAATGTTTTGAACAAATTAAACAAAAAAATAAGAACGAGTTTGTTCGAACAGAAGATCAAAAGATCAAACGAGTACATCAGAAGTAGTTCAAATGAATTTTTCCAAACCACACAAACGATTAACAAACCTCTAATGCATTGTAAACAAAGATGACTGAGAAAATAAAGCTTACAAAAAGTGTCAAATACAATTTATTAAGGTTATTAACAAAAGGGCAACATTGTTACATTTTTTAAACTTCAGGGGTAACATTAAGACAAAACAGTTTGAGAGCAAAATTGCTCCTGAGCGTATAGAACAAAATTGCTCCTGAGCGTATAGAACAAAATTGCTAGTTAACCAAAAAAAAAAACACACACAAAGATGCCGCACGCGCACAATCCATATCGGTTGATAAAGGGTCAACTAATGTTTGACACACACACACACACAAAAACAAATTGACAAAGATGACACAAAGACAACAACAACCCATCTTTAATAGGTCAACTAATGTTTAACTTTTGTAGGACAACATTAAACAAATAAAAAAATATTAAGAAAAACTTTCAAAACAAAATTCCTCCTAAGGTTGTTCTTACGAAGCAAAATTGTTACTTAACCCTTAAGTACATCCAAATTCAATGTTATTCTATGCGTTTGTACCCAAAAATAAAATAAAATAAAATAAAAAATTGTTTTAATAAATACATAATACTATAAAACAAGCATAACTTTTGTCATTTTCTTTTGACAAAAAGAAAATCAGTCATCAGTTAAAAGATTGAGATATAAAATTAAAATCTTTATAAGATTTGAAGATTCCAAATACATGAGATGAGTACCAAAACCATAACCAAGACTCATGTTGCAAGCCCGTGCATTTTTTTTTAATATTCTCATCTTCTAGTCTCTGTCCCTACTGCATATATGAAAATTAATATTCCCTCCAATTCTTATCACTATAAAAGTTAAATAACTACTTTGCAAAGATTTAAAAAAAGTAGTTAAATTACTTACTAGTATAAAAATAAGTTGATTTTTTTTCCTAGGATACCCTCTTTAATCATCATTCATATAGGAACTACTCATATTGGAAACTGTATTATGTACACCAAATAGGGATAGTTTTGGAAAAAGTTATAAAATTAGGAGACCAAGTCTTGCAGTAGCATATTTAGGAGTAAAACAAACTCTCTAGCTAGCTCCTATATCTACATTTATAACATTTCATAACTACAATAAAGCCATGATTTATAACATTTCATAACTACAATAAGAAATCATATGTAGCACCGAATAAGCCACAACCTTCTTGCTTATGGTTCATTGGAATACAAAGGATGAAATTCGTTGCAAGGGTTTGAATCTGACTCACCATGAACTAGTGTTTGAAAAGCACATTCATGTAAACCGAGCCAAAACTCTTTTCATAAACTTACCTTATATACACTAAATCACGTTGGAAAATCAATTTCTACCACCAATCCAAACAGATACTTAGCTTTTAGGGCGTTTGACAAGGGGGAAGGACACCCTTTGTTGAGGATTTTGCTGCATATCAGTTCTGTCTTCCTGAGAGGGGTTCGGATCAGCAATGTCTTCATCCTCTGTTTCTTCCATCGGCTGGGAAGGCCTTTTCTTAGGAATTACCAGCTGGTAGTTAGGGCTGATTAGTGTATCCTTATCAGAAGGGAGAGGAATTCCAGGACCTGCTATTGTTTTGGGTAATGGTATCTTGTTGCGGCTGCGTGCCAACTCCAGAAGTACCTATCAAGATATCACATCATCAAACATTTTATCCTTTTGGGGGAAAAACAAAATTACTGCTTGAATAAATTGCATGATAAAATCAGCGAAAGTTCATGACATATTTACCATCAAGCATTCTTTCTTGAGACCAGAAATATTCTCTTCTGACAATAGAGATTAATCTCACTACGAGTACCAAAGACAAAAAGTACACTCATCCCAACTAAGTCTGCTTCAAACCCAAATTGGTAATCAAATCCTTAACAATTTGTTTAAGGGATAAAAACCCCTGCCACACATATCAACCTGAATTGGTGGTTACTATCACATATTCTAATAAAATTATTACACATAAGCATCTGCGACAACTCTAGCTTTATGCCCCTTGAACAAGGTTCTGACCAATAGGCAATAGCGAATCGACAATGCCCAAGCAATTAACAGCACAAAATTTAGTTAGTAGATGTTTCAGCTAGCTAGGTACAATCCATTCTGAAAGGTTGTGGAACAACGAAATCAAGAAAAGAGGGAAAAGACGATATATCATAGGCAAGATTTTCTGGAATCTAGTAGAATAATTTAAATTTGACACTTCCATGGAAAAAAGTTCCGCTCCAATCTTAGTGGAGAAGCAAAAATGCAACTGCACAACGGTTTATTTGTGGACTGGTATGATTCTGAGTCCGTTGTCAGCAGATTGTACAATAATATTTTGTTTCTCTTTGTTGACTAGAAAGTGTATGTTAGAGTCCGACATTGGAAAGCCTCACAAGTGTAATGTGGTTTATAAGTCAAGAGGCTCTCCCTCCTAATAGTTTAGTCTTTTGGGATGGGATCTCCATTGGGCTTGGGATCATCACATTGTGCTTTCATTGAGAGCCCAATGTTGACCAAAAGGACTACCCATAGAGGGTTCAGACCGGCAGGAGGCTGAGTGAAGTACCATGTTGTGGAGCCGCCACAAACATTAGCTCTTAAAAGGGGTGATTATGTTATGAGTCCCACATCGAGAAGCCTCACAAGTATAGTATGGTTTATAAGTAAAGGGCTCTCCCTCCTAATAAGCTAGTCTTTTGAGATGAGCTCTTTCTTTGGGCTTGTAATCATCACAGCGTATATGTGACTGTTTCAAAAGGAGGAAGACATAGCTTCCATGTTACATGCTTATATTAGTTTTTCCAACCGACCAACTATGTTCTTTACTCGCTCACATGTGCTTAACACCAGCAAACATCAAAATCTGAGATTGGAGGAAAATAAAGAAACATAGCTCATCTTGTAATTCCATGGAGAAGGAAGGACACGATGGAATTTCAATTTCCAAAACAAGGGGAAGATTTTCATGAAAATTCTCTTCTTTTCTGTTGTCCCTTATCAAAACAAACGATCAATTACATTAAATAAGAACACAAACACAATCAATTCACTTTGATAATAACTTCAAAAAAATGAGGCTTAATATTAAGATCAAGAAACATAATAGTTAAGAGAAGCCAAAGTTACCTCTCTTGGTGGTGGCTGAGAGAAGCTAAAGTTAACCTTTGACTGAATAGCAAGCTTAACATCATCGCAATCAATAGCAGATTTGCTAGCATGCTCGGAATATACTTGAGCATCTGTCAATACTTCAACAACATAGCGATACCACAACTCCAGAAATTTGTGTATGACACGAGGTTCGTATTCCTCCACTCCCATTGATTTCAAAAGAGACTTCACAATTTTTGCATCTCTTGGTAAATCCTCTTCTTTATCTGCCATAACCTCAATGAGCAATTTGATTGTTCCTGAAACAGAACAGACCTGGATGAATACATATAGCACTGAAGAATGACAATGATAAAACTTGCAATTTAAGCCTTTCCAATTAACTAAAATGAAAACTTTAAAGCAGGGCAAGAGATGGAACAATGGTGTCCAATGCAGGGTTGACAATGAACAGATGACATGGGAAACAAATTCAAATCTAGATTCATTGAACAAATCAATCTCACTGGACTTTGGGAGCAGACAAAGACCAAGGATTCGTGCATACTTTTTCAATACATGCCAATGAACATCCACGCAGGGCTGACAACAGTGGACTGCACTCAATAACGAGCTTAACAAGTGTGGAATGCCTGAAAAAAAATGAATCTCCTCCTCCCAAAGTAAAGTGCCTTTTGTCGGGGGTACAAGATTAAGGGAAAGTGAAAGTGAAAACTACTAACAAGTCCTGGAAGGGGCTTTACTACACTACAGTCCAAGGCACTGAAATCTGGACCAGTCAATGAATTTGGAAAAACAATGATTCAAGGGTTAATGATTCAAAAAAGGTTCACCCCGGCCAAATCGGTAATGATTAAAATAATATCATTTATTGGAAAAACAACCCTTGCATCGCACAACACTTAATATCATATAACAATCAAGACTCGAGTAATCTCAGCACAGCAATCCAACAATCTCAATTCCAACGATCAGAATGCAGGGTTCGAAATTAATCATAAGCAATCGATATTAACAATAATTCAGAAATCAAATTTCAAAAGCAAACCAGAAAAGAGTAAACCATACCTCAGAAGCCCCGACGAACTTAGAGACGAGGAGAACAACCGCAACGGAGTGAGGAGAACGAAGGCAAACGCGAGGGCGAGGGCGATGCGCAGCAGCAGATGGTCGAACTCGAACTCAAACGCTTGAATGAGGATTTAGGAGTTTAACGGGTTAGGGCTGGAGGAAGACGTTTACTCGAAGAACTGAAGAAGGGGACAGGGATGGGATTCAGAGCAGGAAGGGCCGAGCCCGGAGCAAGGGAGACAAACGTTATTCAAAAGCGATGAATAACCCCGTCACGACGAACGTCGGAGGAGGAGAAGGGCAATGCCATCGAAAAGATGAGATCACTCTACAAGGTTGATGTACTGTCGTGGGAGCCGAGTAGGATTCTAGGGTTCACAGATCGGGTATTTTCTTGGGAAAATCCTAGGGCTTTTTACCAAAAAATGCAAAAAAGGCCCAAAGACTCTGAAAATCCGAAAAAGGCCCAAGATTCTTTGGGTTTGTCGAAATTTTGGTGAGTTGTAAATGAGGCCGATATAGTTGTTAACTGGGGACTGATATTGTTGTAAATGAAGCTGATTTAGTTGTAAAAAAATTTTTATTTTTAAATGAAATCATTTAGGAACGAGTAAAAAAATTGTTGTAGATGAAAATCGATTTAATTATAAATTTTTAATAAATTTATCCCACAAAATTTTCAGATTGTTTGAGCCTTTTCTGATTTTTTGGCTATTTCTTTTACTAAAAAGGTCCCTTCTAAGGATTTTGTTAAACTGGGTAAATGTACTTGGGCTCTGATTAGCTATACGGGCAGACCTTGAATTGTCCCCAAATCTTGAGTGGATTAATGACCCAAAGCTCCTTTGTTTGACTGGTTGTCATCTTTCTGACCATGGCTCAAATGCCCTGGAAACTAACTCAACGAGAGAAAAGAATCTCTATATTTTATTGATTATTAAAATATATTTATGTAAATATATGAGAGAAACATAGGCTTATAGACAAACACAACTGGCACAAAGCTCATTGGGCCAGTTAGGGGTGAGCAAAATACCCGTGACCTGCAGATCCGCCCGTGGCCCGTAGTTTTTAGCCCGTTTAAACCCGCCCAGATTGGACCCGTAACGGGTACGGGCTGCCCCGTACCCGTATATGTTTAACGGGGCGGGGAACGGGTTAGGGCACGGGCTACCCGTCCCTACCCGTATATATTCATATTTTTTTAATTATATTAATTATATTATAATATATTAAATTTTAAATATTGATTGTAAGGTTCACTGGTGGGTCGGTAGTAGGCATTATGTCATCCAGAGTGTTTTGATTCTTGAAACCAAAAGTTGCACGTCTTTTGATGGCTGACACTTTTTTTAAATTATTTTATATGACACATTTCTATCTCACGCCTGACACTTTTTTTTTTCAATTTTATATGACACATTTTTATCTTGGAACCTTGGAACCATGGAACTAAAAACTTATCATGCCTGACACATTCTGAAAATTCTTCGAACCACACGTCTTTTTTAAATTTTCACTCTACTTTCTCTCTTCTCTCAATAGTATTTCGCCGTCTCCCTCCCCCTTTTCCATTTTATCTTCTCTCTTCCTCTTCACCTTCAATCTTGCGTTGCAGGCATCTCAACCATCCCTCAACTTCATTTTTTTCCCTCTTCACTTGGCGGTTTCGTTTACGGCAACGACGCCGTCAATCTTTTCGGCTGTGTCATCGTTATTGGTGGTTGCCGTCGATCTCTGCAACACTTGGCTTCTCATCGTCGAGCATCATAGATATACCTATCATCTTTTCTTTCATCTCTTCATTTCATCTCTGATCTGTTTGGTTTTCTTTGTTCTGAGTTTCTTTGGTGGTTTTTTTTTTTTTTTTTTTTTTTTTTTTTTTTTTTTTTTTTTTTTTTAACTTGAAGCTCCAAACGGGTAACCCGGAACCCGTCGAAACCCGCCTGTTTTTGCCTATACCCGTTTAAGCCCGCCCAGATTGGACCCGTAACGGGTACGGGCTACCCCGTACCCGTGTAAAATAAACGGGCGGGACACGGGTTAGGGCACGGGGCAGCCCCGCCCGCCCGTTGCTCAGCCCTAGGGCCAGTTGTTTAGGTCCTGATTTGATTGGATTTGAGATTTTTGTCTCAAAAATAAAAACAGGCCTAGAAAAAATAATTATATATGGTCGAGGGCCTACCAGGCGGGTCATTGAGGGTCATATGTTTTTTAAAATTATTTATACGATATTAATATTATCGATTTTTTATACTTTTGTTGCAAATAATTAGTTTTTATTATCTTTTTTAAAATTAAGTTTTATAAGAACATCTTGTAGTAAGAACATTAAAAATTATAAAAAAATATTTCTTATTTCATAAGAATTTGTGGTAATGTTTTATGTTTTGACTTTTTTTTTTTTTTACTATTGTTTTGTTCATAGTTTGTATTTTGTGTGTGCGTTTTTTTTTTAACTTCTTACACTTTTTAAAACATATTTATAAGATTTTTTTCAAAAAAAGAATTTTGTTAAATCTCCACATCAATTATTCATAATTGTAGCTTATGGACAATGGATTACCTTTGATTAATTGATTATGACTTGAAGTCCGTTTGGTTCAACCTCATTACATGAATGTAATAGTAATCTTGATTACATTACTAAGAGAAGAATGATTGATTTCTCTTTAGCATGGTAATAGGACTCATGGTAATGATAATTATGGGGAAAAAAATTGGTAATCCTCATCTATACCTCTCCTTATGAATATTCATTACCACCCAATTGCATGATTCAAAAAGTCCAATCTATCCTTTACTCCCATTTGTCTTTGTCTCACTTGTCTCATTTCACCCGCCACGCCACTCCAATCCATAATTGTTGCCATCATTGCCTCCTCCTCCTCCATCACCACTCTTGCAACCATCACCACCTTCATTGTCGTCATTGCCACAACTGCCACTACCGCCACCTCCCTCACTGTCATTGTCACCACCCACCATCACCACCACTATCTCCTCCTCCTCCACCATCGCCACGCCACTACCTCCTCCTCCATGGTTGTCACTGTCACACCTGTCATTGCCACCATTACCTCCACCTTTTCCATCTCTGCTGCCATCTCCACGATCGTCGTCACCCCCATGACAACATCCCCCACTACCACTACCTCCTCCTCTTTCACCTCCACTTCCACTGTCGCAACCATTACAACTATCGCCACCACCATTACCTTATTTTCCTTCATTGTCGTCATTGCTATCGTCGCTGCCATCATGGCAGCTATTGCTATTGCCACCATGATAAAATTTATTAGTGGGAAAATAACTTATAGGTTATAAGGAAGAGAAATAATCACAATTAGCTCCCTTTGAATCATCAAATTGCATTGAAATCCCAATAAACTTAGGCTAAATTAATTTTAAATGTGATAAGACCATTTTACCCTCACTCATTTTAAAAGGGTTAAAAACGAATTACACGGAACAACCAAAGGGTAAAGTGATTTTTCACATTTAAATTAAATCTAACACGGTGTTCTTTCTGGGGACTTTAATACAATTTGATAATTTCAAGAGGCTTGATTGTATTTATTTCTCTTTCTTTAAACCTATGTGTCATCCCCTAATCTCCATAGCTGTGTTTGAGCATAATCTAGTTCAATGTTGGTATTCGAGGAAGAAGATCGTACTCAAAGTACACCCATAAACTCACATTAACTGACAAAAATATTAAAATTAAATTATAATTATAAAAATATTTCTCATGGAATCTATGCTCTCTTATGGATTCTGGCCTTAGGTAGGGTTAAAAGTCTAGATCTTCAATTTTTGTTAACTATAAAGGGGCATTATAGTATTTAAACAACACTTATAAACCTCACATCAAGCCTATTGGGCTTATTAAAAGTGCATGTCTCATCTGGATTTAGGTATTTTAAATAGATTTAATTAAGATTTTCCCAATTAAAAAGCAAATATATTTAAGAGAAATGTTAAAGGGGAAGATTGGGGGGAAACCCTTATTGAAAAATTTATTATATAGAAAGATATGAAAAATATCATATACACTACAAATTTTATGCACACATTGGACGAAGGGCATTATATTACAGCTGCATATAATGACTACGCTTAGTATGCTTTTTTTTTTTGGCTCAAGATACGCTTAGTATGCTAACTCACATCACAACTCATCTCAATATCAATCCCAATATCAAATATAATGGTATGAGCCTATGGCGACATGGCAAGGGAAGTTGCTGTAGTGACAAGTGAACTTGTCGTTTTTGTAAAATGGCAACAAATTTACTACGGAAAGTTGCTAACAAGGTTTAATATGCAAGTAAGTATTAGTAAATTGACAAATAAATATTGATAAAATAATAACTTTGCAACTTTGCTTAGACCTTTGACGATTACACTTCAAATTATATAAAAACCCACATTCTACAAACTGAACTAGTTGATAAGCTCCCTTTAGTAAATTGGGAACCAGACTTTATAGAACTGACAAGTAAACTTTAACTTGCAACAAGCAAATGGTGATTTGGAAACTTGAAACTAAATTTATAACCTATATAAATCTATATAACAGAGGGGTATGGGTGGCTTTGGGGTTATTATTATTTTTGGTGAACCGATAGTTTTCATCCCCTAGTCACCTTAGAGGATTTATCATTTATCCCATCTCCAAAGTAAGAACTTCAATGATCATTGCCAACCTCGCTATAGTCAATAGGACTCCGACGGCCGCCAATGGTGGCTCTGATGCCAACGCTGGTGCCTTCAATCAAATATGTCCCTTGTAAGGTCCTTTAGTGATTTTCTGCCAAAATCAAGGTTGTTTGTAGTTTCTTTGGCTTGATCCTTGTTTGTTTTCTTTTATAGGCACAAGAATATTCTATGGGAGAAAGTCCTATCAAGGCATTGTCGGGACCTTGATTTGCTGTGTTATAAATGTAAGGTACTATCTCCTTTCGTTAGACGTTTGTGTATCATTTTACATAATTAATAAATTGATCCTTGCATCAAGCAAGGTTGAGTCTAACAAAAGAGTAAACTCTTACAATGCCGCGAACTAATGTCCAAATCCTCATTGAAAGACGTGCCCATATTTAGTGTTACCCCAAATATGATTCCTTCCAAGAGGATACTCCTTCCTAGGGGGAAAAAATTATTCTTGTTTCCGAAACAACCCCCCCCCCCCCCCCCAAAAAAAAAAAAAAAAAACTCATTCTCGCTTCTGTGACATCATCACCAATCTCCACGGCCAGACCGCCGTGTGTAGAGTGATATCTAATAAGAGATGAATTCCCCTGTTTGAAGAAAATCTTTTTGTAATTATAGTTTAGAGTATTTGCATGATTGTAAATTAATTGTTAAAAAAAAAAAGATAATTAGACGATAATTAAGGATATTCTATCTGTTTTCCCTAAAGTTTTCTAGATGCCCTTCGATTGTAAAGGTCATACAGCAAGTATAAGGATCCATGTTGAATTACCGGTATATTATGAGGAGGGGATTCCAAGAATACAGCAAGTACAATCCAAAAACAAAACTTTCACTGGACAACAACTAGAAACGAAACTATCCACAGCTAATATAATATTGTAGTTAAGAATGTTCTGAGTTATTCAAATCACAATCACCAACTCAGCAACTACTGAAAGGTAACAAGATAGAGGCACATTATTAAGTAGCTATCATCACTCAAAAGTTTTAGTAGTTCCCTAAAATCCAGACCAATAACTAGAATGCTAATTCAATAGCGATACTTGGTGGAGTAATCTTTAGGAGAAATTACCAGACCACGTCCCTTCCTGGCACCTCTATAGACTGTCTCAACAATATTGATGAACTCTTGCTTGTCCTTGAGCGCCCAATTAATCTTATTGTTGTTCCCAGTTCCAAGGTCTATCATGATGTGCTTGTTCCTGAAGAAGAACATTACTGTGCATGGGTCATACAGCTCGTACATTGTGTTGAAATCAGGAACCTCCGTTATGTCCACCAGGTAAATTACAGCAAAATTTTTAATCGTCTCGGCAACTGCCGCAAGCACCTCATCCATCTGATGTCAACACATATTTGTCAAATGATTAGGTAAAAATTGGTATGCAGCTTTAGATTGTGGAATTAAAAAGAGATATCTGATGAACATTTAGAGTGAGCAACTAGAGGAATAAAACAATACTTTGACTCAGAAATACAAACATATTGGCTTCCGTACTTAATATAAGACAAACTTTTAATTGAACTAGAAAGTGGGATAATATTAAGCACCGGAGGGAGTGTCTTCCAAATTCATTCTATATATTATGAAGCTAGCCATAGCCCATAATTAAACCTATATACATCATGCAACCAGTACTGATATAGCAGTAATAATAAACTCGAGGGAAAAAAACGTTTTGTTATGATTTTGACATATGAAACATGTCAATGCATTCAAAATGAGAGGGCTTCTGGAAAATAAATGCTTGATCCTCTCAAAGACTAAGCATGCCAGGCTAAAGCTATAGACAGAAGAGCAGATGCATTTGATTCAAATATGTACAGAAAAATATGTAAGGTCCTTTAACAAAGTAGAAAGCCGGTCCATTTTTTGTTGAGTAGTAGAGGATTTATCCTTTTCTTTTGGTCTGCAGTAGAGGTCGTGACAAGGAGCAGTTGAGTTTACTAATTTCAAAAGATGTTTTATTTTTGAGTTCAACACATTCACCTTCATGAGGCAGGAAAAGTGCAAATAATTACCATTATGATTCTTCAATGTTCTCTACGTAATTCTTTCATTGTTCTGCTATGCCTTTACTCTAATCCCCATCATTTTTTTTGTGTTTTTGAAGAGATTTTCATCTAGAAATCATTGATTTATTTCGAGTAAGAAGATACTCGTAGGCTGTACTAATTGGCTCCATATCCATTTATATCAACAACGCTGATCAATACACGATTCACAAACAAGAATAGTCATGGATAAATCGACATGCCTCCTCACCACAAGTTGATTCAGGCTTCTCTATTTCCAGACGACGAGACAGACAATCAACCAAAAAAAAAAACTGATACATATATACACGCGCACACAGATAAATTCAAACTAACATGCCAGGTAAAAAAGGAAAAAAACTAGAAAAACAAAGACAGCACAAAGTTCTCACTAAGGAACATATGCTGCAACCTAGTAGTAGTTCTAATCAGTACGCAAATCTCAAAAGACCCATTCAGAGTTTCTACCTCCATTGCAGTTTTCTCGTAATTATTGGGTTGCACAGTAAGCTAAATCAGTAATTCTCAAAAATCAAAATTTCGAGGAATAAATACAACAAACGAAGTGAATCCAATTAATAGTCTACCTTATTTCAGATTATAGCTTATCTCAGAGGAATCAAAGGTAGGCTCTGTGTCTACCTTATTTCAGATAATAGCTTCCTTCGTCAATGGTCATCCTTCAAAACATAAACAAAAGATGAACGGCATATAAACAGAGAGATTTGCGTTCATTAATCCACAATCAAATTCTTTGGCAAGCAAAATCTAAGTCACCCAAGTATTCCATGAATCATCATCTGATTTACGGTCGTTGACTTTTAAATGAGATTAAAGAAGAACGAATTCACAGAGATACCTGCATACAAGTGTCGTCCCAGTCATGGCCGAAGCGGATAACGACGACGCGTTGTTCCTCGGCGAGAATAGCCTGATCGACGGCCCATCCAGAGTGAAGGTGCGGCAACAGGTACGACATTCTCTCGCCTTTCTCCCTCTGCGCGTTTCGCCGGAGCACAATGTGTGGATTTGTGATTTGCAAGAGAAAGAAGCGAGATCAGATTCCTGGAATTTATACGATGGAGCCAAACAACCACAGCGAAGTGTCTAGAAACACCGAGTGTCTCTCCCCTTTTTCCTACCGGCCACGTAACCAAGGATATACACACGTTTACGGTGGGAAAAACATTTCCCCTGTTTTTCTTGTAGGAGAAGTGTATTCTTATATCACATATATATAAAATAGTGGGACTCAAATGTATATATAATTAATATTATATATATATATGTGTCCCATCATTTTATGTGGGTAAGAATCTTTTTCTTCTCACGCAACACGGTTTAAACCTCTTTAATTAAATATAAAAATTAGTTAAATTAATACCACGTATATTTTTAAAAATACCCTAATCATTTTACTTAATTTTCTTATTCCTTTTGTTTCTTGACTATGATTGATAGAGTATCAATAAAAATCATTTAAAAAAGTATTGATAAATATAAAAATTATGCCTTATATTTAAATAAGAAACATCATCAAATATATCTTCAAAACTTCCACAAGAATAATTGGAGAACGAGAACAACATGGATTCTATGAAGGGGAAATCTCAGCCAAGTCCCACAACCTGCAATTAGTGAACTTTTAGGTACAAGAGATTATATGAAAATTCAATTATGTTTCTTTGAACCAAAATGAAATCAAATCAACAAGTAAAAAGACAAATTAAGGATAACAGATAAAAGAATGGGAAAATATTAGTAAGGTTCTAAGGAAAGGAAAAAAAAAATCAAAAAAATCACAATCCCAAATAAAATATCAAAAAAGTCCTTTGGACTTTTTTTATATTAATTACGAAATTCCAATAAATAAAAAAGTTTCGTTATCAAAATGGTTTTTCATATTGTTAAAATGGCTTTTTTGTTGTTAAAATTTCCCTATGAAAATATTGTTGTCAAAATAGCTTTTTATGTTATCAAAATGGTTTTTCCCGTTGTTAATTTTTTTTTAAGTTTTTCCTCTGACGTGTAGAATTTTAGAAACCTAGAAAATTTTTGCCAACAGGAAAAGACATTTTGACAACATGAAAAACTAATTTGATAACAATATTTTCATAGGAAAATTTTAACAACAATAAAAACCATTTTAACAACAGAAAAAACTATTTTGACAACGAGATTTTTTTGAAGATATATTTGAGGATGTGCAGTAAGGTGTTTCATGTGCAGCAACTTATTACTACTAATGGCAAACATCACTCGAGTGATAAGTAAACCATTGGGAAGTGAGAAAAGAACTTGAAGAATCTCTGTAGTGCAAGGCCAAGTGATGAAGAGAGAGAAAATTGATCAGTGGAGTATCACTTGAGTGCCACTCAAGTAATCATCACCACTATCTGATAACTGGAAGTGACTATCCAGGTGATGAAGAACTGGAAGATTGACTCACTCGTGTGGTCCATGTCATTAGAAGTGTCCAGCCAATAATGACACACAGAGACGCACAATGGTGCATCACTCGAGTGACCGGTCAAAGTGATCATCATCATTACATAATCACGCCAGTGATGACAACCGGTAATCAACTTAAGAGGCATGAATCAAGGGAAAATGCTTGACTGCACATCAAAGGACATTCTCTCAAGTATATGAGATCACTCGAGCAAGGTATTGTATTCTTAGTTATTTAAAATTTTATGGTTTGCAACACTCGATGACCACTCGAGTGATGATCGAGTATAATCATTAAGTACCTACTAGAGTGATATCAGGTTTCAAATGATAAAACCCATGTCGCAGATTATTTCTCATCTCCACTTACGATTTACTTCAGTATATCTTCTTTACTCATTTGTAACGAAAACCCCTCTTTTCTCAAGACCGGATGTTTGGTACAAGTTTGATTGTACTTATTCCCTCTACAAAGCTTTCATTGATCTTCCAATATACAAGAGTATGCCAAGTGAGCCCTAATATGACAATATACAATGATTCAACGTGTACCATAATGTGGAAACACTACCGTTAGAAAAGTAACTTAAACTTCTGAAGCCTTCCCTGATTGACCCACATGAGAGCTATCACTTGAAAAATATTTGTAACCATTAATCCAACTTACTATAAATGCTAATATGTGCTCGTGAGGTGCCAAGTGGAACATTTTTATATAACAAAGTACTAGAAATGTAATTTTGCAAATTTATCCAATCACAAATTCTGTAATAAAATTTCTATATCAAGTTTTATATCATAAATCACATATATAACATGCCAAGTAGAAGATTGACGCCCCAACTATCCTTTTCACCTCCACCCTTTTAACCGCTGACAAAACACATGAGCTGTAATAAGGTTCAGTCTCTTCGACAAAATTGCACCAAGCTCTCCAATGATGAGGTATAGCCCGGCCAAATGCTATAGAACTCATATCAAACTATGGGTTCCTTTCCTTCAAATAGAGAAAGGTGTCACTGTCCCAAGGGCTGACCATTAACCCGATCAAAGAAAAAGGGTGATACTAAGGGTCATGAAAATATCAAAGCCATCCATTGTGCATTGATGAGTGGTGGCATACAACATGATATTTATACATAATAACTTTCATCTCCGCTCCATATCCATCACCGCCCCACATCCTTCCATATAAACAATCATAATCTTGGCATGTATACACGAGTTCCAAATGAGATTTATAAAAATAATGCATTGTTTCAATAATCATTAAAATAAGGGTTAAGGTACAGATTTGCCAACGAACTATTACCTGAGGAGCATCCGGCACAAAAAATTAAGGGTACCAAAATTACCAATCAACAATTAAAAAGTGAAAAAAAAAACACACACAATTAAGGTGCAAATTAGCCAACAAACTATTACCCCATCACTGTTACCCCGTCACTGCCTTGGTGTCTCCGTCTTCCATTGACTGTCATAGTGTCTCCAAAGCTTCCATTGTTGCTGGGTGTTCCACTCACTCTCTTGAACTCATCAATGTCCATATGCAACTTTAGGGCGAGAATCACACACCAAACCAAATCCAAAGAATCCTTTTTCAACCGCACGCCTTGCACTTTGGTTCCATCCCTCCGATGCCACAAGTAACAGCCGCCGCTGCCACAGTGCTTGCTCGCATGGGTCCCATCTCTGTTGATGTTTGCCTTATCCAACAAGAAGGCTTAACCGCTCTTTTCTCCAGCGTCTCCACCACCGTCGTACGCCAGTGCTTCATATTTTAACGTAATTGTGAGTGGTTTTTTTTAATAGTTTTTTTGTACTTTTTTTTACTTTTTAATTGTTTATTGGTAATTTTGATACCCTCAATTGTTTTTTGTGCCAGATACTCCTCAAGTAATAGTTCATTGGCAAAATCTTAACCCTTAAAATAACAATACTATTTCAATTCACGAAATTATAACAAAAATGTATTATACAAAACATATAATATCATAATTGTTTTGTCTCAATAACTATTTCAAAGTACTCATTGATATATTAAATCAATATTCATATATTTTTATTCTCATAATCATTTTACAAAAACTCTCAAACAACATATTAACATATATAACAAGTGGAAAGTGGTTATCTCAAGTTCTTGACACAAGAATTAAATTTAAGAGATATCAAGACAACTCCAAAAATAAATATATAATTATACGTTAATAGAATTAACAAAAAATATCAAATAATACAATAACAATTTGATTAAACTATAATTGTTTCACTTTATTTTTTTAGAATTTTTTAGAAAAAGATAATTTATCTATTCCTTAAATCATTATTACAATCTCATTTTCTTCCTTCATAAATTATTTTCACTAATTATGATAATTAAAATATCACATATCCTCAATATAACCTTCAATCAATTATAAATGAATTTATAATTCGGATATAAGAGACCTATTATCACAAATCCTCAATTCTCCAACCTAATACTAACTTATATAAACATAACCCAATTTATTAAGCAAATCTCCACATAATAAAAATCTTATCAAACTTTCATTTAAATTCCAAATCCCAAATCATAATTTTATACTGTTCAAAACTTAGCAAAACTAAACCGATTAAACCAACAACAATACCTCCAAGAATCCAAATATATGTCTTACACCTTATTTCATCGGTAGAAATGTCCTATAAAATATAAATCCTAAATTCTTTTAGATAGAAAAACTAATTTTAAATTCTTACAACTACCAACTAATAAATCTAAACTGATTAATTTATTAATCATGCTCTACAAATATACAGTCATCTATTATCAAAACTCAAAACTTTTCTAAAGTTTTAACCTCAAAATTTTGACTAATCAGTACTATATCACCTTTATTAGAAAGAAAAAAAATACGTAGAATAACTTTTATTAAGAAAGTTTGCTGAAAATAAATTGATTTAACTATCTAAATAATCTTATAAAATAAATAACTTACCTTAAAAACTCAAATAATCTTCTCTTCCTCTCCGTCTCTCATCTTGCTATCACTTAATGGCCTCTCTTTCTCCACTTTGCTCTCTCACTCTCAACACACACACACATATCACTCTACACACAAGCGCGCGCAGCGCGCACACACACATATATATATATATATAAGAGAGGCGAGTTAGAGGTAATTATTAATCCCTCCCACCCTGGAAAAGTGTGGTGGGCGGCACATTTGTGTGCTGCCCACCACACAATATATATATATATATATATATATATATATATATATATATATGTATTATAATTTGACTTTTTTCTAACAACAATTGGACCAAAGTTTATATTTTCAATCCAAATAAAATTTCCTTAATACTTAACAAGTTATAGTATTTTCAAAAAATATAACTTACAATATTTTCTTTAATTCTTACTAAAGAAAATGTATTCTCATACTGAGTAACTATATTATAAATTTTAATACCATAAATTAATCTCTCTTAAAATATTACTTAGTTTTAGAATTTAAAAATTGGGATGTTACAAAAAGTGCTTGGGATTCTTTTGTGTTCTCACTCATCACATATGCTTGAATCAAACTCATTCAATGCACCCGATCACTACATACATCATCCGTATCACCATGCCTTGTCTATTGTGTATATGTTTGATCAATACCATGATACACTAAATGATCTAGCAAATCAAGTGGACTAATCAGCTTTCCGTAACAATAATATAAGTAATGACACAAGATTTTGTTAGGATTTTTTATATGCTTGATTGCAAATCTAATAAACTCTTTCACCACTTATATATATTCCTTTGAACACTGATCAGATGACATCCATTTTTCGATCCATCTATACCTTCAACCTATTTTTAAAAAGTGGTTGGTTGCTTTACTATTGAATTTACTAATTAGTTTTATCTTTGTTATTTATTTAAAATAAAATCGGCAGCATAACATCTTAAAAATTGAGGTCTTCCAGGTCTTAAACCCTCTCTTTTAATTGATAAATAATCAACGAATTAATCCCACAGCATCATTATAATTTTTCATAGCTCATAATGACAGAAATCTATTGGCCAACACATGTCATAGGTAAATTAAAAAACATTACAAGCCAACAAATAAAATACAAGTGTGACAAATAAATAATTATTTTACTCATGAAACTCATCGTTAACAATTACTACAACAACTAAAAATTATAATTACTTATCTTCACATATAACCTACATATAATAACATTTAATTTTATCTCATTTATTTTTCAGCATATAAAAATGAGAATAATTTTTCTAGATTTCACAATAAATTAAATATTAAAGACATTGAGCAAATTAAACTATTAACTACTAATAAAATTATATTTGTAAGCTTAACAATTAAAATATTTACAGTGTATAGGAAGCTTAACTTGATTGAGCTGAAACTTCAAGCACAACATTTGAAAAAAAAAAAATTAAGGGAAAATTAGAAAAGAAAAGATTGCATGTAGCTTTATTTTTATTTTTTATTTTTATATATAAAAAAAGAACGAAAAGTGAGTGTGTACTCACAGGATCTTTGGTATCAGGATGGGTGGAGAAAATTAGATCAAAGAAAATAATGGATGTGGTGGGGACAAGTGGTTGCATTGGGGTTTGTAAATGAAGAATGAGACAGGAGTGGGGACAAGTATAAGGAAAGGAAGAGGTCAATAGAAGTGGAGACCAAGGATAAGTAAAGGAAGTGGTCAATGGAAGTGGAGACAAGAGGATAAGGAAAAGGAAGAAGGAAATCAACGAGAGAGTTCTTTGGAAAATAGGGATACGTTGTACGTTGCTAAATTGGGAGCTGATGAAGAAGGGTTAGGGAAAAAATATTAAAAAATACTTTGTGTAGCGCTTTCTAACACAAGCACCACACAAAGTCATATTAGCAGCTATAGCGCTTGCTCAGCTACTAGTGTATTTTAATTATATAAAAAAAGTCATTCTATGACACTTGGTCAAATAAGTGTCACATAAGGCCCATAAGTAGCTGTGATACTTGCCTAAGAAAGTACCACAACATCCCGATTTTAAAAAAAAAAAAAAAAAAAAGAAGAGGTTGTGCGTGTGACACTATTCCCTCTATTTGTTGTAGTCTAACCTTAATTAGAAATTAAGATAGGTAGTATTTCTGATTGAACAAAGTATTTTGATTCATGACAATGGCCTAGGGAAAGGGGCGTACACTCGTCTTATAATTTATAACCCACATCCTTGCCTCTGATTGGTGCTTGTTATGGTTCTCACTGTTGTGATGAGATTTAGGTTGTTCAAATCTATTATGAACTATCCAAATTTAAAATTCTTTATCTGTGATTTTTAAATAAAAAATTCATTTTTATGATAATTGATAGTTATAATATTATTTTTATTTTATTTTTTTACATATTTCAATATAACAAGTTTTTTAAAGATAAAAATTGAATTAAATTAAATCTAGATGTTTCAAAATTAATCTAGACAGTTTGGATTGGTGATGAGCACAAAATGTGCTCGATCCCTTGCATTATTTTCTTTTATTTGAAAATTATCATTTTATTCATTTTCTTTAAAAAAAAAAAAAAAAAAAAAAAAAAAAAAAGACATTGCACACAACTGCACAAGACTTATAAACTGCTGGTACATATAAACTACCGCCTCAACATTGAATTTAACAGTTGCATTAACTATATTCTAACAGTTAAGTTAAGCATGTCTGCACCTTTGGGACCAAGTTTTTAAATGTTTGATATTAGAGGGACTAACTCTATAGATGTACAGTGATTCAAAAATTAATTTATATGGACTAAATTAAAAATTGGGTTAAGATGCATTCAACATCTTGAAATATTTTTTCGAGGGGAGGGAGGGGAGGAGAAGGGGGAGGAAAATGGATGTATCCAACCACAAATAACTTTTTCTCTCTCCTTCCCTCCCCCTCCCCTCCCCCAACCAAACATACCTAAAGTATTTTGTGTTTTACCCATCAGCCTAAAGTCTTTTTTAAGGGCGTCCATCACCCTAAAATACTTTTTTGTGCAACTTTGCACTTAATAATTTAGGGTGATGTTTACACCTGAAAAAAAAAAATTTAGGAGGTTAGAAGTACACAAAAAATAGTTTATGGTATTAGACACAAAAAATTGTTTAGGTGCTAGATGCATCAGAAAACATACTTTAGGGTGATAGGTGTATCAGAAAACATACTTAAGGGTGATATGGATACTACAAAATACTTTAGAATACTGAATAAAGCTGAAAAAATATTTTATGGTTGTGGATGCACCTTAACCCAATAAAATTTGAGGTAAACTAGGAAGACTAAATAATTAATTTTTCTGATATTAAAATCCATAAGAATATTATTAAAAAATTCTAATATTTTTTGAAGAGAATGGGATAAAAAATAAATAAAGATATGCATAGAACTACCCCAGAGGATGGCACTAGAGTTCGTTTTGGCAAGGATGATTGGATTGGATAAAAAACCTGGCTTTCTCTGAGCTTGATGATCATTGGTAAAGGAAATCAATTAGATTTTGTGGATGAAGCTGGACGTTGGAGATGTATTGGAGTTTAACTAGCAAAGGTACTTTCACAGCTATATCTGCTTATGAGGCAATAGAAGAAGACAATTGGAACGAGGAAGCTAGACAATGGAAACACATATGGAAATGGTCGGGTCGTCAACGAGTCTGCTCCTTCCTTTTGTTAGCATTCAAAGGAAGGCTTCTCATCACCAACTATGAGAGAGTGAGAAGACATCTCACCAAAGAAGCGGAGTGCGAATTATACGATCATCGGTGGGAAGATATTGACTATGTTCTTCGTCATTGCCTACTTGTCGTTGCATGTTGGAGTTTGATTATCCCTGGACATCTTCTCGGCTAATTTCTAAGTCAACCGCTCAGGACATGGTGGCTACGTAATCTGAGCACTCGGCAATCACGGCACAAGTGGCTACTACTCTTTGGGATCGTGACGTGGAAACTATGGACAGCTCGTAACAAGCGGCTCTTTGGCAGTTCGTCCTTCAGGCTGTCAGAGATCATTGCAGCCTCTGAAGCTCTTGCTGGCCACACGGCTAGAGCTACAAACCTCCCATAAGATTCTGCTGGTGTTGTACTCCCTAGCGCAAAAAACGTTTTTTAGACCGCTTTTGGATCATGTTTTAATACAGCTGCCCGTCTAAAAAGCGTGTTACTTTTTAGACCGGTTGAACAATCGGTCTTTAAAAGTATTTTTTAGACTAGTTGCTCAAAGATTATGTCTAAAAAATTGGACTTTTTATATCAGACTTGGTTTATATCACGTCTAAAATGTATTACTTTTTAGACTAGTTATTTTGAAACCAGATCTAAAAATTTTTTTGGATCTCATCTTTTATAAAACCGGTAGACCCTAAATTTTATATCTCATGTCTTAAAAGTACTTTTTAGACCTCATATAACAGCTGATCTAAGTTTTTGGTGTTTTTTTAACCTATTACCCTATTTGTTCCTTAAACCCACCACCAAGCTAACACCTAAAAGAACTCGTGTCTAAAAGAATACCGTTTAATCTACAAGTCTCAACAACTCAATATGAGTTAAAAATTGAATTCTAACAATTCAAAAGCTTCAAAATGAATATAATACCAACAATTTTCCAATTTAGGTAGGAACAAAATCTAACAACTATTCATCATTTACAGGTTTATGAACTACACACATGAAATACATGTAAAATGAAAATGAAGTAAATAACATCTTGCGTCTTAACAACTACACAAGACCTAAACTCATTATTGTTGGTTATGATTAGTTTTGATGATGTCTTATATAGATGCCATTATTAAAAGCAGATATATTGAGTAATATAGTTATCTCCTACATTGGCCAACTACTATGTTTAATGTAGATTAGTCCAAGTTGAATCATGAAGAATAATCAAGAAGGAGATAAGGGATTAATGGAAAGAAGAACTTGTAGAGGTTGTCAAGGAAGCAAGATGTTATCAATAGATTTTGGAGGATGACCAAGAAGAAGAGAAGAGACTAGAGAAAGATGTTATCAAAAGAACTTGCACAATATAATAGGAATATCAACATTCAAGTTCTTGTGATATTGAAAGTCTCTATGATAAGCAGAAGTTGGAATGAAGCTTCATCACTTTATGGATATTGAAGAAGGTAGAAGCTGTAGAGAATGATGAGCCCAAGTTAAATTTCGAAGAATGATTAGGAGATGGAAGAAGGAAGAACTTGCTGAATAGAATGAAGATATAACTATTCAAGTTCTTATATTCAAGCTAGAAGCCTCCAAGATCATATGGAAGTTGAAATGGTTCAATTCGGAGTTAAAGTCAGCAAAAATGAGGTTCAGGATGAGAAAACTCGAGTCATGAAGTTAAAACTCGAGTTTCCTACTTCGCTACAATGATTTGCTCTTCTGGTATGAGAAAACTCGAGTTTAGGACTTAAAACTCGAGTTTAGGAATCAAAACTTGAATCAGCCATCAAAAACTCGAGTTAACAAGTGTCTTCAGCATCTCTGACGTCTCTGGACTAGGAAAACTCGAGTTTCCAAGTACAAACTCGAGTTTAGGACTCAAAACTCGAGTTTACAACGTTGATCAGCACCTCTGCTACTCTGTTTCACGTTCAGTACGGGCGACGTCTGGTAATTCGATGATATCTCCTAAACCAGAAATCGTATTGAGGTAAAATCAGTGGCATATAAAACTAGACTCCTAATGCGTCATTGTGATATAAAATTCAAGCCTAAAGGAGTTCAGATCAAGGAGATATGAATTGTGGAAGTTGACATAAAACTCCACGCCACACAGCAAACCAAGCTTCAGTGTTTTGATGATATCTCACAAAATACAAATCCAATTGAGCTAAAATCGGTGGCATTGGAAAGTTGACTCACAGATATTTCCATCAAGAGTTGAACGGAGCAAAACAGAGTTCAGACCAGTGAGATATGTCCCTCAAAATTTGACAGTTATTTTCAAGAAAGCTCAACAAAGTCAAAACTCGAGTTTGTAAGTACGAAACTCGAGTTTTCGGGTTACAGAGAGTCGTGAACTTCAGAGCATCTTCCAAACTCGAGTTTGTGAAACCAGAACTCGAGTTTTGATTAGACAGAGAGCAATCTGGAGTAACGCAACCTCAAAACTCGAGTTTTGCAAATGAAAACTCGAGTTTTCATCTCGAATCGATTCGAAAATCACCATTTCGAAAATCCCGATTCTTCGATAAACTTCCGGATGATTACCCAAATAATTTATAACACTTCTTAACATCATTTATATCATTTTTGTACATGTTTCGGATGATCAAAGGTTGTTAAAATGAAGATCAAAGGAAAAGTAAATGCTGATGTCATAGCTGGTTCAAAAAACGAAGTTCTAACGGCTAGTTCCATCTGAGTCTAACGGCTATATTTATTTGTCCAATAGTCATTGAATCTTCTCAACGGTTATATATGATCTCTACCTATAAATAGAAGACAGATTCAAACAGAAAAACGTAGAGACACAAGCTTACATCTTCAAAATGTTCATACTCTGTTTTTCATAGTATTTACTCTCTGTTTTCAATGTTTACATAGCTTAGCATAGAGAGTGAAATTATTTGTAATGCACTTCAGTGTTTATCTTATTCTCTTCTGAGAGAGAAGATTCTTTAGAAACATCCTATCTATTTATTTGAGAGTTACTCAAGATTGGGTAATCTTGAGAGGGAAACAGATTATAACCTTGCATTGTATAAGGGGGAGTATCTCGGTGAGAGATTTGGCTTCACAAGTGCCTGGGTGAACTTGTGGGATTGTAAAGGCTTCTCTTGTGCCCGGATTAAACAAGAGGATAGTGGATTGAAAATCTCAAGTGGAGCTTGGGACCGGACGTAGGTCAAGGATTGGGCCGAACCGGTATAAATCTCGGTTGCATATTCTCTTCCCTAAACTCTTATCTTTCCAGCATATATGTTTGAATGATTGACTATTGATTTATAAATTATCATTGTCATACAAACTGCTTTAGCAACTTGTGAAAAGAAGTTCCAAGTTCCAAGTTTTTTCAATTATTGTTGTAAAAGCTCATAAATGAACTCAGCGCAACATTTACGGATGAAGTCAATGATATTCTTCAGAAAGGGAGTAGTAAGATCAAACATCTGTAACATGAAAGCCAAACAAATCATTAACTTGCTAACTTGAAAAAAAAAAGAGTAGAACAAAATTTTAGAAATATATATTTACCTCTTAAGTAAATTTAGTCATGCCTAAGATGATAATATTAAATATGTTTCTCAATACATAAAAGCCACTCAAGTGATTTATTCTGGTGATGCTGCTCTTAAGTATTTTGAAGAAAATGACACACAAGTAACCACTCGAGTGATGACTTGAGATCACTCAAGTGATGAGACAAAGAGTATAGCACAACACTGGAGTGATCTTGGAAGTGTTCTGAAATATGAAAAAATTTCTAAATATAAGATCACTCGAGTAACCACTCGAGTATGTCTTTAAACAACATCACTAACAGAACAGTCTAGTCATGTGATCATATGCTTTTCTTAAAAACAAAGGAAACAAAGGTCACTCGAGCGAACGCTCGAGTGACCCTGTAATTGTTCATTACTAGTTGATCACTCAAGTGATGTATCAAGTGATCAAAAAAAGATTACTTAAGTGACCACTGGAGCGGTCCTATTTTGTGCATCATTAGCACATGACTCTAGTGACATATGTAGTGCTCTTTAAGAATTTCAAACTGCCAAGAGAAAATCACCTGAGTGATCATTTTAGTAATGCTTTCCTAGAAAATAGAGCATCACTTTGAAGCATATTTTAGAAGGAGCAAAACTTGAGTCCATTAGTTAAACATAGTTATGAATAGTAATGAGTGATGATAAGAAGTATTAAGATCAAACATAAAGATTTCACGAGTTCGAGTAATTTGATTTTCAAACTGGGCGACATAAACTCGAGTTTGTTCATCCAAACTGGAGTTTGCAACTTTCCTTCAGAACCTAAACTGGAGTTTACAAAATAAACTCGAGTTTACTTCATCCAAAGAAGAACGACACGATTTGATCTTTGAAGCATATTTTAGAAGGAGCAAAACTTGAGTCCATTAGTAACTAACTCAAGTTTTGGACTTTTATAATGGAAAATGCGATTAAGACCAAAAGCTCAAAACTGGAGTTTTCAAAAGTTCAAAATAGAATAAGGCTCTCGGCTTGATGCAAATTCGAGTTCGTCAAACTAAACTCGAGTTTCCTTAAAAACTTGAAAACTCTCTGTCAAATGAAAACTGGAGTTTACTATGCAAAACTGGAGTTTTCTCAAAGAGAGAAACTTAGAGATCTCTCGACCAAGTGAAAACTGGAGTTTATTACCATAAACTCGAGTTTCCATGAAACTTGAAAAACGTTGAGAAATACTTGGCTAAGGGAAAAATGGAGTTTGCATATCAAAACTGGAGTTTTCTTATGCTCAAAATATTGAAAGCTCTTTATATGACCAAAACTCGAGTTTGCCTACATAAACTGGAGTTTTGCACACTTTAGAAAATATTGAAGGGTCCCTGTTTGGTACAAACTCGAGTTTGTAAAACTAAACTCGAGTTTGTCTTATTGAGAAAAACTTGGAGGGCTCTCTATATCTCACAAACTCGAGTTTGTCTGCGCAAACTGGAGTTTTACTTAGTTCATAAAAATTGAGCTACTCTCTATCAAGTCCAAACTCGAGTTTGTCTTTGACAGTAAGTTTTTCAACTTACCAAAGACAAACTTCAATTTGAGTTTACAATTCTCAGTTATCATCAAAACACATAGAGAACTAACAAGTAAGAGAGTGAGAGAGGACAGAGCTAGGATGAGATAGTTTGATAGAGGAAGAATGAGGATGAACTTCTTTTTTTTTTTTTTTATGTTTTCTTATCCTTTAAATTGGGACGACGTTCCAATATCAAAAGGGACGTCAAAAGTGGTGCTCTTGGAGCCAATAACCTTACTTTTGGCATATCTTTTCAAATTGGGACATCAAAAGTAGGGCTTTTGGGGTCCCAATTTTAAAAAATGACACCAAAAATCAAATTTTTGTGTCTTTTTATGTTAAAGAGACACCCAATATGTTAAAATTCCAGCATATAATTACAAAAATGTCACCGCTTTTATTTTTTACTTCCCTTTTTGAAAAACAGACATTTTTTAAGGAGTAAAATCCCTACTTTATGGTAGTGTCAAGTTATTTTCCTCTTGAATCTTTAGGCCCTGTTTGTTAGAAAGAATTGGGCCGATGGAAAGGGAAGATAACAACTTTCCAACACAAAAAACGTGTTTGCTTCCCCCATCTTCCTTCGAGTATACATTCGGTGAGGCCCAAAGTTCCATCAACCATGGGAACCTTCATTCCATACAAAATAGGTGGGAAGGTGAAAAATCTTCCCAGGGAATGTGAAAATGTCGGACAAATAGGCCCTTTGAAAAGATCGTACCCATAAGCACGAGCAAGGCGCGAGCTGGACGAAAGGTGTCGGTGAAGAAGCTTGTATCTACAGTGGTCGGTTTTCGATGAAGGAGAAGTTGAACCTGAGCTGCATTTGAGGTCAGTATTATTTGGAAATCAATTTTTAAATGTGAGATCTATATGGGTCTCGAGCTATTCGTTGCGGTGTTGCGAGCTTTGGGGGGAGGCTTCTAAATGTTCGTCGCCTGTTGCTTCGAGGTTGGGGGGGGTTGGGCTTTTGGAGGCCCCGTTGCTTCCGGCTTGGGCGGGTGAGCTTTTCGTTGCCCTATTGCTTCGAGCTTGGGGGGACACACACACAGTGGAATGCGTTTTGAAGCAATATCCAGACACAGACAAGGTGTACTTGCTAGGAAATATGTTGTTTGTTTCTGTACAATGTGTTGTTGTTTTGTTAATGATCCCTTTTATGAATGATGTGAAGTGTGTTTATATATTAAAGTTGATTGTGTGGTGATGGTATGTTTGCTGAAAAGGAATAATGGGTTTTGTTAACTGTTAAAGGTGAATTGAAAACAAGTAAATAGAAAAAGTTCGAACTTCCAATTTACGTTCGAAACAGACACCCCAGTTCGAACATCAGACATGTGTCGTTCATTCAGTGAGTGAGATGTTGGGGGGTAAGTAGTGGTGTAAATTGAGCCCATGGCATGAAAGATAGGAATGTATAATGTTAAATTGTGGTAGTTTGTAAAGAGGAAAGGCAGATTATGATAAAAAAGATATTGGTGTGGTGAAAAATTGTGTAGGTATGGAGCCACGTTTACGTGAAATGATCGGAATGTTGGCTGGGTTCATAACTTTGCTAATAGCAGTGAGGACCTTGGTTGTGACGATGATAGTCGCTGTGGGAGCAGGTAGACCAAGGCACTTACCGGATAGGACATTTAGATTAGATTTTCATGCCAAGAGAGCAAATTTGAGAGCGATAATATATAGTAGTAACACCACTTGCTTCAACCAAATTAGGATGTACGGACAATTTGATAAATTGTGTCACATGTTAGACAAAATCGGATTGAGAGCAACTAAACATATGCTAGTTGATGAGCAAGTGGCTATGTTCCTTCACATATTGGCCCATCATGTGAAGAACAGAGTCATACGATTTGAGTTTGGAAGGTCGGGAGTAACCATTAGTAGATACTTCAAACTAGTGCTCAATGCTACCATCAGACTGCAATCATTGCTTTTGAATAAACCAGAGCCAATTCCGGAGGACTCAAATGATAATCGTTGGAAGTGGTTTAAGGTATGTACATTATGGCATTGTCTGAGTAATTGAATAGAGTTTTGACACTATGGTTTAACCTTAACGGTGATAATGTTTTTGTCATTTCGGGGTGCCTCGGTGCATTGGATGGTACGCACATACGTGTTCAAGTCCCTGCACAACACAAGGGGAGGTACCGAAATAGAAAAGGGGAGGTAACAACTAATGTCCTTGGGGTATGTTCACCGGATGGGCAATTCATATTTGTTTTGCCCGGGTGGGAAGGGTCAGCTGCGGATGGGAGAGTGTTGAGAGATGCTATAAGGAGACCATTTGGACTAACAGTGCCACTAGGTACGGGTGTGAGCGTGCATTACGTTGTTTAAATTAAGTTACACTATTGTTTGTTAACTTGTATATCTTTGTGCGGGGAACTACTACTTGGTTGATCTTTGGGTACGATAATTGCCGGGGTTTTTGGCTCCTTATAGAGGTCAAAGGTACCACCTTAATGACTGGAGACAAGGACATCAACCCCAAACTGTGCATGAGTGTTTCAACATGCAACATTCGGTGGCACGAAATGTCATAGAAAGGTGCTTTGGCATACTCAAGTTACGGTGGGCAATATTGAGGAGCCCATCTTTTTATCCAGTGAGGCTGCAAAATAGATACATTGTTGCTTGCTGTTTGCTCCATAACCTCATTCGTCGGGAGAATGTTCAAGATCCCCTTGATGAGCGATTGAGACCTTACCGATTGGACCTACAACGATTGACAACCCGCCCTTAGTTCCAGTGGAAACTAGTGAAGTGTGGACTAATTACAGGGAACAAGTTGCAAATGAGATGTTTGCTGCCTTTGTTGCACTTGGAGATAATTGATAACAATGTACACAAGTATTGCTAGGTTTAAGGACAATTTATTCCGTCTGTTTATGTTAAAAACAACAACCATGTCCTATGTCAATCTGAATTTCAATTAAGTCTATATTTGCTTTTGTTGTTGGTGTGGTGTGGTATTTTGTTGTTCTTTGAAAAGCATGTATACCTGCAATATTTTGCCTCAATCAGTGTTTGTTTTAGATGGATCAAGTTGAATAGGGAACGGGACGAGGATCAAGATGTGGACGCGAGTGGAGGATCGGGTCTTGGTAGATTGCCTTGTGACTTTGAGATTGGACCAAAAGTGGATGGCGAGATAGTGGGTTCAAGGCGGGTTATGCAAATGTGTTGCAAAAGATGATTGAGCGAAGCTTCCCGGGCCGTGGTATCAAAGCAACTCCACACATCACCTCTAGACTGAAGACCTTAAAGCGTCTATGGCAAGCAGCATACGACATTGTTTATGGGCCCAATGCTTCAGGATTTGGTTGGAACCCGGAGACTAACCTTGTTACCGCAGATCCGAGGTGTGGGATGAGTATTTGAAGGTATGAGATCCTACCATATTGTTGAAACTTGTACTTTGATTATGTATTACAAATGACTTCCATATCCAAACTCATATATTGCTTGTTCAAAGTGCGGGGCTCATCCCAAGGCAAAGGAATTTAGAACCAAACCCTTACCAAACTTTGACTCTGTGCATGGTTTGGGCCGGGACGGGCTACCGGTGAGGAAGGAGAGTTCCGGGGGAATGGAGGAAGAAATTAATCATGAAGATAACGAACTTCCAGAAACACCACCACATATTGATGAATCTGAGTTGTCAGGAACGAACCATGAAACTATCACCACTCAAGTCAATCCATCTGATGCAAATGTTGGTCCAAGGAAGAAGCGCAAACTGAACAATGCTTTGAAGTAATCGTTGAGGCATTGCGAGATAAATCACAAAATTGGAAAACACCATCGTTACTGCGTTTGACAAGCTAGGAAATATGATGGCACCCCAAGAAAGGCAACCTGAACCTCCTGCCCCAGGAGATGACTTGTACATGGAGCTAATGCAACTTGAGGATTTGACTTGGCATGAAAGAAACCTTGCACATATGAAGATTGTAACTTCGATAAAATGGTGACTTCATTTCTAAAGGTACTGCGAGTTTAAGCCATCATGGATCCGCACCTTGCTTTCTCGGTAAAGATGCATTATCGGGATTACATAGGCGTGTAGTTTAATAGTGTGGAGTACATAGCTAGTCTTTTTGTGTTTGATGTACCTGTATTGGCCAGTGGTAATTCAGATGTGTCACTCTGTTTTGGACACTAATCTGTCTTTTGTATATGCTTTTTTTGTATATGCTTTGCACGCGATCATTTTGTATATCCTACTTTTGTATAGGGCAGGGTTTTTGCATTAGCACAAACTTTGGACCATGTTCAAATAGGTTAAGGAAAAATTGGACATGGCCTAAATTTTGTGTGGCGCAGCCTGTTGTCAAATTATAAGTTGTAAGTGTATTATGATGCGGCCATCTATTAATTGGCCTGTGCATGGGATGTACTCACTTATGCTGAATGCAGAAAATGGATACTTTTTTATCTTTTGACCATTGTATGTTACTGTTTTGCCCTTGTCCATTTACTGTACCTGCTTCTTGTAACAAATGCATATCAGCAGTTTCCATTTACTGTACCTGCTTCTTGTAACAAATGCATATTAGCATTTTCAATTACTGTACCTGCTACTTGTAACAAATGCATAACAAATTTCTCAAGTCACTGTACCTGCTTCTTGTAACAAATGCATATCAGCATTTTCAATTAATGTACGTTCGAACGCCCAACTGAAGTTCGAACCTAATATTGTTCGACATTGTGAAATTTTTGTTAGTTCGAACTTCATATTTACGTTCGAACGTATTGTATCTTTTGATTCAGTTGTGCAAAATATGGGATCGGTATGTTTAATGATCCGAAAACCACATCACGGAGTTTATGAAGGGAATCATGTTACCAAAATTTTTATTAAAAAAATGCTGGAAAAGGTCTTGATTGATCATACGTGGGTATTTTTCCATTTTCATTAATGCAATGGCGGTTTATACCCACGTCCAGTACTTTTTGGAGTAGTTCGAACGTCGGTCCCAAAACCGACGCCGCCCATTACTCGTTCTAAACCGTCACACATCGCCATCCGTTCACCGCGTCTTCCCAAGGCAAACCAAACCCCTTTAACATTGTGTTTCCACCTTTCTCAACCGCGACCTTTCAGCATTCGTGACCTTCAAACCCACACCCAAGTACGTTACACAGCGTCGTCTTCCCGAGAACACCTCTGTTACTGCCATTCGAACCAGCTCGTAATGGCGAAACCAAGGAAAAGTGATAACCGGTTGAACGAGTTGTGAATTACAATGGAAGACGTTGTAGCTTATAGGAAGCACAGGGCAACACTACGGAGGTGCGGTTGAGTTGGGTTGTCGACGAAGACGAGGAAAGACACAACAGCGTATGACGAGTTTGCAGAAGCAGCAAAGTGGAAGAGACAACTTGATGCTAAAGAAGCGAGGAAGAAGAAACGGGCTGTTAAGAAGAATACCCACACTCCGGCGTCTAGGAAGAGGAAGGCCCCTACGGGTGATGATCGTGACTCCGTCTCGACACTACTCAAAAGGGGAAAAAACGAAAGGTAGATGCTACCAAACGAGCAAGGGGAAAATGGTTGACATTGCCGATTCCGGTGGGGATGAGAAAGAGTGGCAACACACAACCGATGATGAAGATTCTTCTGCCGCCACCAACGAGGATGACGACGACAATGAGCATGTTGATGAGGTCAGGTCCAAGTTGTATAGGAAGTTCAAAGTGCAACAGAGGGCCAATATCATCCCTGACTCTAAGGCCGACTTCAATCAGTCCTAACTTGAGGACTATGACATGAGGTTAGTAGGTAGAAGTCTGTGTAAAATGAGTAGGATTAGGATGGACTCATTTGATGCGATTATCCCTTTGGACTAGACGCATTGCTTAGACCATTTAGGGGACTCCTGGAGTTGGGTTTGCCTTATAGTGACTTGGTTGTGAAGGTGTTTTTTTCTAACCTCAGATTATCTAGAACTGGAAGTGTGTCCACACGTGTTAGGGGCCAAACAATTGAATTGAGTGACATGAAAATCCTTAATTGGTTAGGGGTTAAGGTTCCACAGTCCACAATACAAAGTTCAGTGTAGAGGAAATGGATAAAATATTGCTAGAGGGAGGGACAACCGAAGGTGCTTCTTCCCTGACCAGACCGAAGCAGTTGAGCTATAAGTATAAGGTGTTGCATTATTTGTACAGCAGGAACTTCGTAAACAAGGGCAAGCACTATACAAGCATGAGCCTTGAGGACAAAGAAATCCTTTGTTGCATGATCAAGAGGAAGCCATTTTAGATGGGGAAGAGGATCGTTGACACAATCTTTGAAGGCTCTACTTTTGGGGTGAAAAATTCTGACCGCCATTCCCTTCACTTGTTTTCCTCATATTACAAAAGCACAAGGTTTGGTATCTTCATGAAGGTGAGGCCCCCATATGGACTCAGGAATTTGATGACGAGGCTCTACATAGAATGCAAATCCCTCTTGTTTCCAAGTAGTCATCCTATAGATCACCCAATGAGCCCCATCAAGGAAGGAAAGGGAAGGCAAAGGGAGCTGCACCTATAGCTGGTCCAAGTAGAACAAACCAAAACTTTGAGGGAGGAGTTGCCGAAGTGGCAGCCATGTTTGCCAAAATAATTGATGAAAAAATTGGGTTGATGAAGGATCACATACAGTCAACCCTCAATGAGATGGAGTCACGCATGGCTTCAATGGCATTTGACTTGAAGGACGTTCGCGATTTCATATATCTGTATGGCACTGACTTCAAGGACTTTGCTGAATTCAGGGCAAAAAAACATGACATGGCTGGTCCTTCATCCAGCAGAGGAATGAGCATAAGTCCACTTCACGGGACACGCCATTGGGCTCCCAATCGAGGATGGTGACGAAGGAAGTGAAGAAGGTGATAGCATCGGTGAAGAAGAAGGAGAGAAGCAAGGGGATGGTGAGAGTGATTCGAGGCGGACGATGATGGCGGCACGGAAGAAGAAGAAGAGGATGAACATGAAGACGAAGAGAATGAAAGGGATGATAACCATGATTACGAGGCCAAGGATGATGGCGAAAGAGATGAAGAACAACGAAATGAAGGGGATCTTGACATTGATTCGAGGCGAGGATGAAGGCGAGAGAGATGAAGAACAAGAGAAGGAAGGGGATGATGAGATTGATTCGAGGTCGAGGATGATGGCGGCGAGATGAGGAACAAGAGAAGGAAGAGGATGATGAGATTGATTCGAGGCCGAGGATGATGGAAGCGAGAGATGAGGAACAAGAGAAGGAAGGGGATGATGAGATTGATTCTGAGGCCGAGAATGATGGAGGCAGAGATGAAGAAGGTGACAAGGAAGGGGATGATGAACGTGAGGGTGGGCATGCAAGCATCACAGATGAACAGGCAGAGAAGGAAGGGGGTGATGAGCATGAGGGTGAGCCTGCAAGCATCAGAGATGAACAAGAAGAGAAGGAAGCGGGTGATGACCATGAGGGTGAGCCTACAAGCATCAGAGATGAAGAGGAAGAGAAAGAAGCGGGTGATGACCATGAGGGTGTCCTTGCGGGCGGTGGAGATGAAGAGGTTGAGAAGGAAGGGGCTGATGACCATGAGGGTGTCCTTGCGCGGCGAGAGATGAAGAGGTTGAGAAGGAAGGGGCTGATCATTCGGCCATGGGTTGGAGACACCGCGGGTGATGAAGAAAGGTGTCAATTTCTGCGGAGCCACCCCACGATGGAGAAGTGGGTGAAGGTGAGGATTTGGATCCAATCACCACGGATCAGCAATTGTCCCTCTACCTAAACCGGTTAACCTTCCTCCCGCCCCTTCCAAAGAACATAACGTGCTGTTCCTTTGAGGTTCATTCCCGCTTGACCTTCGATTCCGTCCTTGCGACGGAGAATTTGCCCAATATCTTCACGAAGAACCACCAATTCGTCCTCAAAGTACGCGACTGTTACTCCAATGTTCATCCCGGTGAACCTCCCTAGTTCGGTTCAGACATCATCACCTAGGCGCACCGCTCCAAAGAGGTCCCCATCAAAGAAGAAAAAGAACTAGGGACAAAAATTGTTTGTATTGTTTGTTTAGAGTTACATGTAATGCTCCGGTACGATATTGACTAGTTTTTTGTTGTTATGACTGCCGATTCACATTCGAGATGGTTTACTTGCTATTCGTTGGAGTTTGAACTTTCTTGTTTGGTTCGAACTTACACTTTTGTATTCGAACTAATGTTTAATGGTTGAATGATGTTTAATCTATTGTAATGTGTATTATAATTTTGTGTAGTTCATGACTTTGTCATAATTCCTCTCGCATAACATGTCGATTTTATGCTTTGCTAATTTTAGGGTGCCTGATGCACCTTGTCATAAACTTTACATTTATATTTGTTATGCTGTGATGTAGTTCGAACTTGATTTTTTGGTTCGAACGTCCCCTGCTTTTTTCCCTGCCATCTGACCACTGATGAATGATGGTTAGTATATGTTACTGACCATGCAATTTTTGGGTGGCTCATGCACCCTTTGAAAAACTTCACAATTATTTGTCATACAGCATTTGAGAAGGCCAATGATGGTCAGTTCACATGCTATCATTTATGTCCATTTATCGACACACGCCTCATGTTGTTGTCATGTCCAAGGTTCTTTACTTGTATGCAACATTTGAGAAGGCCAATTTTATTCATTTATTTTCATTTTGTGCCTTGGCATTAAGCTTCTATGTTGTGTTGGTTCAAGACGTAGTTCTTGGTGCATTTTACAAGTCCAATAGCAAAAGTTTTTTTTTCTTTCCTACTTATGCGGCATTTCATAATGTTGGGTGCTTTATTTTTAATTCCTCTACCACACATTGCACTTTGGGTGAAGATTATTTTTATAAATTTCGAAGCTATCTATCAAAATGTTGGTTGTTACGTGCTTCACATATGGTTCACTTCAACCGCCCATTTGACAGCACCAATGTCCCTATTTTGCACATTGTATACTGTTAATGTCTCCTTCTTCATCCTCACAAGTGCAATTTTTCATACTTCCTCTGTCCTTTCCAACTGATCTAACATTCGTTATTGTTATGTCCCTGTTTGATTTTGATGATTAATTATAGTCAAATGAAGGAATGCCATATTTTCCTAAACTATTTTCGCACTTGCCTCTGTTTCACCAACCCAACAATCCCCTTTTCATTCGGCGACTTCACACTATTCGGGGTTCGGGACTCATTTTTTCCAATCAACCTTCATTAAATATAGCATTACCGGGTTCAATGTTCATCATCAAGTTGCTAATCTAACCGCTTCTCTTCCCATACTCGTTTCCGCGGCTCGTTAAATATTGCTTCGTGCTTCCACCGGCCTTATTCCTTCCATCTACGTCGTCCTTGTCACCACCGGAGACACTCGTCGTCGGAATTTCATACCCCATCACCATCTACTTTAATTTACCGTTGCAATTTCCTTCTAGGGTTCGTTCCTCTCTTTGTTCATGTCGCGCAACAAACCCTTCCGCCGTTTATTACCTTTTTTTAATGTTTTTTATTTAAGGGCAATTTGGGAATTTCACCTAATCTTCCCACTTATACAACCCCAATTCTTCATACCAAACATTTCATCTTCCCTCAACTAACTTCCATTCCCTTGTATACCAAACAGATCACATTTTTAAAGTTCCCTCCTAATCTTCCATTCCTTTCCTTTCCTTTCCATTCCTTTCCTTTCCTTCCTCAAATCTTCCGTGTAACAAACGGGGCCTTAGTTTTTTTCCCCTACATTACAACTAGGTTCAAGGAAAAAATGATCATGGCTCTTATTATGTTCAATTTTTATTTTTCTTATTTACAATTAGGTGCAAGCTTGATTTTTTTTTTTAATGACCATGTCTCTTATCAGGTTCAAATTTTAATTATTCCTTTTTTTTTAATCAAGCGTTCACTGTAAAAATGATAAAAGAGGATGATTATATACTTGTATAATATATTTTCAATTATTCAGGTCCAACATCCAACTTATACACATACATCTTAGTTTTTAAAGATCAAGAAAAGAGGAGAAAGGCAAAAAGAAAACCCATAAAGAGATTCAAATCCTTTTTAAAAACATAAATGGAGGATGTTCCCTGTTTTGTTCCCGTCCCATTCCTGATCTTTGTCCCAAACTTAGCGATAGGGGAATGGGACACCCTTGTCCTTTTTTGGAATGGCATGCCTGATATGCCTCTCGTCCCGTCCGTGAACAGGCACAGTACAACACAAATGATATCAAAGTCTAAAAAACAGACATACCAACATTCCAGCACCATGAATATATTAAGTCTTAATATGAAAAAATTGTTAGTAAGATTTTATATCACAGATGGTGACTAAGCTGCCTTGCAACTTGAAACTGACGACCAAATGTTTTTAGTGAATGACTTCTGAACAACAACTCATTGTTAGTCAAATTTTACAGCCCCAATATTGTCCCTATAAGGATTTTTTTTTTTCATTTTATGTTTATGTTGGAAAAGGTACCACTAATTTCATTTTACAACCTCCTAGCCAACGCAAGAGTCTCCTCTTGAATTGAAACTCAAGATTTAGAAGGATCTAGAGAAACCTTATACTACTAGACCAATTCTGTTTGTATATATTTACGATGTTAATGCAAAGAGTAATTCTTTTTACACGCGAAACATTGCCGGTGAATGTCGAGCCACGAGAAGAATCTTGCAAGAGTTTAAAGCGCCATGAAAAAATATCGAAAAGAAAAAGTGAAAAAAAAATCAGGAGAATGCTTTTTTTTTTTTTTTTTTTTTTTTAAAAGGATAAACCATTTTAAAAAGCTCATAATTCATCTCGATCTATGCCAAGCTCATCTGACCAGGAGGGATTAGCGGTTCAAAATTTCAAATAGATTGAACCTTTCGGGAATTACTAATAAAAAAGTAAAATACATAGGACCAATACCAAAATTTGATACACACACACACACCAAAAATTTGATTTTCCCAATTATTTATCATCTATATTTTGACCAAGACATCAATGACTGTATAAAAAAAAAAATTCTTCTATAAACCACATCTTTTGAATTATATTAAATAGAAGAGCTCGTTGACCTAGACTTATTCTGCTCGTAACAATACATAACTTATAAGACCAACTATCTTCTAATGTTGATTTATAGATTTTCAATGACTTATTAGGGTGCAACTGGTGTATGGCGGGCAGATAAGAAATAATCTAAGTTTTGTTTCCAGAATTTAAGTGACAAGTTGAAACAATAAAAATAAAAACTAATTAAGAAAATTATTATTAACATGTAATATCTCTGATGCATTGTATAATACTTTGTAAAACACATATGGCAACAGTGACAAACAACTATGAAGAAGATTACTAGTAACCCGTACAAGCATACTTATTTAGTAATATTTAGCCTAAAAAGTATGTAATTTGAGCCACATAAAAACTACAATTTTTTTTTCACACAAAATATTGCACAATATATACACAATTGTTTGAATGGCATTATGTCAAACAATTGTTTTGGTCAATTGCTTTATACCACACGCGTTACCTTCTAAAAAAAGAAAGCTTTTGGTAAAACAAAACAGAAAAATAACATAAACAAATTTATTGACTATGAAAATTAAATATACATAACTTAAAGGCTATATAATATCATACAATAAAGAAACAATCCAGAAAGACCAAGGAAAAAAAAAAGCACTGAAAAGAAATTTTCTTTGAGATGTGAATTCTAATAGGGTGATTGTGAATTTATTATATTTGTGAATTCTAATGGATTTGGAAACTATTTAAATATTATATTTTATCTCAAAACATGAAATCGTGGTTGATATGGCGGTTGTAAAAGTTTTTGGCGGGGGATAGCCTGTTTGGTAAAATAGATTTTTTTTTTTTTTTTTTTTTGTATCAGAAAAATACATGATTTTAAATAAGGATATTTACTGTATATATATTGACAACGCACATTTTTATATTCAATAGTCATTTCGACGACCAAGACTTATTTTTCTCTTAACAATGTCAATACATAAGACCAACGTAAGGCAACGGAAAATCGAAGATTTGTTAATAGACAAGTTTTTTTGACCATAACATAGTTGACAAGTTGAAACAATTAAAAAAAAAAAACAATTTTTTAGAAAATTATTATCAAAATGTCAACAAATAGTAGTTAAATAAACGCGGAGTTAGGAATTAGTAGTATATAATATTTTGAAAAACACATATGACAGGTATTTAAACGATTAATGTAAACAATATATATAAGCATAAAATATAGTTTATGCACTCAAAATATTGTGCCATATAAACGATGAATGGCGCCTTTACGTTGAACCGTTGTTTTGGTCAAATCAATAATGTAGTCTATAATTACATGAAAATTCCTCCAATAAATTTATATATTAAAGATGACTAGTCATCGCTAATTTATAATGGCGGCTTTCCGTAAAAATAGTAGTTTTATTGGTTCAGAATTTGTGTATATAAGAGACATAAAGTGTTGTGTTTTATGCACAGAGAAATCACAGGTACGAGAAATACTAAAATCATGAGGCTAATTCCAAGGTCGCTACTTTTGCTGACATCTGTGTTTGTGTTACTTTCAGTTTCATCAACTTCCCCAATCCCAATTCCAAAACTCTTCACTCAATGTCTTGAGGCTAATTCTCAAAATCCAATCCCATTTTCCACCACAATTTTCACTCCTCAAAATGCTTCTTTCACTTCAGTCCTTGAATCCACAGCTTATAATCTCAGGTACCTGCTGCCTTCAATGCCGAAACCTGAATTCATATTTACTCCATTAGAGGAATCTCATGTTCAAGTTGCTGTTGTCTGTGCAAACAAGCTAAAAATCCACATGAGGGTGCGCAGTGGAGGTCATGATTATGAAGGGACTTCTTATGTTTCTCTCATTGAGCAGCCATTCATGATCTTAGATCTCGCCAAGCTTCATGCCATCCAAGTCGATATAGCACATAATACAGCTTGGGTTCAAGCTGGTGCTACCCTTGGAGAAGTTTATTACAGAATTTCTGAGAAGAGTCCAATCCATGCCTTCCCTGCAGGAATTTGTCCATCTGTAGGTGTTGGTGGTCACATTACAGGAGGTGGATATGGCTCTATCCATAGAAAGTTTGGACTTGCTGCCGACAACGTCATCGATGCACGAATTGTGGATGCTAATGGCAAGATTCTTGATAGAGAAGCCATGGGAGAGGACTTATTTTGGGCAATTAGAGGTGGAGGAGGTGGAAGCTTTGGGATTATTTTGTCGTGGCAACTCAAGCTTGTTCAGGTTCCCCCTATTGTAACAGTTTTTACTGTTAATAGAACCTTAAAACAAAATGCAAACAATATTCTTCATAAATGGCAACAAGTACTACCAAACATTGATGAAGATCTATTCATTATGGTTCACACAACGGTAACAAATTCTAGTACTCGAGGAAAAAGAACTATATCAACATCTTATATTGCTCGTTTCCTTGGTAGGGCTGATAGGCTTCTCCAATTGATGGAGAAGAAGTTTCCGGAGTTAGGTCTGACCAAAAACGATTGTTTGGAAACAAGTTGGATTAAATCTGTACTCTATCTTGCTGAGTTTCCAAACACCACATCCCCAGAAGTTCTTATCCAAGGAAAACTCGCCATTCCCAAGCTATACTTTAAGGCCAAGGCAGATTATGTGAAGCAAGTGATTCCTAAAAATGCTTTGAATTCATTATGGAAAACGCTCATGCAGGATGATGCGGCCTTGATGATTTGGGTTCCATATGGAGGAATGATGAGTAGAATCTCAGAATCTGCAACTCCATTTCCTCATAGAAATGGAACACTCTTCTTGTCCCAATATGTAGCTACATGGAGTGATGGAGAAAAGAGCAGGGAAAAGCATATGAATTGGGTTCGGAGATTCTATAACACTATGACTCCTTATGTTTCAAGCTTTCCAAGAGAAGGATATGTTAATTACAGAGACCTTGATTTGGGGATGAACCAATTCAACAAGACAAGCTTCTTGAGGTCAAGCACTTGGGGATTCAAGTATTTTAAGGATAATTTTATAAGGTTGGTGTTGGTGAAGTCTAAGGTTGATCCAGGTAATTTCTTCAGGCATGAGCAGAGCATCCCTCCTGTGCCAATTGCAAAATAACAAGGATTAAGCAAGTGGAGATTTTTATGGTAATTTGTGTCGTTTTTATTTGAAAATTATAATAACAAATAAGGTACTACTTCCTGTCCTAATTATAGGAACGCTTTTGTAGTGTAAATTACACTAAAAAAGTGTTCCTACAATAAGGACCGAAGGTAGTAGTTTGTATGGTTTGTTCATATGTATATTATTGGAGTTCTAAATCATGAATAAGACTCTAAGCTGAAAATCCTCAAGTTATTAGCCTGTGTGTGATTAAATGAGGAAGTGAGAGAGATTGTGGGAGAGTCGTGACTCTGAGAAAGGGAGTATGAAATTCATTTCTTTTTATTCACCCTCTTTCATATATCTCTTAGATAACTTCAGAAAATGCATATATCAAGATAAATGAAAATTCAAGTCCCTTAGTTATACTTATAATGCCCATTAAATGAGTTATAGTGATGTTCCTCCAAAGAGGGAAGAAGAAGAAGAGAGTAAGTTTCAGATGAAGAAAATAGACATATAGTTGTATCATGTCGCGTAATCTGGACCCATATACAATCATATATATATATATATATATAGGGTTCTATGTGCCTCTTCCTCAATTGATCTACCCTTTCCTCGTCAAAGGACATATTGTACCGGTTTTAATGATACAAATTAGAATGATCGGGGAATATTATACGTCTTCCACCCAAGCTTTTCTATTATTTTTATTTTGACCCCAAAGCAATTGGACTTAGGCCCTAATCCACTAAGAATTGACTAAGTATATTTGAACAAATAGGTACTTTAATTTGTATGGTGATATTGGTCCATTCATTGATCAATACTAAATAAATGGACTAAGTTAGAACACATGTCTCTAGCGCACCAAATTAACTAGATTAAAAATGCAATGTATAGCAATGCCAACCTTGCTAGGTCGATTCTTCATGCGGAGTCGTCTTATTATGTTTAGATTTTTGGCAAACAAGTTTATCACAAATTAATGATCATTCAACATCCAGTGTCAAGTGCTCGGACGTTTCAATTATGAAGTACTCCCATGTTCTTATTAATAAGGTGAAGACACAAGGTTTATTTTGTTCCTATTATAAGTCACATCTTTGAATTTTTTGTATCAATGTAAAATTATACCCTCAATGTGTTATGTATTAAATAGGGATAAAGATGAAAATTTGTTGAATTTTAAAGCAGAGTTAATCAGTTTTAAGATTTTTCTTTAGCTTATGTGAAACATGTTAGAAATGACTTATAAATAAAAATAAATGAGTAAATCCAACAAACTAATGGAAGGATTAAAGTCTTCGTGGCAGAGGACTTGAGGTCTAACCAATTCAAAATATTTAATTACAGAGAATAAACAATAATGCATGCATTGTCTAAACTCGATCGAGCCAATCATATAAACTCTTTCAATCAAATCAGAGAATAGGAATAGTTCTTCTCAAGGTCAGAAAGAGCAATCATTCCAATATTACCACTGATTAGTTATTTGTTCAAATCCTCTATCATGTTCATTCAACTCAATGGCATACTTTTGAATACGATGATAAAATAATGGAAAAATGTTGCGAGTCCACCATATATATGGCGATGGCGGTCTGAATCAATCTGTGTTGACTCAAAATTAATTAATTAATGTCTTTTGGTTCTTAAGAGAGATTTTCTCATTTACAAAGGAAAGGAATTATGACTCCATTAATAAATGGAAGGAATAGGAAATCATATTCTATTCTACCTTAAAAATAAATGATATATGAAATCAAAAAATTAAAGTGGAGAGAAATTGGGAAAATATATATATATTTTTTTTTTATCAACGTTATTAGCATCAATTCCCATATTATCTTCCAGGTCAGAAATATAATGCATGTAGTTTCCATATTTTAACTCAAAATCCAAGCCAGAAACTCAAAGGTAAGACACAAAAAACCGTCTAATTATAAGGATCATATTCATCACTAAGATACTCTCTCTGGTCCTAATTATAAGAGCAAATTACCGAATTTGGAAGGATTAAGGAGGGAAGTTAAATTAGTTAATAATATGTATTTTCCTAAAATACCCTTACCTAAGATTTAATTAGTCATGTTAAAATACATATGAGCAGTGCGCTGCAACGCAAGGAAGCTCTAAATGTATATGCACATTAATTCAAATGGATCATATGATTGTTTTCTTGCCTTCGGATTAATGATTATTGATGCCCGCTTGAAGAAAAGAAAATTGAAGGGAATATTATTAAATAAGCTTTCAGCAGTCATGTTTTTCCTGAATTTAAAATAGGTTTTGAATCAACAACCAAAAAAAAAAAAAATCTAAAATAATTAATGGTTAATCCAAAATAATTCTTATAAAGTAGAATCTCTCACTTGATAAAATATAAGAGTATTGTAAATTAATTATTGTAGAAGAAGTATTAGTATGGGTGATATGGGAAAAATATGACAAAAATTGCTCAAAATTATTTTATATAAAAAAGTATAATTTAGGTGTATATGACATTAATGAGTTGCAAACATTATTTACTTTATAAAATATATAGGTGTATTATTAAATTATTATTGTCTTTAATTATTATTGAGAAAGTATAAATAGGGGTATTACAGGGAAAAAAATGACAAAAGTTAAAACTTGCTCTTATAATTAGGACCAAAACTAACTCCAAAATTTGCTCATATAATTAGGACCGGAGGGAGTATTACTCAACAAGATTACATTAGTTCCTCTCAATTTCAATGTTTAATTACAACAATGGAAGCAACATACTATATTCTTGATTCTCTTTCTCATCATTTGAAATAATTTTGTCTTCCATATGGATTTGGCTTTTGTAAGTTGAATATTCTCATGATTTTGCACGATGTATGTTTGTTATATTGCTGCATTACATATTACCGACTGACAACCTCCTTGCTAACATTTTCTTAATTTGGTGCTTCATACATCGAGTTGTAGTAATAAAATGAAGAAATTATGGAGGATTCAGGAAAAATAAGGCTATTTGAGGGAATTAAGATTTAAGAGTCACATGTTAAGCGTGTGGTAAATTAAGGATTGTCATATTCTTTTATGAGTTTGATAAGTTCTATTCTATAATTAAATAGGTCTGGATTTTGGGATATATTAGATTAAATTTATGAATATTTTATACCCATATAATTTCTTTTATAAAATAATTAATCTACTCATATTCTCTCTTTGTACAAGAAAAATGACAAATGGAAGGGGAGAGGATGGAAAAACTCATATAAAGACGATTAAAATAGGAAAAATTAATAAAAGGTTAGTGAATTTAACAAGTCTTTATTTACGCCAATGACTTAATTCAAGATATTTGAATGTTGGTAGTTATACCATAATACCCTTACCCCTTTGAAGGGAGTTAGCAAGAGGGTTTGAGTGGGTAAAAAACCATGATTGAGAGCAGGCATGACGAGTGGTGAGAGCAAGCATGATGGTGGTGGAGAGGGAGAGAGGAACCACAAGCACGACGACGGTAGGAGAGTGAGAAAGGACAGAGCTAGGACGAGACAGTTTGATAGAGGAGGAATAAGGATGAACTGTTTTTTTATGTGTTTTTCTACCCTTTCGGATGCCTAATTTTCAAAAGGGACACCAAAAGTGATGCTCTTGGAGTCAAAAACCCTACTTTTGGCATCCATTTTCAAATTGTGACGCTAAAAGTAGAGCTTTTAACATCTCAATCTTGAAAAAGAACGCCAAAAATCAACTTTTAGCGTTATGTTTTGTTAGAGGAATGCCCAAAATGTCAAAATACATGCACATAATTGCAAAAATGCTATCGCCTTTATTTTTTACTCCCTTTTTTAAAAATGGATGTTTTTTAAGAAAGTAAAGTCCCTACTTTGTAGTAGTGATGATAGGGGATGAAATATAGTGTTATCCAATCTTATTATATCATTTTGGAAATGTGTAATTAGTTTGGCTATTGGGATTTGCAAATCTTAGCTTGTAAGGTACTCCCTCCGTCCTTATATATAAGCTCATTTCAACTAAATCATGATCTTCCAAAAAAAAGTTAAAAGTAATTAAAAGTAATCAATATGTATGGAATATATTCTTTTTCAAAAATGCCCCTATTTATGAATGTGTAAGAGAGAGAGAAATGATAAGAAAAAGAAGAAATAGAATGTATAGTAAATAAATGATGTCAAAGAATGAGGGAAAAATGGGTAATAGAGCATTTATTATTTAGAAAGTCAAAGGGACCTTATGAAAAGAGATAAGCCAATTAAAAAAAAAAGAACCTTTTATATATATAGAGATGGAGGGAGTATATAATATAAGGGCAAATCATTTGTGCAGTCACTGCACCTAACCTTATATACTGTGAATAGAATACGACGTCATTTGGTCCAGGGAAGAAGCTCGTGAGCGCACTCAAAACTTTTGTCTACTGATAGCACACAAATCGAACCGCCAGAGAACGTCGACAATCGTAGTGCACTCGAACTTTTCCCAAATGCAGCGATTATACACACACACATATCAGCAAGGTCCTAGACTAACACATAAGAACCAGCAAAAGAAAAAGAACACATAAGAACCAGCAAAAGAAAAAGAACCTTGCTGATATGTGTGTGTGTATAATACAAAACAATACAAAACTTCAGTTTTACTAAAATTTCAGTTCCTCTGCAAAACACACTGAAAATAGGGTCTTGTCTTGGAACTCAGTCATTGTCGATTTTGCTCGAAATAGTGTGCTCACCAGCTCCGATGTCCAAGCTTTGATGAAGAGGAAGATAGAAACTCAACTTCTAAAGTTTATGAACAAAAAAATGCGTTCATGAGTCCACTATCGCCGTCCATCGATTCCCGCCGATCGTTCTTTCCTCACTCCCTCACCTTTCTCTGGTATAAAAATACGCTGCTATAAAAGTCTCTTCTTATGCAGTTCAATTCGTTGCTTTTTAATCAATCGTTGCTGTTTCTAATCAATTGGTTGCTGCAACTTTTGACCAAAAAGCAATTAAATCAAATGATATGAGGACACAATTATTTCAACTTCTTCACGGGGGAGTTTTGACAACTTGGATAGGGAAAATTTGCAACAAATGACCCAGCGGTTGAAATTATGCTTAACAACCCATTCTCTTTCTCTCTATATGCACTGGTTTCGGATTTCTTATGTTCCAAATTTCCAATGGAGCTGATTTGTATTATTTTTTTTTTTTACTTATTTATATTCTCTTTCTCTCTATATGCACTGGTTTCGGATTTCTTTTGTTCATAAACTTTAGAAGTTGAGTTTCTATCTTCCTCTTCATCAAAGCTTGGACATCGGAGCTGGTGAGCACACCATTTCACTGCAATATATTCTATATGCGGTTCTTAATCTGCGGCTTCACTCTTCTGCCTTCATAGAGCCACCTGAGTCTAACTCATTAAACACTGCTCCAGACCCAAATAAGGTTTTCTTCTCTTTGTGCTATTTCTTCAGTAAATTTACAGTTTTTGTCTTTGAATATTATGAAGTTCTCAATTTAGTCATTTCCATTAGTTTCTCCTATCAGCGTGTTCGTAAACACAGAGACAGGTAGAAAGAAATCAGATCATGCAATGCTTCTCACGTCAGCAGCAACACAGCCTCTACCATACCTCTCGAGCTCAACGCCTCAATACTCCCTATCCTGCTTGAATGATAGTCTGCTCCTCCGGCTTCACCCATCCGTAGTTTAACGAGAAACAAGACACGTGCTCCCTCGAAGTTGTGCTCGCGTCGTAGGAGCAAAATTGTTACTTGTCGTTGGCGGCGGCGACGGCGTAAGGAGACGAATCAAGCAAAGGAGGAAGGTAGATGGAAGGAGAACTGGGTTACGGGTAGAGGCTCATGGTAACAAAAGAGCTCATTCTTGTGTCAGTGAACCAAGCAGAGGAAGAGAGTGAGTTTCACATGCTATCAGTAGACAAAAGTTTTGAGTGCGCTCATGAGCTTCTTCCCTGGACCAAACGACGTCGTATTCTATTCACAGTATATAAGGTTAGATTCAGTGACTGCACAAATGATTTGCCCATAATATAAATAGTGAGCATAATAGCATGGGTTATTAATCATCAAAATAGTGTTTTTTTTAAAAAAAAAAAATAGAATAGCATCGATTATGGCAAAAAAAAAAAAAAAATCTATATTATACACCTTTTACATGTTATTTCTAAATTATATACAAATCATTTGAAGTTTGATATATTTGAAATAATGATATTTGACCTTTAAAACTTGAGAAAGAACTCCTAATCTTTTAAGTTTGTGCAGATAATTTTCATTATGTTAGTTATACTGCTATTTCATTAACATGCTCTAAAATGTTATTGACTAAATTTTGATCAAAACTATGTTATTAACTAAATATCCCCGTAATCGTTTTCCCAAATAACCTCTCAAACTTTGGATTAGATTATATATACGTGAATAACCCTCCAAACCCTTTATCAATATAGAGTTGGTCAGTGGTGTAAAGCCTAATTTAATTCCTTTGGGTCTTAAGTTTAAATCTTATAGGTAACATTTTGTATTAGTAGAGGTAGCCACGAATCCAAAACCGATTATCGGATGATAATATTTAATATTAAAAAAAAAAAAACTCCATACCCTTTGTTATATATTATATCATTTTAGTGAGATAATAGGCAAAATTAATAGTTCGGATTTTTTTTTTTTTTTAGATGTAATAGTTTAGTGGGCTTATTACAAATTTTTAAATGTCGAGAGGCTATTTGCGCACAACACAAACTTCATGGAGGTTTTATATAATTTAATCATTTTATTATAAATTCTATATTAAATAGATATACAACATAAACTTTATAAAAAATTCAATTAATTGAAACTATTTATAAAATCTTCAGTAATATATTCTAACAAACAAATTACGAATTGAGAATATTAATTTGTCAGTCTTTCTATAATTTTACTTAATTTTTAATAAGATCCTTATAATATTTTTGTTAAGTCATTATTATTTCTTCCGTTAAATCCATTAGTCGTTATATTCATAACATGTTAATTAAAGTAGTTGTAGATGCTAATTAAACGACATATAAATTTCCATAAAAAGCAAAATAAATTTTTCTTAAAAAATAAACTGATGGAATAAAATAAAATATGTAATATAAAATTTGGTAGATTTTGATTTTAATTAGACAAAAATTGATCCAAAATTCCAAATATATTCTGGGTGAGAAACACATAATCAGTCACTTTATTTTATAAATTACTACCTCCAGGTCCTAATTATAAGAATCTTAGTTGACTTTTTTTAGAGAGATTAAGAAAGCTACTTAATTATTTCATTGGTTGTATATCCTTATATTATATATTAGTTTATTAGTCAAACTAATTAGTTTGAAGAAAAAAATGAAAATGAAAATACTCTAAAGTAATTTAATTAGCTTCTTTAATCTCTCAAAAAAAATCAACTGTGCCTTATAATTAAGCCGGAGGAAGTAGTAGATTACTATGCGTATAGGGACTAACATAAACCTATAATTGTAGAAAATATAATGACAGAAAAAAAACTATAAATTTTTAATTAAAAATGAGATAAAATTATAGGGATTAAATTTCTATTTTTTCTAAAAGAATTTTGTTGAGGATATTATCATGCATTTCCGATTCATCTCATGGCTAAAAGTCCATATGAATATTTAATGGGCCTATCACTTATTTTTGATTTTCTATCTAACTTTTATAGAAGCGATAGGAAAAAAGTTAAGTTGTAAATGTGATTTGTGTTTAAATTGACGTTGGCGAAAATGAAATTCTTCCAAACGGATACATGTTTGGATTATTATTTGAAAAGTCAGTTGAGATGGAAAATAACATAAATCTTTTTTAATACTACATATATTAATATTTATTATATATATTGTAGTAATTGAAAATAAAAAATTTTAAATTTAAATTTTTTTAAAAAAATTAAATTATTATTAAAAAATAATAAAATTCATTAATTAACAAAAGAAATATATTTCTAGGGCAAAAATTTTCCCTTCCCTTCCCTCTCTTTCTTAATTTCTCTCTCTCATGTGATGAAAAAGAAAAAAAAAAAGTCAGAAGATCAACTCAAAAGCTCCTCTCCCTAGCTTATGAAAAAAAAAAAAAAAAAAGCTACTTTTCTGAGAAAAGTAGGATTGAAAAAAAGATAAGCCAAATGGACCACTTATACTCTACTGGGCTTCTGCTTGCTCCATTGGGCTACCAACGCTGCCTAAAAGCTCTCCACTGAACTCCAAACAGGCACATGTAATATTTAAGATGAAGAACCAATATGTGGTTGGTTTGGAATATGGCGTGGACTTCGATTCTTTAAGAGGGAGGGTTCGATCACTGCGTTAGTGGCTTAGCTAAACCACTCGTAATCCGCCTTATATGAAGCTACCACACGGAGGGTCATCCTCGTCACCCTAAGCACCCTATCCTTGGAATGGTTCTACACTTTCTAAAATTTATTTTATTTTTTTATCAAAAAAATATTTAAGATGAAGATAATGAAAAACGAACTTGACAAGAATTGAAGGTGCAATTAATAAATGCATTGGAAGGAGGTCCGTTGTTTTCTGCAGCCTATATAAGAAAGTGTGCAATAATATTGATAGCATACAGAGTAAAGAATCCGAGGTACGACTCTTTCCACTATTAATAACTCCTTATCTCTTTGGCTTTACTCTTCTCGGAGTGACCTTTTAAAATTGGAAGAAGAAAGAAGCAAGACGCAGCATTTTCAGGACTGAGATAAGTGTCTTACTCTCTTTTAAATTGATTTTATGAAATAAACATAGAATTACAGTTCAATTTTGTCATGTGAAAGTTTTTTGTTGTTGCAAGAAATGTGCTCATGCTGCGGGTATCTGAAAATTTTTCTTATATCGTTATGGTCTCAAAAGTGTTAAAAAAAAAATATTAATAATAATATCTTCTTTTTTTTAACTGTTAAAAATATTGAAGGCCAGCGTTGGCTTTTTTAGTGATGAGGGAAATTTTAATCCTTTTGAAGGGCAATATTAATTTAACAAAAAAAGGAAAATTTGAACCCCCATGTACAACTCTTATGCAAAAACTTTTCATAAATAAATTATTAGTTTTGTCTCATAAAGCATAATTTATTCATCGTTATCAAAACTATGATGTTAAAATCTAGCTAACTCGAGTTAGTTCGTCATGCCAATGAATTGCTGAATCCCTTCACACAATAGGGTTGGAGTTTATTTTTTCCCCCTTTTCTTACTGAACATGTTGTTAGATTTGTGTGTATGTGTGTGTTTTTTTTGGGTAATATATTGGCAAGCCGAAGACTTAAGGTTTACAAAAAGTTCAATATCGACTATATTCACTGATCTTAGTGACATTTAAAATTAACAACACATTCAATATATTTGTACTTTAATAATTATGTTTTATTAAGTTATGCATGATACATGAATGTTTAATTTGCTTATGGATGAATGGCTTTTTTTAATTTAAATACACACCCTTTCCAGGATTTATATCAATATTTCAAATATTTTAATTAAATTAAATTATTTTAATTAAGATAGAGTGGGTCTCAATTTAATCATGATTGGACTATTGGTAAGCGCCAATAGTCCAATCATGATTAAATTGAGTTATAAGACCTAGTTAACTTTTTTCGAAGAGATTAAGGAAACTAAATAAAATGTTTAATCATTTCATATATTGTGTATCTTTAGATTATATATTAGTTTATGGGAAAAACATTTCTCATGTTGTAGGAGAAATGTTTTCTTATGCATCACACACATATAAATGGTGGGACCCACATATATATATAATTAGCATTATATCTATATGTGGGTCCCACTATTTCATGTGTGTAGGAATTTTCTTCTTCTCTGCAACCTAAGAAGTTTAAACTTCTTAGTTTATTAGTCAAACTAATTAGTTTGAAAAAAAAATAAAAATACTCTAAATTAATTTAATTAGCTTCCTTAATCTCTCCAAAAAAAAGTCAACTAAGTCTTATAATTAGGACCGGAGGGAGTAATATTTTAGGGTACTATCTAGTATTAAAATGATACTTCGGAATACTAACTGATACTAAAAAAATATGTCATGATATTTTAGGATCTTAAAAAAATATTTCAAAGCTTGATCGATACTAAAATAATACTTTAGGATATTTTTTCAAGATTCTAAAATATTTTTTCAAGATCATGATGTATTTTTTCAAGATTATGAAGTATTTTTTGGTGCTAGTCAGTATCCTGAAATATCTTTTTTAATATCTATCAATATTCTAAAATCTTTATTTAAATTTAAAAAAAAAAAAAAAAAAAAAAAAAAAAAAAAAAAAAAAAAAAAAAAACCTTCACAGATTTTGCGTCAAACGACGCAGTATAACCGCCTTGCAATTGGATAGGATGCAAGGCAAGTCCTAAATTATTGTCTTAGCTAGTTTAATGACTGATCCAATTTTCACACTCTTGATCTAAACTGTTCACAAACACACAAGAAGCATGGCTTAAAATATGATCACTGTGATAGGGAAAGATAAGAGATCGATTTTAATTCGGAATACGATACTTTCCTTTTAAATATTCAATTTAATAAAGTCTCCAAGAGTTTTGTCCAAAATAAGAGACAAGTATACTTATTCAAATAATTATTTTATTTTGCCAACGACTCAAATAATTAATTTCAAATATACCAGTCTCACTTTTGGATCATTGGGAGTAAGCTATGATATTTAGTTGTTTGATTTGCAGTTATGATTTTTATATTTGTAATTACCTAAATCGATATTTGCATAATTTTTTTTGAATTAACTATCATTAAATTAATCTTTTAAATTGTTCTATGCTTTCTTTCTTTTTCCCCTTTTTTTCTCATCCCTTCTGTTCTCCCTCTTGTGCTTACTCAAGCTTTTATATTACTAGTTCCGGTTCTAATTATATGATATATTTAACTAATTTTGGAGGGATTAATAAAGATATGAATTAAATTATTTAATTTTACTCATTTTTCTAAAATGCCTTCATATAAATTTTGTACTTCAATTATCTTATTAATGTCACATGATCCCTCATTCATATATGAACTGTACTTATTATAAATGAACAACTTACGTTTACTTAAGCTTCATAATTTCATATATCACTGTCCTAGCTATGATGTACTCCATCATTCATGTATCAATTCAACCATCACTACCGAAATTGTTGTTTTTTTTATATTGCCAATTAAATTAACTTTATGACTTTTCAACGCTCAACAGAGAATTTGAGTAAAAAAGGAAAGTAGAATCTCTCACTTGATAAAATATAAATATATTATTAAATTAATTATTGTGGAGAAGGTATTAGTAGGCGTGATATGAAAAAAAAAAAAATTGCTCAAAATTATTTTATTAAAAAAATTAGAATTAAGGTGTATATGACATTAGTGAGTTGCAAGCATTACTTGTTTTATAGAATATGTAGGTGCCTTATTAAATTATTATTATAAAAATAACAATATGTGTATTTTAGGAAGAAATTGATAAAAATTAGAATGTTGTCATATAATTAGGACAAAAATCAATTCTTAAATTTTGTCCTATAATTAGGACAAGATGGAGTATAATTTTTTTGACCATGAATATATTTTCGTATAATTTTGAATCCAGATTTATTGAATTTATTTCACTTATACACACGCAAAAACACACACACACACACTATATAAGTAATGAAATTAAAAAAGTGGTCATGTAGGAACTAAAAACTGTCACCGATAATGGAAACCGACAATGATGTGCAACCGACAATGATGTGTAGGTTTCAACTTTCAATGCTTATCCTTAACAAACAAAATTGAGCTTATCAATTGTATTTAGAGAAGAAGCATAATTATATTATAAAAAACTACTATAACTAACCTTTATCTGTATATTATATTACACCTAATCATCTTGTGAACGAGTCTTTTTTTTTTTTTTTTTTTTTTTTTTTACAAATATATAAATTTTATATTTTACTCCCCAATTTCTTTGTAAAATCGATGAATAACTAATTTTCAAAGATTAAAAATACCGCTAAAGTTGATTAATGATTACAAAGTTCTTTTATACAAAGAAGGGAATATAACTATGTTACTTTGCTATTAATGTTATATTTAATTAAAAAAACTTATTTACAAGACTATAATCATATTGATTAATGATTACCTACTAAATTTAAATTGGTTTTTTTTCCTACATCATAATTATGATGCTAATGAGGAAAGATGATTGGCTGATTGAGTGCGTTCCATTGTGTCAGCAACCTAGTCCATTGAATTTATAGATGGAATAATAATTATGATTATTTATAAATATAGTGGAGTAAAAATTCTCATAAGATTCTCTTTGACAAAAACAAAAACAAAAGAAAGAAAAGATTCTGGCAAAAATTGAACCAATAAGGTTGGAATATAATGGATATATGCGGCGCATAAATTGTAAATTGTATAACTTCTTTAAATTTTTTTTATTAGATATAAACTTATAAATTCTAGTCTCATGATTTTGCCTAGTTTAGTACTAGTTGTATGTCAGCATTATTTCTCTTAATTTTCTTTATTTAGGTATTAGTTTTTGAAATTCATGAATAATAAAATAATTTATTTTATCTTTTTCTAGGAAGATTAAAATATTTTAAACCATTAAATCAATTCAATTACTTATTCCGGGTTGTAGTTTTTTATTTATTGATATAATATATATTTTTTAAATAAAAAATCACATAAAATACGGTCCCCGCCGGTCATTATGTTCAACTGGTAAACTGCAGTTGGACCTTTCTTTCTTGCTGAAGTTTATTATGTCACTCACTATTCTTCAAATATAATTATAAAATATACACTTTATAATAAATAGAATATAATTTTAATAAGAGCAAGTTGTAGTATTTTTTAATGACTGATCCAATTTTCACTCTCTTGATCAAAACTGTTGACAAACACACAAGTAGTATGGCTCAAAATATGATCACTGATAGCCCTCGTCTTTAGGTTTAACCTGGTAAAGGGGTCAAACACTCTCACAATCTCACCGAAGGAAGAGAGTTTGATCCGAAGTTAGTCAAGTCTTTGGGAAGCGTCCACTCTTGGCCTAGGTAAAGGTTTGAAAATAATAGATGGCTTATTTCTACTTTAACATTAAATCACCTAGAAGGAATAAAGACTTCGTCCTGTTTCTTAGATCATGGGTTAACCCAACCTCTTATATATAAAATATAATATATACCTATAGGCATGTGGGCTGCTAAATAAGTACCGCCCACTAGCCCATAATTGAGAAATGGGAGGAACAACTTGTATTCGTTAAATGCGTTGGCGTTGGGCATATGCCATTTTGCTTCCTGACCATTAAATGAGGTGTTTGGTTTTTTAGGCTATAAATAGCCATACACACAACACACATATGGATGATTGTATAAGAGAAAAGAATGAAAGTTGTTCTCAAATTTTCTCTCTAATCTCTTTCCTTTTATCTTATATTTATTTTAGTTATATAACAACAAGTACTTATTCAAATAATTATTTTATTTTTCCAATGACTTAAATAATTAATTTCAAATATATGAGTCTCACTTGTGGATCATTGGGAGTAAGCTATGATATTTAGTTGTTTGATTTGCATTTATCATTTTTATATTTGTAATTACCTAAATCAATATTTGCATGATACTTTTTATTTTTGAAATTAACTATCATTAAATTAATATTTTAAATTATTCTATGCTTTCTTTCTTTTTGCCCCTTTATTTCTCTTCCCTTCCGTTCTCCCTCTTGTGCTTACTCAAGCTTTTATATTTTAATTTTTTTGACCATGAATATATTTTCGTATTGAATCCAAATTTATTGTATTTATTTCACACTACACACACACACACAATATAAGTAATGAAATAAAAAAGCTGAAGTCATGTAGATCACGATGTGAAACCGATAACGATGTGACGTAGGTTTCAATGCTTATCCTTAACAAACATAATTCAGCTTATCAATTGTATTTATGTAAGAAACATAATTATATTATAAAATAGAACTAACCTTTATCTGCATATTAATATTGGGAAAAACAAAGAAGTGTTTTTAATAAGTGTTTTTCTCACACACACATACAAAAATGGTGGGCATACATATATATAATTAAGATTATATATATATATATATATAGGTCTCATTATTTCATCTGTGTGTAAGAATATTCTTCTTCTCATGCAACATAAGAAGTTTAAACCCCTATTATATTACACCTAATCACCTTGGTTTTCATCGGTGTATATGCACAATGACGGCTGTATAGTAAATAGTAGAGAATTAAGATTTATCTTCTATTTATAAGTGTGTCTTTAGAGTTGAAACTTTACTCTTGAGGGAGAGCTTTACCTTGTAGCCCAAATATCTTGGCCGTCAGATCTAAGTAAATCTCTTGATTGAGATCTTCCCTGATTATAGCCTTGATTATAGGTTGGTTAGGATCTTTAATTATTATGGGTTAGATCTTTCTTTATGTAAAATATTCCTTCCTTGTGGAGCCAACCCATAAATGGCCCTGACATAGGTCCATAAAATATATATAAATTTTATATTTTACTCCCCCAATTTCCCTTTAAAATAGATGAGTAACTAATTTCCAAAGATTAAAAATACCGTTAAAGTTGATTAACGATTACAAAGTTCTTTCATCCAAAAAAGGGAATATAAATACGTTACTTTGGTATTAATTAGGAGCCGAACTAGAAATTACAATTGAGAGGACGGAAAATTATAAAATAGAATTTAGATATTCACTTCGATCAAAAAAAAAAAAAAAAAGTTTAGGTATTCAAAAATTACATTTTAGTTTTATAAATATTTCAATATTTTCATTTTAGTCCGTCTAAGACACTTTTAGTGGAGACTAAAATGAAAATATTAATATTTTCTAAAGCTAAAATGTAATTTTTTTAAAATTTGGGTTGTTTTCTATAATTTTAGGGGGCCACCCTTAACCCCTATGTCCGTCTCACATATAAATGTTATATTTAATTAACAAAAATAATTTACAAGACCACAATGATCATATTGATCCCCTACTAAATTTAACTTGTCTTTTTTCTTCTACTCATAATTATAATGCCAATGAGGAAAGATGATTGAGTGCATTCCATTGCATCATCAACTTTTTTTTTTTTTTTTGGGGCAAATACATTGTTTCAGCAACTTAATCCATAGAATTTATAGATGGAATAATAATTATGATTATTATAAATATAATGGAGTCAAAATTCTCGTAAGATTCTCTTTGACAAAAAAGATACTCATAAGATTCTGGCAATTGATCAAAAAAAATAAGATTCTGGCAAAAAAAGAAACTATTAAGGTTATAAAATTCTCCCTCCGGTTTAAAATAAAAAGGGCAAAATTTATAGTGCAAATTGCAATATAAAATTTGTGCTAGATTTACGGGCTAGTATGTTAGATATATGCTGCGCATAAATTGTAAATTGTATAACTTATTTAAATTTTTTTTATTAGATATAACTTTATAAATTCTAGTCTCATACGAGTATGATTTTGTTTCGTTTGGTACTAGTTGTACTTGTATGTCAGCATTATTTCTCTTAATTTTCTTTATTTAGGTATTAGTTTTTGAAATTCATGAATAATAAAATAATTTATTTTATCTTTTTTCTAAGAAGAGTAAAACATTGTAAATATTTTAAAAACTTCTCACCGTGTTGTATGAGAAGAAGAAGATTCCTAAAGATACATTGAAATAGTGGGACCATTAAATCAATATTTTAAACCATTAAATCAATTCAATTATTAATTCCGGGTTGTAGTTTTTTTATTAGTATAATTTATTTTATTATAAAAAAATCACATAAAATACGGTCCCAGCCGGTCATTATATTCAACTGGTAAACTGCAGTTGGACCTTTCTTGCTGAGGTTTATTATGTCAGTCACTATTCTTCAAATATAATTATAAAATATACAATTTATAATAAATAGAATATAATTTCAATAATAGCAAGTTGTAGTGTTTTTTACTTGGAAAGCATACTTAAGTTTATATATGGAGATTGGGAAAATTCTCCTCAAAGCTTAAGTAACAAAAAAATTGTTAAAGAAAGCCAAAAAAATCATCATAGTTAAAAAAAATTTTAGGACATTTTCTGGTATTATTTTATAAACATTAACAATTATATCAGTAAAATATTAATAACTAAATACATTAACAACAATATTCTAACAATTATATCAAGTATCGTTAACAATTATATTAATATAACCTTTTTTTGAAATAATATCAAAAAAAAAAAAAACTCCAGAACCTCTTTTCTTTTCCGACATTTGACTTTTTTTTTTTTTTTTTTTTTTACTTTAATATTTTGATAACTAAGATTTGAGAGGATTTTCCTTATATTATATTTTTAACTATTCTTTCAACGCCTTCCCCATATTTTTCTCATTCCCGTTGAACAAGAAGCGGTCAAATTCGAAAAAAAAAAAACGAAAGGCGCTTTATGTTGGGATTCGAAAGCGCAGAGAAATTCATATTTATAGGTTTCTAAATTCTAAATTCTGAAAAGTGTGGAAAAACAAAACACAGTGATCGAGAAGGAATCGGTGGAGGAGGAGGAATAACAAGAAGAAGAAGATGGAAGGAGGTCACGGCGGTGCCGACAAAACGGCGTTCACCGAATGCTTCCGACGATCCATTGCTTCTCCGTACATAATGCGCCTCGCTCTTTCCGCCGGAATCGGAGGTCTTCTCTTCGGCTACGACACAGGTACTTGATTCAATTCTTCTCCTCACTTTCTCTCTGAGAAAACCAAAATGTTCTTCAGAATCACATTGAATTCGGACTAATGAGATGGCAAAAAACAAAAACAAAAAGATTCGGACTAATTCAACAAAGTTAGGTTTCTGAATTAAGCCCCAAACTCTTACAAAAACATCTTTATGGTTTTCTGGAGTCAAATTGAATTGAATTCGGATTATTCGATCAAAGTCGGGTTGTCACGTCATCTTTGTGGCTTTCTGGGGTCACATTGGATTGAATTCCGACTATTTTGAAACAAAGTCGGGTTTTCGGAATCACATTGAAGCCCGAATAATTTAAACGGGTCAAAAGTTAAAATATATATAGGCTTAGCTTTTCTAAAGTGGGACTGAGGCATGATGCTTAAGAGGAATCTAGCTTTTATTTTTGGAAGGAGTAATGCCTATGGGTGTTCGGAGTTTTCTTTTGTATGAACGGGGAGTTTGAAAAGATGAGTTGAATTGTTTATGATTTTATGAATTAGTTGTTTGTTTGTGAAAATGTAGGTGTGATTTCTGGAGCTTTGCTGTACATTCGTGAGGACTTTGAGGAAGTTGACAAGAAAACATGGCTTCAGGTCACTTCAGCTTCTCTTTCTTTATATACCTATTATAAAGAAAATTTAGTAATTTTTTGGTTTCCATATCTGATGAGGGTAGTGTGTGAGATAATAATTAATATAATATTATAATTTAGTATAATTAGTAGGTGTAATATTGGAAGTTACTTAAATTGTAGGGCAACTTTATTAACTTTAACTGTTTTTATTGGTTTGTGAGAAAAGTTAGTTGGGTCCTTATAATAAGGACCGGAGGGAGTATATGAAAATATTGGGATGCTAAGGTTGAGGATCCCCATTCATATGCGTTTTCTTTTGTTTAAATAAAAGTTTAAATGAGTTCAAATTCGGATTTATTAGACTTTTTAAAAGATTTTACAGAGATACATATATGGCTTTATGACCTTGTGAGTTACCACTCGTCCATTTTACAGAGCTAAATCACATAAATGACTTTTTTGACTTTATCTTTTATGATTGAGTTATTTTTCTTCTCTCTCTATTTTCATTGATCACTTAATATAAAATTGTCACAATCTCATTTATTTGGTCAAAGGGGACTTATAAATAGGACCGCTTATTAAATGCCCGTTTGGATGGGCTTTTAAAAAAAGTGTTTTTTTTAAGCTCCAAGTTGGAGCTTTTTAAAAAAGGAGCATCTTGGCTTTTTTTTTTTTTTTTGGTGACTTTTACTTTTTTAAAAAAATATCATCTAAACACACAAATTAATTAAAAGACATTTTTTTGTATTAAAAAAGTCCTTTTTTATCCAAAAAAGCCCATCCAAACGGGCTCTAAAACCAAACTTTGTTGGCTCATCAACATGCTTTTGTTATTGTTGTTGTTGTTTTTATTATGAAAAATTGCTAAAAGATCCCACCACAAAATTTGCTACCTTTTTTGATTTTAATTATGAGATCATATCTCCTTAAATTATATATTAGTTTATTAGTCAAACTAATTAGTTTAGAAAAAAAAATACTCTAAAATAAATTAATCAACTTCCTTAATTTTTCCAAAAAAGTCAACTTACCTTATAATTAGGATCGGAGGAGTATTACCTTTTTCTCTAAACATTCAAACTAGACAATAGATTTACTCTCATAAAAAATATAAGATTTTAGTTCATTTTATCTTACAAATTTATTAATTTTTTCTTAAGTATCTTTATTGATTGCCTATAATAGGGGGCTCCTATGTTATTATATTGCAATAATAATAAAAGGTATTTTAGATAAATCAACACACATTTTTTTTTATGAATGGCTAACTTTACTAATTTCTTTAACATCTATAAATTAATTATCTTGCTCTTATATTAAACACCTAAAGGATATCTAAAAATACTTGAAAGTACTTCATATTTTCACCTGTATGCAACCTTTATTTTATATATATATATATATATATATATATATATATAAAAAATATGTATGCAACCTTTATGTGAAAATGGAAGACGTTTACACATAAGCGAAGGCATACACAGTACACAGCGTGAAATTTTTCAACCACTTTTCTTCTTCTTATTATTGTTAAAAAAATTTGAAAAAAAAAAGAGAGGCAAAATATAAATAAATTGTAATTTTACGTCTAGAAGAAAAAACCATGTGATTTCATGTGACTGTTGTTGATAAGGTTTACTTTGGAAGCATCTCAGTTTGTTTCCCTTTTGTTTGTGGCGCCCAACAGCCAGGGCGGCTGGTTCGCGAAACGGCGAAAGGACAAGCTGTTCGCTCACTTTTTTAAATAATTATAAAATATCATTCAATGTCAATAATCAATAGTAATATATAATTATACATTTACTAAATAAATTATATTTAAAGATTTAAATATAATAAAAAGTCTTGTTAAGATATTTTAAAAATTGTTGTTATTAATTTTCAAGATTAAATAGAACTTGAGTTGAGTTTTAAAATTTTACTTCAAAATTTTTAAGAAAATTAATATTAATTTTTTTAAAAAAATTATAATTGCCTCTAATATTTATGATATTTTCTTACAATTTGGAATAAGTTTCTTAAACTTAGCAAGAACTTTTAGATAATTACCATTTTTGATATCCTTGAACATAATTTTGTCCATTGAGGAAGAAATATGACTTTTAATCGAGTTTAAGTTCTTAGATATAAGAATTGAAGTTCTTTGGTCAAGGAATGTGGGTTCAAATTCCTCAGGGACCAAACTCTCTTATTGATATGAGAATCTTGTCGTTGGTTAATGTGTAAATAAGTATGTAATCGCTATTTGAGCCTAATACATGTCGTGACTTGGTAAAACCTTTAATATCCAACTCACCCAAACTTTTATTTCTCCAAAAGTAACTAAAAAAATTAGTGTAGTTAATGATTATATTCTGGAAATTAAATTATCTATTTACAATTTTTTGCAACGATTGTTGTGTTAAAAAAAATGTCATCATCAATATAGCACACATGGCCAAGCTTGTTTGTAATGTTCTGAAAAACATACTTTCTTACACTTCACTCCTTGGATTAAACCCTTTTTGATAACTTACACAACTCTTCTGAAAACAAAAAAGTAAGTCTACAATTTGATACTAAAAAGACTAGAAGTTATCTGGTTACAAAAATTAAACAACTAACTAAGTCTATGAGGTTATAAAAATTTAGTTTGCAATAAGGTGTATCTTTCAAGAACCTAATAAGATGTGTACTGAAATGCAGGAAACCATTGTGAGTATGGCTGTAGCAGCAGCCATAATTGGTGCTGCTATAGGAGGATGGATGACAGACAAGCTGGGGAGAAAGAAATCAATTATGATTGCTGATGTTTTGTTTGTTTTGGGAGCTGTTGTGATGGCAATTGCGCCGGCTCCATGGGTCATCATTCTCGGTCGAGTCTTTGTCGGTTTGGGCGTCGGAATGGCTTCCATGAATGCTCCCTTGTACATCTCTGAAGCTTCCCCTGCTAAGATCAGAGGAGCACTAGTTTGCATCAATGGTTTCCTCATCACTGGTGGCCAGTTCCTCTCTTACCTCGTCAACTTGGCTTTATCTAAGGTATGCTTCAAAATGTAGCACATAACTTTGTTACATTATCACAAAAAGGCATGATATTTTAAGGTGATACATAATAATAAATACATGACTTGTAGATGTTAGTTTAGTAGCAAGTAAACCTTTCTACTACCTCGGCCTTTAATATAAGATCCAATCGATTAATTTGGAGACATTAAGGAAGCTAAATAAATTAGGTTAAAGTATTTATATTTATTATTTTTTTCTAAATTAATTTCTGACTTGTAAAATGATATATAATATGATGATATACGTAAATATTTATGGTAAATCATGTAACATATGCTAGAATTATATATAGTTTCTCTTAAGTCAAACATAGTGAAAGCTTAAAGCTTTATAATTACTCATGTTTAAAGGGCTAAGTTTTGTCAAATTCAATTTGATTTTGGTTCAGTCATCTTGGTCATGGCGTGGCATGCTTGGAGTGGCTGCAGTTCCAGCTTTTGTTCAGTTCATTTTGATGTGCTTCCTTCCTGAGTCACCAAGATGGCTTTACAGAGAGGTAATGCATATTAATTGATTTTTTCCTTTATCTCTGATGAACTAAGTTCTGTGTTGGTTTTGATGCTAATTGTTTAATAACTGCTTTCATATTTATTTGTCTTTTTTAATGACATTTCTCATTTAGATTGAGCATTATTTCTGATATCATACATGAATATTAGAATGACTTTTATTTGTCTTTTTTAATGACATTTCTCATTTAAATTGAGCATTATTTCTGATATCATACATGAATATTAGAATGACTCACTGATGTATCTCTGGTTCTTGTGAAGATTCCTTGCAAATTGCTCAATATTTCCTGATTCACTTTTGATCTTTTTTCCACAAGCTTGTTTAACTTATTTACCCTTTTTTCCATTTACCACTCGACCCACTAAAAGTTTGATGAAACTAATAAAGAATGTCCCCATTTGTTTATGCAAAAATATAAGTAGTTTTTAAGAAGATTAGAAATTTTATATAGGGTTAAGGAGTAAAAATACCCATAAACTTTTTGTGAGGTGCACTTGACACTACAAATGTTTTTTGGGTGTAAAGATTCACACAAACTTTTGAAAGCAGAGCAAAAATGTCCCCTTCATTAAATACCCAAAACGTTAGTTACTTTTCTTTCTCCGTTAAATACCATATTCTCTCTTATCCCAATCAGCTCTCTTCTCACGCCATGGAAACACCTTTTATTTTTTTAAATCCAACTCAAAATTTTATTTTTTGAGTTGAATTTAAAAAAAATTGGAGAAATGGAGTTATAAAATTTTAATAAAAGGAAGATGTATGATAAAAGAGAAAAAAAAAAACTAATTAAAAAAAAAATCTTAACCCACTATTTTATTTATTTATTTATTTTTTTTTAAAAAATCCAACTCAACAACTTTCGCTCCACTCACCTTCTCCTCTCCTCACACCAAACAACACTTAAGGGAAGTTAATTGATAGAGAGCAAAGTTTTTCCTCCCATCTTAAATGTAAGAACTAGTAGAGAGGTCTGTTTTGATGCTAAATATAAGACCTCAATCCATTTTATCTTCCAAATTTGTGATTTTTTTTTAAACTATGCATATTAATTGCACATATTAAGGGAGTTGGTCATTGAGGGAGTTATTTCTAATACAAATGATTAACTCATTTTGGGTTCGCGGTGGAAAAGCCCGTTCACACAAGTTGAGACAAAAATCCTTTCACAAACTTACCTTGTATAACATAAATCACATCGGAAAAGTAGCTACTACCGCTAATCAAAACAGACACTAAAAGGGGATACTTTAGGGAATCAATACACTTTTTTTTTTTAAAAAAAAAATAACCGACTTAACTAATTTTTCTTAATCTTTGCATATTAGTTATCTAGCTCCAATAGTTATGATTGACCCATGGGAGTAATATGAGATGTCTAATCCTGTTTTGTGTAACATCATGTTGCACAAGTGGTTTAATCAGATTGATCCTCCCTTCTCAAGTAATTAGCTTTTGGACTATGTTTATGTGTTTATTCAGAATTTTATGATTGTTTCATTTTTTTGCGCAGGGAAAAGAAGATGAAGCTAGGGAAATCCTTGAAAAAGTTTACTACCCTGATGAAATTGATGATGAGATGAAAGCTATGCAAGAATCTGTAAGAGCAGAGAAGGAAATGGAAGCCTCAATGGGAAATAGCACCATAGAAAAATTCAAAAGAGCATTTTCAAACCCGGCAATTCGAAGGGGTCTGTACGCAGGTATTGCAGTGCAAGTGGTTCAGCAGTTTGTAGGCATCAACACAGTCATGTATTACAGCCCAACCATCGTCCAATTTGCCGGAATCGCTTCCAACTCCACAGCTCTTGCACTATCTCTGATCACTTCTGGGCTGAATGTGGTTGGCACCATCATAAGCATGCTTTTGATCGATCGGTTCGGGAGGCGAAGATTGATGCTTGTGTCCCTCGTCGGAATCGTAGTGTGTCTTGTGGTTCTAAGTGGCACGTTCTTTCAGGCCTCGAAGCATGCTCCTCGTATAAGCAACGTGGACTCCCTCAGCTTTGGTGGGAATTCTACATGCCCAGCCTATACAAAGGCCCCAGATTTTGCTTCATGGAATTGCATGTCTTGTTTGAAAGTACAATGTGCCTACTGTGCTAATGGAGATAGTGAAGTAAGTATTACTTTATTTGTTTTCCTTCTTCACATATAACATGTTGGAACTGGTAGCAAGGAGAGCTCTTGAACTTTGGGCCGTCTAAATGAGATTTGAACGATCTAGAATTTTTTTTTTTTTTCAAATTGATAATTTTTTTTTAAAAAATCATTTTTTTTTTTAAAAAAAATGGCAGTTCAAAGATTATCTTTATTTTAGGCTTTCTACCTATTAAAATAATTTTTAAAAAAATTAAAAAAGTAAAAGAAATTAAATTTGGACCATCTAGATCTCATCTAACATGTTGTTGATATATGTTTTACCCTTTTCTAAGTACACATAAAATCCGTTTACAGAGTTAAATTCAGAAAAAATAAGCTAATTTTTCCATTTATCTAACTGATTTTCTTAAGAAATTTTTTATATGAGCTTAGCCAATAATTATAAATAACTATAAGCATGTTGCATACATTATTAATTCAAATAACCTTGAGATCTACCATTTCCCCTCATAATTTGAGTTTGAGGTATCTATCTTTAATTTTACAGTTGGATTCACTTGAAAAATCTCCTTTTCCGTTCTCTTGTTTTGGATTCTGTGAATTTAAGTATGGTGGGTATAATCATTATCACATGTTAAAAGAAAATAAGTCATTGTTTTGTTCCCTTGTTATTCTCTTACCATTTATCCAGGTTCCTCTGATATTTAGAGGATTCACGAGGGCTACTTGATTTCTTGGGATGTGTGCTTCTTATGAAGAAATTTAAATTCCCTCTTTCACTGCTCAAGAACTACACCCCTCTAGTCCTTACTATAGGACCCACTTGACTAATTTAGAGAGATTAAGGAAATTAAATAAATTACGTCAAAGTATTTATATTTATCATTTTTCTCCAAACTAATTTGTTTGATTTGTAAACTAATATATAATTTAATGATGCATATAAGTATTTCAGAAAAATCATGTAACATGCTATAATTAAGTAATTTATTTATCTTTCATAATTTTCTTAAATTAGTCAATTAGATCTTATATTAAAAACCGAAGGTAGTATTTGGTTTTAAGAGGAGCTCATTGATGAATCTTTCCTCTAATTTATTTTAACTGACAAATAAATATTGTTTCAGAAATTTCTTTACTGCTGCAACCAACAAATACAAACCAAATAGACTGTATTTTCATGTCATTCCTGTCTTGATCTGACTTGATTTAACTACATTCACGAAATATGTAGTTGGCGCGCACCTATTTATGTGATGTGGATCCTTTCTCTCTGTGAATGCACTCTTTACATTCATTTTGCAATTGGAGAGGACTTGCTTAGCCAACAAGTAACCATTTTTTGTTTGGGTCTCCTTTGTGCAGTTTGCGCCAGGCGCATGTTTGGCTTCAGACAAGGCTATTCGAGCAACATGTCGTTCAGAGAACCGGGTATGGTTTTCCGAGGGCTGTCCGAGCAGAGTCGGTATCCTGGCGGTTCTAATCATGGGATTGTACATCCTAGCTTACGCGCCGGGAATGGGAACAGTGCCTTGGGTTCTGAACTCCGAGATATATCCATTGAGATTCAGAGGAGCCGGAGGAGGCATAGCCGCAGTTGCAAACTGGTCTGCAAATCTCATAGTCAGCCAATCATTCTTGAGCATGATCGAGGCCCTCGGCACTACAGGAACTTTCCTCTTCTTTGCTGGCTTTTCCTTTATTGGACTTGTGGTTATATACTTCCTAGTGCCTGAAACCAAAGGTCTTCAGTTTGAGGAGGTCGAGGAAATGCTTACCAAAGGATTCAGACCATTCCCATTTAACAGGAAGAACAAGAATGAGAATGGTAAGTTAGATGTTAAGGAGTCTCCTTAATGATGATCATGATGGTGGTGGAGCCACGGGTTTGGATCTTATTTTAAGTAAATAAACAATGAATTGTTAAGTGATTTTGGTTCTTATCTCTGGAATTGGAGTCTATAGTTGTGGATAACAGTTTGTAGAACACAACTTATTAAGTTTGATAGAATATTCTGGATTCTGCAGAATGTTGTAAAGAGTACTGGAGCATGTGATTATTCGGGTTGTCTGATTTTTATTCTCAAAATCAGTTCTTGCCTTTTGAGTTTCTTACTAGAAAGTGTTTCCAAACATGTTTTTGCCTAATTGTTTGAACATGTTATATGGCACACCCCATTTCTTAACCAAGCTAAGAACGCTTGAACTAGATATCACTCCTCATTCTCAAAATGTAGGAGTTAGATAACTACTTTATAACGATTAAAGAAATTAATTATGTTAGCTACTACTATAAAATGTATGTTTATTTTTTAAAAAAATATTCTCTTTTTTTGTTGTTGTTGTTGTTGTTGTAATACGGAGGTAAGATATAGGAACTAGACTATGGAAATCTAGCCTTAAATACAATAAACTAGTTACAGAATTAAGACCGGTAGGCCAATTGGTCCTTCAACACCATATCAAGGCACCCCGTAGGAATTGTTGGGATAAGGATCACGTCCACATCAGTAGGAGCATCATGGGCTAAAAAATATTCATTTTAATCATTTGCGCTAAAACTAGCAAAAATTGTTCGAAACCTCCAATTAGTTTGTGTAAACAATATGGGTCGTCTGAGAAAAGTTATAAATTTGGGAGGTAAAATACATTTATATATTACATTTAAAACCAAAATTACTTCTCAAAACTAGATCTTACATTTAAAAGAGGTGGGAGTAATTAATAATTGGGTTAAGGTGCAAAAATACACATGTGCTTTGTCCTAAAATTACTATGCTTTTTTAGGAGCAAAAATACATATGAACTTTGTCAAGTGGAGCAAAAATACCATATCTGTTAACTCACGTAAACGTCCGTTACTTTTTTTGTTTGTGGGCCCCACAATTCCATCTTTTCTCTCTCGGCTCTCTGTCCTTCTCTCACTTCTTCTTTTTTAAATTTTTTCTCTCTCTTCCTCTCTCTTTCTTCAACCTTTTCGTTTCTCTCTCTTCCTCTCTCTCTCTCGCTCTCCGATTCTCAACTGGAATCAGCGCAAAAGGCGAGGACATAGCGACGAAGAAACGACATGGACGATTAGCAAATTGCTCTTCGTAATTTTTTTTTTTTTCCCTTTTTCTTTTTAGAAGGTATTCTCTAAATACTATTGGAAATTCAATACTAGTATTTTATTATGTTTTTTATTCTTGAAAACCGGGCACCGCCTTGTTTTTGCGATTACGAAGATTGCAACTTGCAAGTTCGCCATGGCTAGCTTAGATGTCGAGCTTCTTTTTTCTTTTCTGGGTCAACTCTAGATGGCTAGTTTCAACTTTTTTAACTTCTCCTAGCCTGCATGAAATCACGCTCCGTCCTGCAATGCATATGAAAATTGAATTTATATATATTTTGTTTTTGGCTCCATCCTAAACCCTAACTAGTTCAAATATTTTTGAAGGGTTAATATAGCATATGCATTACGTATGACTTGAGATTCCACATGCACACCTCAAAGAATAAGGAAAACCCAAAAGTACTTGACTAACAAATGATCAATCAACGGTTCATTAAAATTATGAGCTCAAGGAACATGGCGGGCTAAATTAACTAACACAAAATCAAGCTCATCTACATGGTTCGATTCAAGAGAGCCGAACTTCAAGGGAAGGTGATGCGGAAGAACAATAAGGCCACTGCCTCTATGGACTTCTTCCAAAGCCATTAACGCCTTGGAAGCAGCCATAAGAGCTGGAAGCAGAGGTTGAGAATCGGAGAGCCGAGAGAGAGAGAAAGAGGAAGAGAGAGAAACGAAAAGGTTGAAGAAAGAGAGAGGAAGAGAGAGAAAAAATTTAAAAGAAGAAGAAGTGAGAGAAGGACGGAGTCAGACGAGAGAAAAAGGATGGAATTGTGAGGCCCACAAACAAAAAAAGTAACGGACGTTTAAGGAGTTAACGGAGATGGTATTTTTGCTCCACTTGAGAAAGTTCGTATGTATTTTACATTTAAAAAAGCATATGGTGCTGGCGCTCAGTAATTAATAACCCTTAATATATGGTGATAACCTAGAAGGTCACAAATAGTAAGGGTCACTTATATATTTGTTTCACCGTTGAAACAAATTTACAAAATTATATACAATATCTGTATTGTCTGACCACTTAAAAGTAAGGTCTTTTTTCCCTTTTGTGTGGTTACAGAAAAAAATGAAGTCTTCGGATCATTGTCCATCAAACAACCACCTTTAATTTGAATTTATGGAAAATTAATCATTTGGTCATATAAGTTTTAACTTAGTTGTGATTTAGTCCCTCAAGTTTAACTTGCTGCTACTCAATCAATGGGTTTCCCAAGGACTAGAAGATTAAAAAGATGCAACCTCAGCCTGCAGATCATTACCAGCTGGATTCACTGAGGAATCCTCATTATTCCCCTGTTCGGAACTTGGCTTAATTTTTCTTGTTACTGATTAAAACTAAATCCAGTTTTACCTCAAGCTTGATTCCATCAGGAAGGAACAGTTTACCAAGAACAACAATGAGATCTCACCAATGCAAAGAAGCGGCTACATCTCTCTTCGCCACATTACTTTCTTTTCATTAAGCTTCTGGTTCAGTTTGCTAACATTTTTGTGACCTCCAGTTGGTCAAAGTTGTTAAATCCGCCTAATTTCAAGGACCGAATTGCGACAAGTTAAATTTAAGGGATTAGTCACAACTTAGTTAAAACTTGAAGGATCAAAAATGAGTAATTTTTCTTTAAATTTCTATTCTCTCATCCTCATATCTCTGACCAAGTAGATTCTATAAAATGATATAAATCAAACAACAATTCTATCTTTCAAAAAATAGAAATGTCCCCTTGATTAGTTGACAGTAATTGTCAACCATGCTCTATTTACAAAGTATTTAACTATTGTTTGTTCAGTTATTACAATTTTGTGTAAAAGAAAGATTTTTTTGATAAAAATAATTTAAAAACTAAATCAAATTACTTTTTCCCGTATTTTTATGAAATAAAATTGAAAATCACTTGAATTTGTGTTCTTCTCTTTTGCTTATATTTACTTTGGCGAAAAACATGCAAGAAATTCTTCATTCCTCTATCACTATTTAATATATAATTTAAATATATAGGTTAGGAGATTAATTGTAATACTGTGTTGATTTTTTCTTGAGTGAACGTGTGTGCTCGAGGTCACCATATTTACTTGAATGGAGGAGCGAAGTATTCTTCAGGATATTATGGGTTTTCTTCCTTCTGAGGTTGGATTTTCTTTGATCTTAACCCCAAGTCGGGGTGTCTATACATCTGCTCTAATTGCAGCTAATGCTTATAAGAAGGTGTGCCCGTTAGGGTGGGTTTTACAACCAACACTTTCTTTCAAGTCACTGCTAACCTTGGATATCGAGGAGGCCAATTTTGTCCATGCTTCTACTTCTACTCTTAAATCTTTAATGTATGGTGATTGGATGTTCTTGTATTTGGCTTATTTTTTTGTATTTGATTTGGCTTTGTTTATATTCTATCTTCGTTTGTTTTCATATATTACACCGGTTTGCGGTAATAATATAAATAGCTCTTGACCAAAAAAAAAATAGATGTCGTAAGTTAACTATACTATCGTCTTTAAAGAAAGATCGTCAAATATTGATAGTTTGAGACTCATGTAAGCAGGGCCGGATACAGGGGGGCTAGGGTGGGCCCCCGCCCCCCAAAAAACAAATAGTGGATATGGGAATATTGGTACTTCTCATGCAATCCTTCTCTTTGCAGCAGCAAACCCAAGTCTCAAATAATGGGAATAATATGGGGAATGGGCCCAACTTTATTTTCAATTAGTTACAAACCACCAACAGATCCAAGTGTCCAACACCAAGCACTGCAAGTCATGAGTTCGATAGAAATTGGGGAGCCCACAATGATCAAATGTTAAAATACAAAACCACAATCGACAATCAAATATTAAAAGAAAAGGCAAAGACGGTTGCCCCACGCGAGTCACGAGGCACAACACGTTAAAACCCCTTTTCGCCTTCCCTATTTAATTCATTCTACAGTCGGCTGTCGGCGCACATAGAACATCCGAAGAAGCAATTCAAATATTCAACGGTCCTCCTCCCACGTGCACAGAAGATTACGACTTAGGTGACTGATATAATTTATTTTTCTAGTCTCTTATCTTTTAGTTGGATGAAATTTGTTTTGTGAAAAATTTATGGATTTGTTAGATTTTGAAATTTTGAGACTTCTTGATGATTATTTTGCTTTTAATGGAGTTAATGAAGCTTGAATAAAAGTTATATGGTTTATATTTTTACTTAGGTAGTTGAGTTGAGAAAAATAAAGTTAGGGTTTAGTTAGAAAATTTGTTATTTTAAATTTTTGATATGGAGTTTGTGATATAGAATTTGCGAGATGGAATGTGTGATATGGAATTTTGTGAATTAATTCATACTATTTGTAGGTGATTATTATGGGCAGGAATGCTACCATTGATACTTTTTTTAAGAGAAAGAATAGTGAATCTTTGCCCTCATCTACTTCTAATGTTGAATTGACAAATACTGAGACGACTCCTTCAAAATCTCCTAGAATTGAAAATAAAGAAGTAGTTAAAGAAGTTAATCTTGCTTCATTGGAAAGAGATCCTGTACTACGCCCTCCAATATGGAAATATCCTATAAATCAACAAGATGAAATTCGTCGTGCTTATCTTAAACTTGGTCCATTTCAGTACAAGCTTCAAAATTATCCTTTTTCTGGTCCAGAGAAGAATCGACGTCATTTTTGCTCTTCTTGGTTTGATTTGTATCCATCTTGGTTAGAGTATTCTCCAAGTAAAAATGCTGCATTTTGTTTGCCCTGTTATTTATTTAGTAAACCAAGTGGCAGTAGTCGTTCTGGATTAAATACATTTGTGATGAGGGATTTAGAAACTGGAAAAAGGTTAATGATGGAGAAAATTGTGCTTTTCTACGCCACGTTGGGAAAAATGTTATCTCAACGCATAAAAATGCCATGAGTTCATGTAATGATCTTATGAACCAATCTCAACATATTGAGACATTTGTTGAAAAACTTACTTCTCAAGAGATTGCAACTAATCGTTTGAGACTACAAGTTTTACGTGGACGTGACAAGATGGCTTGCTTTTCAAGGATGTGCTTTTAGAGGTCATGATGAAAACTTAGATTCACTTAATCGGGGTAATTTTCTTGAGATGATAAAGTTTTTAGCTTCCTACAATCAAGAAGTTGCGGCGGTTGTTTTTTAGAAAAAGCTCCTCAAAATGCATCATATAGTTCCCCTCAAATTCCAAAGGAAATTCTTCATGTTTTCTCTCAAAAGGTAAAGAACACAATGCGGGAAGAAATTTCCAATGCCAAGTTTTGTCTTATTGTTGATGAAGCTAGTGATGTATCTAAAAAGGAGCATATGGCTATTGTTTTGAGATACGTTGAAAAAGATGGTTTTATACGAGAAAGGTTTTTCAGTCTTGTACATGTGGAAGATACAAGTGCTAAGACTTTGAAACAAGGAATATTCAACACTCTTCGTCGCCATAATCTTGATGTTGAAAATATTCGAGGACAAGGTTATGATGGAGCTAGCCACATGTGAAGTTCTTGACAATATTTCTAATGAAGGAAAGACAGCATCACATCGTGGAGATGTAGATAATGCATACTCATCATTGACATCTTTTGATTTTGTCATCATATTGCACCTTTTTTATGAAAGATATTATGGGTATTCTCAAAGTCCTTTGTCAAGCTTTGCAACGAGAGTCTCAAGATATTTCAAATGCTTTACATCTTGTTTCAACTACAAAAGAGTTACTTCAGAAATTAAGAGAGACAGGTTGGGATGCTTTCTTGGTTGATGTTCAAGAATTTTGCATAAAACATGACATTGACATTCCAGATATGAGTGCAAAATATATTGGAAGGAGAGGTCGTGCTCGAAATGAACAAGGTGATTTTTCTACTGAAAAATTTTATAGGGTAAATATCTTTTTGTGCTACAATTGATTATCAACTGCAAGAATTAAATAGTAGGTTCAATGATAATGTTTGTTGAATTACTTGCTTTAAGCATGGCTTTAGATCCAAGAAACGGGTACAAGTCATTTAATAGTGATGACATTTGCAAACTTGTTGATAAATTTTATTCTCGAGACTTCACAAAATTAGAAAAATTGCGTTTGAAGATGGAGTTACAACATTTTGAGCTTGACATTCCTAAACATCCAGATTTGATTAATTTATCAACTATATCTGAATTATGTCAAGGGCTAGCAAGAACTGGAAAGTCCATCATTTACCCTCTTATTGATAGAGTAATTAGACTTGTACTCACTCTTCCAGTTTCTACAGCAACTACTGAAAGATCTTTCTCTGCTATGAAGATAATCAAGAACAGGCTTCGAAATAGAATGGAAGATCAATTTCTTGATGATTCTTTGATTACATACATTGAAACAGAAATTGTTTTGAGTTTTAGCACAGATTCAATTATAGATGAGTTTAACAATATGAAAACACATAGGGCAAGAGTTAAGCGAAGTTATCTTAATTTCGTAATATATTTCTCTTAATTTTTTATATATTAGGTCTGTATTATATTTTCAGATACTTTTATTTCTGATATAACATTTCATATTCTCGCCCCCGTCAATCAAAATCCTGGCTCCGCCCACTGCATGTAAGTCATATGACCTTACCAAAGCCTTAATACTTGATGATTTTTATTAAAGAACTGACAAATATGGAACCAAAGATTTGAAGATTACAAACCGTCAAATATTTTTCTATAAGAATATATGATGCATCTTTATTTGACAATTGAAACCATCAAATATAAGCAAAATTAATTAATTGGTAAGGTCAAATATCAATAATTATATAGTAGTGATATTCAATACTTAATTAATATTTGGTGGTTAAAGAGGAAGCCGAATATTGTGAGGTGGAGATAAGGAAAACCATTACTTGATTGTGATATATATCCTCCAGTCCTAATTATAGGAACACTTTTGTAGTGCAATTTACACTATGAAAGTATTTTTATAACTAGGATGGGAGGTAGTACTACCTAAAAGTAACTTAAAATATTTTTTGACGGTTGTTAATTAAACTGTTAAATGGTATTTTCAAATTTAATTTATATAATAATAAAATATACTTGACGGTATTTATTATCTTGACAATCGTGAATTGTCAAGTGGTTGGCTTTGGTAGGCACGGTAAGTGCACATGCTTGAAAATAGTATAATAGTGAATCAAGTCCTTTTACAAAGACTCAATTTAATTAGTGATTATGCATTAAAGTTGGAAGTAGATCCCCTCATTATCTTATTTTATCATTATCTCTCATGAATCTATCTGGATTGTTGATTGGGAAGAAGAGAGAAAAGTTGGATGAGTAATAACTTGATGATATGGCTCATTATGACCTTCCAGATTGATTGGATGGACATAATTTAGAAATTATAAGTGATGATGAGAAAATGGATGATGAGAGAAACCCAACCCATTAAATTTGCTTGTTTCATTCAAGTTGAGCAAATCAAAATTGTTTTCAATATAAGTGAAGAGAAATTAAACTAAAATCTAAGCAAGAGTTTATCAAACTATTGAATGCAAATTATCAAAAATGGTCAATTTAGAGTTACTAATTCCTTGATAGTTTCATAAACTTTGTTTTCACTTAATTAGTTAGTCTTAATGTCAATTTTGTTAATTTTAAATATCAATAATTATAAGTATCTTTCGATCCACCTATAACTCCCTCCCAAATATATAATGTTATGTGTAACATTATTATTCAAGAGGAAAAATAATTCAAACTCACTCTTTAACAATTATACGGGACCATTAGGTATATTTCTATCCTAATCACCAATTATATCACAATTTAATCTCATATTACTTTATCTCATAGCCTAATTAGAATCCTATTTGTCAATGTAAATTTTAATACTCAACTTCACATTCAGTGGTAGCCAGTCAGCAAATGGACGTATTAAAACAAGACCAAAATTAGCATTAATTATTAGTCAAAATACAGTTTAATCCCCAGTGAGTTAATCCTTTAAGTTGCAAAACAAACTAGGCACACATGACATGAGTCAGGTTCATCTCAGCAACAATAAAATTCAGTTCAATAACATCATGAAAGAGAGTGATGAACTAGAAAATAAGACAATGTGAAGAAAATAAACCAAGAACAAATTCAGAAAAGGCGTCCTCTGGTCTTTCATCTTTCAAAGAAAAATCCAAAACTGAAACTGCTCCCTTGTTTCCTCATGTTCTCACCGCAACAATACTCTCGATGAAGATAATCAAAGAAGAAGAGATGAACAATTCTGCACGATCTTCTCTACTCTGGTTCAGCAATCATCAACGTCCTTCATTGATCCAATCAGAGTCAAAAAGAAGAGGAAGAAAAGGGTTCCCGTCGGAGTCTCTTTTCCCTTGGTCAAACTCGTTCTCACTCTGGTTCAAACTGGTTTAGATCGCCAATGAAGATGAAGGAAAAGAGGAAGTCGGCGGCTCCACTCTCCAATTCTCAACAAAGAAGACGGATGAACAATATCTCTCTTCCCAGCCGTTGCTTCCTCTCTTCCCAAATCGTGCTGCCTCTTTTTCTTAGGTCCTATGTCTCCTTGTATCAAAACAACGTCCCATTGTTCCTTCTCCCTCCAACCACATCATTTCCTGATTAAGACAACTAAGGGTGTGTTTGATTTGAGAGGAGGGAATGAGAAGATCCTCATTCTTTCATTTGGTTTGAATTTTTGGACGGGAGGAAACCAACATTTTGGCTCTTATTCCCTTCTCTCCCTTTATTTTTGACTCTCATTATAAAGAATCCCCTCCCATCTTCTCCCCTCTAACAAACTAAATAAGGTAATATACCTTCTTGTCCCTCTCATCTCTTCAAACTAAACACACCGTAAAGAAATTAAAAGGTAACATAAAGAGAAGGAAAGGGAGGCAACTAAAATAGAATAGGAAAAAAAGACATAAATATCATCTCAATTACTTAAACTCTAAAAAGTCTGTTAACACTTCTAAAAGAGGTGATTGAGGATGAATCTGTGTTTTAAATGTTTGAGCATTTGTACCAAAATGCCCTATCTATCTCTTTCATATTCTACCCTTCCAGCTTCTCGAACCCTTTTCTTCTCCTTGATTCCTACACATCATACATATTACAACCGAGCATATCACAAGCACCGTGAAGCCTCCGATGGTCCTTCCTACTATCTTTATCACTTTCTTCCAGTTAGATGATGACGACTCCAACCTTGGTTCTGTCCTCCTTGGCACCAACAAATAATCACGGCTTACCGACAGAGGCATTTCACATGCCTTGTGGAATTGTTCCCAAAACAAGCCTGGTTTCCCTGAAAACAACAACTCATTGAAACATATCAATGCCGAGATCGCTTCGTCCAACTCATGGCCGATCAGATGGGTTTTGCTCTTGATGTCCAAAGCCACGGCTGATCGACTTCCTTTCTTCGAATAAGAAGAAGAGGTCCCAACCACCAGCTATTTTGCCTCCTCTTCCTCCTCATCGTCTTGGAGGTGCTGGAGAAACCTCTAAGTCACCGAATCAACAGAGGGATGCCCAAAGGAGGAGGCAAAATCTAAATCCTAAGTCCTCTACCTCCATTACGTCCAAGGCTGATGGAATGCCGTTCGTCGTCTACAATCTCAAACTTCTGAGTTGGTGTACCTGTATGAATTGATCTCGAATAAAGACCGACGGAATATTAGCAGTAAGTCTCAAGGTCAGATTTGGTGGGTATTTTTGGGTTTAGGTCTGGTGGGCTAATCCATGGGCGAAGGAGCTTTCTCAGCCACCTTGTTAAGCTCATCTTCGGTATGAGGATTGATTCTTGCCTTATCTCCACGAAGCTTATCTTTAGGTCAGGTTTTTTTTTTTTGGCCTTCTTCTTCTTCTTCTTTCTTTTAGGCTCTGATTCTAGGCTCTTGGATATGGAGGAAGTGGACAAGAAGGTTAAAGGAGGGAGGTGAGATTTTCTAGGCTCTTGGGCATGGATTATTAGCGCTAATTATTTTGTAAAATGATTGAGTAAGAGTTTTGAGTTATAACCAATTAAGTAATGAGATTGACTAAATGAGTAATGGTTTTGTCAAAATCCGTAATGGTTTTGACAAAATTCATAAATACCGACAATATATATAAAAGGATTGAGAAAAAGTTTTGGATTATGACCTATTGTATAATGAGATTGACTAAAAGAGTAAGGGTTTTGACAAAATCAACAAGTATATGGACAATATATGTAAAAAGACTAACAAAAATTTTGGGTTGTAACCAATTGAATAATGAAATTGATTAAAAGAGTAATGATTTTGACAAAATCCATAAATACTAACAATATGTGAAAAAGAATTGACAAAGAGTTTTAGGTTGTGAACAATTTGAGTCAAGAGATTGACTAAAAGAGTAATGGTTTTGACAAAATCCGTAATAGTTTTGATTAAATCAATAAATACTGATGATATGTGCAAAAGAATTTAGTAATGGGTTTTTGGTCTTCCCCTAAACATGAACAACCCATATTCTCACCTCATCACGTCTTTATCCTTTGCATATGTTAATGGACTTTTCTGGATTTTAGAACTTCAAATGCTATTTATATGTCCTTTTCCCAACAAAATCTCTCTCTCTCTCTCTCTCTCTCTCTAATTTCAGAAAATATAAATTATTTTTATTTTTATCCTAAAACCTAACTACTTCTATTTTTGTATTTAAAATTCCACAAATAATGCCCCAAATTGGTATCTTATGAAATCTATAAAAATCTCTCAAAATTGCATTGCTGATTCCACAGATATATCTCAAATATTCTAGAAATGGGCAATCATCAACAATCAGTATTCCATTTTCTTCGACTCTTTTTAAACTCCTTAATTCCCCTTCATCTCAATATGTTCAACTTCTCTTATTCTGTCATTCACCATGGTGACATTAATTAAAGTATGTTTAGATGAAGAGAAAATTAAAGTGAGGAGAAAATAAGAAAGAGAGAACACCAGTATGAAAAATTTCCCAAAATGGTAAAAATAATAATAAAAAAAATAATCTATTTTTAACAGTTTTCCCTTCTAGTATTGTTTCTCCCCTAATTTCATCTCCATCCAAATATAGAGTAAAGAATCCTATTGTTATGAGTTTGAGCCGCCGTATAGTCTTCTGTTCAAACTATTCTTCAAGAGATACATCATCTCCAAAACACAATCAACTACTACATGACTCATCAAAAACACTTGAAGGCCAAACTAAAAAAACTCAACACTTTAATCAGAATCCTGACTTAATCCTATCTATGAGGACTCTTCCTCCAAAGACATTTAAGTATGTTAATTTTAGTTTTGCTTATTTTGGTTCTATTTTGATTTGTTGTTTTTGTGTATGTAATGGATGGGTTGCTCCATAATTTTTCAAAAAATGCATTAATACTTGACACTTATTAAGATTAACTATCAACAATTATACCCTTACTTGACTGTTATATGAACAAACTATGAAATATTATATGTATTTTTTAAAGAACTTCTGGATATTTAACTATTTATATGAAGGTTGTTCACTTGTTTGTAACAAACCATCATACAGAGCCATGGTTATCGGTTGTTTTTAAAACATTGATAAGTAGTCTCATTAAATAACGTATGAAACCTCGCACCTTTCATTTTTTTTATTAGATACGCTGAGTTTCATCTGTACTTTTGCCCATGTTAAATTAGAGTGAACCTAGTTTTCTTATAATATAGGAGTATAAGTTTAAGGGAAGTGACTTTTTCTCATATTCCGGACAGGTCACTACATAACTTTCATCTCCACACTTTGATCTTACATTATTGTTTGTCAATGATTTGTCTACTCTTGAGGTTGTTTCTCTTTTATTTATCATTTTCGCAATCTAATTGAATTCTCAATGTCGATGAATGTTAATCAAACAAGTGAATAGCCATGCTGATGATTTCCCTGCGTTAAAACTTGAATTAAATCAATGCTATATGATGAGTTTTTTTTCTTCTTCTTTTAATTTTGTTAAAACTCGATGCAAACAAACAACTTCACCAAAGTACCGTGTTATTGTTAGAATATAAGAGAATAGTTGATTAGTTGGTTAAGATCTATTCTATATAAATGGCTTAATCATTGTGATTTATGTGTGTTGAGTGTGGAGCTTTTACCATGTTAGAGAGAGGTTAATTTAAATCTTTCTTTAGAGATTGAAGCCTCTCCTAGATCCCTAGATTTATGGTTTGTTGTTAATCACCCTCAAGTGAGGGATGATTATTGTTAAACCTAAATTAGTTATATTGTATGAGCATGTTGCTCTTATTGAGATTAATACAAGATTCTTCAACTTCCTTATATTGTTTCTCTAATTACTTCTCTAATTATATTTGTTAACATAGTATCAGAGTAGGTTGCATTGTGGGCCTGTTATAAATCTTGTATCTTTTTTTTTTTTATATATATAAAAATTTTAGGAAAGGGGTTGGGCTCACCCACAGTCCAAGGACAAGGCGCTTGGAGCCCCGTCCACAGGCATCTTGTGCAGACACATGTCTCTACCTTACCAAGCGCCCGTCCATCATACCTCTGTGAGAGTACATGTCTCCACCTCTACTGTTTTCCACGGGCTAGACCCCTAGGATGCTTCCCCTCCGCTTGACCAACGCAGGATCGAACCCCTCCTTTAAGGTGAGGAAGACCGACCCCCACGCCAGTTAAACCCAAGGACGAGGGGTATAAATCTTGTATCTTTTTTTTTTTTTTTTTTTTTTTTTTTGATATGAAAATCTTGTATCTTGTTTTTTATGCATTTGTTGAAGTCAGGTTGGGTTGTTTTTCAAGAAAGTCCAAGAATCTGGCCTCAAGCACTTCTTAGAGGCCCAAAAACCCAAGACACGACCGAAGAACTGGGTGCCATTTCAAGAACCAGTCGCCCAAGAAAGAAGCCCACAACACTGGCTGACAAGAAACTCCAGGCCTCAGAATCTTGTGCCGCATCAGGCAAGCTGCGGAATCAAAGTGAACAGGTCCACGAGAAGTTCTTGCGTACGAGTTTCCGGCGCTCGTCATTGTGCTCTCAATGGGAAATTCTGGATTTAGGTGTGCTTGATATCTGCAAGGGGTTTGCAACGTTCAGTAGTGACTTCCAGCAAGCATTTCCATTCGCGGGCTGTTGAAAGATCTAGACTGTCGCTGCTCTGTCATCGTCCGACCACTTCCGCTGCATATATCAATTGCTGTCCGATCGGTCAAAATGTTTCAGTTTGATAGATAGATTCTGATTCTTTGTCTGGACTCCAAGAATTGAATTGTCATGGAGAAACCTCGCGGTCATAGCAAGATCAAGATTCCGAAGGCGAAGGCTTCCAATGAGAATATTTCACCGATGAAATTGCAAATAGAGGATCCACTGTACATTGCAAGAGGACGCTTTCACCAATCGTTGCTCTCCGACCATTGGTTCCTGCAAGAACAGGTCTGTAGTACTGCAGCAGTATAACAGTGGCAGTTCAGGGAGTAGTAGCTGCGGCTCTCGAAATAGGTTGTTAGTTTCACTGCTTTCTTCAATTGAGAATATGGAGATGGTGCTGCTCATGTCGTCGCCTGTGTACGGAACACCGGTGAAGGCGGAAGAAGAAGTTCTTGTGATGGACGGCATTCAGGTGAGGCTATCATCATCTAGAGGGAAGAGGCTCCTGACGGAAGTCGTACAAGCGTAAATTGGAAAATGGGTCCGATCAATTCAAAATGGTCGGCTGGATTTACTGTCAAAGCTTCACCATCCTAATTTGGTTAGCCTCTTGGGTCATTGTATAGATGGTGGTGGACAAGATCATTCCAGTACCCTCAAACTTCATCTTGTGTATGAGTATATACCAAATGGCAATTATCGCGCACATCTGTCAACATTTTCTCAAGAGCTGGTACTCAAGTGGTTTAATAGATTAGTAATTTTAATTGGAGTTGCCAAGGCAGTGCATTTCTTACATATATTGGGGTTATACCTAGCTGTTTTAGAAACCAATTAAAGACAAACAATTGGTGGCTGCTAATAAAAGAAAGCAGCAAGCAAGAGAATTTAAGGGTTAGCATATAATCTGGTCAGAGATGATGCCACAAGTTCAAGCAAGGTTTTTTTTTTCTTTGAAGAGGGTTGTGCAGCTACTGGGAGTCCGAACAAAGAAGATGCAGCACTTTTGTGTGTGGAAGCCTTGGAATGTGTGCCACAATCTGGATTCGTACTTGCAGTTGTCAATGGAGAAAGCAAATGTGGATATGGAGAAGAATGTTATGAATTGAAGAAATCTTTATATTGTTTTGTTGATTGAAAATTAGTCAATTTAATTTACCTTATCTCCTTATTTTTGTGTTGTTTAAGTTGAGTATATTTAAGATAAATAATATTCAACGTAAAGGGGCATGTTAAAATATAAGGAATAGTTGATTAATTCATTAATATCCATTCTATATAAAATGGCTTAATCATTATGGTTTAGATGTGTTGAATGTGAAACTCTCACTATGTTAGAGAGAGGTTAATTTGTTGTTAATCACCCTTAAGTGAGAGATGATCATTATTAAACTCAAGTGAGTTATATTGTATGAGTATGTTGCTCTTATTAAGATTAATACAAGATTCTTCAACTTTTTCATATTATTTCTCTAATTGCTTCTTTAATTATACTTGTTATTGTTAACAGTTATGATTTATTGCCTCACTTTGTGCAATTTGTTTTCAGGGATAATGGAAGCCCTGATAACAAGAGAATGTGCCGTCAATATACTCAAAACCAACCTACAAAATTCAAGCTAAACGTCAGTTATGCTAAACAAATAATAAGGGAAGAAATTTTAGAAGCGAGGAAACATGGCCAAAAATGCGAAGAACTACTCAAGGTTCTTGACACCATGTTGAGGCAGCAATCAACAGTATGTTAATTTCAAAAACTTTGTTTAATTGTTTTCATTTTGCTATAATAAATGTGATGCCGTTTACCTTCCATTTTTTCTAATTTCCTAGTAGTTATTTACTGGCCGACAAATCATCTTTTTATGACAAACCACAAAACTACACCGACATTGGAGGTGGCGCTCAAATTTGATACAGAATATAATTCAAGCTTCCGAGCCAACAGTAAAAAGATATTTAAAAGAAATGTAAGAAAAATTTGGTTCATATGTTGTTTTTTCTTCTTTAAGAATGTTTCAAAAACAATTATTTCCAAGCTAGGGACAGTCTTTAAATTTTCTTAAATCAAAACAAGATGTCAGTAATCTTAACTCTACTAACTGGAAAGAGGTAACAAATGTGATTTCAATCAATCTTCGTAAGGTATTGAACTTGCGAATCAAGCTAACAACATAGTAGTATAAAATAACCAAGTTGAGTTATATGCATTGCAAGCATCAGATGTGAGATCTTTTTGTGGATTTTGTTCTTTTCACGGTAGCTTGAATTTTTTAAGTTCCATATACTCCAATTGTTTTCATTTTTTTTTCTTGAAACAAGGAAGGGGTGATAGTGAACGAAGAGAATGACTTATAGTCAATCTGATTTATATTGGGTAAAAAGTCAAATTGTGAAATATGATTTAGGTTTGGAAAATCAGATTGGGTAAAAGTGAGATTGCAAAATATTTTTAAGGGTATTGACCTGGTACTAAAAATATACTTGATCTTGAAAAATTATTTGAGGATCTTTAAAAAAATTATTTTTAGTACCAAATGAGGACCCTAAAATATTTTTGAGGGTATATACTGGTAATCGTAAACAATATTGATATTGAACGATACTAAAAAAAATGCTTTATGATCTTGAAAAATTATTTCAGGATCTTGAAAATTTTATTTTTAATACCTTTCAGTACCCTAAAATTATTTTTGAAAAAGAGAGAGGCAGAAATGTTGTACAGAGCACAAGAGAGAGAGATTTGTTACTGTACCAACTTTTGAGAAGATGTTTCTCCAAAAGCTCCAAAAAAGAGCTTACGAAATAAGTCACTTTTTACCTAAAAGTCCAATTGGGTACAAGCCTCCACCAAACATGTAAAAAAATTTCGAACATTCTCATAAGTCCAATTGGACCTTCAAATCAGATTTATGGGTTGTGAAAAGTGATACCAAACATGTATAAAAATGTCACCTGCTTTTCTACTCGCTGCTGCTTTCCTTTCTTTATTGGGCCTATTTGGGATGGTTGCAACAAAAAAAAAAAAAAAAAAAAAAAAAAAAAAAACCCAGTAGCAATAAAAACATGATTTTTTGTGTGTTTAACACAACTTCAACATTAATATCAAAAAGAAGAAAAAATAATATTTAAAAAAAAAAACATAACTTCAACATTTAGATAGACTTTTAGTTGTGAAAGAGACCAAAGCTAATTGTTAGAACTTTTTTTAATTTTTTAATTTTTTTTTCCAATTACAGTGACTTCTCTTTAAAAAGGACAGTTGGCCCCATGCCCCCATGCAAGCCATCACTTTCGAAATCTCCCCTCCCCTCCCCTCTTCAATTAATCAAAATCCTTTCGCAAGCCCCGACGCAAGCAATCCCTTTTATTAGTAAACATAAAACTCTCCTTTAAATTGAATTCTAGATATCTAAATCCTTTTAAATAAATTTGAAATATTACATCTTTAAACAAAACTAGGGAGCCTTCTGTACATCACATATAGAATTTAAGAAATAAATTCATTATATCTGTGACTCATAAATAATTTTATTTATTAAAATTGTTATAATATGTATAGATTAACAAAAGTTTTATATATTGCATGAACTTTAAAAAATAGATTGTACAATTGTTATAGATTTTATTTATATTACAGAAGAATAGTTTATTTAATATTTAACTCACTATATTGCTTTAGGACCAAAATCTCAATGTACTTGTTGTGGTTGTGAAATAAGTTTAGGCAAGGGGTTATCAGAGCCTTACAAAAGGCTTTAGAAATTTCATGAATGAGAAATTATTTGTAAAAATACTTGCAATTCAATGAAAAATGAAAAATTATACTATTTTTAGTTTTATGTTGAGAGGAAACCACTTTTTTTCCTCCACAATTCACTGCAAGTCAGTCATTATATGAATTCCCCCTATTCTATTTGTGTTCGTGATGGAATCAGAGGCCATCTTATAGGAGATAGGTTTATTTAAGAACTTCATTGTGTTGTCATTTTTTTAATGGTAATTTTACTATTTTTTTTTAGCAAATTTACATATAAATTTAATTTTTTATCCCAAGTTATCATATACTATACTCAATATATATGTGTGTGTAGTATTCAATAGCATTCATACCTTTTTCAGTCATTTTCCGTCTCAACTGACTTTTCAAATGCTATGTCAAACAAGAGCCCATATGAAAAAAGTCATTATTGTCACTATTATCCCAAATACAAATTATGTCAACAATCTAACTTTTAGAAAAAAAGCCTATAAGAAAAATTCACGTAAAAGCCATTTCTACCACCGTTATCCCAAATGGGCCCATTGTTGATTGATTTTCTTCACCACTATTATATTTTATATATAAATATTTTCATATAAATCCAATACTACTTGTCCTAATTATAAGATTGAGTTGACTTTTTTTGAAGAAATTAAGAAAACTAAATAAGTTACTTAATCATATCATATGTTGTGTATCCTTAAATTATATATTAATTTATTAGTCAAACTAATTAATTTAGGGATAAATGAAAATAAAAATACTCTAAAGTAATTTAATTAAGGGTGAAGGAGCAAATTGGCTAACAGACTTTTATCCTAGAAGCTAACACAAAAAGCTTTTAAATGGATCTTAAATACCAAAAGACTTTTAAAACCTAAAGTTAGCACAAAACTGTTACTTTATGAATTAACTCCATTAGTGGGTCTGCATTTGAGGAAATAAAATGAGTTAAAATAAAAACAAAAATGCGAGACGTGGCGGAGGGTGAGAGGAGACTCGAAAAACGTGCTTGCAAAATAATTGAAAACTTCAACTTGAGAAGACAAATGTGAAGGTTCTGGTTCAAAGCGAAAAATAGGTCCGAAATCGAGAGTGTGTCTGAGTGAAACCCATCATCGTCGATGGGATCATCGTAGGGCTTCAATGGTGTCATCTGCATCATTGTCGGCGGAGTTCCGTCATCTAAGATATCCAGGGACAGACCTTGGGATAAATTGTTGGAAATTATGCCCTAGGGGCAATTCATTGTACTTTGGATATTTAAGTTATTTAAAGTATTATCTTTAGTTATCATTTTCGTTTGCATGTTCATATTGATAACTCGAATCCCTGGATACATCTTATAGATTATCCTAAATGTCCACTGGTCGATCCATCTACGCGGAGCGAAGATGAGTTAAGACCGCATGACTTTGATGAGGTATGGAGATACGAATCAAAGTCATGGGCACTTGTAAGAGTACAAGGTCTTGGACCGACCCACTATGAGAAAGCTGCATGGATCTAGTCATAAGCTTTATCTCATGTATAACCGCGTCACGACGCCTATGACTTGAGATCATCATGGATTCCTACATGATGAATCACTCGGTCTTTGACCTAGTCAAAAGTCACCTTTGACCGGTGATGATAAAGGCAGGATCGGATCAGTGGTTTTCATGCGAGGGACGTGAATGGTCAAGATGGAATTTGTCCCTCACATTTGTAGAGAGATAATCTCAATTTCCTCGATGAGTGAGTCTAAGAAATGTATGGCCATACTGTGATGGAAAGGAGTTTCCATTTCACTTATTAGACTACTCGAGAATCGAGAAAGTAATGGTCAAGAAAAGGAAGTTGACATTATCCATGCCTCATCCTTGACCAAATTATCGTGTGACAAAAGGGACGTGACATGGTTGTACGAAAGGTTATATTGTGTCATCGATCCCCATGTGAATTGGGGAGTCGCAATGTCTTGCTAGAGGCCGCTTGCGATTTGTGGGCGACACGGTGTTGGCCCACCGCCAATCTCACATGGGCCTGCAGGTCGCACACAAGAATAATCCAACATGGGTAAAAGTGTCCAGTTCATTGAATCTCGATTAATCTCGAGATTAATGAATACTTGAATTTAATCTGGGTAAATATATATATATATATATATATATATATTTAAATTCGAAAATAATATAATGATATTATTTAATTGAGATTAAAATATTATTATTATATTATTTGTTTTATGTTTAATTTATTTGATAAATTAAATATCTAAAACAAACAGAGATATTGTATCTCATTTAATTTTCGAATAAAGATATTATTGTCTATTTAATTTAAATTGAGATATTAGTATCTTAGATTTAAATAAATAGATAGATGTCATTTCTCGATTTAATTTATTGAGATAAATTAAATCGAAGGCTTTTAAATTTGGATTAAATAAATAGGTTGGATTAAATCTATCGATAGATTTAATTAATTATTTTTTAATCTAGATTCGAATTCAAAATTTCAGATCCGGCTTTTAATTCGATTAAATAAATATTATTATATTAGATCTATCGGATAGATTTAATTAATATATATTTAATCCAGATCTAAAGTTTGAATTTAAAAATTAATACGATTAATTTTGCATTAAATACGCTGAATGTTTTTAGAAAACTTACGGACTTTCACAATCGAGCGTATTCTAAAAAAAAAAGCCGCGAGAAACCCTAGAGTGAAAAATAGAGAGAGACGCAAAAGAGGCGCTAGCACGCCGCCGTAGCCGTGTTCGAATTGTTCGTGTGGATACCGGAGGAAGCCGATTCTACGAGTCGTCTTCTCATTGATCGAGGAGGTAGCCCACCCTGCTCAACGAAGAAGAAACCGCGAACGAGTTCTCCAAAGGTAATATCCGGATTCCTTAGCCTTGGTTTAAACGCACTGAGTGATCCTCGGGACGGATTCGTAGAAATTTTAATCTTTGCGTTGTACGGATCCCAACATAAATATATGGGGGGCCAAATGTATACTCATATTAAGCTAACCCCCACTTGTTTTTTTTTTGGTACTTAAACCCCACTCGTTTTATTTTCATGAGATAATTATAAAAAATAATCGCCAAAAAACGATAATACACATATAAATAGTTAAAAAATAATTGTATATGATACATTTAGATATAGATAAATATTTGATTGGTTAATGGAAAAAACAAAAAACACATACATAAAACAAACAAACTAAAAATAAAGGGAAAATAGAAATTAAATTTACTTGAAATTATAAAAACCACAATTTTGCATACACCTAGCTGTAATTTTCCTTCTTAACTACATAGCCACACTTTGATCTTTTAATAACACTCAAAAACTTCAAATCAAGTCTCTTTACAAGATTATAAATATATTAGAACTATAGGCATGAATTTAAATTTTTAGATTCATTTAATTGATTTTTTTTTTTTTTTTATGTAAACTAATGCGTTTTGGAGTTTTCATGAATATTTACCATTGTACTCTATTGTTTCAGGGGAAGTTGAACGGGTTGAAAGGCCATCAATAATAATGACTCGCTTTAATGGTCCTTTGGTTAGCGTCCTTTTTCTTGGTCCTTTGAAGAACAAATCTTTTGGGGGGGGGGGGCATGGCCCCCATAATCACTAAGGTCCGTCTCTGGAGATAGGTCTTTCAAAAGTTGAATCAACTCAATGAACATTTTAGGTTTTAAATGGGATAAAATTGTTGGATCAGCCACTTCAAACATGGATTTTAACAATAAGACTGTGTAAGCTCGTGACTCGTAGAATCCTCTCTGCATGATTCTGGTTAATCAGTCAATGAATGATCCGTTTTTGAAGGTTACGAGAGTTTTGAAACCGGAATCAGATAGGTGGAGGCTATGGAGGATGCTTAAGGCTTCGTTGCCTCCGCTTGTTTACAGCTCAAAGCCATCGTCATCGAGGCTAGCGTCTTCAAATGTGTATGAGAGATTTGTGTGACACAGTACGATGGATGCTAAGAAGTCAAGGTAACTGGCGGCTTCTATGGTACGTTTATTGGCGTCGCTTTCAGAGGTGAGTGAGAAGATTGAGAAGCGTCTTTGATAATTTTGGCTACTTGGGTTTTGGTAACGGGATGTTTGGGCGTCGGCATCCTCTGGATGCCGTGAGATGCATTAATGGTACACCAGGATTGAATCAGACGGTGGAGGGTGTGGTTGGGAACGAGGTCAGAGGAGTCTGATACGAAAAAGGGTAGTTTGTAACTGGGCAAGTGTTGTTTTTGCCGGAGAAGAGCGATTTCTCGATGCTCTCTTTATTGTAGGTGATCTTGGAGGTGACAGTGATCGGATCCTTCATGATTCACAAAAATAAGGTAGGAACTTCAATATTCTCTTTCATGTCTGAAATCTGAAAAGTTTGCGGTGGAATTTGAGAGAAAAGATATTTGGAATTAGGCGTCCTGCCACGTATGCATTTTAGTATGTATTCTAACTCATTTTATTTCCCTCAATTCAGGCCACTAACGGACGTTGCTTATAAAGTAACGGTTTTGTGCTAATTTTAGCTTTTAAAAAGTCTTTTGGCATTTAAGGTCCATTTAAAAGTTTTTTTGTGTTGGGTGCTCCGGGGTAAAAGCATATTGGCCAATTTGCTCCTTCACCCTTTAATTAACTTCTTTAATCTCTTCAAAAAAGTCAACTTGGCAAAGTAAACCCTTCCCCTTCCCTCATCTTCGAATTGCACTGTTGTCGTAGCCGCGAGTTGCGTCTCGCGAGCCTCTCTCTCGATCTCTTCTCCAGAGCTCGATGATCGATCACTTCTTGTCTCTTTCGATCTCTCAAGTCTCCACAGTGCCTCATCTTGAGTCTCGAGACTCTAGACATCTCGTTCACCTTGTCGCCCTAGTTGTGGCCCTCTTTGTCTCTCCTGAAGCTCGATCGCTTCCAGGTTACAGGTGCTCACTTCCAGCTGCTACTCGCCTCTCCTCTCCTTGTTGCCTAGAAGCTTATCATCAGAGGTATTTATTTTCTTTCTTAGACCCTGCCCTTTCTTTCTTTGAGTAATTTTCGTGGTGGAACTATTTCTTGATGGGTTCTGTAATTTCAGGTGGAAATGTTTCTTGTTGGGTTCCATAAGTTCTAGTGGAACTATTTCTTGCTGGGTTCCTTAATTCCTTCAATAAGTTGACCTTAATCAGTTATCAACTGAGTATTAGTGGATCTGTTTCTTTCTGATGCATTTACTTGGTTTAATTTTAGCAAAATGTAATTCTGCACTAGTCCAAATTTCTATTTACTTGGTTCAATTTTGGTTTAGTGTGGCCATTGTTACTGCCTTTATTAGTGAGTTTCTGCAGCCAAGAGAAATTTCCTGTTTTTATTTCTATTGTGATTAACATGAGTTTTCTCAAAAACTTTCCTGATCTTTAGGCAAGGGCAGGGGATTGCAGTTTCTTGGATCACATCCTGTTTCCCTCAATAGGTTAGTATATCCATATTTTATATCATTATCTGAGTATTAAGGTTATAACCAACTTAAGAAGGACTGAACTATATATTTAGAGATAATCATCAGGTTGATTTACATAATTGCTCCTAGTCTACAGATGTTGTGATGCTTAATAAATTTGCTTGGCATCTTTTGCAGAAGCACGCAATTGAAATGACTGTCTAGTTTTATATTATCTGAATATATTAAATTTGCTAGAATAAATTAATGTATTAAATCTCCACGATTGACTTCTAATGGGACGAGGAATAAAACCTATAATGGATGCTTCTAGAGAATAAATCAGTAGAATTATGGATTACATTTGAAGTTTGTAATATTGTTTATCGTATGATTGAAGTTGTTTTCCACATAGGGTGTGGCGGGCATTACTAGTGTAAAAACGTACGTTTTTATGTTTTTACTAGAGTGTTATGTGCTAAAACACAAGCAAAAATTGTCCTGGTTAAAACGGGTAAAAACGCTGCAAACACGTAAAAATGGTAGAAACTTCTGTTTTTACCATTTCTACCGTTTTCACTTACAAGGGAAAATTAGAATGAAGGACCTATAGGAAAAAATATTTATGATGAAAGACCATAAAAATTGTAATTGTTTAGAAGGACTAAATATAAAAATATAAAATTAAAAGTACTAAAATGCACTCTAAAAAATATTTTGCATTCCCTATTTCCCTTTTACATTCTCTTCCATATTCTATTTTTAAAACTATTATAAAATTCTAAATTTTATTAAATTAAACAATAGTTTTCTCAATTTTCATTTTTCACAACTTGAATATATATCTATGAAAAAAATTAGCATTCTTTAATTTGTAAAAACAAGACTTCAGACCCGTACGTTGCACGGAGTATTGAGTTCTATTCTGTTTTAAATATGAATAACAAAGGCATAAATATAATAACCAAACTGTTTTATTAATTAATAGGTTAAATTCAGCACTGAAAAAATACACAAATGAAAGAAATAAAATACTGAATTCATTTAAATATGAAATTCAAATCACAATAATAACAAAGTCAATCAAAGTTTCCCCTTACAACTATGAATGTGATAAAATTTTTGGAAAACTTCTCTATATACAACATTCACTACAAAAAAACAGTTTTTTACGGCGGAAAAATTCCTCGCAAAAAAGCCATTTTTCGTCGCAAAAACCGATTTGTCATGCGGAAAAGTTCCGTCTCAAAAAAAGCCCTCGCAAACCAATTTTCCGTCGCAAAAATGATTTTTTCCCTCACAAATTCTAAATTTGCGAGGAACATTCTTCCTTCGCAAAATTTTGGATTTTACGAGGAAAATCCTTTCCTCGCAAAATTTGAAAATTTTGCAAGGAAAATCTCTTCCCTCGCAAAATTCCTCGCAAAATTTTGAATTTTGCAAGGGAAAATTTTTCCCGCAAAATTTAAATTTATTTTAAAAAAATAAAAAATAAAAAATCAGAAAAAAATAATTACATAAAAAATATTAAAAATTAGAAAATAAAAAGACTTATATATCATAAAAGTAAATTGTAACAATCATAAAAATTTATATAGCAAAAACAAAATATTACAAATTATAATGTTATGACCAAAATAAATTATAATGTTGTAACAAATTCTTAAATTAAGTGGATAATCATTAGAAATATACGGGCATGAATGAAAATCATTAATGACAAATGAAGAATAAGTGGAGCCAACAGAAAATTAATGGAGCCCGTGAGAAGTCAGGAGAATCATAAAGAACACTATTTACTAGTTATAGCTACAACCAAAACAATATCCCTTGGTCAAAGCAAGGGACAAATCAGGCATTGGATGAGAAAATGAGTAACATGAACAGTCTATTGATTCAAACCTGCCACAGATTATGCTTCTCGATTTCTGAGAGCTCAACTAGGTGTTCTGTAGCAATCTGCTCCACTTTAGAATGGCAGCAATGCACATGGTCAAGAGAAGACTGTTGAAGAAGTGTGCTCCAAAGCTACCATAGCCACAACCTATGTCTAGTATGGTTCGAACCTATGAATTTCAGAATGCCATGTTCAATTAAAGTTGAACTGTAAAGACTCAATTAAGTTTCAGAGCTTCCTATTATGCAATACATTACAAATCCATCCAAGTTGAAGTTACATGAAATTCTACACACAGAAAAATCACCAGTAAGATGTTTGACAGTAAAAAAACTTGGGTATTGTACCACACCATCAACACTAAAGCACAGTAGTTAAATTGACACTTCAAACTCTGTTCTTAATAATTATGTGGCTAAATAGTTTTAGGTTTCGACATTTTTAAAATTGATATATGCCAATAGAAAAAAAATTCTTGCAATTCCAACAATTCTAGAAAATCTCAGTGATGGGTACATGTCCGGTACTCAACAATTGACAAACTGCATAAACAGAAATGATTTTGTTCTACGCCATTGCTATCACACTAATTCAGATCTTTGTCCTTACCATGTCAAAATAGTAGTGACGTTCTGTTTCGAAAAATTTCAGCCTTGGTGAAAGAGCACTGCCTATTCAAAAAGTTATGGAAAGTGTGCTAATTAGATTGGTAGTTTCAAGAGTTGGCATTCTCAATCCTAATAAATTGTCATTTTCTTAGCCATCAGAAGTTCTGACTAAGCCATAAGAAGAAATTCAGCTTCTCTAATGTTGGCTGAGAGATCCAGCAAGTAAAAAGTAAAACATCAGTCAGCTTTCCTAAATGAAATTTTCAAATTTTTATTCACCAATTATAGACTAGTAAACTCATTCTTGGCATATCCTAAATCTAAATCCTTAGCTTCAGAACCTTGACATCAAACCATGTGCCATTCTAAGAACTAAGGTCCCAAAATTGTTGTATTCCCCAGCTTTAATAATAAGGAATTTCTTAAGATCCATCCTATATCATGAGCTCAGTATATATACAAGAGAACAAAAGATGTGGAGAGAAATTAGAAGATTAGAACAAACTTTAGTAATGACATCAGCTAATTGAAATATGAAAATAATTGCACAATAAGAGGTGTTAAAAATAGTTTGGCAGAATCAAAACACATGTGCACTGACAACATAGTGAAGTTTTGAAGAATAACACACCAGCCATGAAGCTTCATTCCGAACAATTGGTGGTATGTCCAAATGTTCGGGCTTCAGAAAGGTTTGAACCAAGCATATTTTCTCCAAGATTTCATGGTCAATCTTAGCATCCTCGTGAGAAACACCGAATGTTCGGGAAAACAGTTTAGTCATTACATATTTCTCCAAAGCCTGTTGATAGTATAAAAACAATAAATATGACATTATAACATCCCCCATTATCAACGAATACAGATTGTACCATCTGAAATTCAAAATATAATGAAGACAGCTATTCTCAACTTTTCAGATATTGATTACAACAATTCCCCTTTAGGCAGCCACATAAATTGTAATCTAGAATCTAAATAGGTTCCACAATGGATATAAAATATAGCAATAAATATTATTCTTCTCGCTTTAGTTTTATATGTCACCATGACCCCGTCAACCAACATGTGTTCCATTAGGAATGGAGTTCTATGAGTGGAAAACACAGAATATTACCAATGACCTGGAAATGGAAAAACGTCTTGCTTAATCATTGTAACTCTTTTCCCTCCACTTTAATTATAAAGTTGAAGCTGTATTCAGAAATTATACAGGCACATAAAACTAGTTCAGGTAAGTACCTCCATTGCACAATCAATCTCTTCCTCAGTGGCTCCTGTCCATAATGGATGTTCTCTAATTGCAGTTTCCATTGTCAAGTAAAACTCTTGGACTCTCTTCCCATCACTTTCAGGGTTGGGTGGGTAAAATGAAAATGACACAATAAAACTGGAGAGAGAAATATTAAGGAGTTACAATATGCAGCATAAAGATCACAAAATGTTTGACAACTGAAAATAAATGCACGACAAGAGACATGTATAATTGTATATAATAGACAACAAACAAATTCAATCAATAATTCCAAAACGAATCAGGGTAAGAAAAGTCAGTGATCATCTTATATAGTTTGTCACGCTGAACTTCCATCAAATGGTCTTTCGGTAATGTCATTGAAATGAAAATTTAGGCAAAATCAGATGTAGGTGAGTAGCGGACATCCCAAGTCCTCGATCCCTTGATAACCTATCTATATATTATTGGAATGTTCAAGAATTCCATGTTTAGAACACAACATTAGACTCAAGGAATAAAAATCAACCAAACAATCTTGAATCAATATCAATATATCAATATATATATATAATAATACATCCCTTCAAGCCATCTGAAAACGGCTTAGCAACGGCTCAAGACTCAAAATACTGTTCATAAGCACCGTGTTTTCTCATTTCTGTAGGTTCCACCATGGTGCGACGTGCTTCACTGCAGGACGTGGATGATTCGACTGATCGCTGGGCCATTGTGGTTCGAGTGTTCCGTAAATGGAACGTTTACCAAAAGTCTGCCCCAGCGGAATTGTTTTGTGTTTCAATGGTCTTGATTGATGAGGAGGTATATTTCAATTTCAATACATAACTTGGTAGTTGGTTTAGCTAATACATCATCATAAGCGATTTTAAAAAATATTAAAACATTAGTATAAACTGTCTTGAGTTTTAATTATTCTTGAGTAATACTATATGTTTACAAACTGCATCATTAATGTAAATCGACTCTCTTTTATGTGAAGGCTGATTATTATGAAATATCTCCAAGTTCATTTTGTAGTGAAGAGTTGTATTGGCTTTGTGTTTTTTTTTTGTCAGCTTTTGATGGCATGCATAATTTGAGATCAAAGACAAGTTTTCATTGGAAAGCTATCAATGCAACGTTCTGTGTAAAGTACGATTGATGATGAACTTGTCATTCATATAAATACCTCTTTTGGATCATAAAATCTTTTTCTCCTCTTTTTGACATGCCATACTGAACATTTTTGTCATGTTATATTGCTATAGCTGTGCATCTATCTTTCTTGTATCCTTGCTTCAACATCTGTCTGTTTCTTGCTTAACATAGTATCTGCTACCGTATTCTCTCATCCTTAAATATCTGTGGCACTAATTATTGGCTTCTGAATTGATCTGAGTTCTTATAGAGAAACCTGGCTTCTGATCCAATTATTATGAAATATCTCCAATTTCATTTTGTAGTGAAGAGTTGTATTGGCTTTGTGTTTTTTTTTTTTTTTTTTGTCAGCTTTTGATGGCATGCATAATTTGAAATGAAACTGGGTGTTTGGTGTCTTCATGGCATTTAAAAGTCTGTGTTTAAAATTTAGTGCCTGATATAGCCACTAAGGCTTGAAATTCATTTTTCTTTCATATTGTTCCTCAGATGAGACAGAAGATGAAGATATGAATAGGGAGTATGTTGAGGAGACAAATAGAGATGTTGTTATGATTGGTGCTACAAAGTTGATTGCCAATGATGTTGCTCCAAAGGTGAATTTCTTCCCTTTTAAATTTATGACAGTTAATTCTTGTTAGCGGAAACATGTTGAGGATGTGAGAAGTACTGGAAAGCATATAGTTTGATTGCAAGTTTGGCTATTTCTATTGCAGGAGTATTTTGCTTCAGAGATTGTTTCTCATTATGTAATGCATGGGACAAGTGTGGCTGATGTAAAACATGTGATTACTGTTCTGAAGAAAAAAGATGATGACCTGGTAGGCATTTTTCTAGAAGCACTTAAAAAGGTCAGACTTGTGACAAATAAAGTGATTAGTTGGGTTTTCCTTGGATGCTGCACATTTTTCTTGAAAACCTGTTAAATTCTGTTAAGATCTTTCTTACTCCTCTTTCTTTCCTCGGATGAATTTCCCATTATTGTATGGCTCTTCCCATTTTCCCTTTATCTGTGCTCTTGTTCTACATTGAATGGACAAATTTGAGTGTGCCTTCATGTTCTTCTTAGTTTCTCTATGAAACTTATTTAATCCATGGAAGGAATTGTCAAGGGAAGCCAGCAGGTAATGCTATTTTCTGCCATGAATGAATAATAAATAAGAGAAATCAGGGTATTGAAGTTTTTGAAGTCACCGATCATTTTATATATATATATTTTTTTTTTTTTTTGAAAAATGACTGTCTTACATGGACAAAAATTCTGGTATGTGCTGGGGTTTTGTATATTTTTCTTCATCTCTGACTATTAGGGTATCCATAGGATATGGTCTTATATGATTCCAAAATTATACCACTGCATTCATATTTGTAGAAGCTAGAAAAGGTTCAGATTGGGCTCCAAGAGGAAGAGAAAAATCTTGATGATGTGAAGATGTACGCTGCGGCTGTTGATTCTCAGACTAGAGAATGCTGACATTGTCCATATTGAAGGACAAGGGTACGAGGTTGCCTTCTAGTGGTCATGATGATACTGGTGATGATGATGACTAGACTGCTGCTATTTAAACCTTTTTTTAGTTCATTTTGGACGCAACATTATCATTTGTAATATTTTGTTTATACTATGTAAACTCTTATGATTGTTAGAGCTTATTTTTATAATATATACAAGTCTTTTTTATTTTCTAATTTTTAATTTTTTTGTAATTATTTTATTATTTTTCTGATTTTTTATTTTAAATAAATTGGAATTTGTTTCCCTTGCAAAATAATGAAATTTGCGAAGGACAATTTTCCTCGCAAAATTCAAATTCGCAAGGGAAAATGGCATTTTTCCGTCGCAAAAGTGATTTGTGAGGGCCATTTTTTGCGACGGACCTTGACCCGCCGCAAACCCGCTTTTGCAAGGGAAAATAGCTTTTTTGCGAGAGAATTTTTCCGCCGCAAAAAAACTTTTTTTTTTTTTTTTGTTTTTTGTAGTGAGAATGAACCTATTGTTGAGGTAATCTTTGTCCACTACACGTTCTATTAAATTTGGGTAAGTAGATTTAACGATTCACCTAATTGGATTACAATCATCATGAAGCAACAACACGAGGGTATTGTTATGTCTGCAATACCATCACGTAGTAACCTAATGTCTCCGTCTCCTACATGTAGCAACCATTCTGAAAATGTTTTGATTTTCTCTTATTTGACTGGATCGCTTGAAGACTTCAGCTTCATATTCTTGGTTAGTTGAAGTAATCTAAATTCATTCTAAAGGTGTCAAATGAATAAGTAATTACACTCCCATGATTACCTCACTTTAGTTTTCTTAGAAAATGACAACTTATGCATTCCTTAAATCATCATTTCAATTACATTTCCTTCTTTCATACATTATTTTCTCACTTATAAGAACCATCAAAATACAACAATATCCTCAAATCCAAAACACCTGATTTCCTGCAATCAAAGTTTCACCCAAAAAATTTCAAATATACACATTCTTACGAGCCACAAATCCAATATATTTAATCCTCAATATAACCTCTAATAAATTAAAATGAATTATGAATTTGGATATAAGAGACCTATTGCCACAAATCTCAATTTTCCGACCAAATACTAACTTATATGAGCATAACCTAATTTTAAATAACTCTTCAAACCTCCACATAATCGAAATTATATCAAACTCTAACTCAAATATCAAATCCCAGCTCATAATTTTATAATAGTTCAAGATTTAGCAAAACTAAACTGATTAAACCTTCAATAGTTCATATAGTAATCGAAATAAATGACTTCAACCACCACATATAATTGGTAGAAACATCCTATAGGACACAAATACTAAACCTTTTAAATAGAAAATTAATTTTAAATTTCTACAATAACCAACTAACAAATCTAAACTAATTAGAAATAACTATTAATCATCCTTTACATATATATAGTCATCTATTGTCAAAACTCAAAACTCTTCCAAAATTCTAACCTCAAAAATTTCACTAATCAAAGACCTCGTATTACCCTTATTAGAAAGAGATTAATATGTGAAATAACTTTCATGAAGTAAGTTTGTTGAAAATAAATTAGTTTAGCTACCTAAATGATCTTATAAGCTTACTTTAGATCCAAACAATGGAGGACACCGCGTAAATGCGTCTACAAGCTCAATGGTGAAACCCAATCATTTTTTCGCAAATAAAGATCGATCAAGTGGGGTATATACAATACCCCAGACACACATGAAGGGGCCATGTGCCCCTTATTGGCTGGAGAGAGAATGGCAAATATGAGGAAGAGGGTGAGTGATAAATATCCATTCAAAATCTATATTTAAATTTGAATTTATAATATGGAGAAAAAATATAAAATTTACATTTACATTTAAAATCAGAAAAAATAAATAGAGAATGGGCACAAGAATTTAGAATACCTTGAAAAGAGAAGATGCAATAATGTAGCCGTATAAAAATGAGAAAAAAGAGTGGACAAAAAGAAAAAATTGTTAGGGGTCGGAAGTAAAAAGAATAGGAAAGAGGAAAACATAATTAGATCTTAAGAAGGAGAGGAGGGAATTTCAAAATTTCAAATTCAAATACTAACCAATCAAATAGATATCTCAGTATAGTCTCTATATTTTCATGTTATATTTTTCTCACAGAGCATACTTGATTTGATTGATGATTTTCAATAGTGTATCTTCATAAACTCAAGAATTTTCTTAAAGTTTTAATTGAAAATTCAAAGTGTACTCTAAAATCATATTTATCAGTTATCACTCATCCTCTCCCTCATTTTGATTGATTGATTATTGATTTCAAATTTTCATTTTTCAAATATTAATCAAATAAAAAATTTGATTGGAAGCAAATATGTTGAAATAAGAGGTATTTTTAATTTTTACCAAAAAAGGAATTTTTAATTTATAAATTAATAATTATTTAATTTAATTTTTCAAATCACAACTTCCAATATGTAACATCCCAATTTTCGAAAGCGTTTTCAAATTAGTTTGATCGAGTAGACATCTGAGGTATTTAAATTGAAGAGTAACTCGATAAACATTTACTCGTAATGTATATGTTTGCTTCCACAGCGGTACAAAAATTTCGAATGATTACAATGTTAAGTATATATCAAAAGAATTTTCTTCGACCAATCCTCATGCCTGCTGCTTACCCTTGTCTTCGATCCTGTTCACATCGGATCCTGAAGCTATAGTAAGAGCTGAGGTTCAATACCCATTGAATTTCAGGTAACGGTTAACCTCATGCTTATGTAACAGTTATGTATGATAGATATTCATGACATTACAGCAATAAAAAAAAAACTCATAACAGATTTGTCTGGATAACAGTATACAGCCACTGCATATGTCCGTTATCTCTAGTCTACACTATTCACCAGTGCCACGATGGCCTATCGTGTCCTCAGCGCTAGGAAAACTCAACGGTATTATCAAAACCATAACCCGTGTATAGCTGAATGTGTATGAAAAACTTTAAGACAGAGTCTTAGTCTATGAATACATTTATCACATATAAAGGTACAATAAGCATAAGAGTTAGTGTTACAGTACGCGTCCGTACCTTCGTTGATGATTTTGGTACGTTCGTTGATCGGACTGTGGTCACGCTTATCCTATAATAGTAATATCGTATTTATTAATTAACAAATAATATTTTAATAGATATCTTAGTCACTAATGACCATTTTACTCTTGGTGGAATTATTTTTTCAACTTATTTCCCTTAATTTTCGGAAAAACGCTGGTTCAGCATCTTTTGTCAGATTTTTCGTCTAACTTTGAAAAATCATAATTAATTCTAGAAACATCCAAACGAGGATCCGTAAAATTATTTGGAATCCTTAGGATGTCTATTTTTAAGTAAAAATACTCAATTTTTCCCAGGTTACACGAGTCATTCCCAGTTTTAAAGTTTTGAGCCTCTGCCCAGAATTTTTCCAGAAATTCGTAGCCTAATTTTGAGAATTTTTTATCTCACTGTACAGAACTCATTTTAACATTTTTTTGGAAGATTTGAAAATCCCTATATGTCTACTTTAATCATGAATTTTTTCCAGAATTTTGTAACTTCATTTTCAATATAAAATATTGGCATTTTTATCACTGGCTTCAGAAATTTCTACCCGATGAATTTTCGCAGAGCTTCGCTACTTCGATCATAATTTTCCAGAAATTTTGCTATACCAAGTAGCTCATCTAATTTTCGAAATAAAGCTAATTTTGACCATAAAAATATGAAAATAAAATTACTCTAGAATATTTAAGATCTAAGCTATTTCTATCTAAGAATTTAAGAACTAAAACTTAAAGAACTTAAAGCTAGAGTTAGAGAACTTATCAAGAACTTTGCTCCTTCTTTCTCCAAGCTTCTTACCCTCACTTTCTACTCTCTATATCAGATTGCTATGCTTTGTTTTGGTGTGAAGAATATGAAGACCGAAGCCCCTATTTATAGCAAAAGGCTATGACACCTTGGTAAATATTTCAAACCTACCTCTTCTTGTGTATGAACCCTTGGATCTAAACTTAGTAAAGAAGTTTTAATCTCATCCATCCATGTGATTAGAAAACCCTAACTTAAGCTCTAAGTTTTGCTTTTTGAAATTCAATTTATTATTTAGTTTTTATAAGATAAGCTCTTTCTCTCTCCTTATCCAAGCCAACAATTTCCCCTTCATCTTTTCTTTGTTTTGCATTTCACTAGACGAAAATATATTTAGGGATCTTAATGAAATTTTATTCAAATCTTTTCATTGGTTTTGAAGTCTTGGAATTCATGGCTTCATTTAGAGACCTTAAACTCTCCTTTTCTCAATTGGAAACAATCTTTAAAAGTTGAAGAAATGACTTTAGTTATAACCATTCTCAAGCTTAAATTATGCTTGTTAACAATCACTTCTTACATTTGATTTATGATTAATGGATCTTAAGATACAATTTATTTTGTATAGATTCCCTTGGATTAAGTCTTGAATTAATTCCTTTGATTTAATCTAATTGATTTATGCTTAATTTTCCTATTGGTGGATGCTTTGACCCTTCTCTCTCTCACCTTTAGACTCACAACTCTCACAACATTTGCACACACACACACTCACAACACTCTCTCTCTCTTATTTCCCATCATCTTATCCTCTTCCAAAAACTTTAAGAGGCTTTATGACAAGGTACTCTTATCCTCTTCCATTAGCCTCAAAGTCTTCCATGTCTTAATGCTTGTTCATGACTCATCTTTGCATGTGGGTTTTGGTTAATTATTAAACAATTTACTTCTTCCCTTTTCTATCACAAAACCGTACCCCCCCCCCCCCCCCCCCGGTTAATTTAGTTTTAATTGGTTTTTCTTTATTTCTCACACAATATCTTAAAAACTTTCATTGGCTAAGCTTAGGTCACAAGGATTAAGCTTTATGATATTTATTTAAAGCCTTTAGATTTAGCTTTATGAAGTTTAATCTTGGCCTTGATCTTAGTTGCAATTGTTGACTTTTCAAAGCTTGATTTAAAGTTTAATTAACATCTTAATCCAATGCTTAATTGTCCCTTGATTATTGTATTATTGGCTCTTGGAGTAGTTTATGATCATTGGTAATCTATTTTATGCTAATCCGATAATCCCCTTAATGGTCTTTGATTTTTAATTAGCTTAATACACCTCTAATTGATGCCTATTAATATTAATTGCAAATAATTACCTAAATATTCTTCTAGTGTAATTTTAAGGGAAAATCTTTTCAAGGCCCATATTACAAAGAATACCAAAAAAGGCCTTAACATTCTGAAAATACCCAAAAAGGCCCAAGGATTCTCGACACCCTAGAAAAGGCCCTTCGAATTTTCGGTTGTTAATGGGGGTGATCAAGTTGTTAGCAAATGATTTAGTTGTTAAAATTTTTTATTTTTAACAACTAAATCAGCCCATCTAACAACTAAATCAGCCCCCCGCTAACAACTTGATCAGCCCCATTAACAACTCACCTTGGGCCTTTTTAGGAATTTTCAGAATCTTGGGGCCTTTTTGGAAATTTTCAGAATCTTAGGGCCTTTTTGGGTATTTTCAGAATGTTAGGGCCTTTTTTGGTATTCTTTTGGTAATATGGGCCTTGAAAAGGATTTTCCCTAATTTTAATTGCCCACTAATTATTGGTAATTGCCTCTTAATTGTCCAAGTGTTTTGATAATTCTTTATGGCCTTTTATGAATTAAATATGAACTAGGTATTAATTATAGGTTATTAGAGAATTTAGTCTCTTAACAAATTATGAAAATTGGTGCTTTGATCAATTATGAAGGTTTGTTCAATTATTTAATTTAGTGAAGATTTAGTTGGTCATTAAGTGTTATTGATTTCTCCAAATTTATTTAAGGATTTCCATGACACTTTCTTGCTCTTTTAGATTCCACATGAATCATAGTTTAATATGGTATTTATTGTATTTTATGATATTTTATGATGCCTAATAAAATTTAGAAAGTTAAATCATTGGTCACCTTAATTCTAAAGAAAATTTACCTAGAAAATAGAATAAACACATCTCAAAATTTGAGACCACATATTCACCTATTTTAATAGGTTTTATTTATCAAAATATAGTGGTTATGCTAAATGTGATTTTTAGGGTATTACACAATATACACCATAATGAGTCTTTACTTCCAAAGAATCTTTCACTTCTCATGCCTTTCCTCTACCTATCCTTTGTGTTAACATCATGTAAATATTGATGGTGTATATTGGAAGTTGTTATCATTCAATGGCGATGATGATTTGGAATCGTATATAAATGATGATTAAGACAACATTTTAATAAGTCATTAAATTACTGTTAAGAGGAATGAATCAAACGTAACTTCATTTGTAAACTTCTAGTTGTTATTCGTTGCTTTTTCCCATATTCATCGTCATCCTTATTCTGATTGAAAATACATTTATTTATATACTACTACATATACATAAAAAGATGTGAGTTGTAATATAATATACAAAGTACAATATAAGAATTGCAAGTTGGCTTTTAAGTTGGCAATAAGGGAGGGCATAGGCATACCGTTATCCTTTTTTTTTTTTGTTGGAAAACCCTTTAAGGTCCCAAGGAATCAAGAAAATATTTAAAAAGTTCCAAAGAAAATTTTGACGTCAAAAAAGGTTCATTGACAATTTCTTTAGTAAGTGATTAATAACTCCATCTATTAGTTTTAACAACTCTTTGGAATTTTTTTGATATCAGGATTTTATGTGAGGCTTGTTTAACATTTTTTTGGTCTCTTGAGACTTTAAGAGTGTGTTTGGTTTGAGGGGATGAGAGGGGATTTAAACTTATAGACTAATAACTAAGTTTCTTTAGGTCTCCCCTCCCCTCAAATAAACACACTCTAAAGGGATTTTCCCCTTTTTTCGTAAAACAAACTTAATCAAAACCCTCTTATCCACAATTATTAATTAATTAACACAAATAATATTTAATTGTGTAATTTATTCCCTCAATTTTTTTGATGAGGAATTATAAAAGATGCATGCAGTTCGTTTCAAACGAACTTGACACCTACATGGTTAATTATGAATACGTTTACGAACTACACGGGTTAACGATGCTTCTATCTTAAGCATTGAATACGTTTACAGAAACACAAGCAACATGCTGGAGCATTTAGGTAACCCATTTAACGCCTCATTAAATTGAATTTTTCCTTTGGTACAAGCCAAACGTCCTCCTATAGCATAAACGTATTACAGAAAGTACGTAGGAGGTGGATTTAAGGCGCGGCTTTCCACCAAACCAACCTGTTCATCAACTGATATGGCAGAATTTTTCAACGTCATGAACTCATGGTTTTTCATTAAAACAATTTTCAACAAACATTGGATGCACCACCTGCCAAAGCTTTTATAGCATTATGTGTGATGGCGATGAAGTAAACGATATGTTGGAAATAGTAGTAGGTTTGGCTTGCACTGTTTCCATCATGGAATCTTACTGAGACACTCACGCATGCAGCTTTGTAAATTGCACAGTTTCCATCATACTATATTTGATCTTGAACACACATACTATAAAAAAGAACAAAAAATGAAAAAGTTAATGACAAAGCTGTCATGAGTGAAATGATTGCAGAACTGGAAAATTAAAATCGAAAAACCAGAAGAGAGAATCTTGTATGCAAAAAGTGACAAGAATTTTTTTTTTTTTTTTTTTTAAAACCCAACCATATAATCTTTGACATTTATAGAAAAATGCAGAACTTTAATTAAGAGTGTAAAATCTAATAATTAAACAGTCACCATAGACAATAATTTCTGAAAGGAAGACTGGAAGAGATAAAACTTACAAAGACCCCTATTGTTTCAAAATAAGATAATTCATATGGCATCATATGTACTTAATGGAGGGCAGATGGGAATTGTGTCAAAAAAGGGGCTTTTGATGTAATATATGCTGTCACTTTTAGAACAGAACAGAATAAGAGAATATTACAGATGGACCAATGATTGAATGGCTAGGAGGTTTAGAGGGATAAATTTGATTATAATTTTTTTTAAATCAAAAGAATTTAATCAAACATTGAATTGTATAATTTTAATAAAAGTCAAGGTATTTTATAATTTATCATATTTGTCAAACCAAGAAAGTTTGTATGATTTCTTTTGTTTTAGAAGCAATTATGTGGGTTAAGAAATTCATGTAATATTAATAAAATTTTTTAAAAAATCTAATTAACCTATTATATCTTGAAAAATATAAAATAAGTTTTTTTTTTAATAAAAAGAGTTTAATTAATATTAACATTGATGATATAAATCGGATAACTTGATGATGTAAATTGGTTGAAAAAAAGAGTTTAACCGTTATTAATTAAATAATATATTGAAAAAAAAAGATATGATCATATCATGATAGGCGCTTTAGTTTTAATTTTAATTATTTTTTATTATGAATACATGAAATAATACATGAGATTTGATTAAGGGCAATTTAATAATTTTAAATTTATATTATATTGTTCAGTTTTCCTAAATAATTATAATTTTTATGATCATTTATAATAAATATTATTTTATCTAAGTCTTTTATTTTAATTTCCTCTTAAAACAAAAGAAAATTAAAAAAAGGGGAAAACACTTCTCTTGTAGGAGAAGTGTTTTCTCATATTACACACACATAAATTGGTGGGACCCACATATATATATATATATATATATATATATATAATTAGCATTATATATCTATATATGTGGGTCCCACTATTTCATGTGTGTGTAGGAATCTTCTTCTTCTCATGCAACATGAGAAGTTTAAACCCCTAAAAAAATTATGCACAACCCTATTTTCATTTAGAACGTGTACTCGTGGAGCTGGAGACTGGAGTCACCGAGTTTCCTCCTTGAGACCTTGAACCATCGGCATCACGACGTCGCGCGATCTCCTCTACTCAGGCCATCGGCATCCATAGGCATCATGGCGCCGCGCGCTTTCCTCTACTCAGGCCCTAATCCGCTGTGTTTCTCACCAGAAAGAAAACGCCGGCGATTATGTGTTCTCCCCAAGGTGCTTATTTCTCACGTTCTTTCAGTTTCAAGTATTTCCTCTTTTCACTTCTTTGACTACAGGTTGCGATTTCTATTTTCAACTTTTAGCATCGATAAATGTAGCCATGTTTAGCATGTATCAGTGTATCACTCATGCTTGTTCAAAAAGGAAAAATCATTTTGAGGTATTTGTAATTTACTTCAAATCCCTAGCAGATCCCATGAAACAACAATTTACCAGTTTAATTACAGGGAGCCATCGTTTCAAGTATTTGCCTTGATAAATGTTACCCAGATTAATCTTCGACCGAGCTTATTTGATAGAATGTATCTGACTGTGCATTGTATCTGGTGAAATGTCGTCCATATTTTCATCGTTTCTGACTCTGCATATTTTCATGATTTGATAGAATGTAACTGACTATGCATTGTATTGATAAATGTCTCCCATATTTTCATCGTCTCTGTCCATCTTCATTTGTTTTTCTTCTGTGTGAAATTAGTTAGGGAAAATTACACACAGGTCCCAAGGAACATGATATATTTACGTTAGGTCCCACCAATTCATGAAATTACCCCGAAGTCCCAAGGGACCTCTCGTAAATATTTCATATGAGTAAAAGACCTTATTGCCCTTCTACTTCTTCCTTCTCCTCTCTCTCTCACATACGCAAGGTGCAAGACGGAAGCTTCAACTTGAGCCAGATCTGTGTTGCAGATTGACCACTGTTATAAGCAGTAAGCAATTCGACGGAGCAAAGACGATGGAGATTCCTGTGATACGGATGTTGAAGTTGAAGAAGACGGAGGCTTGAAGAAGAGCCAGATCCTCAAAAACCACGATGGAGATTCCCCATACGGCACGTTTAGGAAAGATGCAAGTGGAAGTCCGTTCTAGGAGATTCCCAAATCAACATATCTTGCCACCACCAGATCTGCGAAAACCGTCTCCAAAACATGCTTCACCGAGCAGATCGTGGCCTCACCGGAGCAGATCGACTTTCACCATCTCACATACATAAGGTTTTCGAAGTTGTAGCACTTGGACCTGATCCGAAATGTGCGTAACCTCCCTCCTTCAAGAGAGGGAGGTTTTCGGTAGTTGTGGTTTTCGCGAATAACAACACAAAATGCATAAATTAACAACACAAAATGCATAAATTAACCACAACTTCGAAAACATTGAATTTGTGATTTCTAAGTTCCGAGGCGATTAACAACACAAAATGTATAAATTAACAACACCAAATGCACAAATTAACCACAACTTCTGAAAACCTTGAATTTGTGATTTCTGAGTTCCAGAGGCGAATAACAACACAAAATGCATAAATTAACAACACAAAATGCACAAATTAACCACAACTTTTGAAAACCTTCAATTTCTCATGTCTGACTTCCAGAGGCGATTAACAACACCAAATGCATAAATTAAAAACACGAAATGCATAATTAACAACAACTTCTGAAAACCTTCAATTTCTCATGTCTGACTTCCAGAGGCGATTAACAACACCAAATGCATAAATTAACAACACAAAATGCATAAATTAACCACAACTTCTGAAAACATTGAAATTGTAGGGCTAATGAAATTGTACTCTGTTTTTTGGGGTTGTAACAGAGGAATAACAGAGGGAGTACTCTGTTTTATGTTGGTTTCTGGTTGATGTGATGATGGAAAGTTGAGTTACAAGTTCTGATAAGATTGAAAAAAGTTGTTGGTAATACGTGCATTTTGTGTTGTAAATACATGCATTTTCAGTTGTTAATACAAGGTTGTTGCTACAGATTGTCCCGAAATATGGCGGTACTTCGGGAAAAATCTATTCTGTTTCCTTCATTTTGGGGGGAAGTTTATAAATGGTGGGGGAGATAAAATTCAATATGTTGGAGGTTTGGTAAGAACAAAATTTATAAAGGAAGGCACAACCTATGACGAATTGTGAAGAATCATATCATCTATGATTGAAAAGGAAAGCAATGACATTTCGACTGAAATTCAAAGTTAGCTTTGATCCATCAACATACGTAGATCTTGTAGACAATGAAGGAGTGGATCATTTAATAAAGTTTAATGAAGAATCTGGGCATGTTTACATTGAAGAGAAAGGGAATAATGACAATGTACAACCACCATTGAATGCTTTGAAATGCAAGAGGAAGAAGAAGTGTAGGTTTAGTTGCTATAACAAAGCTACTTTGTTTTTGTATAAGTGTTGAATGAGGGCTCATTGTGGGAGATGCCATGAGGATGGACACACGGTGAGGACATGCAAAAATCCAAATCCCAACTGAAAACATGATGTATATGCTTTTGATTGTTAATTGTTTAGTCATTTTGTCTATACACACCTTGTATTAGTAACTTCTTGTAACACCTTTTTGTATTTTGGTGGGTGGACAAGAACTTGTAATTCCAGCTTACACATTGACGTGAAACTATATATGATATTAAGTTCAATGAGTAGGTGCAAATACGACTTACTCATACAACTTAATATTTTGAAATGATATTCACTTATTCAAGAACCCTTATATAGCTGTCAAACTTTTCCAATGTTGTTGTTAATTTATACATTTTGTGTTGTTAATCTCCTCTGGAACTTAGAAATCACAAATTCAATGTTTTCAGAAGTTGTGGTTAATTTATGCATTTCGTGTTGTTAATTTATGCATTTGGTGTTATTAATCGACTCTAGAAGTCAGACATGAGAAATTGAAGGTTTTCAAAAGTTGTGGTTAATTTGTGCATTTTGTGTTGTTAATTTATGCATTTTGTGTTGTTAACCGCCTCGGAAGTCAGACATGAGAAATTGAAGGTTTTCAGAAGTTGTTGTTAATTTCTGCATTTTATGTTGTTAATTTATGCATTTTGTGTTGTTAACCGCCTCTGGAAGTCAGACATGAGAAATTGAAGGTTTTCAGAAGTTGTGGTTAATTTGTGCATTTTGTGTTGTTAATTTATACATTTTGTGTTGTTAATCGCCTGGAACTTAGAAATCACAAATTCAATGTTTTCTAAGTTGTGGTTAATTTATGCATTTGTGTTGTTAATTTATGCATTTTGTGTTGTTATTCGCCTCGGAACTCGAAATCACAAATTCAAGGTTTTCAGAAGTTGTGGTTAATTTGTGCATTTGGTGTTGTTAATTTATGCATTTTGTGTTGTTAATCGCCTCTGGAACTTAGAAATCACAAATTCAATGTTTTCAGAAGTTGTGGTAATTTATGCATTTTGTGTTGTTAATTTATGCATTTTGTGTTGTTATTCGCCTCTGAAAACCACAACTTCTGAAAACCTCCCTCTCTTGAAGGAGGGAGGTTCTGCACATTTCAGATCAGGTCCAAGTGCTACAACTTCTGAAAACCTTATGTATGTGAGATGGTGAAAGTCGATCTGCTCCGGTGAGGCCACGATCTGCTCGGTGAAGCATGTTTTGGAGACAGTTTTCGCAGATCTGGTGGTGGCAAGATATGTTGATTTGGGAATCTCCTACCGAATCTGGACTTCCACTTGCATCTTTCCTGAACAGTCGCCGTATCTGGGAATCTCCATCGTGGTTTTTGAGGATCTGGCTCTTCTTCAAGCCTCCGTCTTCTTCAACTTCAACATCCGTATCTGGGAATCTCCATCGTGCTTTCTCCCGTCGAATTGCTTACGCTTATAACGTTGGTCAATCTGCAACACGGATCCGCTCAAGTTGAAGCTTCCGTCTTGCACCTTGCGTATGTGAGAGAGAGAGAGAAGGAAGAAGTAGAAGGGCAATAAGGTCTTTTACTCATATGAAATATTTACACGAGGGTCCCTTGGGACTTCGGGGTAATTTCATGAATTGGTGGGACCTAACCGTAAATATATCTGTTCCTTGGGACTCCGTGTGTAATTTTCCCAATTAGTTAATGTAGCTGACTGTGCATTGTAGGCTCCAATTTGTATCTGGCATAAAGATTTGTTCCCCTATTTTTGGCCCCTTTCTTGTTAGCTCTTTAAAGTGATAGCTCATTGTCTTGCTAAATTTAATTATAGTGTAATATTGTGTGATGTCCAGGTTTTATGGATAGCAATTGAACATATTCTGAATAAGTGATATTATTCTGAAGTTGTTTATTGAATTTTGAGTAGTGATTTATGATTTTCTTACATTCATATATATACAATTTTGTATCCTGACCTACCTTAAGTAGTAAAAACTTTACGTTTCGTGTCGTTTCTACGATTTACGTTTCTACTATCCCCTTCGTGTCTACGTTGAAACTCGATTTTGAAAACATTGGTGGTAGGTATCACCATTGGGGCAGGGAAGCCCGCCCACCCCTGCCCATTATTGCCCAGCCCAATAATGTTAGGGCTTTTATCGGGCGGGGCTGCATTTTACTACCAATGAACCTTTGGGCAGGGCATCAGGCAAGGGCCTCGCCCTGCCCATGACCACTGCTAGTTCTTTCCACTGTCAGCAACTAAGGATTCCATGAGAGAACTTGAATAAGCAGCTCGCATCTAACTCATTTTTATGTTTAAAAATTGAATCTTTTGGCTGATAATAATGCTCATCTATTCCTTTTGTGTGCTTTTGTGTTTTGACCGACATCCCTTCTAGTTTGGGGTTTTCCATGTGTGTGTTTTTTTGTGCTATGGGCTGACTTGTTGTGGCTGATTTATCTTGATCCCACACTATGAAAATTTCTACCTTAGTTATTGCTTTAGTTTAAGACGTGATTTGATTATGAAATACCTATATAAAATATTTGGAATTTGATTATATATAGTTCTGCCTTAAGAATTAAAGAAGATGGTTGGGAATGTAAGGTTTAGTAATTTTGCTGAGAAAGGGAATGCCCTTTACGGGTCCTTCTGTAATGTCCCTGTTTCTCTTTTCTCTTTGAACTTTTTCTTATGCTTGTAAAGTTCTTTTCTCCATTGATTTGGTTATGCTTCATTCTATGGGACAACTTGGTGGAGCATTTGTGCCTCTTATCTATCATTTTGATAGCATTGTGGAGCCTGAACGAAGAAGGCACCTTTTTTTTCATTCTTTATGTGATATACAATATCCATAGTCTATAATGCACCAATTCTCTAAACACGTGTGCAGTGTGCCTCCTCCATATAATTACTGAAACAAACACCATATCTTTTCCCAAAAAGAATGTTAGCTATATTGCTCATTTTTAAGTTTTTGTTGATTGTCGTCCGATACTTTTTAATGTAGCCTTAAAAGTTATTAGTGCTTACACCTTTTATTTTGAACTCGTAAGAAATAATTCCTATTGTGACCAATTGGTTGCATAATAAAATTATTTAAACATTGGCCTTAATATGTGAAAACACAAGGCTGTTAATAAATATGAAATTTTGAGTAGTTGTGACGTGCTGACGCTGCATGTAGCATTGACGATTTTTTGGATTTGCTTGTGCTGACTTTTGTACAATTAGAGTTTGATTTGCAGTTGTTAGGAAGGAAATAATGCACTAATTAATATGTAGGAGTTTGAGTTATGTTGAATGATAATCATATTGATACACTCATTAGACTTGATAGTTTCATTCCTAATAACTCACAAAGGCTAAGTTTTCATTACGACAAAAGGATGGGGCAGCTGGCAATCGAACACAAAGTAGTGTAAGAGAAGAAACATGAGCACTCTTTACCAACATCATGGTCTACTTCAAGCCATAACCACTATCCTCACCTCCAGTTAGATCTAATTCCACCACCTCAAACCATACATTCCCCACCTCCACAATCACACACTCCTCCTCTCTGTTTTGTCCTCCCTGCCTCTCGCTTCATACCCTGCTACTCTCCTCTCCTTCTTCAAGTGGCTTCATATTCATGCACCTGCTACCATTTCCGAGAGCCCACAGCCTCTCCTCACACTTCTCCCTCATCTCTTTAGCCGCAGCATGTTCGCTGATGCCAAGTCTCTTCTTGTCTCCTTCATCACGTCTGATCGCGACCATTTACTCCACACCTCCATTCTTCACCCAAATCGTTGCCTTCCCAGAAACACTAAAGCCTTGCTCGATACCTCCATTGGAGCTTATGTTCAAGCTGGCTATCCCCACCTTGCTCTTAACATTTTCTACAAGATGAAGCATCTTGGGTATAGACCAAATTTGCTAACTTGCAATACACTTGTCAATTCGCTGGTAAGATACCCATCTTCACATTCTATTTCTTTGTCCAGAGGAGTCTTTAAGGATACTATTAAACTTGGGGTGAAACCCAATACCAACATGTTTAACATAATGATATATGGATATTGTGCGGATACTAAGTTCAAGGCAGCTGTTTAGCTAAAGAACCTGATGAGTAAATTTGGATGTTTCCCTGATAATGTCACTTATAATACCATTTTGAATGCACTTTGTGTAAGAGGTCAGCTACAAAAGGTTCGATAAATTTTGCAAGACATGCAAGATATTGGCTTAGTGCCAAATAGAAACACATACAACATTTTGATCCATGGATATTGTAGATCAAAATGTATAAAGGAAGCTGCCCGGGTTCTTGAGTTGATGACACAAAATAATATGTTGCCAGATGTTTTTACTTACAACACAATGATCAGGGGTTTTTGTGTTGAAGGTAAGATTGATGAGGCTATTAGGCTTCAAGATGAGATGAAGAATATGAAATTGATACCTAATGTTGTTACTTATAATACGTTGATTGATGGTTGTTTTGAGTGGCGAGGCAGTGTAGGAGCATTTAAGTTAATTGAGGAAATGAGAGTAAAAGGGGTCCAGCCAAATGGAGTGACTCACAACATAATGATTAAGTGGTTCTTTAAGGAAGATAAGATACATGAAGCAAAGAAGACTTTTATGAATATGGTAGAAAGAGGGTTTTCTCCAGACTCTTCTACTTATAATACCATGATTAATGGTTATTGTAAAGCTGGAACGTTTGGAGAAGCATTTAGGATGATGAATGAAATGTTATCAAAGAGAATGAAGACTGATACTGTTACTCTAAATACTGTACTACACACTTTGTGTGTAGAGAAGAAGCTTGAAGAGGCATATGAGTTAACTATGAAGGCCAGGAAGTGAGGCTATATTCTTGATGAAGAAACCTATGGAACTCTAATCATGGGATACTTTAAGGATGATGAACAAATAGAAAGAGCTCTGAGTCTCTGGGATGAGATGAAGAAGAAAGACATCATCCCTAGTATTGTCACATATAACACATTAATTAAAGGTCTTTGCATGTATGGAAAAACTGATCAAGCGGTAGAGAAATTGAATAAGCTGTTAGAGTGGGGCTTGCCTCCCGATGAAATTACATACAACATAATTATTCTTGGTTACTGTTGGGAGAAAATGGTTGATAAAGCATTTCAATTCCACAACAGAATGGTCGAGAATTCTTTCAGGCCAAACATCTTTACATGTAACATTCTTCTTCGTGGACTTTGCAGGGAAGGCATGCTTGAGAAGTGTTACACACCTACCGGCCTCGCCCTTTCAGGTGGCGGGTAGTATGGTACCTTACTTTTATTTAATTTTTAGCTTATATTTCCTCGGTTAATTTATGACACTCATCAGAGTATAAGCAACAGAGCACACACCGGTTTGGACAAAAATATACTGATAAAAATACGGAAGGATAAATTCTTGCCTAGAGGGATCAAAATATACAGTCATCCGGTAATCAAAATAAATACCCAAAAATAACAGCCACCAACGTCCACCTCCACACTACTCCGGAGCCTTACCTCTGTCTCCCTGCTCCGGTCTCGATGAACTGCCAGATGGCTTAAAAGGGGCTGGGATTCAAAATCGAATCCCAGAGTAACCGTTAATTTCATATAAAATGTATAACAATGCATGTAAGAAAAACCGTAAATAAATAAACAAATACCACATGACATTCAGTGTCAAGGCACACAGCCAAATCCGGAACTAGCAGTCCTAATAGCACACAGCACAGACTGCAGTGGTCCTAATAGCACACAGCACAGACCACCGGGCACAGCACACAGCAAAGCCCTTAATGCACACAGCATGTTCCGGTTCCATAGCGCTAGGAAATAAATGATAACTAAACGTATGCAATTTCAAGGTAAAACATACATACACAATTCACACAGAGTATATGAAGATTAAGGTTACTACCGATAGTCGACCACTACTATAAATAATTTTCCCTACGCACAATATCACAATTAGCCCTAAAATTACAAAATATAAATAAAATCAAATCCTCCTCAATAAATATTTTCTTTGGTAAATTAAAATAAACCCAATCAATGTGTCCATATTCACTAAATTCCTTTTCTTATTAAGGAATTTAATTTGGGCCATATATTCTTAATTTTCGTCCTAAGTCTGAAATTTTTCTGAAATAGAAGCCCAACTTCAAAAATTCATAATTAAATCTAGAAAACTCCTTTTGGGTTGATTCAAAATCCTAAATGACCTTTAATATGTCTATTTTCAACCAAAAATACTCATTTAGGCCAGAACAAGTCAAAAATATATCCATAGCCCAAAATAGCCCTGCTGTCCGAAATAATGCCCAGTTTTCAGGGGCTATTTTGCAACATTTATTTCTATTAGCAAAAAATTCATAAAAATACAAATTATATACCAAATTAATCCTTGAGATATCTAATTTCTCCCTGTAAAATTTTATAATTTTTCAAGTCCATTTACTAGGTCAAATTTCATGGAGAATGTGACTGACTCTACAGGGAATTTTCAGAAACAGCAGCCTAATGATTTTCAAACTTCCATATATGCCTCCAAATCATCATATCATCTCATATTCATGAATAAATCATTATGAGACTCCAAGAATCTTAGTTGGCTGAAAATATAGGATTTTATGAAGTATCCAAAAACTCACCCAAACTTCAAACCAATCGGTTTAAAATGAAGCTTACTCTTACCTTATCACGATTCCACAGTCGGTTTGGAATTTTGATAGCAACTTGACTAACCCAATGACTTGAAACTTCTCCTATGAGAAAACTGAAACCGTAGAATTGAAGCTCTCGAGGTGTAGAACAATATTTGTGAAGGGAATTTTTGGATTGCAAGTGATTTGGTAGGAGTTTTGGCTTGATCTAATTTTCTCTTTCCTCTTCTATTCCATACGCCATTGTTGGAGGCTATTTTAAGCTCTTCTCTCTCTTGCTTGATCTGATTGAATGAATGAGAATGATATAAAAGAGGATCATTAATTAATTAAAGAAAAAGGCTTAAGTCGGTGGAAGCAAGAAGGAAAATATTAAGACTTTAATCTTTCACTTATTTACCATTCTACCATTGGCTTCAATCCCATCTGTTTTGCTGTACGAAATTGCCAGATGTGATTGGGCTTTAACAAATGCAATCCAACTTTTAATGCTCAAGAGAATGTAATATTAGATATCAAAATCCATTTGACGGTTTAGGCAATAAAAAGTGCTGATTTGGCTTGACCTTTTGGAATCATATACTCACATGGGTGTTCTATATGATTTGACCAAGAATTCATGAGAAAAGAGGCTGATGTGGTGTGATCTTCTTGAGGCATGTAAAACATATATGCACCTTGGCTAATTTAATAAATTGATGAAGTGAGGTGATGTGGAGTTCATACCAATATGATCCCATTTAATCGCCCTCAAGACTTTTATTTGCAACTTCTTCTCATTCCTTTTTGGCCAGATTTATTACACATGACTTCATAAAAATTCATACATGCAAATAACTTCACATTAATGTACATGAAAAATGGGGATGTTACAAGAAGGCTCTTAAACTTTTTGACACATGGATCTCTAAAGGGAAGTTGGTTGATACAGTTACATATAACACATTAATATCTTCCCTTTGCAAAGTGGGAAGGCTTGATGATGCATTTGATCTTTTGACTGAGATGAAAGAAAAAGGATTCGGACCTGATCATTATATATATAATGATATTGTCGGGGCATTTATTACTGCTGGTAGAACTGAGGAAGAAGAGTCTTTCATGTCAAAACTTAAAGGGATAGAGCAAGATGAAAAAATTATGGATACTTCCCAAGAGCCTGATTCTTGCAGTACAATGTACTCAGATCTTATAAGTGATTTGTGCACTCAAGGGAAGTACATAGAGGCAATGAAATTTTTTCGTGAATCAGAACAGAAGGATGTCACTGTAAATAAATATGCCTATATCAAGCTAATGGATGGGATCTTGAAGAGGCGGAAAAGCATACAAAGGTTACTTGATTAGAGTGATCCACTGGTTGCAATTGATAATGCAGTGGACTCTTGAGAAGTGTGATTTTCATTCACTATGTCATCTAATAATGATATTCTCTTCCATTGAAAATTTGCATGGGGTATCTTTTTTTTTTTTTTTTTTTACAATGGCAATGTCAGAGCTGAAGCTATGGTTGAGATTTGGCTCCATGACCGACATGAGGGTTTCATTCATGGAATTGGAGCTCCCTGAGGTCATTAGGTTCCATTTTATGTTGTTCTTGGGGCTTTATGCTGAATCCAAAATGGTACATAATTTTTATGTTCCAGCATGCCTAAGTTCTTTATGTTTATTATTGAGCTTGAGGTTAATATAAATTACTGAAATATATGCACTGTGCAGTTTTTTGAAAATGGATTTATGCCTATGTGTTGATGAATGATGCTTCCATTCAATCCAGTTAAAAAGACTAGCTTTTAGTAAGTAGAGCATTGAAAAGAACTTGAGTGTGATTAGTGCATATAACTTCTTCCAGAACACTGGAAATATTTTTAACAAATACCATTTAGTTTATTTATTGCACTTGAATAGTGGTTATGAGTATGACCTCTTCTTAGTGTATGTGTCTGTGTGCGTATGTGTGTATCTTTTAGAAGAACCCATATTTATATAGAAGTATGAAAGACATTTAATCTCATAAGGGAGGTTTTTGACCCTGTTCGGATGAAGGGGAAGGAATATTCAGGTACTATAAATATATCTTGTTTCTTAATATCCTGAAAATGTTTGTGGAGCAGACTGTTTCTTGATTGATCATTTTAAATCACGTATAATCATATAATTTTTTTGCTTCTATGGAATTGGGGGGAAATTAAAAGGCTGTTATATTTGCTACAACAATTGAGTTTGCTACTCAACAAGTCAGTGGTTGATATCCAGATCATTTTATCTCCACTAACGGTACATGGAAACTTGACAGGTGAATTCTCAATTTAGGGAATATTATCATCAAATTAACATATTGACTATTATAGCTTTTCTAATTGTTAGGACCCTCTCCCAAACACAGCTAAAAACTATAACTAGAAATAAAGCTTGAAACTAGTGATAACACTGCTACCAAAACTAAACCAGATTACAAGGGAAAAGTTGACTTAATACAGCACTAACACTAAGTTACATGAACAACAATTAAGTAACGATTGCAAACTAAAACAAACGGAACATATATGAAACAAAGCTACAAAACAAACATAAAGATACAACTCTCACTACAAGACATACTCCTGTAAAACCCTAAAATTCATATTCATTATAAACATTATATGTTGGTAAGTAATACCTATTAGAAATAGGTGAATATGTGGTCTCAAAATTTAGTAACATATTTATGTTAATTTAGGGAATTTTCTCTAAGAATTAAGGTAATCAAAAACCAAATTCTCTAATTTTATTTTAGGGATCATAAATTGCCCTATAATTATTGAATTAATACATGGTGCATAAATGACCATGAAAAGCTAAAAAGTTGTGAGGAAATAATTAAACCAATTAGAGAAAATTGCCAACAATTAGTGGATGATTCAATCTATGTTAGTTGAATTATTTTCATAAACATTCACAATTAATTTAGTGGCATATGTTAAATGCATAATTAAGGATGTATTACCTTAATTAAGAAACAAGGGCTAGTGAAGGGCTAGGATTAGCATGGAAGTGGTTTCTAATTAATCTTAGAACCAATCATATTTTGACAATTACACTTAACTACTTTATTAGGGATGCTAATTAAGATTAGATATGGAGGGTTAAGATTAAATTTAATAAAGCCAAATCCAAAGGCCTTAATTAAGCCTCATAAAGCTTAATCCATGAGAAAAGGTTTTAACCAATGAGAGAGAGAGAGAGAAAAAAAAGGAATTAAAGTAAATTGGATAATGGTTTGAAATCCAATAAATATCTGATGTACATAGTAAGAACTCAAAACAACAAATAAAGTGAGAATTTATACAAATTTAAATAGTTGTGAAGAAGTAGGAACCTTGGAGAAAATATAAGGACTTATCTTGAACCCACATAATTTAACCTTGAAAGTAAGTCTAGTAAAGGCTATTTTTGCAAACGTTGAAGAATAAGCTTAGTACAACCAGGGAAATCTAATTAGACCATAAATCTTGATATCCAACTACTAATCAACATACATACACAGAATTCAAAAGTATTGGTAATTGATCAAGGAACCAAAAAATAGATTTCATTAAAGTAAATTAATCAACAATGACACCTAAGCTTTGGTGATGTCATCAAGATGACATCACAAGAGCACATGCTTTATAATGAAGGGTGAGGATTAAAACTTCTTGATTAAGTTTAGATCTAATGGTTGAGATTAAGGAAGAGACAAATGGTGGGGCCCACATTGGGCTTGAGATTACCATTTTAACCTTGAGATTTTCCCTATAAATAGAGGCCTTGCCTCTCCTCATTCTTCACACCAAATCAACCACCAAGTGGTGATTTCTAAGAAGGAGGAAGGAGTTCAAGAGCTTCAAGAGGTAAGCTTGTCTTTAGTTTTAGTTTCTAGTATTTAGTTTTTAGAATTCTTAGATAGAAGTAGTGTTTAAATATTCTAGAATAAATTTTATTTACATGTTTTTATGGTCAAAATTGTCTTAGTTTCGAAAAAATTATGAGAGAGGTTATATAGCAGAATTTTTGGAAGGAAATCATCAAAGTAAAGAAGTTACGCGAAATTTCATCGGTTTTGAAAATTCTGGAATCGGTGATGAATATGCCAAAATTTCATATTGAAAATATAGTCACAAAATTCTGGGAAAATTCATGGTTAAAGTAGACTCAGAGGGATTTTTAAATATACCAAGAACATGTTAAAATGATTTCTGTAGAGGGAGATAAAAATTCTCAAATTTGGGCTACGAATTTCTGGAAAAATTCTGGGCGGAGGCTCAAAACTTTAAACCTGGGAGTAGTCCGTGTAATCTGGGAAAAATTGATTATTTTTAATTGAAAATATACATCTTAAAGATTCCAAGAAATTTTACGGATCCTCGTTTCGATTTTTCTAGAATTAATTATGATTTTTCAAAGTTAGATAAAAATCTGTCCAGAATTCTGGACCAGCGTTTTTGAAGAATTAAATGTGATAAGTTGAGAGATAATCCTACCAAGGGTAAAAAGGTCATTAGTGACTAGGATATATGCTAGGAATTTATTGGGAATTAATAGATATGACATTACCGTTATAGGTTGAACACGATCACAGTCCAAACATCAACATACCGATATCATGACTAAGGTACGTTCGCGTACTGTAACACTAACTCTGATGCTTATTGTATGCTTATATGTGATAGACTATTTCATAGAGTCATGGACAAGACATTGTCTTGGGTCATGCACCGTGTCTAAGACTCTGCCTTAGTTCACTGTTTATACATTCAGCTTTATTTATACGGGTTACTGATCTTAGTAATGTCGTTGAGTTTTCCTAGCGCGAGGACACGAGGAGTTGTCGTGGCTTGGTTAGTGCAAACATGGTTATTTGTGCATGTCTTGTGTGCTATGTCTTGTTGTTGTGATTGACATTACATCTGCTTTGTGTGCTTATGTATTGTTGTAACCTTACATCTGCTGTGTGCTATGTATTGGTTAATCTTTGTAATGTTATGAATATCGTCCTACATATTTTGTCACACATAAGCATGAGGTTAACCGTTACACGAGGTTCAATGGGTATTGAACCTCGGCTCTTACTATAACTTCGAGGATCTGAGGTGAACAGGATCGAAAACAAGGGTAAGCGTGACGAGGCAAAAGGGTGGAGGAAGTTCTTTAGATATGTACTTAACGATGTAGTCATTTGAAAATTTTGTATCGCAAACAAATACATTACAGTGGATGATTATCAATTACTCTGCAATTTAAATACTTTCGATGCTCTACTCTGATCAAACTATTGTGAAAACGCTTTCGAAAATTGGGATGTTACAACTCCAGCACAAACCAACAAGTTGCCAATCTTTCGAGAGGAGTGGCACCCTCCACCAAAAAGGCTAAGACCAATGTCAAATTCTTGTCTCCCTTTTCTCTGGATCAGTATGAGAATTTAAAGGCCCCAAAAGTGACCAACAAAGCCCTCTTCTCATAGGCTTAGGCCATAGCAACCCTACAGCCACCCTACTTCTCTATTTCTTTCTTCTAATTAGCAAATCATAGTCCTGATCAACAAAAGGTGTCCCTTTCCATTATCATGTATCTTCCTAGGTATTGAAAAGTGGTCCTAACACTAAGCTTCTCAGTCTATGATTGTTTCAAGGGGTTCACTATTCTTTGAAGGATTGGAGAGCACTCTCTCCATTACCTATTAGTTTTTACTTAGGAGTTCTTTTGCGTTGCTTTCTTTGTTTGAGGATTTCATATCTTCTAACTTTATGCAATCTTTTTCCTTATTAAACCTTTTTTTTGGTGTGTAGAAAAAGGAATTAACATATGCTTATGAAAATGCATTTTATACTATTATAACACATGAATTGTAATAAACTATCGTAATGACAATAACATGTGATTTATTGTTTATTTCTTCTATAATAAAAGGCTATGACCTTAAGTTATACAAGGGAATAAGTTACATGTTGCGAGAATTAAGCTGTGTTAGATGACGAATTCTACATTCTAAGGGAGGTTGTCAATTGTCTTAAACTCCACACCCGTACGATGTACAGCTAGTCATTTAGTGCAAGCGTTGGATTCTCTAAACACATGTTCCCATGTAATTGAGTAGTTCCTCATCAGAATCTTCCTCATCTTATTTAAAATGATGATAAAAGGGTGATTTGATTTCTTTATTGCTCTTTTGCAATCAGAGTTTAGAGCTTTCACTGAGTTGCTACACATGTTAACTGTTTTGCATCCTCAGTTCCAATAGAACTTTAGGCCCTTTAGATTCTCGTCAGCTCAGTTGAGGTGCTAGGTAAATATCCAAGACGATTTTTGTTTCTATATGTAATCAAAATAAGTTTCTCTTTGGATAAAATATTCCTTAACCAAACTCTGGATTGCTCCATAAGGTGCCACGACTTTTGCACGTTGTGAGCTAAGCTAGAAAGGCCATGAATAAAGAATGAGGAACGATACAGATAAGATGAGCATGGCCCCTACTTAAAGATGACTCGCACAAATTGAAAAATGAGGAACTAGCAGTTGACAAGCAGCCTCCCTAGGTGGTCATTCCTGAACTACATATAATCCTTAGTTAGCTCTTTGGCAGCCGTCGGGATTGTTTGTTTCACCACTCCTTAAAATGGTATAGGGAATTTTTAAGCCTTTTGCTGAGTTTATTTCAAGTGTGGATTAGAATTTTGATTCGCCTACATCTCTAGAATGCTTCGTTTGTTCATTTTGTGGTCTTTGGGTTTGCGAGCCACCATACCAGCATAATTTTGATGTGATCCATTTCATTTTACACCTGCAATTTCTGTTTGGGGAAAAATAGAAACTTTTTTTAGTTTGTTCGCCTACTCAACAGATATAATTTGTACACCTTAATCATCTTTCCTATCTCCCTCATTCTCTATATTCCTTAATTATTGTTAAGGAAGCATCAATAAGGGTAAATTAAGAAAAGATTGACAAATATGAAAAATGTTTTATATTTAGAACTAAAATCAATTTCCTAAATATGTCTTATATTAAGAACTGGAGGGAGTAGTTTTAAAGACAACTTTTGAGTGAGCATGTAACATCCTTTCCTTTAGGATCAGTATACATTTTAGATCAACAAATCAGTTCGCTTGATCAGTTAATCAACAAAACTTTATTTTATAGCCTTTGAGAATTGGGTGAACTAACATTACAAGGATTCTCAATGTTCATTGCAGCCCAATGTGAACTGAGAAGTTCTGACGAAGGAAGCTGAACCAAGACAAAAAGAACTATGACAATGATTTGGAAGAGCAAATCTTCAGTAAATAAGAGAGGTTGTGCATTGTGGTAATTGAGGAAGATATATATCTATAGTAGTAATCTATCGTCATCTACGCCTTCATCAACGTCAGATTTATGGGCAATTTCTTTCTAAAGACTGGAGAAAAATGAAAGTTGTTGAAGATGTAGTTACTAATATCGGTTCCAAGAAATTTCAGTAGCTGATAACTTGATATGCCTAGCTTGTGCTCCAACTGTTAGGTGGATTTATGTTCTTGTCTCGTTATTTCTAGGCTTAATATTTGTTGTGAACCCTTATTATAATATTATCATGATATATTAAAGATCTTTTGCTTTTTCATCTCAATATATTGTTAGCTTCAACTATTGAGACAATAAATTGATGAATTATTTACGCATACATGGAGACTTGTACTATAGATCAACGAGCTTCTCCTCATCTTCCTCATCTCTACTGTTAGACATTTTCTTTGCTTTGATTTTCGTAGCATCTATTTACAATGAGGTTTACATATTCAACAATACATAGTTCAAGAAAACATTTTACATATATACTCATCAGGTCCTCAGCATGTTTCATACAAACCAAGGAAAATCTTAAGGCCTTTGTTTGGTTCAAAGGGAGAGGATGGAAGGAAAGGATAAGTGATTATTTAGTTTGGTTTGGTTTAAGGGGAAGGAAATGGAAGGATTTTTAATGATACTTTGTTTGGTTGATGAGGGGACGGGAGGGGATATTTTTAATGATAACTAATTTATCATTTTGCCCTTATATGTTATACCTTAAGTTAAATTGCATAATTTATGAACATTCACCCTCATCTCAACTTATTTTTAATATCTATGTAAAAATTGATATAATGATATTTTTATCTCTTGTTAGTGTGATAAGAGATAAATTTTATAAGAACCTATGTTTCACTGAACCCTGAAATAGTACAAACCAATATCACAAAACAAAAATCACTCGAAAAAAAAAACCCTAGCATCAAATGAGAGGGAAGTTGGAACCTGTCTCCAACCTCACCACTAGCGACTAGGGATGTCCATGAACTAGACCAGACGGTCCATGAGGGACCTTGGGTTGGATAAGCCGACTGAGGTTTGGTCCTAGGTCTAGCACTAGCTCGAGTTCGAGCTGGATCGGACTGGTCCAGTGGACTACCTGGACTGGTCCAGGCAGTTGAGGACCTGTTTCATTTTTTTTTCACTTCTTTGGATCAATAATTAAACTTATAAACATGTAAACATCTTAAATCCAATCATACACATATAAGAATCTCCAACAACATTGAACAAAAATACAAAATAACAACATTCTATCTGGCTAGACCGAAGAAGAAGGGAAGAAGAAGAAGACTGAAAAGGGAAGAAGACTCCGGATATTTTTTTGGCCGAAGAAGAAGACTCACTAATAAGTGATGAAGAATCGTAAAGAAGGACAGAGGGTTAGGTTAATTTGTGATTTTTTTAAAAACTATATATATATATAATATATATATATCGAGCTAGATCGGATCAGTCTAGGGGGTCTTAGACCCTAGACCGAAGTTCGGTCTGACCCGAGCAGACCAATCCGGTTTGGTTCACCTCATATGGTCCCAGACCAATTTTTTTCGTGAGACCGGTCGAGTCAAACCGGGTCGACCAACCACACGGACTATCGGATTTTTTGGACATCTCTACTAACAACGATGAGTTGGTGAGAATCGAGGAATATGATCTTGTCCTTGTTGGACTTGTGGACTAAGATGTCTTGTGAACCACCGGATGTATCGCCACCACGATCGCAAAGCCATTGCGACTAGTTTGAAAATAATCGGTTTTGGCTTTCTCTTTTTCATATAAAATTAGTGAAGGATAGACTATAAGATTTCATATGTGAAAAAAATACACAGTATGCTAATTTACTTTTTTTTAAGCCTTTACCCTAATTTAGAATAAAAATATAATTTTGTGTCTATATTGCTATACTTGTAGGCCTCAAGTAATAATATTATAACCATAAGTTAATTTATATTAAAATGTTCAATATATATATATATATATATTGCTTAATTTAAAGAAAAAATGACTAAAATTATGCCTATTTTTAAATAAGTTTTGACTTCTTAAGGCCCAAAGTCTCACTTTAAATGAATATTATTTCTGCCGACACATTTTAAATCCGCCCGCACGTGAAACGACTTCGTTTATAGGAGAGAGGACCTGGCATCACCATCGTCTTCCTCCTCTGTCATCTTTCTCCATTATGTTGTTAGGGTTTAGATTCGGAAGAGTTACTGTGTCCCTTCTTTCATCTTCACTTTTCACGGTTCAAAGTTCAGCCTAGCAATATGATGACTTCTCAATTTTAATAGATTTTAGATATATTTTGATATATTTGTGAAGTCATCAATACTAAATTGAAGATATTTTATTGAGATTTTAAGAAATATCAATTTGGATGCATTATTTAGGGGATTTCAATTTAAAATAAAAGTTTGAGTTTAGGAAATAAATAATAATAATGAGAAATTTAAAAATAAAAATCAGTTTTATTATTAATTCTTTTTTTGGTTTCCAGAGCCACATATGCGTTTTGGCAATTTTGAAAGATTGTTTCCATTTAATTGAAGAGGGCCCACGTGATTGAATACACTTGAATTGATATAAGTCCACATACACAACGTTTTGGCACTATTGGACTTTGGGGGATTGAATCTATTTTGGGCCCACAAAACTAAAAGGCCAGAAGACCTAAAACGAAGGGAAATGGGTGACCAAAGAATTAGAAAAAGGAGAGGCGGCATAATTGGGATTGCTCTCGCTGGGAAAGAAAACACGCACAAGAGGACGATTTTGGAGAGAGCAAGAGAAACAGAGGAGGCGGCTATGGATTGAAATGATCATCGCGAGTTTGATACGGACAAAGAAGGAGAAGCGCAGTTCGGAGGATAGGTTGGAATTGTAGAACGAAGACGCTGTGTTCTCATTATTCAACATTCTCTTCTTCTTTGTTTGTTGAGCTGGATCAGAGTGACTGTTCAGAGGAAGGACAGAGCAAAAACTTGGTGCTGTTGCTGAGTTTTCCTCTTGGTTTTGTTATTTCATTTAACTCTGTTCCAGTTTATTAGCATTTACATTATGCCTCTGGATTCTGATTTTATTGGTACTGTTATGATGTTTAAAGCCATGTGTGGCTAACTTTTCCTTTACAACTTAGAGTATTATGAACTTGTTTGAGACTTAGAAATTGTTTCCACTAATTAGTTTTGCTTAATATTGATTCAGTTTATTTAATCTTGTTTTTATTATTCATTGTTTAGTGATTGGCCACCATTAAACATGTTTGGAAATTTAGGATTAAACTTGACGAAGGAAATCTTAAATTGACCTTGGATTAAATAATGTGGAATTAGATTTTAATCTAATTTAGCGTCTGGATAGACATATACCTGAAGCTTTAGCGATAATCAAATTAGAGTGAGCCCGAAGTGAATTGCATCTTAATTAAGTGTGTGAGACATTGCATAATTATTTGAGGTAGGTGTATAAGTGAACCTAATGAGGCACTTATAAACAGAATACTCTAGATTAACTGATGAAGTTAAATTAGAATTAATTTAGTGGGAATAAAATCTAAGAAACAAACAAAGGATTAATATCTCTGGTTGTCGCCATTGATATTTGAATTCGCTCTTTCTGAAAGTTCTTGTTTTTATTAAAATTCTTTTTATTGTTATTGGAAACAATTCTGATTTGCTCAACTTAAATGAAAAAAAGGAAATTTAACACCTAATCACTAGCTTGATTGAGTCTAGGGATGACCTTGATTTACCACTCACTATTTTCATGACCCGTCGCTGCGGTGCTTAGTTAAATTTTGGTAGCATCACAATACGAATTTCCGATCTAATCATTTAATCTTTCCAAGGATACACTAAAATATCTCGATTCGTTGTTGTTTTATTCCGTGACTCACGATTTTATTCCCCTGGTTTCGATTACCATCCATGCAAAGATAAGAAACCTTGTATCTTACAATTTGTTTCAGCAGGTAAATTTGCTAAATTTTCTCCTTGTTGGGTTTTGGAACTTCTACTGTTTCTTACGTTATCTGTACACGCTCCTTTGTTTCCCAAAAAAGCATCAAGGAACTTTAAGGTAGTCAGATTGATGAATTAATCGAGATTAGTGATAACATATTTTAATCACAGTCGTTTATCAATTAAATTTGTTTTCTTAGGTTGAAATTATCTCGTCGTTTGCTTGATTGGGTGGAACTTAAAATGTCCAACAGTAAAGATAAGGAAGATGAGGAGAAGCTGGTTAATCTATAGTATAAGTATGAACAAATATTTCATCAATTTATTGCCTTAATAGTTGAAGCTAACAATATATTGAGATGAAAAAGCAAAAGATCTCTAATATATCATGATAATATTATAATAAGGGTTCACAACAAATACTAGGCATAGAAATAACTACACAAAAGCACAAATCTACATACCAGTTGGAGCACTAGTTAGGCATATCAAGTTATCGGCTTCTGAAATTTCTTGGAACAGATATTTGTAAGTACATCTTCAACTAATTTCACTTTTCTCTAGTATTTACAGAGAAATTGCCCATAACATCTAATGCTGATGAAGGTGAAGGTGAAGATGATGATATTACTACTATAGATATATATGTCCTTCAATTACCACAACAAACAAGTCTCTAATTTACTAATATATTTGCTTTTGAAAATCATTGTCATAGTTCTTTTTGTCTTGGTTCGGCTTCCTTCGATAGAACTTCACATTGGGTCTGCAATGAACATTGAGAATCTCTATAATATTAGTTCACTCAATTCACAAAGGCTGTAAAATAAAGTTTAAAGAATCTCATGAACAGCAAGTACAAATTAAAGAAAGTGATCAAAGAAGAAATATAGCATACCGCAGTAGAGGAAGGAGAATAGAAGTCTGAGTGGTCCGGCCGTCTAAGCCTGTTTGGCATGGCGTTTAAACAACTTATGAGCCAAGCGGCCAAGATGAAAACCATGATAACCCCAGTGACCAGCAGTAAAACACCAGTGGAAGAATTTAATTTTCTTTCTGGTGTGTTCGGGAATCATCATCATCACGAACAAATGGGCTTTAAGAATATGAAATTGATGGAAATTGGAGATATAGAAACATAGAAATACTTATGAAACTAAAAGAAATATAAGATAAAAGAACAAAAGATACAGAAGAGAAAATATGAGGAGTTATCAGTATAATCCTTTTCTCTTCCATCTCTCTTTTCTCTCAAAATTTATAGGGAAAGAAAATGGGTCTTTCAGTGTAATTTCCACCTCTGGGTCATTCCCCTTTCCAATTTTCAACACTGTGACGTGATGCAGTTAAAGAAGTTTGAAATATACGTGCATAGGTACCACATCTTTATATATAATATCATATATCAGTGATATAATATGAAAGATTAAGAGTCAATGGCGGGCAGAGGACGGACCAAGAAAATAAGAGGGGACGGACCAAGAAACCTCCACACCATTTTGTATAGTTCACTCACTTTCCAATGAAAATATAATGTTGATCTATGAGTCGATCATTAGTTGACAAAGTTTGCCATGTATATTTCTCCTTTCCAGAATTAGTAATTCTCTAAAATTATCAAATATAATTGGAGCCTTATAACATAAGTAACGAGTATTTGTCTTACAGTTTTCTTTTAAGTGAGGTTGTGAGTTTGAACTCTTTTTAAGAGGTATGAGTGTGACTTATGATAAAAATAAAATATTCAAATATAAAAATTTATTAAGTAGAATGCATGTGGTATGGACTTCAATTTTTTTGGTGGTGAGGGGAAAAATTCAATGGTGTGATTGTAGTTAAGGCCTTATAAGTAATTGTACGTTGTTGCTTCTACTTATCGTTGAATGATTATTTGGGCTTTTGAATATAATATAAAGCATGTGAGGATCACTCACATACTTTTAGTAAGAATGTTTAGTTATGAGTTTTCTCTCTGTTTTTTCCTCACTCACGCTCATCCTTTATCTCTTTCAGGACTATTGGATCAAGATCTAATGGTTAACATTTAATATTTTTTGATTAAAAATAAATGTAAAAATAGTAAAAAGTAACTACGGTCTATGGTGAAAAAAAGTAACTATACAAAAAGCAACCATGGTTAAAGTGAATAAATGGAAAGGTTGGTGAATAGCATCACATGCAAGGCTAAGAGTGGGAGAACAAAATCAATTCCAAAGACAAGGATGGAAGAAATGAAAATTGGATGGCCAAGATCTAACATTGAAAAGTAAGGTTAACTATTTTGGCAAAATATGAGTTGTGCCTGCCAAAACTTATTATTCTTCATATCTCATTTGGTGTAAAATTTGGTTCAGGGAAGAGAGAGCAGCTCTCAATTCAATCCCGTTTATGCGTTTATTATTAAGGTGAACCTTTCTGTCAAAAGAAAAAAGCATTGATCTGAAATGTTGAACCAATGGTTATCATCAATGGTGAACTAATGGCAACTAGTTAAAATAAACGTGTTGAACCAATGGATAAATAATCTATTCCACTAAAAATTTGACTGCTTTAGGCATATAAAAACTAATGTTAGAGAGCTGATGACATACGAAAAGAAAAGAACAAAGCTCCATAACGTCTCTCCCTGTGCAACTCCTCCATGTTTCTCTCTTTAGTTACAACCAGATCTGCGTTTTCGTTTTGCTTCCGGCATGCTCATACTCAACACTAGAAACAAGATCTGCATGTTTTATTATTGTTTATGAGGAACATATATAGTTAATTATCTTACCAACTTTGTGTTGAAAATTAATTCCAATGTATATGAAATTTAAGTTTAAAAAGCAGTCTCTTATTTGAAATGATGATAGCTATCCATGCATTTTACCACACCTCTAGTTTATTTTATTTCTCATAGAACTTCGAGTCCAACTTTGTTTATTAGGATATTGATTCATTATATCTAATATTTCTATTATTTGATAAGCATACCTTGATTACTTGTATCAGTATTGTCTCGCATCTAATTGATCGTGTCAGACATCCTACCAAATTACCAATAATCAAGGCAGGCACATCAAAGAATAGATATATTATAGATGATGAATCAATATTTCCAAACAAAATTGGACCCTTCAGCTATATGGGAACGACTAAATGAGGGTGGTGTGTTAAAATGTATGTTATCATTTCAAATAAAAGACAAGTTAAGTTTTATATACTTGATATTCATTTTCTGCAGAATGTTGGGACTACACAGTGTGAAACAATTCCTCCCTCTTATCCATCCGCGACCAGATCAAGTTTTTTCTTTTCTAAGTGCCTTCATAATACAATAATTACAGTTATATACCAAGTCTCTTATGAGATGAGACTAAAAGAATGCTAATTGAATACTTTATAAGTATAAAGGATATATATGATAAAATTAAAAAACTGAGTTTGAGAAAAAGGAGAATACCCCATGTATTAGGAAATAAAAAAAAAAAAACATGATACTAACAACATCATATTAATTACATCTATAAGATATATACTCCAGGTTCTTAATATAAGACTCAATTAACGTTTTTAAAGAAGTTAATAAAACTAAATAAGTTATTTAATTATAATATATATTGTATATCATTAAATTATATATCAATTAACAAGTAAGATAAATTTATTTAGAGAAAAAAAATACTTTAAAGTAATGTATTCAAGGGAGAATCTCATATAAAGACGGTTAAAATAGGGAAATTCTATATAAGGTTAGTAAACTCAACAAATCAAAAGTTGGGTTAATGAACCAATCTAAGATATTTAAATGTTGGTTATTTTTCAATAATACTCCTAATTTTTCTTTTATAAAATGCCATGTCATGCTTAAAATTGTGGAGGAGGTGGTTGGCGGGTACTGTTGTCTTCTCCCTGAGTTGAACCAGTTAGAAGGGAGGCGAAGGTTTGGTACTAAATAAAGGCTTTGACTTAATTAAGACCTAATTAGAATCATTGGACATTATCAGGTTGAGAACTTTGAATTTCCCTTCCAACTGGTTCAACCCAAGGAGAAGACAACAGTACCCACCAACCACCTCCTCCGCAATTTTAAGCATGACGTGGCATTTTATAAAAGAAAAATTATGGTATTGTTGGAAAATAACTAACATTTAAATATCCTAGATTGGGTCAATGACCCAATTTATGATTTTTTGAGTTTACCAGCCTTATATAGGATTTTTCTATTTTACCAATCTTTATATGAGATTCTCCCTTTATTCAACTTCCTTAGCATTTAAAAAAAAAAAAAAAAAAAAAAAAAAAAAAAAAAAAAAAAAAAATCAACTTGTTTTAAGCATCGGAGGAAGTATATTTATATATCCATTTACTTATATATATAGTTGAATACATTTTGCCAACTAATTCTATTCACTCGTCCCTGCAGCTTCTTAATAATGTACGTAATTTGGAATTTTCCCCCATTTTAAATCCAATAATAAATTAATTTGTATTAAAGCACATGCATCATAAATCTTATAACCTATCCGAGTTCCATGTACACTTAGTATTCTCATTGGTAGGAGTACAATTAGTATTTTTAAGAGTGTGTATATTTTATATATATATATATATATATATATATATATTTTATAAGAAAATTTTAGGAAAGGGTTGGGTTCACCCACGATTCAAGGGCAGGGCAAAATCTCCTTTCCTCCTAGGTGATACTGATGTTGGGCAGGGCGAGCCGTCTATTACCTTCCGGCGTTAACTTAGGCACTTAGGAACTAAGATGCCTCCCCCAGCTTGACTAACTCCAGGATCGAACCTCCTCCCTTTAATGAGAATATCCGACCCATTTACCAATATATCGATATAGTTAAAGTGGCAAAATGAGATACTTATAACTTAATAGAGAAAATCATGGGCTATATATCCAACGTATCAGACCCAGTAAAATAATAGTGGCTGGACGGACTCCTCTGATCCATCAAGACCTGCAAACCGTCACATGACACAACACTACTAGTTAAATGTAAATATTTGACAGTTAATTACAAGACTTGAGCCAATGTTTAACAGTTCTTAATTTTCAAATATTAGGAATGTATGCTGAGAAATTTTAAATTTTAAATATTGAATTAAATGGGCAAGCACTAAGAGCTTGAGTGATAAGCGGTATGAAAACTACAATCTCCGCTTGCAAAAAAGTATCCATACCACCAAATTATAAGACCATTAGTAAATTTTAAATATTATAAGTTTAAGGGAAGTGACTTTTTGTCACATTCCGGATAGGTCACTACATAACTTTCATCACCACACTTTCTCATATTTTAATATTTTCACTTTAGTCCCCACTAAAGGTTTCATTCAGGGACTAAAATGAAAAGATTTAAAGTTGAAATGTGATCCATGAAATTTGGGGTTCTTTTCTGTAACCCCCCCCCCCCTTTCAATTTCTGGATCCGCCATTAATCCCAACACTTCGCTCTTAATATTGTCTGCTTTAGAGTCTATCATTCACAAACACAAACACCGCTTCCACTAGCTTCACAACTCAAGTCCATCCACGGAGCTATTTACCAAATATTTTATCCTATGGCATAAGATAAATTTGATGGGAGAAATCCACCCGGCGTGCACCTTAAAACATAGAAGAATTACATTGCAGAATATTATAATTCGAAGTTATGAAAATCTATCATCTAAGAGCCAAAGCATAGTCATAAGAAATTATAGCATTATAGCATGTATACTTGACTAAGCCCTAGTTCATAGTCATAAGAAATTATAGCATGTATACTTGACTAAGCCTAGCTTCTACCACAAACGATGCAGAGCAAACTACCAGCTTTTCCGTGCTCGTCGTACCTTCTTTGAACAGATGAGTTTACATTCAAGAAGGTGAAAATGAGAGTGTTTACGCAAAAGGATGAAGAAGAAGATGGATGAGAAAGTACTTATAAAAAATACATGACTGAGGAAGTGGAGGGAAGGGTTAAAAAAGATGGTGTGTTTTTATGCACGCAGAAAACAAGCTTACATTGATTGAGGAATCGAAGAAAACAAGCAGATGACATATTTCCATTCTATATTCTCATAGATATATTAGAATTGTGAACAAACACTAGTATAAAATTCATTCATGGCCAAAGGGGCAATTTAACAATAAAGTTATATGTAAGAGGCACCTGACACCATAAACTTTTCAAAGGGGGTTAAAGTATACATAAAGGTTACAGACTGGTGCAATTTGAACAAAGCCATTAATTGGGCTTAAACTTCGTTAATTTACTGTCATTTGTGCCCCACACGATATATAGCCATTGCTACTCACTCATGGCGTCCTTGGCATCGTTGAGAGCTTGGCATCCAATGGAGCTCATAATCTTGAAACCGTCAAACAAGGGATTGATCCCATGACATGTGGCTCTCGTGTGGGATCCGAATGACAGTAAATTAACGGAGTTTAAACCCAGTTAACATGTGTGTTAAAATCGCATCAGTTTGTAACCTTTATGTATACTTTTGCCTATTTAAAAAATTTACGCTATCAGGTGCCATTGACATATAACTTCTTTATCAAATTTACTCCTTTACCCTACATTAATTATCTCCATCTTCTAAAAGAACCAGAATCTCTAATACTAGTCTGGTGACTCTTGTCGTCTTTGTAAGTCCAATTTATTCAATTCTCATATGTCAAGAGAAATTAGTTAGCTCATTTAGATTCTTTTTCTATTTTACCCTCATTTATAAATGATTATAAAAAAATTTATACATTATGCTTCACTTCTTTCTTCTCTCTACATTTAATAGGGATACAATTCTAACATTATCATTAATTACTTTATTGGTGGACTTACAATAAAGACCAATTTTTTCTTCACACTAGACTTGTAAAAAAGATCAATGTGGTAGTTTTAAACACTAGCTAAGTCGTTCATGTGCCACAAATCCTATAAATTTATCCATTTTTCTTCCAGTTTTGAGACACAACATTGATAAAGCAATTAGGCTATGCTATGTTCTTACAGCTTGATTTTGATGTGGTTCATATCCATGGGATACGGAACTTCAACGATAAGGTCTGGCCATGATGTTTTTATTTTAAATTCTAATTTAGCCGAATTCAATTTAGTTGTCTCATGGAATAACCCATCATGAGTGCCAAGCTATTTGTGTATTATTGAACACGATGAGATTATGAGAAGAATATATCATACGTGTATCATGAATCATACAAGTTCATACCAAGTCCACAACTAACACAATGAGTTTGAATATTGATTGTTAAATTTATAAGAAATAATATCAAAACCTAACATGTGTAGGCAATTAATGCACAGCGCATTACTGTCCAAAATCATAAAAGCAAAATGGAAAATAATAATATCTCTTTTGAGCTTGTAACCCCGGATTCTTTTTATTTTTTATTTTTTTGGTAACAAGAGAGGCACTAGGCCCTATCTATTAATCAATATAAACTTAATAGGAATAGCAAGATAAGCCGTGCACTGTGCTTTGTGTCTTCATTCACTGTTCCTTACAATAGTACCGGCTTCATCTTCAAGCTGTTGCATTTTTTTTTTGGTTTCGTGCCGGACGAAGTGAAGAAGAAGAAAGAGAAGAAGATATGGTCTGTGTAGTATCTTAGTATCCGTAGGAAGTAGGCATAGGTTCTGACATAGTGCAATATTGCTTTTATTTTTCTCCCAACTTTCAGATTTCAAATTTTTGGTGTGTATAATACAATAAAATCAGCTTTCTCTTCTTCCAGACTTCCCCGTCTCTCCCTCTTCCCTTAGCGCTACCATTGTTGCCATCCTCATTTGAGACTATTGGCGACGATGGCTCAAATGGTTTAATTAGATTCTGAGGACCTTAATGTGCCAACTGCATCTTCTTTTGAATGATAAAGGTAGATGCTTCGGAAAGCGTTGAGCGTGACGCTTTGGAAAGCGTCAAGGAAGAAGGTTTGAGTGAGACGAGGGTTTCACAATTTGATTTCGTGGCTGAGGATCTTGGAGGAAATGGCCAACTTGCTCAACAGATGAGATCTCTGGGCGTGCTTATGGATTTAATACACTTGAAGTATTTGTAGGATAAGTTTACTCAGCGTCCATTTCTGCCTTCTGATTTACAGCAAAGAACAATCAATTTCCAGGTATAAATTCCCTTTTTTTGGGAAAAATTTATAAGTAATCCCTGTACTTCGATTCATCTTTAAACATTCACCATGTACTGTGTGCCTTTGTGGATTTGGATTTGAAAATTCGTCAATGGTAGTTCTTAGAAGAATGAGGAGGGGTCAGCTCTCAAGCTAGCTATAATACGGGGGTCTATTATCCAGGTTTCCGAGTACATGAAGGTTCCAATCTCTTCCTTTCCCCTTTCTCATTTCCCATTTCCTGTTCTTTAATTGCCTAATTCATTACTACATTCACTTGCATCCGTTTTGCAGAGCAGCAAATTTGATCACGTCAGGGTTCAGGTAGGTTCCAATTCCACAGGAGTTGTCGCGAATATGATCACCATGAACTCCACCATCAAATTCACGTATTGCAACACCGGCACATTTTTTGGGGTCCACGTCACATCGACAACTATAGATTTGTCCTAGTCCGAAATCAAGATTGCTTCCAGAATTGTAAAAAGCCCACCCCAGCCAGAGTAGTCATTTGCTTTGTTAGCATATATGTTATCCATAATCTTCTTCTCTTTTCTGACTCAGTTCACTGTGGGTGATTTGCAAATGCACAATTTTTATCAGTCAAGAAATTAAAAGTTAGAGGATGATGAGTGTGGCTGTGATGGGGAACAAGATTCCTCTTTCTTCAGTAATTTATGCTGTATTCTGGTTTTCCATGAGTGCCTTCAATATCTGAACGCTCCATTTATGCTTTTCTTTCTCTTCCCTTATTTTGTTAACTATCAACTCTGTCAAATAATTCAATTCATACAAATGGAGTACTGTTAATATAAATTTAACTCCAACACATGGCACACTATATTTACATGCATGTTATAAATAATACTATAATTTTTCTTCACTTATTTTATAATTAAATACTAGAGTCAACTCGAAGATTTACGTAAAATCTAAAAATGATCAAACATTATTCACGAGGCCACTGGTGAATTTTAGATATAATGACGAGTGCAAGAAATGAAACTTGAATTGGGTATATATACCAAATCCCGATAAGCGAAATAAAGGTAGGGAGACAAAGACCACAAGCTCATAAAGGGTAGTATAATTCTGTGGAATATTTTTATTAACATAGGAGTTATTTGGGACCTCTAGATCTTCTTCTTTCTTCTTTCCTGCGCAGCATCACAGATCAAGAATGCATTAATAGATGTCAAATCAAAATTCCCTCTCTCGAGAGGAGCATGATCTTTTAATTCTTGTTGGTTTTTATCACCTTCGCTGCCTGATGATTTGGCCGATCCTCTCATGTAGTCCTTAATTTTTCTGAAAACTGTCATATATAGATATGAGTTTGTGAGGATATACATAAAATTAAAGAGATAATTAATGTGAAAAGGAAATCACATAGAAGAAAACATAATTAATAAGAGAAATATTGAGTTGTTGCATTGAATTAGAATATATTACCAGAGTAGCCACCCCAAAGGAACTGATAACATGTCTGGTAGTTATCCGGGGCGGGGCACTTGTGTTCTGAGCTCTTATCTATTGAGGTTGTCGAAGTTTTACAACAATCTGGATCATATTTCAGTGGATCCACATGGACACCTTTCGTAAAAAAAAACAATAATTATTTCGCAGATCAAAGGCTCAAGTTATTGATTTTATTTATTTAGTTATTCTTTGCCCACGGAAAGAATACTAGCTAGTGAGATGGTTCCTGGCTAAGTAAAGTGCTTAGTAGTATGATGTGGAAGGTCCAGATATGATTTTTTTTTTTTAATGATATTTTTTCCATTTAAAATATCATTTGTTCTCAACATATAATTTCCTACCGTCCGTAATGTAAGACATATTTACCTAATTTGATTAGATTAAGTAAGTTGGTTGAATTAGTTAATATCACATATATTTTTTAAAACTCCTTAGTCATTTTCTTTAATTCCCTTGTTTCCACTTCTCATTGATTATTGTTGAGGGAGCATCAATAAGGGTAAATCAGGAAAAAATGACAAATATGGAAACCATATTTTATATTTAGAACCAAGATCAACTCTACAAATATGTCTTATATTAAGGATTTGTTGAGTAGTTAAGAAATTATCTTTGTTTTAGATTTTGTACCCATTAGAATAATCTTTTAAAAAACATAATTTTTAAAAAATCAGATTTGGACAAGATTAGATCTGACGGCACATATATGCTTAATTAGCTCTCCCTGCTAACTAAAGGAAACCAATTTGTGTGTGTGTGTCTATATATATGATGCTTTAATTACAAACACTATATGTAATCAGTGTGGTGCATGGTGTATATATACTTACTGTAGTATATGATTTGCTTCCACCAGGAGAGGCGCAGGCCACTTCTGAACGCAGAAGGTTTGCTGGCAAGCACATGAAGAGGAGTTATTCCCTTCACATTGGATTTTCCCATAAGATCTGGGCACATGTTGATGATGTGGATTTTCCCAAACTCATTTGATCTAGATCATCTAGATCTAAATATTTCATTTGTCGATTTTTAAACAAACATTATTTTTTAAAGAAAAATGGTATTATTAGTTCTCTATGTGTTTTAATGATAACGATAATTGTAAACTTAAAATGATGTTTATCTTTGTTATGTTGAAAAACTTACTGTTAAAGGGAAACTCGAGTTTAGAGTTGTTAAACTCGAGTTTGAACTTGACAGAGAGTAGCTCAAGTTTTCTAAACTTAGACATACTCGAGTTTGTAGTGGCAAACTCGAGTTTGTATCAAACGAGAGAGCACTCTAAGTTTTTACAAGTTAAAGCAAACTCGAGTTTACATTAGACGAGAGAGTCTTCAATGATTTTGAACTTAACTAAACTCCAGTTTGATATGCCAAACCTCGGTTGCACTTGGCCAAGAGTCTTCAAAAAATTTCATATTTTAAGCAAACTTGAGTTTAGCATAGTAAACTTCAGTTTGCGCTTGGCAGAGAGTTTTCAAAGAATTTCATCTTTTAAGCAAACTTGAGTTTAAGTTAGCAAACTCTAGTTTGTAGCAAACAGAGAGCTTCTCACTATTTTGAACTTAAGAAAACTTCAATTTGCATTTGAAAACTACAGTTTGAGCTTTGTGGACTTAAACATATTTTCATTTCAAAAAGTCTCAAACTCGAGTTTGTCACTTAATGACTTGAGTTTGCTCATGTTTCAAAATGTTCTTCAAAGTTCAATTGCGATGATTACACGAGAAAGAACTAAACTCGAGTTTGTGTTTTTAAACTCGAGTTTGGCTTTTAAGAAAATATTGGAAACTCCAATTTGCTTGAACAAACTCCAGTTTAAAGCATTTTGTTTGAAAATCAGCTTTCACGAATTTGTGAAATCTTCATGTATGATCTAGATACTTCATATCATCACTCATTACTATTCCTAACTATGTTTAATCAGTTTGTTAGTGAGTTTTAGATAATTAAAAGTGTATCAGATTGAAGATTAAGGTTAAAGCAAAATGTAATGTTAGAACATTTTTTGCTAGTCCAGAAAACTTAGCATCCTTTTGGCAAATCATTTTCTGGACTTTGCAAAGGTTTAAATGCTTTCTTTCCTTCTATGGAAGCCACATCATTCAACGGATTAATTTGAAGGAAAGTCAACAAGAACATCTAAGCACCTAGATTAACTCAAAGCTAAGCTAGAGAGAGAATGGACCAAGTTACACCCTAACAGCTACATTAATGTCTCCAACGGTTACATTAATGATTCCAACGGTCATTTAATGCTTCGTTCATATATATAATGAAGATGGAATATCACCTAGAGGGGGGTGAATAGGTGATCTTTAAAATTTATAATCTTTTCTCGTGTATAGACGAAATAGAGACCAATAAGATAAAAAGAACACAAGACAATTTATACTGGTTCGGTCCAATTCACTGACCTACGTCCAGTCCCCAGAACACCTGGGATTTCACTATTTCTCAAGAACAATTACACTCTCTGTAAACGAAGGATTGTCCTCTCACTCTCGGACTACACTCCCCCTTACAAGTTGTAATTAATACACCCTCTCTTAAGGTTCCTCAACCTTAAATACAAACTTAACAATGAAATAAGTGTTTAAGTACTCCTCAGGAGTTGATAAATAAATGAACACTGAAGTGCAGTTGATAAAACAGATGAAACAAAAATGTAATTAAACTTGAATTGATTGCGTAGCGTTTTTTTTTTGGGTTGGTGGCGAATTGAATGATCCGGCTATTTATAGTTGACGCAATTAATGACCATTGGTGAAGTTCATGAAATAGCCGTTTGACTCTCAAATGAGTTCGTTAGACAGATGAAGCGTTCGTCAAGAGTTTCACTCGTTTGAATGAAACAGCTGGAATTTTCAGACCCGACATTCTCTTGAATATGGCCGTTGGACAGATGATGTATTCATTCGAGGATTTTATCGTCTTAGGTGGAACGTGCAGCGTGGACATTCTCTTTCATTCTTTCTGTTGTATCCATTGTGAGATGGCATTAAATGCAAAGTAGAAGAATATCAGAGTAGGCTTCTCTTGGCTCAGAATATCGGTCTTCGAGAATATCACGGTTTAGGTAGCAGCATTTAATGTCTCTGACAGGTGAGATTGCTTCATTCAAATCCACCCGTAATCTATGTCTAAATGATCTGAAACTTATGAACAAATTGGTTAATAGCATTTGGTAATCATAATCAGTAATAATCAGAAGAGATATTAATCCATTCGATGATTCATGAATCTCGCATACGATGATTTCAAAAACAGAATGATATTGCTCGAGCAAGGATCCATGCTTGCTCGAGCAAGCTCCTTTGTAATGCTGAAGAAAGTATACTTGCTCGCTGATGCTCGAGTAGGAAAATTTCCTTGCTCGAGCATGAATATATCATGCTCGGGCAAGCTCTTGAAGATTAGTTCAAAACACTTTAGGTTCGTTGTTGCTCGAGCATGCTTTCCTGCTTGCTCGAGCACATTGCTCGAGCATGATCTATATCATGCTCGGGAAAGCTCCTTCTGAAACTGGTGAAAGTGCATCAGCATCGTTGTTGCTAAGCATGCTCCCAAAGCTTGAGCTTCTTTGATTCAGTTGAAAGTGCTTGGAATACGCTGATGCTCGAGCATGCTTTCCTGCTTGCTCGAGCATGGTGCTCGAGCATGATATAAATCATGCTCGGGCGACCTTTTCAATCAATGAAAAAACACATCTTTGCTTGACCTTACTCGAGCAACATTTTGTGCTTGCTCGAGCATCGGCCTTTTTCCTTTGCTCGAGTAGGGACTTCAGCAAACCAAAATACAAAGTGCTCGAGCATGGTTTTGCCTTCTGGTCGAGCATGCTTTCTGTCGTTGCTTTGTTTAGCCTTGCTTGATGTTGCTCGAGCAAGACCATATGGTCTGCTCGAGCAAGGTTCCTCCAGATCACATCTAATTCACCTTGCACACGATGTTGCTCGAGCAAACGTGATTCTTTGCTCAAGTACCATTCTGAAGATACAATTATCAGATTTATTTCCAATGTTCTTTGCTTATTTAATTTAACAACTTGGAAATTGTAATCATCAAAACACAAGAGCTAACATATAAGCTGAAGCATTCAAGTCTCTACAACAACCAGAATACAGAAAACAAAAAGCTATCAAGTTTCATCTGTATTTAGTGTTTTCTACCTACTTGTAAAGTATCTTTTGATACATTGTACTTCAGTGATTATTTCATTTTCTCTTTTAGAGAGTTTACCATTGATTATCAATCATTGTAAGAATCTCAAAGTTGTGGGACTTTGAGGTTGGGTTTATCAGTTTACAACTTGTAAGGGAGAGTGTATCCTAGCGAGAGGATAACTTTCGAGTGTAGAGTGCGTAACTGATTTGAGTGTTAACGAAAATCCCAGAGTGTCTAGGACCGAAAGTAGGTCAAGAGGTAAGACCAAACCGGTATAAATCCTGTTGTGTCAAGCTTTTCTTCTCTCCTATGTTTTACCTTGTTTTGTCTTTATCTGTGTTTGGGTGTTTGCAAAAGAATTTTTAAAATCTCTAATTCACCTCCCCTCTAAGTAATTTCCTCCATTTAGAGGTATCGTTAAGAAATTATATTTATTGATATTCATAAAACCCATTTTCGAAGAAAAGCCTCATAATAAACCATTTTTACATCCACCTCAAAAATTCAGAAGGGACGTCTTATTTTATTGTCAAAGTCTAAACTCAAGAGTGGCATGGATTAGGATAAAATGGAATGGATATGATTGAATATATAAAAAGGGGTTTGGGGAGTGGGGACAGCGTTAACATGAATAAATAGTGTTTAAAAAAAAAACATTGACTACCTCTCTATTTTATTAAATTATATAAATCACCCCTCTATTTTTATTCACCATATGTTATTAATAATGTAAATTTGAGATATTATATAACTTGTATCAATTTTAAATTTTAAGTTTTTAAATAACTTTTTTGCACAAACATTTATAAAAAAATTATTTAAGAATGTAAGTATTAAGAGAATTAATCATATTTTAAATTAAATTTTCTATGTTTTCACTAATTAAATTAATTAAGTCTTTAATTTATATCAATATGAAAATAAATTTGACAGACAACTATTTTCATAAGTAAAAAAAAAAAAAAAAAAAAAAAAAAAAAAAAAAAAAAAACTATTAAATTAATTAAACAATTTTAGCCAAAATGTGGGAATTAGTAATGATGAAAGGTAAATTAGTAAATAAAATTTATTTTAATATACATTTTAATTAAAAAAATAAAAATTCTTAATGGAGTTAATGATTTAGACGTAACTATATGTTTTGAAAATCGGGGGATGTCGTATAATTAAGACAAAATGCAAGGGAGGTTGGAGTATTTTAATTAAAAAAAAAAAAAAAAAAAAAAAAAGAAAGAAAACAAAGTGTCCGGCAAAACACCAGCTTTATTTCAATCACCAGAAAAATATTTTGACCTGTCAGGCGCAGAAAATATTCCACATGCTCAATACCAGTTGAAAGTCATGCCATTCAGACTAAAAATGACCCCTTCTCTTTTCCAAGAGACCATGATCAAAATATTTGAACTCATTCTTCATAATACATTGATCCTATGATGATATCATGTTCATGATCACTTCTTGAGCTGCTGGCGATTGCTAGATCATCAAGTTATTCCCGCGGATGGATAGGGCCTTAAATTAATTGTGGGGCCAGATGCCTGCCGAAATTAAAAGAGAAAAGTGAAATACTGTATTATAGACAAATTAACATACCATACTTCTTGTTGACGCCTCTCACAGGCGAAGAAATATGTAGTTACTGATTACACGTATCGCTCTCATTGTACATTTAATATTTCATTCTTATCGTTCTCTCCATTTTAATTATATTTTTTTTATAAAATATTAAATATAGATCGTTAAATCTTGATCTAATAGTCATATATGAAAGAATAAAAATGGGCACAAAAAAAAAAAGAGAGAAGCCAGGTCCGTTGTGGGCTAATTGTATCGTTATGGTAAAGCCCTAAAAGTGAAAATACATATCCATACAAACAACAAAAGGCTAAATTAAAACAAAAAATATTTTTTATTAAAACTAACTTATATTTGTACTGGAACTTAGTATGATTTATTTTTTATTTGAAATCATTTTCATATGTTTTTTTTAATTAGTATTGTATTTATCTAAAATAGTTGGTACATATTTAGAAATATTAAATTTATTTTAACTATTTGGACTAAGATTGGAGAATTTTCAACCTTAATCTCCAGCCAAGAAAAAAAAAACCTTAATCTCAATAATAAAAGGAATTAAAAATAAAATATAACAATGAATGGAATGTAATAAAGTGAACTAATTAAATTGGGATCTTAGTCATTGTGACTTTATTTCCCATCATAAGTTGGGGAAATTATTTTTTTATGCGTAAGAAAAAGGCGAAAGATTAAAGAGAAACTGAAAAGAAATATGGTTTATCCAATAGATGAAGGAGTTGCTTGGAATTATGGGTGCATATTATCTTTACGCAAGACAATGCCAAAACATGTGATACTTCTCGTTTACGCTTCACATGGCAAAACCTGGTCATATGGATCCCTCTATGATCTGGTGTATCCCGCGCATATAATGTATAAATATTAGTTATGAACAACCAATGGGGGTTCGATCTAGCAAAAGGGTTCATTCCTCACAACGTGACATATAAATTAAGATTCGAATCCGGCCTCATTAGAATAGGTACACTGACAGTACTTCGAACATGATTGTCTCTAATAAGAGAATACATGTGCTTAGTGGGGAAAAAAGAGTCATGAAGGAATGATTTTGAAATAAAGGATCTTGCGTGTGTATTCAGTTGTTCTGAGAATGTATTTACAACATATTCCTCCTATCATTAGAGGCGTCTTATAAGGACCTAGGAGTACTAACATGATTTTTTGCTATGGTTTGAGACACTGTTAACCATTAAACCTAGGCACATCTCTCAGTGAAGATTTGAATTTTAAATTATCATGTTATAAAAGACCAGCCATTTCCATTAAATTCAATCTCATTGGTTGATCATGCCTTATATTTATTTACCAAATAATTACAGAAGACCTAGTCTTGTTTGGGACCATGATGCTTTTGGGACGAGATGATGTATCACGCCTGAAAACTAAAGGGGTGACTGGCACGGAATATGAGTGGACCTACATTCCTTAAGCCTTAAACTTATAAATATGTGTTTCAAAATACATGGATCCTACCTATAAATTATAGGGAGATCTAACTTTTAATAATAATACAAAAGTCTAGTATTTGGATTACATCATGTAGCAATACTTCAAAATGAATCAGCAAACTTTAAATCCTTAAGGAGGCTCTTCACTGTCACCGGAGGTACAGGGTCGACAATATCGTCGAACCAAAACAATTTTTTCTAGTGAATATCGTCCAATTTTTATAATTTAATAAAATAAAAAGGTAAATATTTCAAACATTTTTATCTTTTGACAATAACAATATGTCGATAAATTTTAATTTATATATCATATGATCATGAATGAAATAGTGCTCTGTATAAGATGATCAATCAAATCATTCGAAATACATAATAAATCATTTTGTTTGACAAAACCATATTGAAGCAGTAAATCACAAATCTCATCTATTTGTAGAACTTCTTACAAAACGAATTGAATGACAAGCATGGCCACACAGTCCACGAGTGTAACTAAGCCATGAAATAAGCATGGACATACAGCCCATGAGGGTAACTAACCAAACATAGCTCTAAGCCATAAAATAATAGCAACACGAGGCCACGAACAAGCGCGGGTACAAAACCTACGAATAACAGGCATGAGAACAAATCTCATCAATATCAAGTGAGCTTGAGGTTAACTATGGTGCACCAAGAACTAAAAGTACTGCTGTTGTGACGCCCTGAGTGACTTCGATCATACGCCTTCATTTATTAGAGTTTAAGCACACAAGTATCGAAGTAGTTTGGACGTCTTAATTCTTGAATAAAAACCTTCTTAAAATAGCTTGGTTGAAAACATGAGGATAAATTTTTCACGATTCGAATCTATCTCATAGTGAGATGTTGATACAATAATCCAAAGAAAGTAGACAAATGATAAACGTATTAATACAATCCAACCACTTATATTATTACAAAAATCCCTTCTATTGCCAGGATTGAGATTGAGTATATGGGTTGAGGTGATAAGTTAAGAGTGGTTGCCAGGATGGAGATTGAATTTATGGGTTGAGGTGATGAGTTAAGAGTGGTTACCAGGATTGAGATTGAGTGCATGGGGTAAGGTGATGACGGTTTAAGGGAGATTACCGGGATCGTGTTAGAGTGTATGGGCTAAGGTGGTGACAGTTTAAGGGAGATTGTCGAGATCATGTTAGAGTGTATGGGCTAAGGTGGTGACAGTTTAAGGGAGATTGTCGGGATTGTGATATGGTGTAGATGAAAGTGGGAGATGTATGGGTTAAGGGAGATTGTCGGGATCGTGATATAGTATATAGGCTGAGGTAATGACGGTTTAAGGGAGATTGTCAGGATCGTGTTAGAGTGTATAGGCTAAGGTGGTGACGATTTAAGGGAGATTTGCTGGGATCGTGTATGGGCTAAGATGACGAGTTAATAGAGGATGTCAGGGTCGTTTTCCATGGTTTTCCAAGTGTGCAGCATTTTATCAGTATATTGGCAAAAGACCGCAAAGCTTTTGGTTTCCATACATATATGCATACTACTCAGGTTTTCCTTCCCTTATCATGCATATCCAATGTTTATATATGTATTTTGGAAACAAAAGTCTATATTCCTTCAACACAGCCCCCGATTTACAGTTTATGCAGCAAAATTTTTCTTATGGCTTGGTTTGTACGATTTACTACTCAAAAATCTCATTGGAAAACTAATAGAAACTAGAAGGATAATACCCAATGATTTACCTTCAATTTGCTAGTCTGCACGTTGTGATCTTCACTAGAATTGCACACCCCTGTTTTTTGTGTAAAACGCAAAGAAAGATGAACGAGGATGATTCACATACAGCTGACTCTCTTTCTTTCTCGCTCTCTCTCTCTCTCTCTCGTTCTTGGTCTCGGTATTGGTTGCAACAAGGTGAGTGAATGAAATTCTAGGAACAACAATTATATAAGGACCCAAGGTTTGGTCCACTGGAAATATTCAGAGGTAGATGGCGTTAAGTTCAAAATGCATGGTAGGGAGTCTGGAGAAGCATAATGCTTCTAATCTTGCGTGTGCAGAGAGTGAGATAATCACACTGAAGAAGTATGGCTAATGGATTTTTGTTGTCAGCTTTCTCTCTCTGCTGACTCTGTGATTTCGTGTGTGGGCTGTGATCAATGGACTGGAGGTGTTTTGGATATTAGGACTCAAGGCATAGAGAATTGGGCTTTTGGTGAATATTGTGTTGTGAGGCCCATTTTAATACATATTTGATCCTCTTCCAAACCTTTATTTGCAATTAGGCACTTAGCTCAATTAATTGCAAATATTGGAAAAGTGATAAAATTAAATCCTTAATTCCATATAAGAATTCTCCTTTAAGAATTAATTTCTCTTGGCCATACTATATCGATCCTATAAATGTTTAGACCTAACTTATTCTTTATGAATATTCCTTAATATTTTCCTAAAATAAATTGAAGGAAAAATAGACCTTAATTTCCAAATAATTATTCTCATAATTATTTTAAGCCAAAATTTCATAACTCATCTCTATATAATATTCAAACTTCAAATCCCAAAATTTGGGATGTTACAACTGTTAGTAACCAAAGTTTTGTATTCAGTCCTCCCAAAAACCTATTTCCTATTTGGATTTAATCCCAACGGAAAAGGGATTACGAAATTCTTTCATTTTTTTCTCAATTTTTTTCGTTGTTTTCTCTTCTTGTATGGTGATTGATTCGAATTATTCATTGAAGAGTTGAAGATGAGTATCTGTACATCAGGTAAGGCTTTATATTCAATTATGAACTCAACAAAATGTTTTTTTCATGATTAGTTAGATCAATTTTGTACCATCAAAATGTTTTTCTTTTTTGCGGACTAAAAATATTTCCTGGTTCCGCCCGCGAAACATGGTTATCCTTTCTTTTGAACACCAACACATGGTTTTATACAAAGAAGAATTACCTTTTTCTATTAAATTATGATATTATTTTGTCCAATATTAAATGGTTATATGGTTTCTCGTAGAATTCCGTTGTGCAGCCATCTTTTGATCTTTTTCTTGTACATCTTAGGGTGCACTTTATTTTGGTGTGGATTCACTTCTGTTGAAGTGCAAAATATGGTTTTTTGATGTGTCCTCGTCCAAAGGATCTCAACTGTAACTCCCCTACTGGCCTCGCCCTTCCGGGTGGCGGATAGAGAGATTCCTTTTAATAATTACCACATATCATTTAATTACTATTTATTACCACGCATCAGAGTTTAATCGCAATAGAACATTTTCCCGGTTGGATTTCAGACAATACTGGTGTAATCAAAAGTAAGTAACAAAATAAAATCTCAAAGGATTAAATATACAGTCATCCACCGGTGCCTACAAAGCCAAAAGAATATACAGTTATCCCAACACAAAAATAAAATCAAAAGTAGATCTTCCCCCTTGCCACCAACTACTCCGGCTCCGCATTCTTACCCTTCTCTCCAAACTGACCCTTGAAGTACTCCCGAAGCTCTACAAAAATCTGGGATTCATGAATGGATCCCAGAGTAACCATTAATCTCATATGTAATGCATAAACAGTGTATGTATGTAACCATAATCAGGAAAACACCAAATAATAGCATTCAATAACAAATGCGCAATAACACAAATACAACATACCAGGTATACCGTGTTAACTGCGGAAGGACTAAATGTCCTAGAAACAAACGCAGGACTGCTCAACAAAGCAAGCCCGGATCCACAGCGCTAGGAAAAACACAGTAGTCGGGCTCTGAACCCAGACCACACTGAATGCACACAAACGCATGTCCCTTTTCAGGAGACACGGGTCCACAATCATGGAAAAACAAACATACAACAATAATACAAGACATATGAGGATTAAGGTTACTACCTGACAGTCGACCACAAATATCAGTAAATTTTTCCCCGAGTGCACGAAAATCACAGTGACCCTAAAATAACAAAAATATAATTATAAGTAACTCTACCATTCAAAAAAACTCTAAACTCCTTTTCAAAAATGAATTCATAATTGGTAACCCCTTCCAATTTCGACCTCTTTCTCAAAAATTCCAGAAACCGTGTTTGATCTTCACAAAATCACAACTAAATCTATAAAAATCCGATTGAGGTGGTTCAAAAGGCCAACTGATCCTTAGTGTGTCTATTTTCAATGCAAAATATTCATTTGGACCAGTTGCAACTGAATCTCCAGCCACAAATCCGAACACCGCCTCAGGTAAGACAAAGGTTTCAGATTCGGGGGCTGTTTTCAAAAATTTGGTTCTCTTAGTACAAAGCTCAAAAAATTTATGTTACCAATCAAATTAATCCTTAGGATGTCTACTTTCTATCTGTAAAATTTCAGAATTTCCCATTTTTATTTGATAGCTCAAAACGCATAAGAAAGCCAACTGACTCTCACAAGACCTTCAATAAGCAGATTTCAACGTTTTTAGTCCTTATTCTTGATTCTAAAAACAAATATGATCCAAGCTCACTCATATACAAACAATCATTTTAAACACTTCAAAGCCATTAGAACTCCCAAAAACGAATCAGATCATGGTGTTTAGGAGGATGGACAAAATTCTTCCTCTAGATTAAGCAACCAATCTACCATTTTTAACCACCATAGTAATATTTCTTCCTATATTGAAGATTTCATAGTTGATTCTCTGCTCACCCATTTTATCCATTAGTCAATCCCAACCAACGATTATACACTCAAGAAAGAAATATTTCCACTTAGCAACCATGAAACCATAAGGTAGTTTATGTTATGACTTACTTGTTCTTGGTTTTCCACCAACTTAAAACTTGCTCCTTGTGTTCTTTCCCTCTCCAACTTTCGTCCTTCTCTTCAAAATCACCAAGAAAAAAAAAAAAAAAATTGTTCTTAAGATCTTAGCTCTCAAGAAGAAAGGTAGAAGAAGGTAGAACAAGAATCTAAAGCCTTACCTTTTTCTTGAACACCTTGGAACTTCTTCGTTTGGGCTCTCCTTCTGTTTCCTTGTGTGAGTTCTTTGTCTCTCTTCTTCTCAACCAAACCAGCAACCACAAAGGGAAGAGTCGATCTTCTTAAATAAATTTCCAAGGCTTATTCTAGAATCATCATGCCTCTTGAACTCTCCTCATCATTCCAGAAAAATCTAGAGAAATTCCTTTATTTTCTCTTAATTTTTTTTTTTCCTCACATCCGGCGCTAATGGAGAATGGGAAGCAAGAGTTTTTTTTTTTTTCCTTTCTTTCCTCTTCTCCTCGCGTCAGGCTCATTGAGGGAATTGGTGAAAAGAGAAAAAATATATGTGTGTGTGTGATCCAAATACCGAGCCTTCGTGATACTCCCACTCTCCCCTTCTTTAATTAATTGCATTGTCTCATCCATCAAGCCCTTTTCTTTCATGCGTCAGATACTTGGAGACTTGAAAAAAAAAGTATTTCCTTATTCCACTCTCTCCCTCTCTCCGGATGAAATGAATTTTTGGAGGAAAAAAAAAGAATTTATTATATATACTTTTCCTTTGCTTTGGCCTCCCACACCAGATTGGCACGTTGGAAATCATATTTGAAAGATTTGGTGGATTTCTTTTTCCCTAGCCTGTACGACATGCTCAGCTCCCCCTTACTTCATTAATGATATATTGTCATATCCTTCACTCTCTCCATCCGGCGGTTCAAAGGAGTAAAAATGTAATATATTTTTATTTTTGATTTATCTATTCCCTTTTGATTCTTTCTTTCGTTTGGGAAATAGTGAAGAAAACATTTCTGGGCGTTTTCTTGTTTTCTCCACGTGGCCACTACTTCTTTTTTATCAAAAATTTCCCCTCCTATTATTGGATAGAAAATATAAGAATATTGAGGAAAAATATATTTTTGCCTTCTTGACATTATCATCTCAGTTCATCTATAACCAAATTTAATAGCCACCTTTTCGAATAATTCCATATTATTTTCCCCCAATAATTAATTTATCCTGTTGCAAAATAAATATATCATTGACTACTACTACTTGTGAGAAATTCTCATATTCCAATAATTAATTTACATGAAAATTGGGGATGTTACATCAACCACTACAGATGCAATGGAGAGGACATAATTCTAACTTGGAAATATGGTTTGGAGCATGGCAAAATACATTATTTTGATGTTCGTAAGAAGTATTCTTGTTTGACTTTAACATTATGGAATTCACGCTAACATATGAATTTTTTAATGCAATGCATTTTCAGAGAGTGATTTTATGATGGAATTATGCACAAGCTATCTAGCAAGAAATTCTGTATGTTCTTGGCTCCTATTCTCTATAGAGCTTGTGTATCCACCTTGTTATCTTACATTACTCTTTGATAAATTTAGCTGATAAACTTTGCTCCATTTGTTTCTTCTGTGTCTAACAATAGGGGTACTCGTGGAACTAGCTCTCTAGTGTTTTTGGTGATAGTTGGGTGCTCGTTGTTGGAATATTTAATTCAGCAATTAATATTCCGTTATTTCTATTTATGACCCACATTATTCTTGGTTTTTTAACCATCCATTAATACGTAACGGCTCAATTAATACGCAATAAGTGCGTATTGAATGCGCCATTAATACCGTAACGACCCCATTAATACGCAATAAGTGCGTATTGAATGCGCCATTAATACTAACGGCCCAATTAATACGCACTTATTGTGTATTGAATGCGTTTCCTTTTTTAGCTCTGTGATGGCGGAGGGGAGACGCACGGTGAAATTGCATGCGGTCCCCAACCTGCTCGACCTTGAGGAAAGCACACCATCTGCAGATTCGAGAGAAGGATCAGAAGGACAGACTCGAAGTTCGTCCCTACTTGCTTCTGGAGACAAATCAATGGCGGGAGGTATTTGTGATCTCTACTTCATTTTTCCGCATTGATCTTATGCTATTTAGTTGTTCAGCATGATAAGATCGCCTATAAATTCTAACATTTGGTATCGGGCCGATGTTCCTCTCGCCTTGATTTTTGATCGACGAAATTTTATTTTCTTCAACTGGTTGGAGAGATTTGATGTATATATTTGATCCGGGGTTTTTTTTCTTTCCTGGATTTCTTTTGAATATATGCATGCTTTTTTCATTAAGAGAGAGGCGATCAATTTTGTTTTTCAATGATTGCCGACACTTTTCATTGTCTCTGTTCTTACTTCTTGAAGCTTTGAAATCCTTGTTTCGATCTTGATACATATTTTCAATCGGGATTTTTACTCGAAATATTTTCTAGTATTTGTTCTCTTCGGAATCAATATACATGTTAATTGATTCTTTGATCTTAGATTTTCCATTTGAAACTAATTGACAAGATGGGTTTTTTGGATTCTTTTGAGTTTCTAAACATCTCTTTTATGGGAAGAATCTGCAAAACTTTTTGGTTCAGATCTGTGATTTTTCCTTTTGATCTGGATCTGAGCTCCTTTTTGCGTATATGCTTTTGATCTGGATTTTGCTTGATTATCCATGAATACGGCCATTAGAATCTGGATTTTTCAATTTGATCTTTGATTTCGATTGTGTGATTATATTGAGCATATTGTTCTGGATCATTATTAATTTTTGGTGATTATTTTCGGTCATTATTGCATGAAAATCACCATCCTTCGAGCTTCCCAATCGCCTGAGACGCCGTGAAATATGGATGACAACGGCATAAGGATCACCGAAACCGGATCTGGAGCTCGTTTCCGCGATCAAGCTTTTTGAGATCACGGTGGCATCTCAAATCATGGTAGCGGCATATGCTCCCCGATCGCATTTGGTTTTGCTTGATTGGAGTTGCGGAAAAGGCGATCTGCATCTGCGAGATCGCGAATGGAACCGGACGTCTTGATGAAACCGGGTCAAAAATCGGGTCATAGGGATCCGGTTTGTGGGGAAGATGAAAAAAAAAAAAAAAAAAAGGTCCTAGCGGGCTTGAACATAGGACCCATGCGTCTTTGAGTACTTGATGGGCGGCGCTACGCATGTGCCATGCACTCATATTTGGTTGAATGAGAACTGTTAATAAATATATATAATTTGTTATTCAGTTTGGAAATTTTACAAAATGGTCTCGGGAAGATTCAAGCCCATTCCCGTGATCGAATGAACGCCTAAAGGCTAGCGTCTTGCCATTTGAGCCACGCCTACAATTGTGGCAGAGGATGAATCATTATTGAATTTAAATAAATTATTGGTTTTCGTGTCAAATGGAATTTGAATTATTTTTGAGTGGGCCAGACGCTTTGGATTCCATTGTGTATGGTTTTATGGCTAATATTGAGTATATATGGCCAAGTCAAAATGAACATTTGTGTTGTGGGCCGAAGGGGTTGCAAAATCATTATTTTTATCACTCATTGCATCTTGTTTGAGCGTGATGAGCAATTATTTTGAGCCTTTTAATATTTAATTTTCTTCTGGAAAATTCTTTTTTAATTACCTGGGCCATGCTAGTTCATTTTCTTGGCAACCTGTTTTATGTATAATTTTGATTACATCATATTTAATTATGAAAAGGATTGATTTTGGCATTTTTGTTTTTCTTTCATTTTTGAAAGGTTTGCAAAATTAATTTATAAGTTATTGAATTGTCTAAATATTTGGAAAATTAACTTTAGACAATTATTTAACTGTTCAAAATTTTGTAACACTTAATTTAAGATGAAAAAGTGCCAAAATTAATTATTATTTAGACAATTTTTGGGTACATAAAACAAGAGAGGATTTTTCCTTTTAAGTTGATTATTTAGTTAATCAATTAATCCCTCCATTAAGATGTGCATAAATTAGATTCATTTTTTGAATGCACAAAATAGTGGGAGGATTTTGTCTAAGATGATTATTTAATCACATTTGTTGATTAAATTGATCAATTAAATTCTCATTAAATATTTGTGCATATTTGGAATCTAACTTCACAGAGTTAATTTTGGTGATTGATTTTGGTAACATTAATTTAATCAAAGTGGGAGGGTTGAATTTAGTCACTTATGTTGATTAAATTAATTGGTTAAATCCTCTATAAAGTTGTGCATATACAGAATTTAAGTATAAAGTTTTCTTATGGCATGCATAACTAATCACATGTGGATTTTAGAATATCAATTTTTGAAGGTGAGTAAATATTTTTATTCACATTAATGATTTAGTTGATTAAATTAATTAATTAAGATTCCTGTAGACATTGTGTATGTATATGGTATTTACATTATATTGTACATATTTGATATTAGTGATTAGCATACATATTTGTTTAAGGAATAGCTACAACATCTTTATGCACATACCGTATGCATGGTTAATCACGTAAGGTCATACTATATCAAAATTATGATCATATGTACATTAGTATACACAATGGTTGATGTCTTTGTGATGAACACGTAGAATTGAGAAGCAACTACCTCTCTAGGTACATACACTCTATTTTGTTCGATGCAACAAAATACATCACATAAAGGTTTAAAGACATCAATTGTAATTAAATGTGCGGTTGTAATTAATCTTTGCCCACAAAAGAGATAATTATAATCATAGTTTTAATTAGGGTGGAATGGAATGACATTATATTTTCTAAGTAGCCCACAGTATTAGGGGATATAATTGCATTCTAGTTTCATCAATTCAAGATAAATTCATGCTATGCTAATGTCTTTGCCCACAGGTAGACTTTAGTGATACGAATTTATAATGTATGATTAATTGGAATAGAACATCAAATTATATTCTTAATTTACCCGCAAGAATTAAGAATAAGGAAATAATTTGATAGTTTTATGATAAAGGTATATATGGATCTAATTGAATTATAACTTTAGCCCACAGGCAAGTTATATGTCGAAGAGATTCATGTTTTTTAAGCATGATTTACATTGGTAAATCATGATATGATTTATTAGTCTTAAATTTTAGTTATAAGCATGTATGTTCAATACTATGTAGTCATACAACCTGCGAATTTCTCGATATGAAATGTAACATTCCCGATTTGAGGGGTGATAACTATAAAGTATCATACATTTGGGGTGGATAGACATTAGTTATGCTATTAGGAAAGACGAACCACCTTCTATCATCGAGACCGGCAAGACTCCGGATGAGATTGATCTATATGCAAATGGGAGCGATCTAATCGCCTCTCAATTATGTTCATAAAGACCTCAATCTCTAGCCGGCATTCGTGGTCCCGTGTCGAACAACATAACAAGATTAGGCCACTTCAAGGCAATTGATGAACAATTTGTTACTTCGATAAAGCATTTGCCTAAGCACCCTAATTATGAAGTTTTCATCCCCAAGACTCATTATAGTAAAAGATGTGTGTAAGCACATCATATAGATAAGGGACATTGCAGCTCAACCGAAGTCACTTGAGGTTGACATGTCCGATTCTTTCCTTGTACACTATATTCTCAACACTCTCCCACGGCCATATAGACCCTTTAGGATATCCCGCAACACACACGAGGAGAAATGGTCAATCAATAAACTTTTGACCATGTGTGTTCAAGAGGAGGGAAGGCTGAAAATGCAAATGGGAGAATTTCTTGAATATGACTTGATTAGTGGGAGCGATCAATTCAAAACTTGTTTCTGAAAATGATCATTTAGATAGTCAACTTTCCACTTCGAGTTTAAGGATTGGCCGTTAACAATATTCCTTCGGTTCAACCGAATATTGTACAATCAATCATTCAAGATTTACAACCTCCGCGATATTGATCCAGTAGATCAAGTTGTTGATGAGGAATAATAAGAAATTGTTGAATAACAAATACTTGAACAACAAGTTCCTCAAGAAGATAATGAAACAACATTAAGTAGATCTACTAGAGCAATAGGATCACGATACCTAGTGAATATATTGTGTATCTACGAATCGACTATAATGTACGGCTGAAAATGATCCTGGAACATTTTTACAAGCCATGAACTCAGAGAATCAAACTCATGGTGTGATGCTATGAAGGTGAGATGAATACGAGGCATCTAACAGAGTCTGGATCTTGTTAAGTTGCCCAATGGTGTAAAAGCCATTGAATTTAAAATGGGTCTTTAAAACAAAGATAGACTCATTAGGCAACATTAAGAGACATAACTCATTGCTAAAGGGTTCACTCAAAAGGAAGGAATCGAATACAAGGAGACCTTTGCTCCTGTATCTAAGAAAGATTCTCTTCGTATCATTCTAGCATTGATTGCACATTTTGAATTAAAGTTGCAACAAATGGATGTGAAAATGGCCTTTCTCAATGGAGATCTAGAGGAAGAGTTTTACATGAAACAAACCATCGATTTTCCTCTAATAATGGTGATCATTTGGTGTGCAAACTCAAGAAATCTGTATATGGATTGAAACAAGCTTCCCATCAATGGTATTTAAATTTTCATGATGTTATCTTTTCATTTGGTTATGTAGAGAACATTGTGGATGAATGTATATACCAGAAGGTTAGTGGGAGCAAGACTTGTTTCCTTATTCTATATGTGGATGATATTCAATTGCAACCAATGGTAATGGTTTACTATATGAGGTGAAACGATTTCTTTTTGAAAAACTTTGACTTGAGGGCTATAGGAGATGCATTTTATGCCACTAGCATCAAGATACATAGAGACAAACGTCAAGTATTCTAAGTTTGTCTCAAGAGACCTATAGCAACAAAGCTTTGGAAAGATTTTGCATGAGGAATTGTTCACCAAGTATAGCTCCTATTGTGAAAGGTGATAGGTTCAATTTGAACCAATGCCCAAAGAATGACTTTGAGCAGAACAAATGAAAAACATTCCTTGTGCTTTAATAGTAAGAAGCCTTATGTATACTTGTCCGCACAAGACCCGACATTGCATTTGCTATTGGAATGCTAAGGAAATATCGAGTAATCCGGTATAAACCACTGGAGAGCTATAAAGAAAGTATTGAGATACCTTAAAAGGAACTAAAGAGTACATGCTTAAGTACAAATGAATCGACAATTTGGAAGTGATTGGTTACTATGATTCGATTATCTTTGGCCGCATGGACTTAAGGAAATCCACTTCGGGATATATATTCATGCTAGCCGATAAAGCCGTATCATAGAGTAGTAAAAGCCAATCTTTAATTGCAACTTCCACTATGTAAGTTGAGTTTGTATCTTGTTTTGAGGCTACCTCACATGGTGTACAAATGAATAGTTTCATTTCTTGGCTTAGAATTATGGATCCAATTTCTAGGCTATTAAGATTATATTGTGACAATTAAATTTGTGGTTTTTTATGGCTAAGAACAATAAAGGTGGTAGTCGAATTAAGTATATCGACATTGAGTGTTAGCCATAAAAATGCGTGTTAAAAATTAAACAAAGGTTGTTGAACACATGAGCACCGAATTGATCATTGCTTGATCCTTTAACTAAAGGCATGCCTACATTGAAATTTCGGATCATGCGAAAGAATGGGACTTGGTTCCCTTATGTGATTTTCGTTGTAAGAACGATGTTATTTATGAAACTCTATTTGTGATATTTCTCATTTCAGTTTGTGTACACATTCAATTGTTTGTTTAATTTGAGAAATATCATTAAGTTTGGACCAAGAATAAACGTAGGGTTTATTCATTAAGTTACTTGGGCTTGGGAAACACGATGCCGTGATACATGGAAGATACTACTCACTTTAAGAGGACCTATCGCTATGATCCATGCATTTTGTTTTTCAAAGGTATATACTTGAAGTATGTGGGCCAAGTGGGAGAATGTTGGAATATTTAATTCAAAAATTAATATTCCGTTATTTCTATTTATGACCCACATTATTATTGCTGGTTTTGTAACCGTCCATTAATACGTAACGGCTCAATTAATACGCAATAAGTGCGTATTGAATGCGCCATTAATACTTTAACGGACCCAATTAATACGCAATAAGTGCGTATTGAATGCGCCATTAATACTTAACGCCCAATTAATACGCACTTATTGTGTATTGAATGCGTTTCCTTTTTTAGCTCGTGATGGCCCGGGGAGACGCACGGTGAAATTATGTCTGGTCCCCCGAACCTGCTCGACCTTGAGGAAAGCACACCATCTCGCAGATTCGAGAGAGAAGGATCGAAGGACAGACTCGAGTTCGTCCCGCTTTGCTTACGGAGACAAATCAATGGCGGGAGGTATTTGTGATCTCTACTTCATTTTTTCCGCATTGATCTTATGCTATTTAGTTGTTCAAGCATGATAAGATCGCCTATAAATTCTAACACTCGTAACACCCCGGAAGGCTGGATTAAAATGATTTGTGCAAGAACTTCTTTTGAACATTGTTCTATGACACTCTTAGCTAAAGAGGATAAAATGTAGTTTCTGTTAATCCTGTTATAAACTTTTTCCTACCGATCACGGAAGAAAATATGTAGTAAAATAGGGAAGCCGGAATTGTTGATATTGGTTGTTTGAGCAAGAGAAATTTAAAATTTAATGCTCATGCTTGGTAATGCTTTACGCTTTTGATCTTGGCAAGATCGAGGGATTTGATAATTCTTTTGCTTCTATAGATCTGTGATCAGAAGAGTGTTGGATACTCGGTCATACTATAAGAGTGATTTAAGAATACTCGTAGACAATGTGATTTTGTATTTTTTTTAATTATTAAATTATCAAATTAATGATATCTGGTTTTTTGCTTTGTAGATGGGGCATCTCATAGTACTTTATTTGAAAAGATTCCATATAATATGTTGTTGTCTTCTATAGAGCTTCCTCACTTTATTGTTGACAAGTTGACTTGCCACTATTCTTGGAATAGTCTGATTCAATTCTATGTAATTTATAAATCTGATCATCGTAACATCTTTACGGTGAAATGCATCTTTCGATGCACTTTTAGCCTGGTTTGAATGTAACTTCGAAAATATGGAGACCTTGGGCGAGAGTGAATACAACTGTGACAAAATGTTGAAACAAGTGAGGATTTATGCCTCTTTATTCTCGTGTTTAGTGGGAAAAATTATTAGGAGATAAATGCAAGCTGAAATGACTCTATTATTTATAACTACAGTCAAGTTAAAGAGTGATTTTGCACCACTAAACAACTGGTTTATGCTGATAACTGTAACCTTAATGTCATGAAGGATATGTAGTTTATGCATAAGTTTGCGACAAAACTTTGATGTACTATGCGTTTCTTGGCAAAAGGTGCGGTTGTATGTAGAAGGGAATGTATCGCTCATTCTTAAAATGGCTACTCAAAAGGGATCTTCATTAGGCTTTGATTTTAGTATTTTTCAATTTAAAAATGTTAAATTAAATATTAATATGTTAGCATTTAATTATAGAGTCATCATTTAAATTCATTGAGTTAGCATTTTGTTAATGAGACTAACTGTGTCAACATTGAGGAACCAAAAATATATTTTATTAACTTAATGAACCAAATTAAAACTTGACATGTGTTAGAAGACCAAACATGCCGATCCAAAAAAAAAAAAAAGACCAAACATATAACCGGTTAAGAGGAGGAAAAGGGGAGAAAGGCAAATGAAAACTAACAAAGCTCTAATTTGAAAGTGGTGAAATCATATTGAAACTTTTTTTTAATGGAGTTTAAAGAATAAAGTATGAATAAATGAGTGATTGATATTTGTTAGGGGGAATTACTATACAAGTTTTTAAGGAAAAAATGTAATTACTAAAGGATCTCAATCACAAGTGATCAATATGAACTTTTTGTCATTTCCTCTAAGCGAATTTGATTTTATGTACTACTAACTTGTTGTTGGACTTTTTGGTGATTGCATTTCTTTCTTGGGAGCTCATAGTGATTCTCCATATTTATTACTTATACCATGTAAAGCCACCAAATGAAAATAAATAAATAAATCAAGGAAAAAGTATAAGTCACACTAACATAACACACAAATATTGACAAAAACATGAATAATACTATTAGAATATAAGTTTCACATTGATTAATACACAAATAAATGAAAGCTATATAACCATAGTCCTACCAAAAGTAATTAAGTGCTTTTGATAGAAAGACATCCTGAACATATTCCTTATGTTAAGAATAAGAACAAGAATTCTGCATGTACTATGTGATCATCATGATTTGATATTTGGATTGACTAGAAAATAATTAATGTCCTTTAAGTATCGTGCTATTATGTCTGATTTTCTCGGTATGATATTATTTATTTATTTATTTTGGGTCTAATTTTGATGTATGGGCCGTGAGGCCCCCCTGTAAAAAAGAAAAAGGCGCATATATTAAATCTTATTATAAATGGTGCAATTCTTATTCAGTTCTTATTTTGTGTCAATACTTTTTTATGTTTAACTTTTTTGTTGTTGTCATTATAGGTTGATTCAATTGATAAGAAATTGATTTATAATTTTCAAGGCTGTAAGTTCAAATTTCGCTACCTGATATAAGGGCATTGTTACTCCAAATGGACCCACAAGACCCAACTCCACAACAAAAAAGGAGAGAAAAATAAGTGTTTTTGGGTTTTTTTTTTCAGATGCTAGAAATTGGCATTGTATAGAATTTAAAGCATTAGAGTTACCCCTTAATTTTGGATATAAACAAGAAATGAAAATATATGATAAACCAATATGAATTGGATCTAGCAGAAGATGTTAGTCCTTATAACATAGCAAACCAAATTTTAAATCCTTATTGGAAAATACGCTCACATTTACCCTACGCTTGGATGGAAAGAAAAATGAGCGAAAAATATGGGAAATAAATACTAGATAGGAAAACTTCTCAAAAATATTTTTTAAAAAATTACTATTTTTGAGAATTTTCCCTCATAGTATTCTTTCCTCCCTAATTTCTTTAATTCCCATCCAAAATAAGATCAATGTCCGGATGTAACTCAAACAGGATTGATATGTGATGATTGAATATTATTATATTTATTTGTATCTCTTGGTGAATAAATTTATGATTGTTTAGTTAATAAATAATGGATTTTATTACTTAATCGAGCTTTGAGCTTTCAATTGGATTTAATTCATTTTTATGATTAAATTCCAGATTTACAGTGATTTTAGTATTTTCGCCATAACTTTTGATCTAAATATCCAATTAGCCTGATTCTTCTTTCCTTTTTTAGATGATTCAGAGAGCTACAATTGTTATGAAGACTTAGAAGGCTGATTCAGACAAGAAGATGGACGAAATTGGAGCTAAAGACAGACCCATTTTTCTGGATTTTTATTCTTGCTCGAATTTTGTAATAAAAGACCATTTATTAGAGGTTTCCTATTCTTAGAGGTTTCCTATTTTTAGAGGTTTCCTATTTTTGGGCCAATCTTGTAGCCCTAGTGTTTCCTATTTATAGGTTAGACTAGATGACTAAAAACATATTCTCAATTACGTTGAATAGGATTTCTTTTTGGTTTTCTTCTTCATCTTTTCTTCGTGTTTTGCTTAGCCATGCTTGGCTAAGCTTCGTGTTAACCCAACGTGAGGAGTCCATGATTCATCCAGAGAACTTATGCTTTATCGATGGAGAACTTATGCTTTATCGATGATTTAACTCGTTTCTATTTTCATCTTATCGGATCCGATTTACGGAAATAGTTCGAATATTAGATTTAATATTCGGTTTGGTTTATCCCAAGGACGAGTTCGAACTAGGTTTTAAGTTTTGTTGTGCGATCGCACAGTGGGACGCCGCTGTTCGGACATATTCTAGGCGATCGTCTAGTCGAGGGATTTCGTCCAGAGCCAAACTTGGGTTATTTATATTTTGTTCAATGATGGAAGTCTCTGGAATCCGAATGTTGGGTTGATCAATTTTAATCTTCTTCTTCTCATTTTCTTATCTTTGCTTCATTTAAATTACATTTCTATTTTAGTTTATTAATTTAAAAATCCAAAACCCAATCCCCCTTGTTTTCATTGCATTTGCATGACATTTAGATTACTTAGGATTCAATAAAAGGCTCCTCGAAAAAGAGAGAACGATTCTAGGTTTGCCTATACGCATTCCTTGGTTAATTGTTGATTGTGGACCCCAAGGCTAATGACAAAAGGCCTTCATCAAATCCTTTTTACAAATAAGTGTAATGATTGAATATTATTACACTTATTTGTATCTCTTGGTGAATAAATTTATAATTGTTTAGTTAATAAATAATGGATTTTATTACTTAATCGAGCTTTGAGCTTTCAATTGGATTTAATTCATTTTTATGATTAAATTCCAGATTTACAGTGATTTAGTATTGTCGCCATAACTTTTGATCTAGATATCCAATTAGCCTGATTCTTCTTTCCTTTTTTAGATGATTCAGAGAGCTACAATTGCTATGAAGACTTAGAAGGCTGATTCGGACAAGAAGATGGACGAAATTGGGTCTAAAGACAGACCCATTTTTTCTGGATTTTTATTCTGCTCGAATTTTGTAATAAAAGACCATTTATTAAAGGTTTCCTATTCTTAGAGGTTTCCTATTTTTAGAGGTTTCCTATTTTTGGGCCAATCTTGTAGCCCTGGTGTTTCCTATTTATAGGTTATTCAAGAAATCCTATTCAACGTAATTGAGAATATGTTTTTAGTCATCTAGTCTAACCTATAAATAGGAAACACCAGGGCTACAAGATTGGCCCAAAAATAGGAAACCTCTAAAAATAGGAAACCTCTAAGAATATGAAACCTCTAATAAATGGTCTTTTATTACAAAATTCGAGCGAATAAAAAATCCGAAAAATGGGTCTATCTTTTTAGCTCCAATTTCGTCCATCTTCTTGTCCGAATCAGCCTTCTAAGTCTTCATAACAATTGTAGCTCTCTGAATCATATAAAAAGGAAAGAAGAATTTTTCAAACCTGCTCTCATTTCGAGTCAAGAGATAGATAAATAGACACATCCCATTGATATCTAGATCAAAAGTTATGGCGAAAATACTAAATCACTGTAAATCTGGAATTTAATCATAAAAATGAATTAAATCCAATTGAAAGCTCAAAGCTCGATTAAGTAATAAAATCTATTATTTATTAACTAAACAATCATAAATTTATTCACCAAGAGATACAAATAAGTGTAATAATATTCAATCATTACACTTATTTGTAAAAAGGATTTGATGAAGACCTTTTGTCATTAGCCTTGGGGTCCACAATCAACAATTAACCAAGGATTGCGTATAGGCAAACCTAAGATTGTTCTCTCTTTTTCGAGGAGCCTTTTATTGAATCCTAAGCAATCTAAATGTCATGCAAATGCAATGAAAACAAGGGGGATTGGGTTTTGGATTTTTAAATTAGTAAACTAAAATAGAAATGTAATTTAAATGAAGCAAAGATAAGAAAATGAGAAGAAGAAGATTAAAATTGATCAACCCAACATTCGGATTCCATAGACTTCCATCATTGAACAAAATATAAATAACCCGTTTGGCTCGACGAACCGAGATCTCTCGTATTCGCCCGTAAAATCCCTCGACTAGACGATCGCCTAGAATATGTCCGAACAATGGCGTCCCATCATGCGATCGCAAAAAACTTAAAACCTAGTTCGAACTCGCCCTTGGGATAAACCAAACCGAATATTAAATCTAATATTCGAACTATTTCCGTAAATCGGATCCGATAAGATGAAAATAGAAACGAGTTAAATCACCGATAAAGTACAAGTTCTCTGGATGAGTCATGGAATCCTCACATTGGATTAACCACTGAAGCTTAGCCAAGCATGGCTAAGCAAAACGCAGAAGAAAAGATGAAGAAGAAAACCAAAAAGAAATCCTATTCAACGTAATTGAGAATATGTTTTTAGTCATCTAGTCTAACCTATAAATAGGAAACACCAGGGCTACAAGATTGGCCCAAAAATAGGAAACCTCTAAAAATAGGAAACTTCTAAGAATAGGAAACCTCTAATAAATGGTCTTTTATTACAAAATTCGAGCAGAATAAAAATCCAGAAAAATGGGTCTGTCTTTAGCTCCAATTTCGTCCATCTTCTTGTCCGAATCAGCCTTCTAAGTCTTCATAGCAATTGTAGCTCTCTGAATCATATAAAAAAGGAAAGAAGAATCAGGCTAATTGGATATCTAGATCAAAAGTTATGGCGAAAATACTAAATCATCAGAATCTGGAATTTAATCATAAAAATGAATTAAATCCAATTGAAAGCTCAAAGCTCGATTAAGTAATAAAATCCATTATTTATTAACTAAACAATCATAAATTTATTCACCAAGAGATACAAATAAGTGTAATAATATTCATCGTCAATATGAGCAAGCTCCCCCTTTGGATTTAAATTATATGTTGTTTTCTAGATTTTTTTTTATTTATTTATCTAGTATATCAAATTAATTAGTTTTTTAGATCTTGGTATTAGGAGAGAAACATTTCTGAATGCAGGACTGTAAACTAAATAATTTGAGATACTAGATGTAAAAAAATTCCGAGAGAGCAACATATAATTTAAATATAAATAAATAAAATTTTTTTAAAAAAAAATTAAAAAAATGTGCTCATTCCTTTAATAGATGTGCACCTAATGTAAACCTTCTCCCTTTCTCCCTCCTCCCCTCCCCTCTCTCTCTCTCTCTCTCTCTCTCTCTCTCTGGTGTGAGTGAAATGAACAGAAAGTCTTGCCACATTTGCACAATCCCTTTTCAAAAACCTATTCAACACCATGGTGGTGGGTGATTAAAATTCGATCCGTGTTGTATTGCTATGTTCTAGTTAGGACACTTCTACAAAGTAAATTCTATTATGAGCTGGATAGGACTTTGCAAGTTGGATTATTACTAGAGCTTTATTCTTTTCAAGGTTCAAGTCTCCCTTGATCACTATGAATAATGACATAAGAAAATGACATCTACCTAACAATATAGTTAGTAGATGACTAGTTCCTTTAAACATGATATCTTGAATTTAAACTATGTTGTGTCATATGTATAAAAAGGTTTTATTGAGAGAGACAAAATCTACTTTACTGATCTCTACATTTCGGAAGACTCGTCTTTAATTATTAGTTGGATCTTATTTCTTAAAAAAAAAAAAAACCATCTAAATAATTTCATCAGAGACTGTGAAAGAAACTTGTGCTAATAATTATCCACAAGTTAATTATAACAAGGTCCACTCAATGTTACAAAGGTATTTTCATTGAGTTACCACTACAAAAATAAAGTATGTAGGATCCTTTGGTCCACTTCATGATGGACGATAGACTAGTAGTTGCTTTTGTCATATTTTTTCCTACAAAAGAAAAATCTAATTCTTCATGATTCATCCTATTATAAATGTAATATCAGATTGTGGAAGAATATTTATTTTTTGAGCATGTACTAAGATATTTGGGAACCCCGTTTAAAGCCACATGAAATATTGAAATCCAAAATCAAGCCTCCAAATCCAACAAACATCTAATTGATTCATGAGGACCGGCTAATTTGAAATTTAAAAATGTTGTTCTTTTTCAACATTGTGATGGAACAAAATGCATAGCTCATTCCCTGTTTTTTTTTTTTATTTTATATTCATGTAGTATTCAAAACTCTTATTATCAAAACTTGTTTATTGCTTTTCTCAATGGAAAAATAATAATTTAACACTAGAATATATATATATATATATATATATATATGATGGATAATGTTTAATTTTATTTGAAAATGAATACATTATTATGAGTATTCTTAATCTTAAATTTATATAGTATAATTCCACAGGTATCAAACATCTCACAGAAGAAGTTGAAGGGAAGATTGCAGCTTTTTGTAGACCGCATGCCAACCATTTTGAGCAGGATGAAGTATGTCCCTGAAGAATGATCCTGCTGATTTCTCACACACTCTATATTTTAGGTGCATATTCCCTTCCCTCCATTTGTTTTTTTTTTTTTTTTTTATCCCTCATTGGGTGTTTTTTGGAGAGAAATTAATTTGTTTACAATTTTACCCCTACTAAAAATATAACTGAACTCCTACGTTTTGTTATTTTTCCTCCTCCGCTCTTGTAGCTTTGTGTGGATAAGGGAGAAAATAGGTCAAACGGCCTCTCAGGGCCTATGACTTGGTTTGTTTAAAGCCTGGTCAAGCCTGATTTATAAGGTTAAAAGGCTAGACCAATGTTTATTTCAATGCTTATTTTTCTTAAGAGGTCAAGTCTGTAGTAGGGGTGGAAATAGGCCAGAAAGCACTGCATCGAGGGCTGGCCTAACTTTGTTCCAAGTCAGTTGGCGCGGTTTGTTAAATTTAAAAAGGTTAGTAAGCCAATTTCAAGATCTATTTTTCTTATCACGTCAGTCTAAATCTCTCAATAAGCCTTTTAGGCCTGTCAAGATAAGATAAAATTATAAATTTGTAATTAGTTTTCCTGCCTTCCCTTTAGGATTTTGTCACGCTTCTTTCTAAATAACCCTAGCCTTCTTGCTTCTGGAGTTTTGCTTCTTCGGCTTCGTGCAGTGGCTGATTCGGCAGCTCCTAGCTCTCGCTGTCACTCTCAGCCTCTCACGGTGCCTAACCTTCGTCGCTTCTGCTGCTTCACTGTTCAGCCGGACCTCACTCTCACCGAAAAAGTTGTAATTTTCAGTATTCGGCCGCTCCTCGCTCTCACCGACAAACCTAACCTTCATTGCCTCTTCTTCGTTCAGTGTTCGGCCAGACCTCGCTCTCACCGACAAATTGGTAAGTATTTGCTTCTGCTGGTTCGATTTGGTCACCTATTTAAGTTTAAGTGTTTGATTTGGTTCAGTGCCTCTTCTGTTTGCTTCGTTCAGTGTTTGATTTGCTTCTGCTGGTTCGATTTGGTGTTTAAGCTTCTATTTAGTGTTCGATTTGCTTCTGCTGGCTCAATTTGGTGTTTAAGCTTCTATTTAATCTTCCTTGTACTTTGCTCTGTTTTTCAGCTATAACTTTATTTGAGATTAAAACATTTGGATAAGGCCAATACAGTTCTGATTTACACTGCACAGTACAGTTCTGATTTACACAACTTCCATGAATCAAATTGAGTCATCCTTCTCTTGAAACAATTTGACCATCAACAAGGTACTCCTGGGCATTCTCAACCTTTTGATTTACTCTATGATGCTATTGGAAATGAATATTGTGGTAAATACAACTATTTGGGGAACTATGCCTTAAATTCTATGATGCCGTAAGGAAAAAAATGCCCAGATATAAAAATAATCACAAACTGCGATGCTACTTCTGGACCTTTGGAGATGCCAGCTGATTTGTATGACTTCCATATTTATACAAATTCTAGCCATATATTCTCAATGTTTAACACATTTTTTATAATTGAAATTTTACTGATGCAAAGGCTTTTGTTAGTTAATACTCCATGCTTTTTTTTGAACTCATGTTTTAAGGCTTCCAAAAAATGATGGTAGGAAGTAGGAACATGTTATTAAAAATGGAAAATTTTCAGATTTAAGATTAGAGTTGCTTAAATGATTAGAAAAAGGCTAAAAGGCTCAAATGACATAGAAGTTTTATGGTGTAAGAACCATATTGATATATCAGAAATAATTGTTGAACTTGAATTTGGCAGCTGAAATTTAGGGTTTGTTTGGTTTGAGGGGAGACCCAAAACTTTATCCCACACTCCCTACCCTCCCCTCCCACTCCCTCCCCTCAAACCAAACAAACCCTTAAGAAAACAACTGTCGTTTGAGATGTGCAAGAGGGGAGTAAGTGTTCTATATTTACTTTATCACTCCTAAACAATGTCTAGAAGTCTCTATGATGGGTTCAATGACAGCCATAAAGCTGGTGCTGGTTGAGGTCTCTATGTGGGTTCAAGAGGGGAGTAAGGGTTCTATATTACGATGCATTTTTTTTTTATATCTGAACAACATTATAGCATATTTCGGTACAATCAGATTATAAACTTGTGAAGCTATCTGATGGAATAAACATGTGAGCCATAAAGCAGGTGCTGGTTGAAATGTTTGGTTATAAGAAGGATTTCTTTGATTAATTTTTTTTATCCATATTATTTGTTCAATTGTGTTATGCTCTAATATTATATATTTGATTAATTTTTTTGAATGTCTTCGAAGCAGAAGGATAAATTATATTGAAGATTTAATGTGTACGTTGCCTTAAATTGATTCTGTTTAAATTGGTGAACTTGTAATGAAAATTGTTATGTTCCTGTATTTGGTTTCATATTTTATGATGTATTTTAGATTATTAGTATGTCCTTTTGTACAATTAGCGTTTGATTTGCACCTGTTAGGAATGAAATGATGCACTAAGCAATATGTGAGAGTTTTGAGTTATGTAGAATGATAATCATATTGATATACTTATTAGACTTGATAGTTTCATTCCTAATGACTCACAAGCTAAGTTTTCATTACAGCAGAGGAAGGGGCAGCTGGCAATCTGAACACAAAGTAGTGTAAGAGAAGAAACATGAGCACTCTTTTACCGGAACATCATGGTCTACTTCAAGCCATAACCACTATCCTCACCTCAAGTCAGATCCAATTCCACCACCTCAAACCTTACATTCCCCACCTCCACAATCACACACTCCTCCTCTCTGTTCTCTCCTCCCTGCCTCTCGCTTCTTACCCTGCTACTCTCCTCTCCTTCTTCAAGTGGCTTCATATTCATGCACCTACTGCCGTTTCCGAGAGCCCACAGCCTCTCCTCACACTTGTCCCTCATCTCTTCAGTCGCAGCATGTTCATTGAAGCTAAGTCTCTTCTTGTCTCCTTCATCACGTATGATCGCCACCATTTACTCCACACCTCCATTCTTCACCCAAATCGCTGCCTTCCCAGAAACACTAAAGCGTTGCTCGATACCTCCATTGGAGCTTATGTTCAAGCTGGCTATCCCCACCTTGCTCTTAACATTTTCTACAAGATGAAGCTGCTTGGGTATAAACCAAATTTACTAACTTGCAATACACTTATCAATGCGCTGGTAAGATACCCATCTTCACATTCTATGTTTTTGTCTAGAGGAGTCTTTAAGGATGCCATTAAACTTGGGGTGAAACCCAATACCAACATGTTTAACATAATGATCTATGGATATTGTGCGGATAATAAGTTCAAGGAAGCTATTCAACTAAAGAATCTGATGAGTAAATTTGGATGTTCCCCTGATAATGTCACTTATAATACCATTTTGAATGCACTTTGTATAAGAGGTCAGCTACAGAAGGTTCGAGAAATTTTGCAAGACATGCAAGATATTGGCTTAGTGCCAAATAGAAACACATACAACATTTTGATCCATGGATATTGTAGATCAAAATGTATAAAGAAGCTGCCGGGTTCTTGAGTTGATGACACAAAATAATATGTTGCCGAGATGTTTTTACTTACAACACAATGATCAGGGGCTTTTGTGTTGAAGGTAAGATTGATGAGGCTATTAGGCTTCGAGATGAGATGGAGAATTTGAAATTGATACCTGATGTTGTTACTTATAATACGTTGATTGATGGTGGTTTTGAGTGGCGAGGTAGTGTAGGAGCATCTAAGTTGTTTGAAGAAATGAGAGTAAAAAAGGTCCAGCCAAATGGAGTTACTCACAACATAATGATTAAGTGGTTCTTTAAGGAAGGTAAGATCGATGAAGCAAAAAAGACTTTCATGAATATGGTAGAAAGAGGGTTTTCTCCAGACTCTTTCACTTATAATACTATGATTAATGGTTATTGTAAAGCTGGAAAGTTTGGAGAAGCATTTAGGATGATGAGTGAAATGTTATCAAAGAGAATGAAGGCGATCTTGTTACTCTTAATCTTGTATTACACGCTTTGTGTGTAGAGAAGAAGCTTGAAGAGGCATATGAGTTAACTATGAAGGCCAGGAAGCGAGGCTATATTCTTGATGAAGTAACCTATGGAACTCTAATCATGGGATACTTTAAGGATGAACAAACAGAAAGAGCTCTGAATCTCTGGGATGAGATGAAGAAGAAAGGCATCATCCCTAGCATTGTCACTTATAACACATTAATTAAAGGTCTTTGCATGTATGGAAAAACTGATCAAGCGGTAGAGAAATTGAATGAGTTGCTAGAGAGGGGCTTGCTTCCTGATGAGATTACATGCAACATAATTATTCTTGGTTACTGTTGGGAGAAAATGGTGGATAAAGCATTTCAATTCCACAATAAAATGGTTGAGAATTCTTTCAGGCCAGACATCTTTACATGTAACATTCTTCTTCGTGGACTTTGTAGGGAGGGCATGCTTGAGAAGGCTCTTAAACTTTTTGACACATGGATCTCTAAAGGGAAGTTGGTTGATATAGTTACATATAACACATTGATATCTTCCTTTTGCAAAGTGGGAAGGCTTGATGATGCATTTGATCTTTTGACGAGATGAAAGAAAAGGATTGGGGCCTGATCATTATACATATAATGTTATTGCTAGGGCACTTATTAATGCTGGTAGAATTGAGGAAGCAGAGTCTTTCATATCAAAACTTAAAGGAATAGAGCAAGATGAAAAATTTCTTGATACTTCCCAAGAGCCTGATTCTTGCAGTACAATGTACTCAGATCTTATAAGTGATTTGTGCACTCAAGGGAAGTATAAAGAGGCAATGAAATTATTTCATGAATCAGAACAGAAGGAAGTTACTATAACCAAATATGCCTATATCAAGCTAATGGATGGGATCTTGAAGAGGCGGAAAAGCATACAAAGGTTAATTGACTAGAGTGATCCACTGGTTGCAATTGATAATGCTGTGGACTCTTAAGAAGTGTGATTGCCATTTACTATGTCATCTAATAATGGTATTTTCTTCCATTGAAAATTTGTATGGGATCTTTTTTTTTACAATGGCAATCTCAAAGCCGAAGCTATGGTTGAGATTTGGCTCATGACAGACATGTGGGTTTCATTCATGGAATTGGAGCTCCCCTAGGTCATGAGGTTCCATTTTATGTTCTTGGGGCTTTATGCTGAATCTGAAAAGGTATATAATTTTATGTTTCAGCATGCCTAAGTTCTTTATGTTTAATATTGAGCTTGAGGTTAATATAAATTACTGAAATATATGCACTGTGCAGTTTTTTTAAAATGGATTGATGCATATATGTTAATGAATGATGCTTCGATTCAACTCAGTTAAAAAGACTAGCTTTTTTAGTAAGTAGAGCATTGAAAAGAATTTGAGTGTGATTAGCACATATAACTTCTTCTAGAACACTGTAAATATTTTTAACAAATGCCATTTAGTTTATTTATTGCACTTGAATAGTAGTTATGAGTATGACCTCTTCTTATTGTGTGTCTCTGTGTGCGTATGTATCTTTTAGAAGAACCCATATTTATATAGAAGTATGAAAGACATTTAATCTCATAAGGGAGGTTTTTGACCTTGCTTGGATTAAGGGGAAGGAATATTCAGATACTACTTTATATCGATCACTATGGCAGATCAGCTAGATCACTATGGCAGATCAGCTAAGTTTTGAAGCATGTATAAATCTGTTCTCTATAAATTCTATTTGCGGTTTATGTATCATCATGTTAACAATGGATGATGAGTTAACTTTGTTTATGAATTTGGTTTGATTACAGAGTCCATACTTTGTGAATATCCTCCTTGCTGGCTATGACAAAGAGACAGGTCATTCCCTGTGAAGGAATATTCAGATACTACTTTATATCGATCACTATGGCATGTCAGCTAGATCAATATGGCAGATCAGCTAAGTTTTGAAGCATGTATAAATCTGTTCTCTATAAATTCTATTTGCGGTTTATGTATTATCACGTTAACAATGGATGATGAGTTAACTTGTGTATGAATTTGATTTGATTAGATTCCATACTTTGTGAATATCCTCCTTGCTGGCTATGACAAAGAGACAGGTCATTCCCTTTACTATATTGACTACATTGCTTCACTTCACAAGGTTGAGAAGGGAGCTTTTGGCTATGGCTCCTATTTTTCACTGTCGATGATGGACAGATACTTCCACAGTGGAATGTCAGTGGAAGAAGCTAAGTGCATATTGGAAGTAAGATCCAGGCTTGTTGTGGCCCCACGAACCTTTGTTGTCAAGATCGTTGATAAGGATGGAGCAAGGAGTATGGTTGGCGCGAATCGGTTAAGGATACTCCTGCTGCTCCTGCTCCTCCAGCTTAAGTTGCAACACTTCTTCCCCTCCCCTTGTGTTTTGTTCTAACTTCATTTTATTTACAGCCTTTGAGCTTCTTTCACTTAATGTTCCACTTAATGTCTGCAAATCTTGGTGTAGGATTACTTAAAAGGGGACATATTATGGCTTGAGTCTATTTATCTCTGGACTTGGTGACAATTTGTGAAGCAGGCTTTATTTATTTATTGATATAAAAGAAGGCTAAAAGCCAGCAGAATCTGCAATTCCGTTACAATCCCTCGGGAGAAGCAAGCTTGATTTTAATTTCTTTCTTTTTTCTTCTATACCATTGGGCATCCAGTAGTATGACTAATTTGAATACAGGCCAAGTTGGTTATGGATTTGCGAGTGTTTTCCTATGCCCCCATACAATACTTGAGTTCAGAACTTTAAATGGGGAATGAGTCTCCTGTCAAAAACGTTAAAGAATGAAAAAGTTAAAATATTGAAATCTTAACTAAATTATTTTTAAAAAAACACACATTTATGTGTTAGGGAAAATTATTCAGAGTTTGTTTACATTAATGTTGGTAAAAATTTTTATTTATTTTTGCAAACTGAATTAGTATGTGTGATGCATTCCGGTTCCGGTCTTTTTCTTGTCTCAGTTGATAAAAATAATTATATTAATTTTTTTTAAAAAAATTCACATTTTTGTTTTTAAATTTTTTTTGTATCATTATTATCAGTTTATTGATTTTCAATTAAATCATTTAATTGATATTAATGATACTGTCATGACGTGTTATGCTGCATCTTGTTCTTTCTTTTTCCTTTTTTTTTGTTCTTTTTTTGTTTGCTTGAATTATTCTTGATGACTCTTTTTGAACATTAAAAAAATTCTTTTGATTTAGCAAATCATATTTTATTTTATTATATGTTAGTGCTATATCTAAAGCAATAAAGGAGAGAAGAAAGTCTATTTTCATTGTTGCAAATCATATTTTATTTTGAATGGCAAGAAAAATATGTTGCATTATTGCACATCTATTGTATTTTCATGTTCATACATATTTTTCTTATAGTATTTGCCATCATCAAAAAGGGGAGAATGTTAGATACGATTAGTTTTGATGATGTCTTATATAGATGTCATTCTTAAGAGCAAAAATGTTGCATACTACATTTATCTTCTACTTTGACTAATTCTTATATTTAATGTAGATGCAAAGTTTAATAATGGAGATTGATCAAGAAAAGAGACTAAAGAAAGAAGAACTTGCACAACATTCAAGTTCTTGTGATACATGAAGTTTCGATGATCAAACAAAAGTTGGCATGAAGCAGTCGACACATGAAATTCTGGAACAAGTTGACATAGGCTTGGATTCACGGATATTGAAGAAGGTAGAAGGCTACAAAGAATGATGAGCCCAAGTTAAATGATGAAGAATGATCAAGTTGGGAGATGGAAGAAGGAAGAACTTGTTAAATGGAATGAAGATATAATTATTCAAGTTCTTATGTTGAAGCTAGAAGCCTCCAAGATCATATGGAAGTTGGAATGACTCAATTCGAGTTAAAACAAGCAAAAATGAGGTTGGATGAGCAAACTCGAGTCTCCAAGTATTAAACTCGAGTTTACCACCTTCTTTGCATATTTTGCCTATCCGGCATGAACAAATTCGAGTTCGGGACCCCAAACTTGAGTTTAGGACTTCAAACTCGAGAAAAGAATCACAAACTCGAGCCAATAAGTGTCTTCACATTTACGGTGTCTCTGGACTAGGCAAACTCGAGTTTACAGTGGTCATCAGCACTTCAGCAACTCTGTTTCACGTTCAGCTCGGGCGAGGTCTGGTAATTCGACGATATCTCCTAAACCAGAGATCGGATTGAGGTGAAACCAGTGGCATATGAAACTAGACTCCCAATGCGCCATTTTGATATAAAATTCAAACCCAATGGAGTTCAGATCAAGGAGATATGAATTGTGGAAGTTGACAGAGAAATCCACGCCACACAGAAAACCAAGCTTCAATGTTTTGAGTGTAACTCACAATCTAAAAATCCAATTGAGCTGAAATCAGTGGCATATGAAAGTAGACTCAAAGGGCTTTCCATCAAGCTTTGAACGGACCAAAACAGAGTTCGGACTAAGGAGATATGGCCTTTGAAAGTGGACAAAGTTGCAAACTCGAGCCAGGTCAAGTCAGAAGCAACCAAGTCACAGTACAACTTACAAACTCGAGTTTATCAATCACAAACTCGAGCTCGAGAGTTCCATAAGAAGAAATGAACATTTGGAAAAAGCCAAACTCGAGCCTATAAGTGAGCAAACTCGAGTTTAGCCTAAACATAGAGCAACCAGGTCCTGAAGAACATCCAAACTCGAGCCTATAAGTAACAAACTCGAGTTTGCGGGTTACGAGAGCAAACATTGGTTTTTAAAGAGAACCAAACTCGAGTCTATTAGTTGTAAACTCAAGTTTTGGCCAACCCGAGAGCATTTCAGTTTTTAATGTGCTAAAAACCTCGGGTTTAGATTGAAAACCTCCGGTTTTGATGTTACGGACTAAGATCAACTTTTCACATTAAAGTCCAAACTCGAGTTTGGAAAAACAAACCTCAAGTTTGCATCGCTGAATACTGAAATTCAAATTCGACGATTTTGCAAAACCTTCATGATTGATCTTAATACTTTCCATTATCATTCTTCTATGTTCCTAGATATGTTTAATCACTTTGTTGGTGAGTTTCAGATGATTTAGAAGATGTTTAGTGAAGGTTTAAAGCAAAAGCAAAAAGTGACGTCAGCACTTTAAAAGCAAGACCAGAAAAGTTGCATACTTTTGGGTAATCCTTCTGCACACGTTTACAGGGAATTAAAGAATGCTTTCTACATCCAACAGCTGCCATTCCAACGGATCTATTGTCAAGAAGTCAACTGCGAACTTCTCGCAGTGGATTAAGCGAAACTAGAGAGAGAAGAAGACCAAAGCTCAACCCAAACCTTGTCTGATATGGGCAACGGCTATAAACGGTCATATGGTGTTTTCTACCTATAAAAGAGGATAGATTCAAATAGAAAAAGGTGGAGATACAAGCCTACACTTCCAACATGCTGATACTATGCTTTTACATCATTTACTCTTTGTTTTTCATGTTTAGATAACTTAGAGAGTGAAGTGATTTGTATTTGATCTTTAGTGTTTATCTATTCACTTCTAAGAGAGGAGATTTATTGTAAACACATTATCTTTCTATCTGAGAGTTACTCAAGATTGGGTAATCTTGAGTGGGATATACATTGTGTTGATTACAGCTTGTAAGGGGGAATGAATCCTAGTGAGAGGATTACTTCGAGTACAGAGTGTGTAATCAAGCAGTGTGTTGATTATAGTTTGTAAGGGGGAGTGAATCCTAGTGAGAGGGTTACTTCAGTTATAGAACGTGTAATCAAGTTGAAAGAAGATAGTGGATTGAAAATCCCAAGTGAGGCTTGGGGACTGGACGTAGGTCAAGGATTGGGCCGAACCAGGTATAAATCGGTTTGCACATTCTCTTCCCTTATCTCTTACATTTCCGGCATTTATGATTGAATGACTTGTCAATTAATTTATAACTCATTTTAATCATACAAACTGAATTTACTAATTTGCGAAAAGATTTTCAAAGACTCTAAGTTTTTATACTTCACCCAATTCACCCCCCTCTTGGGTTCAGCCGGTTCATACATTTGGTATCAGAGCTAGACTCTTGTTTAAAGGACTTAACCGTCTCAAGAGTTTCAATGGGCGATGTTGGGTGTTCCACGTTTTCGGTGGGTTTGATTTTACCATTCCACCACTTTTCAAAGATATTGATTTTTGGTTTTGGAAAGCTAGAATGACTAGTTTTATCAAAGCAAGCGATTTTTATATGTGGAATGTTTTTACAAATGCTTTTGATTTCAAACCAAGAAAGGATTGGACGGAAAAAGAAATGAAGATGTTTTCATTGAACATTAGAGCAATGAAAATCCTTTATAGTGCATTGACGGAAAACGATTATGAGAAAATCAAGTTTTGCTCCAATGCTAAAATTTATGCTAACCTTTGTCAAAAATAAGGAAATTTATGTAATTTTTAGAAAATTTAATTTAATTTATTTTTAAAAATTAGCTTTGTGCATATTTTTAAGGGAAAAAAAAACTATAGAGATAAATCAAGATAAATTAGCTTTGCCAAAAACATTAATTAGCTATTTTATTTTATTTTTCAAAGTGCCGATTTGGATTAACGGTGGACAATTATAATTTTAGATTATCATGATTTGCTTAATCATGATTTACATTTGGATATTATTTTTACAAGTTATTTTGAGCATTTTTATTATATTTAGATTTTATTTATTAAAAGCACTTATAGATGTATAATTACAAAAAAAATGTATGAATTTAAAACATATGTTCCAATCACCTACCTTCAAAAATAAAAAACACGTCTCAATCACATGAGACCTTTTTCCCAATCATCAATTTGCTCTTAAAATCTTGAGATGCATTTAAATTAATGTTTGCCTAGCTTTGGGCTCAAATTCTCACCATCCTCATATCCTTCTTCTCTAGACCCTTATTATTAAAGGGTTAAGGTGCAGATTTACCAACGAACTATTACCTGAGGAGCGTCAGACACAAAAAACAATTGAAGGGACCAAATTGGCCAACGAATTATTAAAAAGTGAAAAAAATACCAAATAACTATTAAAAAAAAACTATGACTATTACATTAAAATATGAGGTACTGAAGTAGGACGGTGGCGGACGCGGGAGAAAAGAGCGGTTAAGCCTTCTTGTTGGATAAGGCAAACACCAACGGAGATGGGACCCATGCGACGGCGGCGCCGCGGCGACAGTTCTTTGCTTGTGGCATCGGAAGGACGAAACCAGGGTGCAAGGTGCATGCTGGTCGAAAGCTATGGACTGCTGGATGAGTTCAAGAGGGTGAGTGGAACACCCAACAACAGTGGAAGCTTTGAAGATGCCAACGTCGCCAACAACGTGACGATCGAATGGAAGATGGAGACATCAAGACAGTGATGGGGTAATAGTTCGTTGGCGAATCTGCTCAAAATTTTGTGTGTGTGTGTTTTTTTTTCACTTTTTAATAGTTCGTTGGCCAATTTGGTCCCTTCAATTGTTTTTTGTGCCAGACGCTCCTCGGGTAATAGTTCGTTGGCAAATCTACACCTTAACCCATTATTAAACTTAGCACATAGATTTTTCCGTATATGAAATCCCTGGATTTTTTCGTATATGAAATCCCATAGTCTATTTTTCACTAATTCTATATGAAAATGAGAAAGCCAAAACCGATTATTCTCATATTAGTACTTTATTAATTCTAATATTATTTATAGTATAAAAAGGATAATAAAAAAGGAGGAGGAAAAATAAAAATAAAAATAAACGGGATCAACCTGAACTATTTGTGACTCCTGCCCGACTGCTCCGCATTAAAGGAACCATAACTACCCAACGAGCTCAAAGGCTCATTTGCCTCCTACAACAAAAGATGCAGATCAAGAGAATGGAGTGTATATTAAGACTAGTTGGAAATAGCTTCGCGATTGTGGTGGTGGATACATCGAAGTCCAAATTGGGGTGAACCGCCGATTGTTGTGTTACTTAATCGGAGTCCAAATCGATGCTTTGGTTTAGTATGGGCAATCAAGCTGATCAGTCGGATCTTATGTATGCCTTGTCCTACACTTTCTTTTTATGTTTGGACCAGCAGCATTAAAAATCAGCCTAGCTTTCTGTCTAACTGAACCTCAAAATCCAATATGAGTCTAATCTCTCTGGTCTCCACTTTTAGTCAAGCTCATGTGCTCTCTTGAAGTAGCTGATATGGAGAAGCAATTTAGCATACTCCAGGGAGGATGTTCCAGAAACTTCTGAGATCATTGGCCTTTCCCTCCATACCAATCAAGTGTTTATGAGGAAAAACCATCCACCAAGCTTCACAAATCACCGTACTTCCCTGTGAATTGATATAACACGTTCTAATATTTGAGTTTAGTATAGAGCATAACATGATATCCACATGCATTCCTAAATTAGTTTCAATAAAACATTTATGCAAATTTTCAAATGGAAAACATACTCAAGTTTTTAGATATTTCTGCAACTTTTTATTTGCACGGATTATTGATAATTATAGTTTTGTAAGGGAAAAAAGCATGAAACTACACATTAGTTGAATTGATCTTCCTATCAAACAACTAAGGAAATAATTTTAGATTTTAAAAAAACTTTTGGTATTCCATTGATTTGATTTCTCTAAGGCAAACCCTTTGTAATTGTAGCGTTAATATCATCATCACCTTCATCAGCATTTCATGGGTAATTTCTTTGTGAAAACAAGAGAAAAAAAATTGATGAAGATTCATTAACAATTTTGTGTCCCAACTCACCCAGGTTCATGGCGTTATATTTTTTATGAATAAGATCCATGGTGGAAAAAAGATGGGCTGTCAAAATCATGTGCTTTTAAAATTTGATAAGTTATTAGATTTAATATAGGGAAACCAAGGAGTTGTCAAAATAATGTACTTTCAAAAAATGGGCTATCAAAACCACACAACTACGTATTTTTAAAGCTTTGCACAATCTCCAAGTTTAAAACAAGGGGGTGTCAAAACATGGAAATTTGAAACCATGGGCTATTAAACCTCAAAACCGCGTGCCTTAAAGGCTTCGCATCATTGTTAAAAACTATGGTTTGTCATTAAAGGAGGGTTGGCATAAGTGGTAAGCGGTTTGTGTCGTTTAAGGAAGATTTCAAGTTCGAGCCTTGTGAATGTAGAAAAGTCTCGCTGGGAGACTTTCCCACCATAGCCAAGTGTGCGACGTGGGTCAGTTATGGATTAGTCAGAGCGAAGCTTTAGATGGGATGGGCAAAAAAAAAAAAAAACCAATGGTTTGTCAACGTAGTGTACTTTAAAACAATGGGATATCAAAACCACAAATCCGCATGTTATTTAAAGCTTTACACAATCTCCAACAAAACAATGGGATTTCAAAATAGGGTAATTTGAAACAATGGGCTATTAAATCCTCAAAACCGCCTGTTTTAAAAGCTATGTATCATCTCCAAATTTAAAACAATGGGTTATCAAAGCCACGTGGTTTCGAGCTTTATCATATAACTCAAACTCTGTGAAACAGGGTCGGATTGCCTCATTTTCTCTCTCCTCCTTTTCTCTCGAGAATCCCATCTGGACCGTCCAAATCTTGATCCAGCGGTCCAGATTTAAAAAAAAAAATTTTTTTTACGTTTGTCTTTTTCGAAAAAGACAAAACTCCAATTTTTTTTTTTTTTTTTAATCTGGACCGTTGGATCAAGATTTGGACGGTCCAGATGGGATTCTGAGAGAAAAGGAGGAGAAATGAGGAATCTACTCCCCTGTGAAACACGGCTCAAATTCATTAAACCATCACCAGCTATCATAAATAAACAAAAGGGAGAATTACACATAGGTCTCAAGGAACAGAAATAATTACAATTAGGTCCCTTGAAATCATGAAATTACTCTGAAGTCCCAAGGGACTTTTGAGTAATTATTTGAGAATGTAAAATTACTTTCTTGCCCATGCATACTTCACACGTGAAGCGATTAACAACACAAAGCATAAATTAACAACACAAAATGCATGTATTAACAACAACTTTTGAAAACCACGAATTTGTGTTCTTTCACTTCCCAGAAGCGATTAACAACACAAAAAGCATAAATTAACAACACAAAATGCATGTATTAACAACAACTTTATTTATTAACAAAATTCGGGTTTTCAAAAGTTGTTGTTAATACATGCATTTTGTGTTGTTAATTTATGCTTTTTGTGTTGTTAATAAAATTCGGAAGTAAAAGAAGACAAATTCGGGGTTTTCAAAAGTTGTTGTTAATACATGCATTTTGTGTTGTTAATTTATGCTTTTTGTATTGTTAATCGCTTACGTAGTGAAATATACACTATGGGCAGTAAAGTAATTTTACATTTTGAAATAATTACTCAGAAGTCTCTTGGGACTTCGAGTAATTTCATGATTTCAAGGGACCTAATTGTAATTATCTCATTCCTTGGGACCTATGTGTAATTTTCCCTAAACAAAATTCCCCGTTTCATTAAACTTAAATATTGTGCTTTGATCTTGGAGATGATGTATAATATAGATGTTTTATTGTTCACTTTGCCTTTCGAACAATTGAGATTGGAGAACTAAAACAACTCATTTCCAATCTATAGTAGATGATGTACATTAGACATTATTAGCAAGGGTTATTGTCCCTTGCCAAACCAGTCAATTTTATTATCCCAATATTTAGCAGAGAAATTAACAAGGGACTTTATCCCTTGCCAATATCAATTTAGCAAGGGGTCCCCCGGGGCTTATTTACTATTTTTAATAGTAAGTGACATAATTATATAGATGAAAGTGAAGCCCATAAAGAAATGGATACTTTTAGAATCATTTTTCTCATTTTCTTCTCAAAATCTCATCTCTAGATTAAAAAAAACATGATGGTTCAGATTCAATATTTTATAAAACTGTTATTATAGCATTTTTATAAATTATTGTTTTTAAGAAAATTTATCTGTATTGTATTTATAAATTATGTAGATCAGATTCTAACATCTTAAATTTATTTAATTATATATAAAATATTAAATCTAAATCATCCGTTTTTTCAATCTGATGGTGGATATACGATTCTAAAAAGAAAAGGGGAAAGAGAGAAATGAGAGAACTTAAATCTAGGTCATTGAAGAGAAAATAATGGGTTGTCTAAAGAGTATACCTTGAAACTTTTTTGTTTTGTTTTGTTTTGTTTTTTTTTTTGCCAACAAGTATGCTTTGAAACAAAGAGCTATCAAGATTGTGTATTTTGATAACAGTAGAAGATGGCTCAAACTCTTTATGATAGACCAATTAACTTCAGTAAGTCAACCAAAAAACATGTCATTAAGTTTGAATATTATGTTTTGAGTTTGGGTAATTTAAATGATATGTAAAGCGTAGGAGTTTAGTTTTTCATTAGGTCTCTTGAGTAATTAAGTTTTGACAACTAAAGCAACCTCATTTTCTAAAGAAACACCCGTTGATGTACCCCAGGTAGTCCTCCAACTCCTTGGGGTCTTTTTTTTTTTTTTTTTTTTTTTTTTTTTTTAAGATTTGTGTTTTTTAAGGTAACAAAATATTTTTGCTTTTATATATTTATTTCAGGCTTTGTTGTGAAATCCTAGTATTATATTATTATGATATATTGCAGATCTCTTGCCTTTTATTGCAATAAATGCTACCTTCAACCATTGAGACTAAATATATGGACCTTAATAAATAGTTGAATAATTCAAATAGATTAAATATATACGCCGTTCGATATAGAACACGGATGTCAACCGAGAGGGCTGGTAGATTGATCTTGGATGTATTAGCTGACTTGGATATCTATGAAGGAGATAACCAGGAGAGCGAAGGATCACCGTACACGACAAAGGGGTGGTGTGTGTGCACGGTGAGGCTGTATGTAAATAGTCTAGGTTAGAACGTGTGCACCTTGTTACCCTCGTATTTATAGAGGTGTCAGTGCGATATCGGGCGCGTCATTAATGGTGGGCCATTAATGGGGCGGATATCGGATGATACGCCATTAATGGGACGTGTCATTAATGGGGCGGATATCCGGGATGTGCCATTAATGGGACGTGTCATTAATGGGCGTGTATCTCGGTGGGACGATATGATAGGGGTGGATTCTGCCTAGCCGAGATTTCCGGATCTCCTGCTATGATTAGCGGATTACGCCTCCTGGCTCCGCTTGGGCCATGCTATGGACTCGGGGGCTTTTGGGCCGATCCGTAACAGTTGCCCCCCAGCTCGGCTGTTCAGGCTTCTGGGCGGCCGAGGTGTATGATTCCCCTGGCCCGATTTGTGATCGGGGCCAGTGCTTCAGCCAACCCGGCTTCTGATGCCGTGGCTCATCCCTATTATGATAGTCTGCGTGGTGCCCTAGGTCTTGCACGGCCAAGGCGTCTTTGACGGCCTCGGATTTGCGTGATTAGTCCCCGCTCGTGGGTAAGTCGTTTGGTCTTCTTTAGTAGGCACCATCATTCTTTTTACACCCGGCTTGTCTGATTGGAAAGGGTGCTCGGCCGTCGCGCCCCCTCCGAGTGCCGATTTGTGTGCGCATTTAATGCTCCTACGTCATTCTGTGCATTTCCCATCGTGTCAATGTTCAAAGACCGAACTGCCCCCGGCGTTCCCTCTCCTTCTTCTTATATGAAGTATTTGCTTCATGTTTGCGTATTTCATTATTTCCCGCCTACAACTTTCTTTGTGAACTTGCTCGAGTTTCTTCCGTCAAAACTCCATTGTTCTCCATTTCGTTTGTTCAAGTCTCCTTCTTCTTACTCACGCAGTATTTTACGTCCTTCTCTTTACTTTTTTACGGCATATTTCGTACCGTGTAGATATCCTCTGGTCTCTTATCTACTTTTCCCATTCCTCTGGTTTTCTGAGTATCATTCTAAGATCAGTTTCTGGGTTTTGTTGCCTTTGACCTATACGCTCCTCTCTTTCGACGTAAAGCCTATAGTTCTTAGGTTCTGGTTCCCTTTCTGATGGATAGAAATAGGCATTTCCCTAGACCCAGATCAACGCTCACCCCTGAGGAAGAGGAGTTTCTTCGTACTCGTTACCCGAGAGCTTCTTATTGGGTTCTCGGAACTGAGCTTCCGGAAGCAGAGAGGTCAGCGCCTTTAATTCGAGGTGGGAATGGTTCTTCCGGACGAATCGGGCCCAACCCGTACACTGCTGAGCTCCCTCGTCGCCTTCTTCGGTCCGAGTTCCGGCATACAACGTTCCTACCTCATCACCTTTACGGGCCGGGGTTGGTTCCTTTGCCGGCTCTCGGTCTCCTGCCTTGTTGGCCCAACCGCTCAAATTTTGTGAGGGTCCTCCCTCTGCGAGCTTGGACCCTTATCCTGATGATTATCTCGGCCCCTGCTGGGACTGCTTGGCCGAGGGTTCATTCCACATTGCGCGCGGCGAAGACTCCAGAGCTTCCTCGGTCCTTGGTGCTTGCCGGCATCGGTGTCCTTCGGGCCCCTCTTCTGGCGTGCCCTTTCATCCGAGTCCGCCATCTGTTTTGCCTTCTAACATTCTTTTACCAGGTATTTCCAACTCTGCTAATTTGATTTTATGTTGCATATAGGTTAATGGCTCCGAAATCTATGCCTTCAAAGAAAAAGGCCGAGGCTGAGGCATCGAGCTCTTCTAGTCCTCCCGAGGCCCTGTGTCGTAGGTATCCCTGGGTGTCCCATGAGGTCTTGAAGACCCAGTCCATTATGTCGAATACGGACATTGCCGGTTGGATCTACCCGCCATGGAGGGTGCGTCCCTCGCCGACCGAGGCCGACGAGCTGTTTGTCTGTGTCGGAAGTAGGGTCCCAATTTCTTTCATTTTTACCGGGATTATCTTACTCGGGTCGGTGTCTGCTTCCCTTTCACCCATTTCCAAATGCTTGCCCTGATGCACCTAAGACTGGCCCCGTCTCAACTTCATCCGAATAGGTGGGCTTATCTTGTAGCGTTCGAGCAACTGTGTCGCTCCTATCCAGTTCCCATTCCCTGCTCGACCAATCTTTTCTTCTACTACTTCGGCACCTTTACCCCTGGCTCTCCCAAGGAAGGTGACAAGTTAAAAGGGCTGGTGTCTCTCCGCGTTAATCCCGACCGAAAACTTATGAAGCCCTTCTCCGATTCATTTAAGCGGTTTAAGAACACGTTTTTCAAGGTTGTCGCCGTGCCTGGTAAGCCGACTTGGTTTTTGAAGGGGGCCGAGGCTGCCGACGTAGAGTGACGTTTCCCTTTATATTGGATGGAGAGTCACCACAAGGCCACCCCTCATCCTTCCAGATTTCGCAAGATGATCTCCTTCCCGAGATGGCCCCTCACGTCCTAAGGTTGGACGCCTATGTGGAGAAATATGGCATCCAGACCGCGACCTTTTTCATAACTGGGGAGGGATCTAGGCCAATCCCCTCTACCTATAGGGGTCCCTTATTTGCCATGTTCCTTATTCTTTTGGTCATGTTTTGTATATTGTTGGCGTACTTTGTGCTTATTCCTGATTTCCCTTTACCTGCCCTTTTCAGCTCAAGACATGAAGGCCCTTCCTGGTTACTTGAAGAAAGTGAATCTGGCCGCGGCATCTCCGAGTGGTCGGTCTCGAAAACGGGCCGCCCCTGTCAAAACTGCTGTGCCCGAGGCTAATGCCTCTATTGTGGCTAAGAAGGCTAAGGTCTCAGGTGTCGAGGAGTCGGCTCCATCCGTACCCTCCGGATCCCCTCAGGGAGTTGTTCCTGAAACTTCCAAAGGGAAATAGGTTGCTGTCCGGCAGGTGAAGCTGTATCTACGGAAGTCGCGACCGCTCCTTCGGCATCGGTTCTTCCGGTGCCTTTGCCAACTCCGCCCCCTCATCCTCCTTCAACCGGGCCCTTACGTCCTTCTTCCTTGCTTCCTCGCAGTTTCATATGGGACAAGGGGGTGACCGATGAGCTGGACGTCGCGTTCCTTCCCCGGAGTTTATGGAGAGCCGGGCCTTGTCCCCGCCTAGTCCGAGGAGGTGCTCGCGGCGGAGCGACTTGTGTAAATCTATTGGTTTGCTTTGCAAAGCCTACGTGATTGTGAGGGAGAAGTACACTTTGGCAGATGCAGAGAATAGACGACTGAAAGCGTCTCAGGGGGAGGTTGTGGCCCAGCGAAAGGCTCTGGAGGAGGCGGCGTTCACAAAAAAGGCTTTGGCCGATGCTGAGGCCAAGCTGCACCTTATGGAGGAGGAGCGGGACACCGCCCGGCTTGAACGGGATGCTTCCAAGGCCACATTTTTTAACCTTGAAAAAGATCTGCAACAGGCGCGAGAAGGGGCGGAGAAGTCAGCCTCTGAGTGTGTCCGGGCCCAGAAGGCGCTGGGCGAGAGTATGGAAGCAGTGAGAACCCTTCAGAAACAGCGTGATATGCTGTCTTCTAAGGTTACAATAGCCGAGCGGCCCTCGCCGTAGCGGAGCGAGGCACGCTTTGAGTCCGACGAACTCTTAAAGCAAACGACCGCCGATTGCTTTGACAATGCCTTGGAGCGAGATCCGATTCTTGAATCCGACGGCGAAGCCGAACACAGACGGCTATGACTTTCGCGCCTTTGTTGAGGACGGAGTCTTAGTTCCGTATCAACCTCCTTCCGCCAATCCGTCCCGATCCGAAGAAGAGGGAGGAGATTCGGGTGCGGAGAGCGAGGCATCCAAAGGTTCTCAAGAGGCCGGCCCGTCTAGTTAAGTTTGGCTTCGGTCTTTAGTGGGTGTCTGTGCCCCTTTTCTTTTGAAGGTTTCCGGCATCTCTGCCGTTGTGTAACCATCTGTCAATATTTTTAATGACTTATGGATGAATTATTGCTTCACCCTTCTGCCATTTTATAAATTCCATAGTTGAAATTTATTGATTGTATCAGATACGAGTCGTTTACTCGACCAATATTGAGGTGTGGGAGTGTGGGACAGGGTTGTACATCTTACCCTCTGGGGGTGTTAACTTAACCGCACTGCCTCATCCCGGCTTAAATAGCCGGAAAAGGTGATAGGAACCGAATTAAGGGCGAGGCTGTCACATGTCGACCGAGGTGTCTATTACCTCAAATCTGACATTTTGACTTGATCAAGGTCGGAATGGCGCCGCTTTCTTAAATCGGGCGAGCGTTGATGCGTCAATTTCGCGAAGGCCACGTATGGCGTTTTCGGCGAGCTCTTACCAATGCACGTCGGAGTACAACGGCCGGTGTCATACATCTAGATGTTTTTACGTTTTTGACCGGGTATAAGTACCTCGGAGTCAGGTTTTTGCCGGGCTAGTGGCCTCGGCTTCATGCTTAAGCAAATAATTGTGCACATTGACGCCTTTCCTTGAGGGATTCCTTCATTAAATAAAGCAGCTCTAAAGAGCGTACAAATGGTCATAAATTATTCAAATGCAAAGCAAAGAACAGTTGGAAAGTAATTGCAAAAAACATAAAAGAAAGTAAGAAATGACCGAGCAAAGTAGCCTTGGCCTAGCCGTAATAGATCTTTAGCTTATCGGCATTCCATGTCCTTCTAACCGGCTTCCTTGCCAAGGTTTCGAGAACATATGCCCCCGATCGAGCTTTTCTTTAACACGATATGGTCCTTCCCAATTTGCTGCTTGCCTTTTCCGTCTCGGAATTCTTGTTACCTATGTCGGCCCGCCAGAAGTACCAAGTTACCGGTTGAAGGATCGTGGTCGAACCTTACGATTATATTTTGCCGCGAGTAACTGCTTGGCGGCCAGTTCCCGGCAATGAGCTATGACTCGGATCTCGTCTATGAGGTCCAGGTCTGTCTTTAAGGCGTCGTCATTTGACGCCTCGGTTCTTCTGTCCGGCTCGATCTTCCTCCATGATGGCTGCCGATTTCCACGGATCATTGCTTCACATCCATATGTCAGCCGGAATGGGGTTTCCTGGGTGGAGAACTGCACACTCGTCCTGTAGCCCCATAGAACACTGTGGAGTTGTTCGGTCCAGCAAGAGTCGGCCTTTAACATGCGTTTCTTCAACCCGTCAAGAATGATCTTATTGGCTGACTCGGCCTGGCCATTAGACTGCGGATGTTCGACGGAGGAGAAATGTTGTTGGATGTCCAAGTTGGACATTAAGGCCAGAATCTATGGTCCGTGAACCGGGTTCCATTGTCGGGACGACCTCGCGGTATCCCGAATCGAGCAAAGATATTATGACGAATGAATCTCATAATCCTGGATGACGTGATCGTAGTTAATGCCTCCGCTTCAATCCATTTGGTGAAGTAGTCTACAGCGACAATGAGCCATTTGAGCTGCCCAGGTGCCGGTTTGAATGGTCCCAGAATATCCATGCCCCATTTATAGAAGGGCCGGGGGCGGCATCCCTTTAACTCCGTGGCGGCGGCCATAAGATTCCGGCGTGTTTCTGGCAACTGTCACACCGCTTGGCGGCTTCCATGGCGTCATGCTTCATGGTGGGCCAATAATAGCCGGCGCGTAATGCCTTCCTTGCCAGAGCCTTGCCCCCCATGTGTTGGCCGTTACATCCTTCATGTATTTCGGTCAGTACATACCTTGCTTCGGACTCACCGAGGCATCGCATCATCGGGCAGTGTACTCCTTTCCTGTATAGCTGATCATCGACCATAGTGTAGATGGCGGCTTCTCTCATCAGCTTCTTTGTTTCCGTGGAATCTGTTGGGATGATCCCCTTTCCGGGTAATCTTCAATTGGTTTTCTCCGGTCCGAGGCGGACGAGATAGTCATGATGCATGTGGGCTCGGCCAAATTCTGTTGGATGACCGTTCTATGACTCCCCGGACCTTTGGTACTTGTGAGTTTGGAGAGAATGTCGGCCCGAGCATTCTCTTCTCTCGGGATATGAGAGACAATTACCTCTTCGAATTCCGTCATTACCTCTTTTGCTCTGTTTAGGTACTTGGCCAACAAGGGACCTTTTGCTTGATAGCTGCCATCGATCTGTGCGGCGACGAGTTGTGAGTCGGTAAACACCTTAACCCGCCGTGCTCCGCTTTCTTTTGCTTGAGACAATCCGGCTAAGAGGGCCTCGTACTCGGCTTGATTGTTGGAGGTCGGAACTCCAACCGAAGGGAATGCTCGGTAGCGACTCCCTCGGGGCTTTCAACAATGACTCCTGCACCACTACCTTTTGGATTGGAAGATCCGTCAACAAATACCCTCCAAAATTCCTCGTTAGCCATAACCGGAGTCAATTCCCTGATGAAGTCCGCCAATGCCTGTGATTTGATCGCCTGCCGGGCCTCAAAAGTGATGTCGAATTCGGACAGTTCAATCGCCCACTTGTCATTTGCCCCCGCCAAATCTGGTTTGTGCAAAATCTGCGGATTGGTGATCGTTCGGACTACAATCCGATGTCCCCGGAAGTATGGGCGAAGCCGCCTTGCCGTTGTTAGTAATGCGAACGCCATTTTTTCCAGCTTCTGATATCTGAGCTCAGCGTTTTGTAACGCCTTGCTCACAAAGTAGATGGGTGTCTGTCCGGCCTCGGTTTCTCTTACCAAGGCGGCGCTTACCGCTTCATCTCCCACCGAAAGGTACAAGAACAAGGTCTCTCCTTGCTCCGGCCGTCAATACGAGGATTTGCCAAGCATCTCTTAATTTCTTCAAAGGCCGTCTCACAATCCGTATTCCATCCTCCCGGGTTTCTTTCTTCAATAATTTAAAGAAAGGTAAAGCTTTCTCGGCGGACCTCGGTAAGAATCTTGTCGGGGCCGCCAAGCGACGACTGTTAATTGCTGCACTTCCTTCTTGGAGTTGGGGACTTGCATATCTAGCACGACCTTGCATTTGTCCGGGTTGGCCTCAATCCCTCGATTGGTCAGCATAAAACCCAATAATTTCCCAGCAGGCACTCCGAATGCACATTTGGCCGGGTTCAACCTGATTCGGTATCGTCTTAATTTGTCAAACGTCTGCTCTAGGTCCCGGATATGCTCCTCTGGTTGTTTTGATTTTACGATCATGTCGTCCATATAGACCTCCACATTACGTCCGATTTGATCCTCAAAGACACGATTCATCATTCGTTGGTATGTAGCTCCGGCATTCTTCAATCCGAATGGCATGACGTTGTAGCAATAGTTTGCCTTGTCCGTCATGAAGGCGGTTTTTTCTTGATCGTCGGGGTGCATGGCAATCTGATTGTAGCCAGAGTAGGCATCCATAAAGGAAAGCAACTGGTACCCGGTCGAGTTATCCACTAGCTGATCAATGCTGGGCATAGGGTAGGTGTCTTTTGTGTAAATGGAGCTATATACCCAAGAGGGGGGGTGAATTGGGTATTTTAAAAACTTTTCTTAAAGGGCTCTGTTTTGACTAAGCAAAAGCAGATTATAACGAGAGGAAGAAGGAAAGGAAAGCTTGCACAAGAGAAATTATCCTAGTTCGGTCTTATCCTTGACCTATATCCAAATCCCAAGTCACACTTGGGATTTTCAATCCACTATACTCACAACCGATTACAAACTCGTACTCAAGAGTAGTTCTCTCTCTAGAACTCACTCCCCCTTACAAGTTGCAATCAATACACCCAACCACTAAGTCCCCGACTTGTGGTTATCTCAATCAATGAATGATTTACAAATAGAACTCTCTCACGGAGAGCGAGATAAAATGAATAAAGTACAAGTATCGATTGATACTATACGGATGAAAGCTGAACACAATAAATAACAATCAATGAATTTTCGCTCTTAGTAGGTGTGTCAGCTTGAGAAGAAGTTAATGAACTCTATTTATAGGTAGAGAACATTAAATGACCGTTGAATGATGAATTCAACCGTTGTAGGTGATTAGCATTAAGTCTGGTCATCTTCTCTCTAAACTCCAACTAATCCAGTGCTAATATGGTCTAATGTGGAACTCGAGGATTTGCCCGTTGGAGAAGAGTTTACTTGATGAAGAAAGCATTCTTGACCGTTGAGAATGCGTGCTCGATGGATTATCCGAGAAGAAGGTTGATTTGCGAAGTGCATTAAATGCACCGTACACTTTTGCTTTATGGCTTTGACCTTCAATAATCTTCATCTCGTGCTAAACTGAAATTCACTCAACAAACTTGTTAAACATAGTTGGGTTCATAAGTGAATGATTCATGAAAGCAATTGGAACAAGCAAGAATGATTCACGAATTCGTATAATTCAAAAATCAGTTTTTACGTTGCATACTGCGGTATGTTCATGTAAACTCGAGTATGGCACTGTTCACAAGTGTCCAAACTGCAGTTTCCAATTGGATACTCGAGTTTGCACCTTTCAGAGGCAAACCATCGTGTTTTGTATTTGAAAGATAAAACCTATACTCGAGTTTGCTTATGCAAACTGCAGTATTGGTTTAACTTGAAAAAATCCATTTGCTCTGTAAGTCCAATACTCGAGTTTGGCTACGCAACCGTAGTATTGACTTAACGTGAAAAATCCTTTTGCTCTCTGGAAGTCCAATACTCGAGTTTGGCTATGCAACTGCAAGATATTGACTATTCAATACTCGAGTTTGGCTATGCAAACTGCGGTATTGATTTAACTTCAAAAATCTTTAGCTCTCTGGAAGTTCAATACTCGAGTTTGGCAATGCAAACTGCGGTATTGACTAAGTTTGAAAAATCCTTTAATTCACAAGAAGTTCGATACTCGAGTTTACCCATGCAAACTGCAGTATTGACTATTCAATACTCGAGTTTGCCTATGCAACCGCGTATTGATTTAACTTCAAAAATCTTTAGCTCTTTCGGAAGTTCAATACTCGAGTTTGGCTATGCAAACTGCGGTATTGACTAAGTTTGAAAAATCCTTTAATTCACAAGAAGTTCGATACTCGAGTTTACCCATGCAACCGCAAGTATTGACTATTCAATACTCGAGTTTGCCTATGCAAACTAAAGATCGACTTTGGCTGGAAACTTGGTTGCTTTCTCGGATGGCCTTTACTCGAGTTTCCCCAAGCAAACCGCAGATTGGCATCCAATACTCGAGTTTGCAAACCTATCTTTACTTTGCGCTATCGAATGTTTTTAAACAACTTTGCAAACTTCAAACCATGTTTTACATTTGTTGTTAATCATCAAAACATATTGAGAACTAACATTTTGGACATGCTTTATTCAGATTGGTGTAGTCAGTGCATACCCTCCATTTACCAGTTGGTTTTAAGACCATGACCACATTCGAGAGCCAAGTCGTGTATTGTACTTCTCTGATGAATCCGGCGGCAAGGAGCTCTTCAATGTGACTCTCAAGGGCTTTCTGCCTGTCGTCTGAGATATTCCTCCTCTTCTGGGCCACTGGTTTCGACCCCGGCCATATGGCTAGCTAGTGACAATAGAAGTGTGGGTCGATCCCTGGTATTTCGGCTGACGTCCAGGCAAAGACGTCCTGGTTTTGTCTTAAGAATTTGATCAGTCTCGCTTTTATATCTGCGTCCATGTCCCTTCCGACTTTAGTTGTCTTGGAGGGATCCGTCCCGAGGATTAATTCCTCCAACTCCCCTTCCGGTTCTGGGCGTGGGTTTTCTGGTTCACGGAGGTCTAGCTCTACCATGTTGAATGATTGCCGGGGCCGCCCCTCATTTCTGACAGCGGTCATCACCTCGTTGGTTCGGAGCCGCGGCGGGGATGACGATCCTTCCTCCTCAACACTGAGAGTCTCGAAGTAACATTGCCGTGACGCTTTCTGGTCTCCGGACACTTCGACCACCTGATTCTTATCATTGATCATTTTCAATTTCTGGTGCTTAGTGGACGCCAGCATGTCCCAATTGTGTATAGTGGGTCGGCCCGTATAATGTTGTAAGGAGAGCGGAAGTCGGCCACTACAAACCTTACCCGTTCGACTTGAAGGCTTCCTTGGTTCCCAAGGTTAACTGAGGTCGATATATCCTTTGGGAAGGAACGCTCTCCATTAAACCCGATTAGGGTAGATTTGCACGACTTTAAGTCTTCAACATCGAGGTGCATCCTCTGGTATGCATCCCAGCTTATGATGTCGGCCGAACTACCCGCGTCGACGAATATCCGTTTGACACGGCAGTTCACGACGATCCTGGTGATGACCAATCTGTCTTGGTGGCCGGGAATAACCTCCTTGAGCTCCTCGTCCGTGAAGACTAACGGGGGTGGTTTCGGTTTCGATGACGTGCCCTTAAACTTCGATACCTCTTTTCCGTCAACACCTCCCGCAGGTATTTCTTGCGCTGACTTATAGTATCTCCACCTCCTCCGAAACCGCCACTGATCCCATTGCATTGGAGATCGGCATCTGGGTAACCCTCGGGAGGGCCGGTTCTCTGTTTCTTTTCAGATTCCGGAGTGTTCGTGGCGGACTCCACGCTTGGCGGCTACTATTCCGCCCGCTAGTTTTCCCTTGAGTTTTGATGACGTATTGGCGCAATTTCCTTCTCTTACAAACTTTTCAATAGCATCCCCGAGTTCATAACATTCGTCGGTGGTATGACCGGAGACGGTCGTGGAAGGTGCGTAACTTTCCCTGTCCGTATTGGACCGGTTTCGAGAGGCCTCGGCTTTGTCACCCTTTTCATCTCGGTCTGGGCTACCTCCTTCCACAGCTGCGAACGCGGGACATTCAAGGGGGTGTAGTTGCCATATTTCCCCTTATTGTCCGTTCTCTCTGGCCGGGGTCGGCTCTCTCTACCGCGTCTGCGGGGTTCCGCCTTGTGCTTGTCCGTCAGATCCCTTCTTTCAGGCGATGAATTCCTCGCCTTCTCAGGCTCATCTGCGTTGGCAATTTCCATTTGCTCGACGTCTAGGTAATTCTTTGCTTCGGTATAGAATTCCGTCAATGAATATACTTGATTCTTGCACGACGTACGGCGGGCGTGTCGTTGGGTCCATCTGCTGACGAGGCAATGTACATGGACCTCTTCGGATAATGATCGTACCTGTATTGCCGTATATCTGAACCGATCCAGATACTTCTACAACGTTTTGCCCTTCTTTTGCTTTACTTTACTCAACGTGAATTGAGATTTTGGTTGTTTCTTGCTGGTGGCAAAGTGCAATTCAAACTTACGCCCGAGGTCTTCAAAATTCCGAATGCAATTATTGGGTAAAGAACTCTACCATTTGTGGGCCGGCCCGGTTAACGTGGCCGAGAAGAGTCTTAAGATGACCAGACCCTCTATGGACCTTACCCACATCAACTTTTCAAATATCTCCAGGTGATGACGTGGATCCTGGGTCCCATCATACTTGGGGAGATCGGCTAGGTATTTCATCCTATACTGCCGCGGGGATCCTCGTGTCCGAGGCGTAGTGACCGCCTCGCGTAGCTCGTCTGAGTCTTGATCACGGTCTCGGTTTTCCTGGTCTTTATTGCCATCATGGAAGTCTGCTCGGCCTCGGTCTTCCGCATCCCGAATCCGCAAAGGTCCTTCCTTGTTCCTCCTGGGGGTCGGTTGGCGTTCTCGCTCCTTTCTGGCGTCCCCCTCATTCCTGTCATGAGGGCGTCGATTCGATTCCGGGCTGGTACGCGGACTACTGCTATCTAGGCGTACAACCTCCTTCCCCTTACGAGGGCTTCTCTGGGTTCCGCGTTGAAAAAGGTTTTCAAGTTTTTCCTCTATCATCAATTCCAGAGCACGAAAATCCTCTTGCCTTTGGAGGTGGTCTAGCTTTTCCTTGTTTTCAAACCTCTGAATCATCGACTCTTGGGTTCTCCTTAGGATGCGGACGTCGGTGTCTAATACCTGAGCGTCCGGAACCGGGTCCGTCTGGGCCTGGACTCTTGTTGGCCCCTTGTGGAAAGATTCATCGAGGGAAGGAGAGGTGCTCTCCGTGTCGGTAACGTGTCCCTCTGGAGTCTTTCCTCAAGGGGGTTGATCATGAGCCTGCGGTCGACTCGGCCCGGCCTGAGGTTGATTTGGAGGTACCATGCTTTCCTCGTTCGGCCAGTCCGATCGCTGGCTTTGTGTGTGGCTTCTGGTGTGAGCCATTAGTGGTCACGGGGATAGAAATTTAAGGTTCCCCACAAACGGCGCCAATGTTCTGATATAGAACACAGATGTCCAGCTGAGGCTGGTAGATTGATCTTGGATGTATTGGCTGGCCTGGATATCTATGAAGGAGATAACCAGGAGAGCGTAGGATCACTGTACACGACAAAGGGGTGATGTGTGTGCACAGTGAGACTGTATGTAAATAGTCTAGGTTAGAACGTGTGCACCTTGTTACCTGCCCTCTGTATTTATAGAGGTGTCTGGTGTGATATCCGGGGCGCGTCATTAATGGTGGGCCATTAATGGGGCGGATATCGGATGATACACCATTAATGGGACGTGTCATTAATGGGGCGGATATCCGGGATGTGCCATTAATGGGACGTGTCATTAATGGGGCGGATATCCTGGATGTGCCATTCATGGGACGTGTCATTAATGAGGCGTGTATCTCGGTGGGCCGATATGATAGGGGTGGATTCTGCCTAGCCGAGATTTCCGGATCTCCTGCTATGATTAGCGGATTACGCCTCTTGGCTCCGCTTGGGCCATGCTATGGACTCGGGGGCTTTTGGGCCGATCCGTAACATACGCATACATGTATCATATACCAAATGCCAACCCGCTTGCACTCATCTTCTTTAATTTTAAAAACCTTATATGTATTATTGCCAATTTTCTTGTGGTCTAGCGCATAAAAGCTCTCTATCAAGTAGGATTTTGCTTGTAATCTCGGTCTATTAATGCATGCTCCTTTAAATTAAAAAGCCTTATCCATATTCGTGAAGGTATGAAACTATGAATATTGATAGTATCATAGTATAAAGAAGAGCTACTATAAAAGAGACCGTTTGGCTCTATGAAAGACTTCCCCCTCTATAACATCCCAATATCTCGCTCGATATTGTCTGCTTTGGGGCCCATCACCCCCACGACTTTAAAACACATCAGAGGGGAAGTATTCAAACCCTTTAGGCCCATCGTCCTCACTGGCACGTTAACCCACATTGACCAGAACCTGGCTCTGATACCAATTGTGACATCCCAACACCCGAACTGGCTCTGATACCAATTGTGACATCCTAGCACCCGAACCTGACTCTGATACCAATTGTAACAGCCCAGCATCTCGCTCTCGATGTTATCTACCTGCTTTGGGTCATCGTCCCCCCTCACAGTGACAAGAACCGGCTCTGATACCAATTGTAATATTCCAGCACCCGAGCCTAGCTCTGATACCAATTGTAAGATCCCAGCATCTCACTCTCGATTTGTCAGCTTTGGGTCCTTGACACCTCTCACGGTTTTAAAACACATCTAGAGTATGAGGTATCTAGACCTTATAAGTCATCTTTCGTTCGTGGGACATAACATCATGGTCTACTTCAAGCCATAAACACTATCCTCACTTCGAGTCAGATCCAATTCCACCACCTCAAACCTTACATTCCCCACCTCCACAATCACAAACTCGTCCTCCCTACCTCTCTCTTCTTACCCTGCTACTCTCCTCTCCTTCTTCAAGTGGCTTCATATTCATGCACCTTTTGCCGCTTTTGAGAGCCCATAGCCTTTCCTCACACTTCTCCCTCATCAACATGTTCACTGATACCAATTCTCTTCTTGTCTACTTCATCACATCTGATACTCCACACCTCCATTCTTCACCCAAATTGTTGCTTTCCTATAAACACTAAAGCCTTGCTCGATACCTCCATTGCAGCTTATGTTCAAGCTGGCTATCCCCACCTTACTCTTAACATTTTCTACAAGATGAAGTATACTCGGTATAGATCATATTTGCTAACTTGCAATACACTTATCAATGTGCTGGTAAGATACCCATCTTCACATTCTTTTTTTTTTGTCCAGTTGAGTCTTTAAGGATGCTATTAAACTTAGGGTGAAACCTGATACCATCATGTTTAACATAATGTTATATGGATATTGTGAGGATAATAAGTTCAAGGCAGCTTTTTAGCTAAAGACTCTGATGAGTAAATTGGGATGTTCCCTTAATAATGTCACTTTATAATACCATTTTGAATGCACTTTGTATAAGAGGTCAACTACAGAAAGTTCGGGAAATTTTGAAACACATGCAAGATATTGGCTTATTGCCAAATAGAAACACATACAACATTTTGACCCATGAATATTGTAGATCAAAATGTATAAAGGAAGCTGCTTGGGTTCTTGAGTTGATGACACAAAATAATATGTTTCCAAATGTTTTTACTTACAACTCCAATGATTAGGGGTTTTATGCTGAAGGTAAGATTGATGAGGCTATTAGGCTTCAAGACGAGATGGAGAATTTGAAATTGATACCTCATGGTGTTACTTATAATACATTGATTGATGGTTGTTTTGAGTGGTGAGGCAGTATAGGAGCATTTAAGTTAATTGAAGAAATAGGAGTAAAATGGGTCCAGCCAAATGGAGTGACCCACAACATAATGAAGAATACTTTAAGAAAGGTAAGATTGATGAAGCAAAGAAGACTTTCATGAATATGGTAGAAAGAGGGTTTTCTCTAGACTCTTTTACTTATAATACCATGATTAATGGTTGTTGTAAAACTGGAAAGTTTGAAGAAGCATTTAGGTCAATGAATGAAACGTTATCAAAGAGAATGAAGACCACTACTGTTACTCTAAATACTGTATTACACACTTTATGTGTAGAGAAGAAGCTTGAAGAGGCATATGAATTAACTATGAAGGCGAGGAAGTGAGGCTATATTCTTGATGCAGTAACTTATGGAAATCTAATCATGGGATACTTTAAAGATGAACAAATAGGAAGAGATCTGAATCTCTGGGATGAGATAAAGACGAAAGGCATCATCCCTAGCATTGTCACCTATAACACATTAATTAAAGGTCTTTGCATGTATGGAACAACTGATCAAGTGGTAGAGAAATTGAATGAGTTGCTAGAGAGGGGCTTGCTTCCTGATGAGATTACATACAACATAATTATTCTTGGTTACTGTTGAGAGAAAATAGTGGATAAAACATTTCAATTCCACAACAAAATGATTGAGAATTCTTTCAGGCCAAACATCTTTACATGTAACATTCTTCTTCGTGGACTTTACAGGGAAGGCATGCTTGAGAAGGCTCTTAAACTTTTTGACACGTGGATATCTTAAACTTTTCGATGCCTCCATTTGAGCTTATGTTCAAGCTAGCTATCCCCACTTTTCTCTTAACATTTTCTTCAAGATGAAGCATTTGGGTATAGACTAAATTTTCCAATTTTAATACACTTATCAATGCATTGGTAAGATACCCATCTTCACATTTTTTTTTGTCCAGAGGAGTCTTTAAGGATGCTATTAAACTTGGGGTGAAACCCGATACCAACATGTTTAATATAATGATATATGGATATTGTGCAGATAATAAGTTCAAGGCCATTTTTAATGCACTTTGTATAAGAGGTCATCTATAAAAGGTTCAAGAAATTTTGTAAGACATGCAACATATTGGCTTAGTGCCAAATAGAAACACATACAACATTTAGATCCATGTATATTGTAGACCAAAATTTATAAAGGAAGCTGTTCGGGTTCTTGAGTTGATGACACAAAATAATGAGTTGCCAGATGTTTTTACTTAAAATATAAAGATCAGGGGGTTTTGTGTTGAAGATAAGATTGATGAGGCTATTAGGTTTCAAGATGACATGGAGAATTTGAAATTGATACTTGTTGTTGTTACTTATAATATGTTGACTGATGGTTGTTTTGAGAGACTAGGAAGTGTAGGAGCATATAAGTTAATTGATGAAATGAGAGTAAAAGGGCTCCAACCAAATAGAATGACTCACAATATATTGAACAAACAAAAAGAGCTCTGAATCTATGGGATGAGATGAAGAAGAAAGGCATCATCTCTAGCATTGTCACCAATAACACATTAATTAAATGTCTTTGCATGTATGGAAAAACTGATCAAGTGGTAGAGAAATTGAATGAGTTGCTTGAGAGGGGCTTGTTTCCTGATGAAATTAGATACAACATAATTATTATTGGTTAGTTGGTAGAAAATGGTGAATAAAGCATTTAAAATCCACAAGAGAATGGTTGAGAATTCTTTCAAGCGAGACATCTTTACATGTAACATTCTTCTTTGTGAACTTTGTAGGGAGGGCATGCTTGAAAAGGCTCTTAAACTTTTTGACACATGGATCTCTAAAGGGAAGTTGGTTGATACAGTTACATATAACACATTGATATCTTCCCTTTGCAAAGTGGAAGGCTTGATGATGCATTTGATCTTTTGACTGAGATGAAAGAAAAAGGATCGGACCTTATCATTATACTTATAATGTTATTGCTGGGGCACTTATTAATGCTTGTAGAACTGAGAAAGCACAGTCTTTCATGTCAAAACTTAGAGGGATAGAGCAAGATGAAAATATTCTTGATACTTCCCAAGAGCTTGATTCTTGTAGTACAATGTACTTAGATCTTATAAGTGATTTTTGCACTCAAAGGAAGTACATAGCGGTAATGAAATTATTTCATGAATTAGAACATAAGGAAGTTACTATAAACAAATATGCCTATTGGTTATTATGGCTTTTCTAAGCGTTAGGACCCTCTCTCAAACACAGCTAAAAATTATAACTAGAGATAAAGCTTGAAACTGGTAATAATATTGCGACCAAAAGTAAACCAGATTACAAGGGATACGTTGACTTAATACAACACTAACACTAAGTTACATGAACAACATTTGTGTTTTCTTTGTTTGAGGATTTCATATCTTCTAAATTTATGCAATCTTTTTCTTTATTAAACTTTTTTTTTTTTGGTGGAAAAAAGGAATTAACATATGCTTATGAAAAATGCATTCTATACTATTATAGCACATGAATTGTAATAAACTAATGTAATGACAATAATAAAAGATTTATTGTTTATTTTTTCTGGAATAAAAGGCTATGACACTAAGTTATACAAAGGAATAAGTTACATGTTGGGAGCATTGAGCTCATGTATAGATGACGAATTCTACATTCTAAGGGAGGTTGTCAATTGTCTTAAGCTTCATGCCCATACGATGTACAACTAGTCATTTAGTGCAAGGGTTGGATTTTCTAAACACATGTTCACATGTAACTAAGTAGTTCCTCATCAGAATCTTCCTCATCTTATTTCATATGATGATAAAAGGGTGATTTCTGTATTGCTCTTTTGTAGTATGAGTTTAGAGCTTTCACCGAGTTGCTACACATGTTAATTGTTTTGCATCCTTAGTTCCAACAGAACTTTAGGCCCTTTAGATTCTTATCAGCTCAGTTGAGGTGCTAGGTAAATATCTAAGATGATTTGTTGTTTCATTTTTCTATATTTAATCAAAATAAGTTTCTGTTGAGATAAAATATTCCTTGACCAAATTTTGGATTGCTCCATAAGGTGCCATGACTTTTGCAGGTTGTGAGCTAAGCTAGAAAGGCCATGAATAAAGAATGAGGAATGATACATAGAAGATTAGCATGGCCCCTGCGCAAAGATGACATGCACAAATTGAGAAACAAGGAACTAGCAGTTGACAAGAAACCTCTCTTGGTGGTCATTCCTGAACTACATATAATCCATAGTTAGCTCTTTGGCAGCCGTCGGGATTGTTTGTTTCATCACTCCTTGAAATGGTAGAGGGAATTTTTGAGCCTTTTGTTGAGTGTATTTCAGTATGGATCAGAATTTTGATTTGCCTACATCTCTGAAATGCTTCGCTTGTTCATTTTGTGGTCTTTGGGTTCACGAGCCACCATATCAACATAATTTTGATGTGGTCCATTTCATTTTACACCTACAATTTTTCTATTTAGGGAAAACTAAAAACTTCAATTAGTTTTTTTACCTACTCAACAGATATAATTTATTTCAAATCAAATTACGCGGAGTAACTATAGTTTCTTTAGCTCTTAGGGGAATCAAAAGGCTTCAGCTAACTTGGTGTTGTCCCATGAAGGACGGTTTGTTTGTGGCCTTTGGGCAGATAAAATGGTCAAAATCTAGTAGAGGGTCATGAAGCTTTGGGAACTCAGCAATATTTTATAGTGGACCAACCAATTTTGATGAGAGTAAGGATGGTTTAACTGTTATGATGTCGCCATTAGTCAATTGCCAGATTCTTTTCTCGGAGGCCCCTAGAAAACCATCCTCATCATTGTGAGTTACAAGTTTTATCTTCTCCCTTCTCGTTCTTCCTTTTATTTTATGTTAAATTGCTCATAAAAAGGCATCTCTTACCTTTGAATCTTACTCTTACTGGTGTCATGTGCTATTTGCCGATTTTTTTAATTGGAATCTAAAATTGCAAAATCGGGCATATTGATTCATCCCAAGATAAGTCTACTGAGATATCGAGAACAACTTAGATGAAAGAACTTAGGGTATGATATTCATTTTATTTGCAAGATTGAACATTGTTGTTAGTGTAATATATATTCTATGCTCTATTTTGCATTTGAGTTGCAACTAGTACCGTCAAGTCAAGTATGTCATTACCTCTTAGATATTACTCTTTCTAGTCCTTGATATCGCACCTATTTACCTAATTTGATTAAATTAATGAAGTTAGTTAAGTAAGTTCATGTGACATGTACTTTCTTAAACACCTTAATCATCTTCCCTAATTCCCTCCTTCCTTGTCCTCCTTGATTATTGTTGGGGAGCATCAATAAGAGTAAATTAAGAAGAAAAAAATGACAAATATAAAAAAATATATTTTATATTTAGGACTAAGATCAAATTTCTAAATATGTTTTATATTAAAGACTGGATGCAGATACTTTTAAACACAATTTTTGATTGAGCATGTAACATCCTTTCCTTTATGACCAGTATACATTTTAGATCAACAAATCAGTTTACTTGATCAGTTAAAGAGCAAAACTTTATTTTATAGCCTTTCAGAATTGAGTGAACTATTATTGTAGAGATTCTCAATGTTCATTGCAAACCCAACGTGAAGTTATGATGAAGGAAGCCGAACCAAAACAAAAAAGAACCATGACAATGATTTTGAAGAACAAATCTTTAGTAAATAAGAGATATTGTGTGTTGTGGTAATTGAGGAACATACATATCTATAGTAGTACTATCGTCATCTTTGCCTCATCAGCTTTAGATTTTATGGGCAATTTCTTTGTAAAGACTAGAGAAAAATGAAAGTAGTTGAAGATGTATTTACAAATATCTATCCTAAGAAATTTCAGTAGCTGATAACTTGATATGTCTAACCAGTGCTCCAATTGTTAGGTAGATTTGTGTTTTTTCTAGCTATTTCTAGGCTTACTATTTGTTGTGAACCCTTACTATAATATTATCACAATATATTAGAGATCTTTTGGTTTTTCATCTCAATTTATTGTTAGCTTAAACTATTTAGACAATAAATTGATGAAATAGTTACGCATACATTTAGACTTGTACTATAGACTAACCAGCTTCTCCTCATCTTCCTCATCTTTAGTGCCAGACATTTTCTTTGCTTTGATTTTCGTAGCATCTATTTATTATGAGCTTTACATATTCAACAATACATAGTTCAAGACAATATGTTACATATATACTCATCAAGTCCTAAGCATGTTTCATACAAACCAAGGAAAATCTTAGGGCTTGTTTGGTTTGAAGGGAGAGGATGGAAGGAAAGGATAAGGGATTATTTTGTTTGGTTTGGTTAAAGGGGAAGGAAAGGGAATGATTTTTAATGATACTTTGTTTGGTTGAAGAGGTGATGGGGGGGGGGGGGGGGGGGGGGGTGATTTTTAATCCCTTATATGTTACACCTTAATTTAAATTGCATTATTTATGAATATTCACCCTCATCTCAAATTATTGTTAATATATATGTAAAAATTGATATGATGATATTTTTATCTCTTGTTAGTGTGATAAGAGATAAATTTCGTAAGAACCTACATTTCCCTGAACCATGAAACAGTACAAACCAATATCACGAAAACAAAAATCACTCTACAAACGAAAACATCAAACGAGAGGGGAGGTTGGGACTTGTCTCCGGCCTCACCACTAGCAGCGATGAGCTTGTGAGAATTGAGGACTATGTTCTTGTCCTCGTTGGACTTGTGGACTAAGATGTTGTGAACCACCAATGTATCTGCCACCACAATCTTGAAGCCATATCCGACTAGTCTGAATACGCACCCCATTCTCTTGATCTACTTTTCATTTCTTTCACTCGTTTTATTTTTTCCAGACTCTCAGAGGTCTCTTTTGTTTTGAGAGGAGAAGGAGCCTTTGTGCTTGTTGGGTAGCAACAAGTTCGGGCTGATCCAATGGGTGCATTCAATTTGGGGCAGTCGGGGAGGATTTACAAATAGTTTCGGTTGATCCAGTTTATCTTTATTTTTCCTCATCCTTTTTTATTATCCCTTTTTATACTATAAATAATAACAGAATTAATAACGTACTAATATGAAAATAATCGGTTTTGGCTTTCTCCTTTTCATATAGAATTAGTGAAGAATAGACTATGGGATTTCATATGGGAAAAAATCCATAATATGTTAATTTACATTTTTTAAGCCTTTCCCCTGATTTAGAATAAAATATAATTTTGTGTTTATAGAGATTTGATATACTTGTAGGCCCCAAGTAATAATATTATAACCCCAAGTTAATTTATATTAAAATTTTCAAAATTATTATTTTTTGCTTAATTTAAAGAAAAAATGACTAAAATTATGCCTATTTTTAAATAAGTATTGGCTACTTAAGGCCCAAAGTCTCACTTAAAATGAATATTATTTCTGCCCGACACATTTTCTGTCCGCCCTGCACCTGCAAGGCTGCAACGACTCGTTTAGAGGAGGGAGGACCTGGCATCACCATCGTCTTCCTCCATTGTGTTGTTATGATTTAGACTCGGGAGAGTTACTTGTGTCCCTTCTTTTATCTTCGCTTTTCACGGTTCAAAGTTCAACCTAGCAATACGAATTTCCGATGTAATCATTTAGTCTTTCCAAGGATACACTAAAATATCTCGATTCGTTGTTGTTTTATTCCCCTGGTTTCCGATCACCATCCCTGCAAAGATCGGCAACCTTGTATCTTACAATTTGTTTCAGCAGGTAAATTTGCTAAATTTTCTCCTTGTTGGGTTTTGGAACTTCTACTGTTTCTAACGTTATCTGTACACGCTCCTTTGTTTCCCAAAAAAGCATCAAGGAACTTTAAGGAAGTCAGATTGATGAATTCATCGAGATTAGTGATAACATAGTTTAATCACAATCGTTTATCATTAAATGTTTTCTTAGGTTGAAATTATCTCGTCTTTTGCTTAATTGGGTGGAACTTGGATGCAACTGGATTTCTTCCTTAGCTTCTGAACGGCCAGATACTGATTGCTTTATTTGAGACTTCCCAGGGATTTTCAGGTGAAACCTTGAATTTTTTTTTTTTTTAATAAAATAAAAAATTACTGCTTATCGGTTATTTGCATATTACAGAAATTGGCTTGCATTAGTTGGATTTTTTCTTTCTGCTGGACGTTTGACATGCTTGGGGGTGTCGATGACCAGTTTTACATTTTTTCTCTGTCTGATGACCTTGCCATTGGAACTCTTCTTGTTCTCTCTCTCTTTTTTTTTTAGCAATGTTTTGTTAACTTGTGTATATATTTATTTATTACAGTGAACCTTTTTATGATTGTCTTAGGCTCAACATTGAGAAATATCTTCCATATTGATGCTCAGTTGTTAGAAGATGCCTAGAGACTTGTCCTGATCCCGATCACCATCTTCTAGGCGAAGACATTCACCATCTCCAGTAGGACACAGGCATAGCAGGAGGAGCAGAAGAGACAGAAGCCGATCTACATATTCTTCCTAATCTTATAGCAGATGATCCCGTTTGTATTTTTGCTTTTCTTATGCTAATATACATTGTTTCAAGTTGGAAAGAGTGGGGGCTCATTTTTATGTCATTTGGATTTAGAAAATGTTGGAGTTGATGTGTACGCATCTTAACCTTTTTACCTATCTTCTGGTTATGCTATTTTTCATTATGGAGAAATATTTTATACTTTTTTTCAGGTTTGGATGTCCCTTGCACATACCAAGGGAATTATACAAAATTTGGAATTATCAAATACTCTTGGACTCAAGTTGGCAACGGTTGTTGATGGCATTAGTGTGCCACAAGCATAAATGTAATCATGATTAAGCATTAAGGCAGCTCAAAATAGAAAACAGTGGGTTTTGAAGGCATTTGACATATTCCACTAAGTTGATTCCTTTATTTGGAATCTAGGTAAAAAGGAATGGGAAAATTTGATTCTTTGTCGAAATGTCAGTTGAAATTGACCATTTTCTGCAGAAAAATAAATGATGCTTTTTCAGAACTGCAGAGTAAGCTGATATTGTATTTATATGACTAACAACTGTAGATCAAAGATGAGCTTTTCTGTTCACCATGCTAATTATTGATGAAATTTAATTTGAATTTAATATCTAATGATAGTTATTACTCATGATTTGGCTTCTTTGTTGCACATGATGGAGTAGATGGTTATTGGGCAATCTTGATTCTTATTTAGTTCTGCTTGTGTGACATTCTTTTGTTCAGATTCTCATCTTCTGTTTAGCTCCTTGAGAGACTCAATGAGATGCATGCTAATGCTGGATGATTGATATTACCTTTATTCAAGTATTGATTCTTATTTAGTGACGGTGTTTCTTATGTTGCATGGCTTTTTATGGGTTTGTTTCCTGAGTATTTTGTACTTGTACATAGAAGTGGAAATTTATCAGTAATACATAGGGAATAATGTAGATAACATGATAGGGTGTATGTTGTTCATAATAAAATTTAAGCTCAGTTTCTTCCCATAGCTCGGGAAGTGAGCAGGTGATGGATGCTAATGAGTGTCCTTTCATTGCCCAAATGTGACATGCTTCTTCATGTGATAAAAGATGGAGCACACTGGTTTTTCTTAGCAATTTAAGAGTTAACTCTGTATTTAGTGTGCTAGATGGTGGGCAGGCTTTACATATATCCCCACATGATGTTTAATAGCTATCATGGACTGTGGCTTGTTGCTTAAGATGATATGTATCATCATACAGGTGTAAAAGTCGTTCTAGTTCCCCAGGACGTCACAGAAGTCGTTCTACATCTCCAAGACATCATAAAAGTCGATCTCCGACCCCACAACGATATAGAAGACATAGAACTATGAGTCCCTTATTGTCTCCTACTCGTAGATCTTCCAGCTCAAGTCTTGGTTTGGTAGAGCGCAAAACTGCCATTGAAAACAGAGGAAAGAAGAAGAAGAGAGGAAAAGGTATTAATTGCTTATTATTATGTGCTGATTCTACTCTCCTTTTTACCCGATTTTTTCCGTGTTTCATTATTCAAGATAGAAACCATGATCTTCTGGTTTAATTGTTTACCAATTAGTCCTGAGTTTACATTTTCTTTAATTAGAAATCATAGTCTTTCAGGATAACCGATATGTTACTGCTTGATCTTTTAATTTCATGATATTCAATAACTACCTGGTAAAGTTGGAGATCAGAGGAAGTTTATCATTGTAAAACCTCGGCATATGTTGCCCTGTTCTTGAGTGATTTAGATTCAGCGTAAAATTTACCAGCAACTACTTACTTTTTTGGGTATAAATATGCGGTATAAGCATACCCAGCTTTCCAGTGGTTTAATCTAATCATGCAGTGAATCTAATAGCTCATAAGCTATGCTTTATTTTTTTGTGCAAATTGGGTTTAATTCATGGGAGTAGATAATTTCTATTTTGTTATCATTTTGTAATTTCGTCTATATAAGATCTACACCTTGTTTCGCATAATATTTAGGCAACTCTTCAGTTTATTACTGTTTTCTTCATGTACTATTTGCCTTTAGTCTTTATTCATGTGTAAGAGGGACAATAACCTTTGAGGTTACCTGCAGTCTTCGAACTCTTTGAAGCATGTTGTTTGTTCATTAACCTCATGGGACTTCTTTAAGTCCTAGGAAATTCCAAATTTATTCAGTTATTAATCTTAATATCTGTTCATGTCATTGGCCCTGCATTCTTGTGAAATGTAATCACTTATTTTATCCATCACTTTTAAGGTACTGGCTGAAGGGTATCACTTTCTCTTTACAATTAAGATAGATCTCATGAAATATAATGAACATATATAAATATTAGTACTTTATTAATTCTGGTACTATTTATATTAGAAGAAAAGGAGAAAGCCATTGTCTATCCTTCACTAATTCTATATGAAAATGAGAAAGCCAAAACCGATTATTTTCATATTAGTTTTTTATTAATTCTGGTATTATTTATAATATAAAAAGGGATAATAAAAAAGGAGGAGGAACAATGGGCCTGTTTGGGTTGGCGGTAGGAGCGGTGGCTTAAAAGCTATCTGACTTTTAAAAAAGCTCGATAGGAAAAAAGTCAGGTTATAGATAATGATTTGCGTTTGGATTGATGGTGGTAGAAGTGGCGGGGCCCACATCAAAAAGCTGAGAGCTTTTTGGAAAAAGCTAGATTCTAGAGCTTTTTCCTTAACTGACTTTTTGAGCTTTTTTGACTTAAAGTTAAGCTAATGCTCGGGCAATCCAAACAGGTTCCATTTTCTTTTAATCACTGTGTGAGCGTTGGCTTTTAAGCTACTGCATTTTTTTGTCTTTAACGCTCAAATTTAAGTGAATCCAAACAGACCCAATAAAGATGGACCGGATCAACCCGAACTATTTTTAAATCCTACCCGACTGCCCCACATTGAAGGAACCCACTGGATCAACCCGAACCAAACCGAAGGTATTGCTACCCAACGACTAAACGAGCACGAAGGCTCCTCCTCCTCTCACAACAAAAGAGGCCAACGACCCAACGAGCATGAAGGCTCCTTCTCCTTTCACAACAAAAGAGGCCGCTGAGAGTCTGAAAAAAGTAAAAGGAATGAAAGAAATCAAAGGCAGATCAAGAGAATAGAGTGCGTATTCAAACTAGTCGGGAATGGCTTCTCAATTGTGGTGGGTTTTGCAGCATCTTAGTTCACAATACCAAGGAGGACAAGATCATGGTCCTCGATTCTCACAAGCTCATCGCTGCTAGTGGTGAGGCTGGAGACATTTCCCAACTTCCCCTCTCGTTTGATGTTTGGGTTTTTTCGTTTTTAGAGTGATTTTTGTTCTGTGATAATGGTTTGTATTGATTCAGGGTTGAGGGAAACGTAGATTCTTATGCAATTTATCTCTTATCACATTAACAAGAGATTAAAAAATATATCATCATATCAATTTTTATATACGTATTAACAATATGTTGAGATGAGGTTGAATTTTCATGAATTATGCAATTTAAATTAAGGTGTAACATATAAGGGCAAAATGAGAAATTAGTTATCATTAAAAATCTCCCCTCCCATCCCCTCTTGAACCAAACAAAATATCATTAAAAATCCTTCCCTTTCCCTTCAACCAAACAAAACAACATAATCTCTTATCCTTTCCTTCCTCTCTCTCTCTCTTCAAACCAAATAAGCCCTAAGATTTTCCTTGGTTTGTATGAAATATGCTGAGGACCTGATGAGTATATGTAACATGTTTTCTTGAACTATGTATTGTTGAATATGTAAAGCTTTGCTACAAAAATGAAAACAAAGAAAATGTCTAACAGTAAAGATAAGGAAATTGAGAAGTTGGTTAATCTATAGTACAAGTCTACGTATGTGCAAATACTTCATCAACTTATTGTCTCAATCTATGTTGCATCGACACCAACACGAGACACGAAATACGACACGACTCGACACTCCGACATGTTAATCGTAAAAAAAAAATCTAAATTTCGACACGTTAGGGCACGTTTTGATATTATATATATATATATATATTATAATTTAAATTTAAGTTCAATATTCCGTAAAATCCCGGCTTCCGTTTTGGCACATCGTAGATTCGGCTTCATCATAAATGCCGTGCCTCCTTTTTTAAGAAAAATACAAACGAAAAATTCATCATCAATTTAGTAATATTCAAAGCTATGCATATTTTTAAAAAATAGGAGTGTTGAGGAGTGTCGGAGTGTCGAACGGATGTCGGAGTGTCCGACACGCATAGTTTTTAAAAATAAGAGTGTTCGTGCTTCATAGGACTCTCAATAGTTGAAGCTAACAATATATTGAGATGAAACAGCAAAAGATCTCTAAGATGCCATGATAATATTACAATAAGGGTTCACAACAAATACTAAGCCTAGAACTAACTACACAAAAGCGCAAATATAGCTACAGTTGGAACACTAGTTAGGTATATCAAGTCATCAGATACCGAAATTTCTCGGAACATATATTTGTAAATACATCTTCAACTACTTTCATTTCTCTCTAGTCTTTACAAAGAAATTGCCCATAAAATATGATGCTAATGAAGGTGAAGATGATGATATTACTACTAAAGATAAATATGTCCCTCAATTACCACAACACACAAGTCTCTTATTTACTAAAGAATTGCTCTTCAAAATCATGCTCATAGTTCTTTTTGTTTTAGTTCGGCTTTCTTCGTTAAAACTTCACATTGGGTCTGAAATGAACATTGAGAATCTCTATAATGTTAGTTCACTCAATTCTCAAAGGCTATAAAATAAAGTTTTGTCTATTAACTGATCAAGTGAACTGATTTATTGATCTAAATTGTATGCTGATCCTAAAGGAAAGAATATCACATGCTCACTCAAAAATTGTGTTTAAAAGTACTCCATCCGGTCTTTAATATATAACATATTTAGAAAAATGATCTTAGTCTTAAATATGAAACAAATTTTTTTATTACAATATGTTTTTTTTTTCTTCATATTTTTCAATCATTTCTTAATTCACCCTCGTTGAAACTCCCTCAAGAATAATCTAGGAGGACATGGAATGAGGGAATTAAGAAAGATGATTAAGGTATTTTAGAAAATACATGTCACATTAACTAACTTAAATAACTTCTTTAATTTAATCAAATTAGGTAAATAGATCTTATATTAAGGACCGAAAAGAGTAACATCTAAGAGGTAATGACATACTTGACTTGACGGTACTAATTGCTGCGACTCAAATGCAGAATAGAGCATAGAATATATATTATACTAACATCAATGTTCAATCTTGCAAATCAAATGAATATCATACCCTAAGTTCACTTCCTCATCGATGCCTGGTCCCGGGTTAATTATGATTTGACTCTCATTTAACCCACTCGACTCTTGACCCACTACCTAAACCAATTCGGTGGCGAGCCGAGTTTAATAACCTTGTTTTGTACTATTCTCAATTTGTTTTCGATTTTCATAATATTTTTTTCAATGTATGTTTATTAAAGCAAATAATAATACAAAAACATATTTCAATTAAGATAATGTAAAATTTTATATATAAAAATAAATATGAACAATATTATATTTAGGGAAAATGACATAAAAATATCATTTGAATTATAAAAATCCTAAGATGTCTACTAAATTAGAAAAATAACAAATAGGTAATCTGGTAGGAATATGAGATTTTGAAGTTTGAGTGTTTACAACTTGATAAAGACAATAATAACTTCATAATAGTAATTAGCGAATTGGGTATACACAAGTTAGAGAGCTCAAGTTGTCAACCTATATATCCAAGTTGCTAATTTATTTACTCAAGTTACGAACACCCGAACTTCAAAATTCTAGATTCCTATCAAATCACCTATATACTGATATGTACTAAAAAACGGTATATTGAAAAGTGAAAGACTAATTTTATTTATTTGCTTTAGGCCTAAAACACAATTCTTTGTTAGCGTAATTCTCATTAATAAAAATATAATTTTATCTTCCTCTTCTATAATTTTGTAGAATAAAAAGTTTAAAAAATGTAAAAGAAGATGTTCTGTTTTTTTCTCCTTCAAATTGAATTTATAAAACACATAATAAATAAAATAAAATAAAAAGCATTTTTAAACAGTTTTCTGGATTTTCAAAAGGGAAAAAAACTGTTTTGAAATCAAAAAATCAAACAGGTCCTATGTCTCTCTAATGTTGGGTTTGCAGGTGTCTCTTTTCTACTCAAAAATTAATACATGGGAGATCTTTTGCTGTGATGAAATTAGATAGTGGAAAAATTTTAATGAGCTGAAAATTTTGAAGTTGAATATTAAAACTCCTTTCATTTCCATTTTCTTTTTCTCTCCCTTAAACCAAGTATTATACTAGTCGTCTGCTAATGTGATTGCCATTATCAAATTATTTTCTAAATTATGTTAAATCAAATATAATATTCTGTAAATTTGATGTTAGCTAGAGATCTTTATGGAAATGATCATATCTCGTAAATGATAAAATTATAAATGCTACGAAGCAAATAAAGTTAAGGTGCAGATTTGTCAACTAACTATTACCCAAGAAGCGTCTAAAAAAACAATTGAGGGTACCAAAATTACCAATAAACAATTTAAAAGTGAAAAAAAAAATCAAATAACTATTAAAAAACAACTATCACAATTACGTTAAAATATAAGGCACTGGCGTAGGATGGTGGCAGAGACGCTAGAGAAAAGAGCGGTTAAGCCTTCTTGTTGGATAAGGCAAACACCAACAGAGATGGGACCCATGCGAGCGAGCACCGTGGGCACGGCTCATCGCGCTATGGCATCGGAGGGATGGAAGCAGGGTGCAAGGCACGTGCCGGTCAAAAGCTGTGGACTGCTAGATTTGGTTTCGATGCGTGATTCTCGCCCGAAGCCGCATACTTATAATGGAAGCTTTGGAGACGCCGACGTCACCGACACCGTGATGTGGGACAGGTAATAGTTCGTTGGCAAATTTGCACCTTAATTGTTTTTTTTTCACATTTTTAATTGTTGATTGGTAATTTTGGTACCCTCAATTATTTTTTGTATCAAATGCTCCTTCGATAATAGGTCGTTAGCAAATTTGCACCATAACCCATAAAATAAAGAGTACGTATACAGAAAGAAAAACGAAATTTTTTGCTTTCGCAAATGTATTCTGCAGGTTGCTTAAAAAATTATGTTAATTGTCCAAAAAAAAAGTATGTTAATTCAACATGTCAAAATGGAAAAATTAACTTTTTAAAATGACTTTTGACATTATAAAACTAAAAGTGTTAATTAAACACGCACTAAATGTAAAATGAATTCTTCAACTCTTTTTTGATAAGAATGGGATACCTCAACTACCTCCTACTAGGGTATTACACCCGTTACAATCCTGAAGAAGGATAACCTCAAGAGCCTCTGAAGGCTGATACACTTCATGGAACCCCCATCCCGATTCTAGTCCCTTTAATGCTAGAAAGTCAGCTGCTTTGTTCCTGCACCGAGGCACATGCACCACCTTAGTTTCCCACTCCATCTGGGCAGAGTTGCTTCACCTCGTCCGAATGTCGAGTCACGGTGAGAACCTCCCCGTGCATGTGAAAGTAATGTAATACACTCCATAGAATCAGATTCCAACCAAACCTTCCGAAAGCCCATCGCCCAAGCGCTTTGAGGCCCAATAGGCAAGCCCACGCTTCAAGCTAGCAACTCATCGCCCCTTTCAATAGAGTGAAAGAATCCCCTAAGAAAGGAGCCGAAGAACTTCGAATGATCCCTCCACAGCTCCCTTATTTGTAGTTCTAGAATAGGCACCATCCACATTCACCTTTACCCAACCGGCTTAAGCGGATGCCAAAACCCACGACTAGTAGTAAGAGTAATGCCGTTAAGTGGCATACCTGCTAGATGATTATTCATACTATTCCTACTCTCCAACATCGCATTCGTGCTAGCAATGATGTTACTATTAGGGGTGAATTGCTTCTCAAACACAAATAAGTTTCTCCGCTTCCGCATCCACCAAGATAGTATAGTGAATCGGACGCCCATTCCTTATTCACATTGCTTCTACCACTGATGCTCCACCATATCCACTCTGATAAAGGCTTGCTACAGAATGTGCGCCACTTGTTCGGGGGCACCACTTTTCTCCATAAGGAACGTGAGTGTGTACAATCCCTAAATACATGAATAATATCTTCGCACCATGCACCACATAGGGCACAACTCGTCATTCGTCGGTCCCCGTCTCATTCGATTTGCATTCGTGAGCAGCACTTACGAGCTAGCGCCAAAGGAGCATCTTACACCTGTGTGGCGCTCGAACCTTCCAAATGCGCTCCCAATTGTATCCATGTTCCCTTCCCTTGTTAGAAACCACGCTATATGCCGATTTCACTGTGAATTCACCATGCCTCTCCCACTTCCATCGCACGCCGGGTGGATTAGTTGTACTCGATCCCCCTCGAACTTTATCCCAAGTTCGCTTAAATCCTGTCCACACATTTGAACCAGGTCGTGTAGCCTCAATGCGAGGGATTAAGTCATCCCCACATTTATACTTGTCCCGTACAACCTTAACCCATAGGTCCTCCCTATGCGTGACTAGTCTCCATCCCAACTTCATAAGGAAGGCTTGGTTTTGGTACTTTGCATGCCTCAATCCCAAACCGCCCTTTCGCTTCTCCATGCACACCTCATCCCAAGCAACCAAGGGGCACTTTACGACTCTCTCGCTCGCTGTGCTACCCCACAAAAAGGATCTATTCCCGCTTGTCCAGGGCCTCACAAACCGTACTAGGAAGGTGGGATGTTTGCATTGTGTATGCCAGGATAGCGGAAGACACCGAGGAAACAAGCGTAGCTCTTCCAAACCTAAGGAGAAAGTCTTAGGGGTCCACCGCGCCGGCCCGCTCCTTGACCTTATCAATGACCGCTTGAAACGAGTCCAATCCCACTCTCTTATGATGCGTTGCACCCCAAGATACTTCCCAAGATCCGCCGTTAGAGTGAAACCAAGTGCATCGCTGATTTCCGCACTTCGATATGATTTATGTTCTTGGAAAAGAACACCCGAGTCTTCGAATCATTGACTTTAAGCCCCGAGCATTAACGAAATGATCCGACATTCTTTTACCATTCCCGCTTGTTGGAGCGAGGCTTCCGTAAACAGGATAATATCATCAGCAAAGAACAAATCCGATATTGGTGGCCCGGTCTTAGTAAGGCATATAGGTTTCCACCTCTTCGCTGCCATACGTTCTTGTATCATGTGTGCCAAATTCTCAATGCATATCACAAACAGGTAGGCCGAGAGTGGATCACCTTGTCTAACCCCGCGGGAAGTGTTGAAGAAGTCCGCCTTACTACCATTCCACAAAAGTTGAAGATTAGCAGTGCTAATACATTGCTCCACCACCCTAATGAGGTTGGTAGGAAGGTTGAGCTCATGCAAGCAACTAAGCGGGAACTTCCAGATTCACCCCGTCATACGCCTTCTCCAGCATCGATCTTAATAGTCATAAATCCCTTTTTTCCACCCATTGTTCTCATGGAGTGAATAACCTCTTGGGCCACGATAATGTTATCCGAGCTATGCCGACACTGGGACAAAACTACATTGATTCGGGGATATAACTTGGGACATAAACCCCCTCATTCGGTTTGCCACGATCTTTGTAACCACTTGTAAATCACATTACATAGGCTTATTGGTCTAAGATCCTTAAACGTCTCTGGGTGATCCGTCTTCGGATTAAGACCGAATGTCTTATTTACTTCACATATCCTCTCGGATGAAGAAATATTTGCTTCACAAAGTGAACCACGGACTCTCCGACGCTTCCCATTGGTGTTGGAAAAATAAAGCATGGAAGCCATCCGGCCCTGGTGCCTTGAGCCCCCATACTAAACAAGGCGTCCGGATCTCCCCCTAAACAAATCTAGTTGCGTGCTCTTCCCAAAAAAAATAATAATAAAGTAAATGAAAAATTGGTTGGGTGCTCATCCGACCAAATTACAAAAGAGGGGAGTTTTTTAAGGAAAATATTTTTAAAAAATATTATGACACTTTTTGCTTAAGATCCATTCAATTGAAGAGATAGATGGGGTAGATAATTAAATTATGAGACTAAATTAATAATTTTAAACTCTTTTAACATAAACTTCAGTTAATAATTAGATTATGAAAATTGGATGGCCAAGATCTAACATTGAAAAGTAAGGTTAACTATTTTGGCAAAATATGAGTTGTGCCCGCCAAAATTTATTATTCTTCATATCTCATTTGTTGTAAAATTTGGTTCGGGGAAGAGAGAGAAGCTCTCAATTCAATCCCGTTTAGGCGTTTATTATTAAGGTGAACCTTTCTAACAAAAGAGAAAAGCATTGAGCTGAAATGTTGAACCAATGGTTCTCATCAATGGTGAACTAATGGCAACTAGTTAAAAAAAAAAAAACGTGTTGAACCAATGGATAAATAATCTATTTTCCACCAAAAATTTGACTGCTTTAGGCATATAAAAACTAATGTTAGAGAGCTGATGACATACGAAAAGAAAAGAACACAGCTCCATGACGTCTCTCCCTGTGCAACTCCTCCATGTTTCTCTCTTTAGTTACAACCAGATCTGCGTTTTCGTTTTGCTTTCGGCATGCTCATACTCAACACTAGAAACAAGATCTGCATGTTTTATTATTGTTTATGAGGAACATATATAGTTAATTATCTTACCAACTTTGTGTTGAAAATTAATTCCAATGTATATGAAATTTAAGTTTAAAAAGCAGTCTCTTATTTGAAATGATGATAGCTATCCATGCATTTTACCACACCTCTATTTTATTTTTTTTCTCATAGAACTTCAAGAGTCCAACTTTGTTTATTAGGATATTGATTCATTATCTCTAATATATCTATTATTTGATAAGCATACCTTGACTACTTGTATCAATATTTCCAATATTCAAGGCAGGCACATCAAATAATAGATATATTATAGATGATGAATCAATATTTCCAAACAAAATTGGACCCTTCAGCCATATGGGAACGACTAAATGAGGGTGGTCCGTTAAAATGTATAGATAGTTATCATTTCAAATAAGTTTTTGAAGTTATGTTTTATATACTTGGTATTCATTTTTAGCAGAATGTTGGGACAACACTGTGTGAAACAATTCCCCTCTCTTATCCATCCGCGACCAGAGTTTTTCTTTTCTAAGTGCCTTCATAATACAATAATTAGAGTTATATACCAAGTCTCTTATGAGATGAGACTAAAAGAATGCTAATTGAATATATATATATATATATATATGATAAAATAACCAAGTTTAATTCTCTTATCCTATATCATTAATTTTTAACATGCTTTCTCGGCCACCTTGCAAAGCTCATCTTTGGTATGAGGATTGATTTTTGGCTTATCTTCGTGAATCTCATCTTTAGGTCTGGTGGTTTTTTTTGTTTTCCTTTAGGCTCTGATTCTTGGCTCTTGGGCATGGATTTTGGCTCTGTTTATTGTGTAAAATGATTAAGAGTTTGGGTTTGTAACCAATTATGTAATGAGATTGATTAAAAGAGTAATGGTTTTGATAAAACTTGTAAGTATTGGGAATATGTGTAAAAAGATTGACAAAGAGTTTTGAGTTGTGACCTATTGTATAATGAGATTGACCAAAAGAGTAATGGTTTTGACAAAATCTGTAAGTATGGACAATATGTGTAAAAGGACTGACAAAGAGTTTTGAGTTGTGAACAATTGAATAATGATATTGATTAAAAGAGTAATGGTTTTGACAAAATCAATAAATACTGATAATATGTGCAAAATGATTGAGTAATGGGGATTTTTGGTCTTTTCCCCCAAACATGAAAGACTCAAATTCTTACCCCATCCTCTATTTTTCCTTTGCATGTGTTAAGGACTTTTCTGGGCTTTAGAAGTTCAAACAGTATTTATGTGTCTTTTTTCCAACAAAATAACTCTTTTTTTATTATTATTTAAAATTCCACAAATATACCTCCAATATATCTCAAATATTATAGAAATGGGGAATTATCAACAATCAATATTCCTTTTTCTTCTACTCTTTTTAAACTCTTTAATTCCCCTTCATCTCCATTTCCTCTTCATCTCAATATATTCAGCTTCTCTTATTCTGTCATTCACCAAGGTGACATTAAGGTTTGTTTGGATGGAGAGAAAAGTGAGGAGAAAATAAAGAAGAGGGAATACCAATATGAAAAATTTACCAAAATGATTAAAAAATTTTACTATTTTTGGGAGTTTTCCCTTCTAGTATTGTTTCTCCCCAAATTTTCTCTTCATCCAAATATAGAGTAAAGAAACCTACGCCTAAACACTTTTCACAACTATCCAAACTTCAAAAATCTATTGTTATGAGTTTGAGCCGCCATATAGTCTTTTGTTCAAACTCCTTCTCAAAACCCTGTAACAACTCCAACTGTTTCACCTCCTGAAATGTCGTCCATTAAGCTTTAAACTATTCTTCATGTGACACATCATCTCCAAAACACAGTCGACTACTACATGACTCATCAAGGACACTTGAAGGCCACCCTAAAGAAACTCAAAACTTTAGTTCACACTCTTCATGCCAAGATGAACATAATACTCGATCATCTCGATCTTCAATCAGAATCCTTACTTAATCCTATCTATGAGGACTCTTCCTCCAAAGACATTTAAGTATTTTAAATGTAGTTCTGCTTATTTTGTTTCTATTTTGATTTGTTTTTTATGATGGAGGGGTTGCTCCATAAATTTTCAAAAAATGCATTAATACTTGACTGTTATATGAACAAACTATGAGATATATGTATTTTCTTTAAGAACTTCTGGATATTTATAACTATTTGACGGGCTTACTAAAAACACATGCCAAATAGTTGAGGATTATATTTGAAGGTCGTTTAATTTGTAAAAAACCATCATGTACAGAGCCATGTTAATCGGTTGTTTTTAAAACATTGACAAGTAGTCTCATTAAATAACCTATGAACCCTCGCAGCTTTCATTTTTTATGAGATACGCTGAGTTTCATCTGTACTTTTGCCTATGTATGTTAAATTAGAGTGAACCTAGTTTTCTTATAATATAGGAGTATAAGTTTAAGGGAAATGACTTTTTCTCACATTCCGGACACGTCACTACATAACTTTCATCACCACACTTTGATCTTACATTGTTTGTCAATGATTTGTCCACTCTTGAGGTTGTTTCTCTTTTATTTATCATTTTCGCACTTTAATTGAATTGTCAATGTCGATGAATAATGTTAATTAAACAAGTGAATAGCCATGCTGAATATCCTGCATTAAAACTTGAATTAAATCAATGCTACATCATGAGTTTTTTTTTTTTTTTTTTTTTTTTTTTTTCCGGTTAAAACTCGATGCAAACAAACAACTTCACCAAAGTACCGTGTTATGATTTATTGCCTCACTTTGTGCAATTTGTTTTCAGAGATTGAAGCCCCATTAACAAGAGAATGTGCCGTTAATACTCAAAACCAGCGAACCGTCAGTTATGCTAAACAAATAACAAGGGAAGAAATTTTAGAAGCGAGGAAACAGGCCAATAATGCGAAGAACAAATCAAGGTTCAAGACACGATGTCGGTAATCATAACTCTACTAACTGGAAAGAGGTAACAAATGTGATTTCAATCAATCTTCGTAATGGTATTGAACTTGCGAATCAAGCTAAGAACATAGAGTATAAAATAACCAAGTTTTAAGGAAATTAAATTGTGGTATTAAGTAAATTAATCACACATTAATGTTCCCAAATCCAAGCTACCTTGTCATTTTACAATGAAATACTAAAATTTATTTTCAAGAAAAATCTACCATTAAAAAAAAGAGGAAGCAATATATAGAACTCACAAAATATTCAAACTAAATTGTGTGGAAAAAAACAACCTACCTTTAAAACCAATTTGTTGAAATATTTTTAAAGAGCAAAATTAATGTCTTCTTATAGATGAGTGTAGGGAATCCGGCGCTTCGCTCTCGATAATATCTGCTTTAGGGACGTTACCCCTCACTGCTTTAAAACGCGTCAAGAGGAGAGGTATACGACGCTTATAAAAGGGTCTTTCATTCCCCTCCTCAGCCGATGTGGGACATAACGCTTCGCCCACCTTTGGCACTCTCGTCCTCACTGGCAAATCAGCCCACATAGACTCAAGCTTAGCTCTAATACTAATTGCCACATCTCAACACTTCCTTCTTGCTATTGTCCGCTTCAGGGCTCCACCATTCATAAACACAAACACCGCTTCCACTAGCTTCACTACTCAAGTCCCTCCACATAGCTATTTACCAAATATTTCATCCTATGACATAAGATAAATTTGATGGGAGATATCCACCAGGCGTCCACCTTGAAAAATAGAGGAATCACATTGCAGAATATTATACTTTGAAGTTATGAAAATCTATCATCTAAGAGTCAAAGCATAGTCATAAGAAATTATAGCATGTATACTTGACTAAGCCTTCTACCACAAACGATGCAGAACAAACTACCAGTTTTTCCGTGCTCTTCGTACCTTCTTTGAACAGATGAGTTCACATTTGACCAATATTTATCTTTTTATGGTCACTTTAAAGAATTTATACTTATCTTTTTTCCGCAAACTAATTTGTCTAACTTATAAACTAATATATAATCTAATAATACTCAACATAGGATAGGAATAAGCAATTTATTGTTTTCCTTAATCATTCTAGAAAGTCAATTGGGCCTTATATTTAGGATATATATATGAGGCAGTAGTATTTTTCTTGGAGTAGCGTGTGCCTAAAATATTTTATGGTGTATCCAATATTTTATAGTATTTTTCGAAAGTGCATCCAACATGTTCAAATATTTTGTGTGTACATTCTTACATTTAACAATTTAGTAAATTAAGAGTGTTGAATATATATTTAAAAAAAAAAGTATTTCAGGGTTTTAAATCATAAAAATATTGTGGAATTCAAAAGAATGGGTAAGCTTTCTCTAATTTAAGTTTCCAAAAGTAACACCTTTGTCCCCATCTAATCAATTCAAAACTGAAAAAAGCAGCATGTGATGAAACGTGTAGCAGATTGAGCAAAAAGAAAAAGAAAAAGAAAAAGAAACGTGTAGCAGAGGAGTGAAAGAAAACCCAAGTCACTTGCTCCTCGTTGCCTAGAAGCTTATCTTCAGAGGTAATTATTTTCCTTCTTAAACCCTGCCCTTTCTTTCTCTGAGTAATTTTCGTGGTGGAACTGTTTCATGATGGGTTCCGTAAGTTTTGGTGGAACTGTTTCTTGCTGGGTGCTATAATTTTGGCAAAATGTAATTCTAAACTGGTCTGAATTTCTATTTACTTAGTTTAATTTTGGTTTAAGTTTGGCCATTGTTGCTGCCTTTATGAGTGAGTTTCTGCAGCCAAGAGAAATTTCGTGCTATTATTTCTATTGTGATTAACATGAGTTTTCTCAAACTTTTTCCTGATCTTTAGGGAAGGGGATTGCAGTTTCCTGGATCAGATCATGTTTCCCTCAATAGGTCAGTATAGCCATGTTTTATATCATTTTCAGAGTATTAAGAGTTATAACCAACTTGAGAAGGACTGAACTATATATTTAGAGACAATCATTTTACAGATAATTTTGATGTGATCCATTTCAATTTACACCTGCAATTTTTCTATTCGGGGAAAAATAAAAACTCCAATTAGTTTTTTTGCCTACTCAACATATATAATTCTGAACTAGTTGAAATTTCTATTTACTTGGTTTAATTTTGGTTTAAGTGTGGCCATTGTTGCTGCCTTAATGAGTGAGTTTCTGTAGCCGAGAGAAATTTCTTGTTATTATTTCTATTGTGATTAACATGAGTTTTCTCAAACTTTTCCTGATCTTTAGGGAAGGGGATTGCAGTTTCCTAGATCACATCCTGTTTCCCTCAATAGGTCAGTATAGCCATATTTTATATCATTTTCAGAGTATTAAGAGTTATAACCAACTAAAGAAGGACTTAACTACACATTTAGAGACAATCATCTAGTTGATTTACATAATTTCTCCCAGTCAAAGGATGTATAGTATGTAATGCTTAATAAATTTTCTTGGCATCTTTTGCAGAAGCATGTAATTGACATGACTGTGTGGCATTATATTATATTTGAATATATTAAATTTGCAAGAATAAATTTATGTTTTAAATCTCCACGATTGACTCCTGATGGGATGAGGAATTGTAATGGATACTTCTGGAGAATGAACCAGTGCGTAGAATTATGAACTACATTTGAAGTTTGTAATATTGTTTATCAAGTATGATTGAAGTTGTTTTTTCCATATAGGGTGTGATAGGGTATCACCACTTGGTCAGGGACACCCACCCTACCAAGCTCATTATTGCCCAACCCAATAATGTTAGGGCTTCTATCGAGCTAGTCTGCATTTTAGTATCTAACGAAACTTCGTGCAAGGGTCTCGCCCTACCTATGAACACCCCTAGTTCTTTCCACTGTCAGCAACTAAGGATTCCATTAGAAAAATTGAATAAGCAACAAGTATCTAATTCACTTTTATTTTAAAAAATTGAATCTTTTGGCTGACAATAATGCTCATCTATTCCTTTTGTGTGCTTCTGTGTTTTGATCGACATCCCTTCTAGTTTGGGGTTTTCCACGTGTGTGAGTGTTTCTTTGTGTGCTATTGGCTGACTTGTTGTGGCTGATTTATCTTCATACCTTGTTATGATAAGTTCTACCTTAGTTATTGCTTTAGTTTTAAACGTGACTTGATTATGAAATGACTAGATAGAAGATTTGCAATTTGATTATATATAGTTCTTCTTTTAGAATTAAAGAAGATGACTAGGAAGGAAAGGTGTAATAATTTTGCTGAGAAAGGGAACACCCTTTAGGGGTCATTATGTAATGTCCCTATTTCTCTCTTCTCTCTGAACTTTTTCATATGCTTGTAAAGTTCTCTTCTCCATTGATTTGGTTATGCTTCATTTTGTGGGACAACTTGGTGGAGCATTTGTGCCTCTTATTTGTCATTTTGATAGCATTGCGGGGCCTAAACAAAGAATGCACTTTTTTTTTTTTCAATTGTTAATGTGATATATAATATCCAAAGTCTATAATGCACTAATTCTCTTAACACGTGTGCAGTGTGCCTCCTCCATATAATTTCCAAAACAAACTCCATCTCTTTTCACAAAAAGAATGTTAGCTATATTGCTCATTTTTAAGTTTTTGTTGATTGCCGTCTGATACTTTTGAATGTAGTCTCAAAAGTTATTAATGCTTACATCTTTTATTTTGAACTTATAAGAAATGATTCCTATTGTGACCCCAATTAGTTGCATAGTAAAATTATTCAATACATTGGCCTTAATATGTGAAAAGACAGGGCTGTTAAGAAACATGAAATTTTGAGTAGTTGTGACGTACTGATGCTGCATATAGCCTTGATGAATTGTTGGAAATGATCTTTGCTTGTGTTGACTTTTGTACAATTAGAGTTTGAAAGATCTGGCTATCACCCAAGAGGGGGGGGTGAATTGGGTGTTTGATAAAACTTTAGGAACTTTGAAAATCTTTTCGAAACTTGTTGAAAGCAGTTTGAATGACAATAATAATTGACAAATCATTAATCAATCATTCAAACATGTATGGACATTCAGATATATATGCTGGAAATATAAGAGATAAGGGAAGAGAATATGCAAACTGATTTATACTGGTTCGGCCCAATCCTTGACCTACGTCCAGTCCCCAAGCTCCACTTGAGATTTTCAATCCACTATCCTCTTGTTTAATCTGGGCACAAGAGAAGCCTTTACAATCCCACAAGTTCACCCAGGCACTTGTGAAGCCAAATCTCTCACCGAGATACTCCCCCTTACACAATGCAAGGTTATAATCTGTTTCCCTCTCAAGATTACCCAATCTTGAGTAACTCTCAAATAAAATGGATAGAATGCTTCTAATGAATCTTCTCTCTCGAAGTGAATAAGATAAACACCGAAGTGCATTACAAATAATTTCACTCTCTATGCTAAGCTATGTAAACATTGAAAACAGAGAGTAAATACTATGAAAAACAGTATGAACATTTTGAAGATGTAAGCTTTTGTCTCTCGTTTTTCTGCTTGAATCTGTCATCTTTTATAGGTAGAGATCAATATATGACCGTTGAGAAGATTCAATGACCGTTGGATAAAGAAATATAGCCGTTAGAAACTAGCCGTTAGAACTTTTGCTTTTTGAACCAAATTTATGACATCGCATTTACTTTCTCTTTGATCTTCGGTTTAACAGCCTTTGATCATCGAAACATGTACACAAATGATATAAATGATGTTAAGAAGTGTTATAAATCATTTGGGTAATCATCTAGATGTTTATCAGAAGAATCAAGATTTTCGAAACTTTGATTTTCTGAACCAGAAGTGCAAACTCGAGTTTTCCTTTTGTTGTCGAATGTTGGATTTGCCTCTGCCTAAGAAAAACTTGAGTTTTGTCCAAAACTCGAGTTTTGGAATGTTCCTCGAAGTTCGGGCTGCTCTCGTCGATGAAAACTCGAGTTTGGCTTTCTCGTGAACTTTGTTGAGTTTTCTTGAAATAACTGTCAACTTTAGAAGAACATATCTCCCTGGTATAAGATCTGTTTTGGTCCATTAAACTCTTGATGGAAAGCTCTGTGTGTCTACTTTCCAATGCCACCGATTTGAGCTCCATTGGATTTTTAGTTTGTGAGATACACTCAAAACATTGAAGCTTGGTCTGAAGCATGGCGTGAACTGATGTGTCAACTTGTAAAATACATAGCTCCTTCATCTGAACACCTTTGGACTTCAATTATATATCCAAATGACGCTTTGGATGTCTAGTTTCATATGCCACTACTTTCATCTCAATCCGATTTTTGGTTTATGAGATATGATCGAAATACCAGAGGTTGCCCGTGCTGAACGTGAGACAAACAGTGGAGCTGAAGTGCGATAACGGTTCAAAACTCGAGTTTTCACTTCAAAACTCGAGTTTTGCTAGTCCGAGACCCAAAACTCACATTTTGCCTCAATACTCAAGTTTTGCTGGTCCAGTGTTCCAAAACTCGAGTTTTCCCCCAAAACTCGAGTTTTGCTTGTCCGAGACCCCGAGAGACGTCAAACACTTGATAACTCGAGTTTTCCCTCAAAACTCGAGTTTTCTCCTATCAGATGAGTAAATTACAGCAGCAAGGTATGAAACTCAAGTTTAATACTTGGAGACTCAAGTTTGCTCATCCAATACCTTATTTTTGCTTGTTTTAACTCTGAATTGAGTCATTCCAACTTCCATATGATCTTGGAGGCTTCTAGCATCAATATAAGAACTTGGATAATTAAATCTTCATTCCAACTTCTATTTGATTATAGAGACTTCCAGTTCTCGTTTCTTGATCAATCTCTGCAAGTTCTTCTTTCTTTAATTCCTTATCTCCTTCTTGATCATCCTCCTTAATTTAAGTTGGATTGATCTACATTAAATACAATAGTTAGTCAAAGTAGGAGATAACTATAGTACTCAATCTTTTTGCTTATAACAATGGCATCTATATAGGACATCATCAAAACTAATCATAGCCAACAGAGTTTGATTTGCACCTGTTAGGATTAAAATGATGCACTAATTAATTGTGGGAGTTTGGGTTATGTTGAATGACAATCATATTGATACACTCACTAGACTTGATAGTTTCATTCCTAATAACTAAAAAGCTAAGTTTTCATTACAGCAGAGGATGGGGCAACTGGAAATCTGAACGTGAAGTAGTTGTTGGAAATTATGCCCTAGGAGCAAGTCATTGTTCTCCATTCAGTTATCATCTCATTCGCATGTTTATAGTAATAACTATATCCTTGGATATATCTTATAGATTATCCTAAATGTCTCTGGTCGGTCATGTAGGTGGGACCGAAGATGAAATAAGATCAGTATGACTTTGATGAGGTATGGATATACGAATCAAAGTCATGGACACTTGTAAGAGTACAAGGTGCTGGACCGACCCACTATGAGAAAGCTGCGTGGATTAAGTCATAAGCTTATCTCATGTATAACCGCGTCACAATGCCCTTTGACCTGAGATCATCATGGATTCCTACGTGATGAGTCACTGGTCTTTGACCTAATCAAAAGTCACCTTTGATCGGTTGATGATCAAGGCTGGGAGCGGGATCAGTGGTTTTCATGCAGAGGAATGTGAATGATCAAGATGGAATTTGCCTCATATTTGTAGAGAGATAATATTGGGCCCCTCGAGGAGTGAGTCTGAGAAATGTATAGCCATACTACGAAGGAAAGGAGTTTCCATTATTAGACTAACCGAAAATCAAGAAAGTAATGGTCAAGAACAGGAAGTTGACATTATTCATGCCTCATCCTTGACCAAATTATCGAGTGACAAAAGGGACGTGACATGGTTGTATCATAGGTAGTATCGTATCATCGATCCCCATATGAATTGGGTAGTCGCAATGTCTTGTTAGAGGCCGCTTGCGACTTGTGGGCTGGTACAGTATTGGCCGACTGCCAATCTCATGTGGGCCTGCAACATCGCACACAAGAATAGCCCAACACGAGCAAAAGTGTCCAGATTCATTGAATCTTATATATATCTAAGATTTAATGAATACTGTATTTAATCTAGGATGGGTATATATATATGTGTGTGTGTGTGTGTGTGTGTGTATATTAATTTGAAAATAATAATGATATTATTTGTAGATAATAATATTATTATATATAGTATTTAATCTATTTGATAAATTAAATAACTATAATAAATTGAGATATTGTATCTCGATTTAATTGAATTGAGATATAGTATCTCGATTTAATTAAATGGAAAGATATCATATCTCGATTTAATTTATAAAGATAAATTAAATCAGTAGGCTCATAATTCGGATTAAATAAATATATTTGATTAGATGCCGTTGGACGATTTAATTAATGTATTGTTTTAATTCATATTTGAATTCAAGATTAATTAGATTAATTTTGAATATTTTAATACGGCTTATTAGGGTTTTTGAAACTCTTTAAATAGATATTGATCTAGTCGTATTAAGAGGACTGATGAATTAGAGAAGCCACAAAAAACCATAGAGAGAAAGGAGAGATGCGAGAAAACCTTAAAGGCGCTAGCACGCTACTGCCCATGTTCGAAGGCTGTTCGTGTGGATACCGGTAGAGGAGGAGACTCGAAAGTTCTGCTCCTGTTTGATTGAACGAGATGGCACCACATCCAAGACGTACGACGGTCGAGACGCACGAAGCAGGAGATGCGCACCCGACGATCGAACAAAACTCTCAACCCTTCGCATAAGTACAGTTTTCTAACGAACCTTGATTTAAACGCCATTGATAGATCCTTCGATGGGATTCGTAAAAATTTTATAATTCTGCTGCGTGTACGGATCCCAACAGTAGTGTAAGAGAAGAAACATGAGCACTCTTTTACCAGAAAATCATGGTCTACTTCAAACTATAACCATTATCCTCACCTCCAATCACATCCAATTCCACCACCTCAAACCTTACATTTCCCACCTCCACAATCACACACTCCTCCTTTCTATTCTCTCCTCCCTGCCTCTCACTTCTGACCCTATTACTCTCCTCTCCTTCTTCAAGTGGCTTCATATTCATGCACCTCGCTACCGTTTTTAGGGACCACACCTCTCCTCACACTTCTCCCTCGTTTCTTTAGGCTGCAAAGATGTTCACGATGCCTAATCTCTTCTTGTCTCCCTCATCATGTCTAATTGCCACCATTTACTCCAAACCTCAATTTTTCACCCAAATTGTTGCCTTCCCAAAAACACTAAAGCCTTGCTCAATACCTCAATTGGAGTTTATGTTCAAGTTGACTATCCCCATCTTGCTCTTAACATTTTCTACAAGATGAAGCATCTTCGATATAGACCAAATTTGCTAACTTGCAATACACTTATCAATGTGTTGGTAAGATACCCATTTTTACATTCTATATTTTTTTATAGTCCAGATGAGTCTTTAAGGATGCTATTAAACTTGGGATGAAACCCGATATCGTCATGTTTAACACAATGTTATACGGATATTGTGAGGATAATAAGTTCAAGGTAGCTTTTTAGCTATAGACGAAATTTTCTAATAACTTGCAATACGCTTTTCAATGTGCTAGTAAGATACGCATCTTCACATTATTATTATTTTTTTGGTGTCCAGAGGAGTCTTTAAGGATTCTATTAAAGTTGGGATCAAACCCGATACCAACATGTTTAACATAATGATATAAGGATATTGTGCGGAAAATAAGTTCAAGGCAGCTGTTCAACTAAAGAATCTAATGAGTAAATTTGGATGTTCCCCTGATAATGTCACTTATAAAATACCATTTTGAATGCACTTTGTATAAGAGGTAAGCTACAAAAGATTCAAAAAATTCTGCAAGACATGCAAGATATCAGCTTAGTGCCAAATAGAACCACATATAACATTTTGATCCATGGATATTGTAGATCAAAATGTATAAAGGAAGCTGCCCAGGTTCTGAGTTGATGACACAAAATTATAGGTTCCCAGATGTTTTTACTTACAACACAATGATCGGGGGGTTTTTGTGTTGAAGGTAAGATTGATGAGGCTATTAGGCTTCGAGGTGAGATGGAGAATTTGAAATTGATACCTAATGTTGTTATTTATAGTACGTTGATTGATGGTTGTTTTGAGTGGCAAGGCAGTGTAGGAGCATTTAAGTTAATTGAAGAAATGAGAGTAAAAGAGGTCCAGCCAAATGAAGTGACTCATACCATACTCTTTAAGGAAGGTAAGATCGATGAAGCAAAGAAGACTTTCATGAATATGGTAGAAAAAGGGGTTTTCACCATATTCTTTTACTTATAATACCATGATTAATGGTTATTGTAAGGTTGGAAAGTTCGGAGAAGCATTTAGGATGATGAATGAAATGTTATCAAAGAGAATGAAGATTAATACTGTTACTCTTAATACTATATTACACACTTTGTGTTTAGAGAAGAAGCTTGAAGAGGCATATGAGTTAACCATGAAGCCAGGAAACGAGGCTGTATTCTTGATGAAGTAACCTATGGAACTCTATTCATGGGATATTTTAAGGATGAACAAATAGATAGAGCTTTGAATCTTTGGGATGAGATGAAGAAGAAAGGCATCATCCCTAGAATTGTCACCTATAACACATTAATTAAAGGTCTTTGCATGTATGGAAAAACTGATCAAGCAGTAGAGAAATTGAATGAGCTGTTAGAGAGGGGCTTGTTTTCTGATGAAATTACATACAACATAATTATTCTTGGTTATTGTTGGGAGTAAATGGTGGATAAAGCATTTCAATTCCATAACAGAATGGTTGAGAATTATTTCAGGCCAGACATCTTTAAATGTAACATTCTTCTTCGTGGACTTTGCAGAAAAGGCATTCTTGAAAAGGCTCTTAAACTTTTTGACACAGGATCTCTAAAGGGAAGTTGGTTGATACAGTTACATATAACACATTGATATTTTCCCTTTGCAAAGTGGGAAGACTCAGATGGAAGAAAAAGGATTCGGGCCTGATCATTATACTTATAATGTTATTGCTGGGGCACTTATTAATGCTCATAGAACTAAGGAAGCAGAGTCTTTTATGTCAAAACTTAAAGGGATAGACCACGATGAAAAAAATTCTTGATACTTCCAAATAGCCTGATTCTTGTAGTACAATGTACTTAGATCTTATACATGATCTGTGCCCTCAAGGGAAGTGCGTAGAGGCAATGAAATTATTTTATGAATCAGAATATAAGGAAGTTACTGTAAAGAAATATGCCTATATCAAGCTAATTGATGGGATCTAGAAGAAGCGAAAAAGCATACAAAGGTTACTTGATTAAAGTGATCCACAGGTTGCAATTGATAATGCAGTGGACTCTTGAGAAGTGTGATTGCCATTCACTATGTCATCTAACAATGATATTCTCTTCCATTTAAAATTTGTATGGGGTAGTTTTTTTCACAATGGTAATCTCAGAGCTGAAGTTATGGTTGATATTTGGCTCCATGATGGACATGAGGGTTTCATTCGTGGAATTAGAGCTCCCCAAGGTCTTTGAGGTTCCATTTTATGTTGTTCTTGGGGCTTTATGCTAAATCCAAAAAGGTACATAATTTTTATGTTCTAGCATGCCTAAGTTGATAATTTTTAGATCAACAAATCAGTTAACTTGATCTGTTAATAAACAAAACTTTATTTTATAGCCTTTGAAAATTGAGTGAACGAACATAGAGATTCGCAATGTTCATTGCAGACCCAATGTGAAGTTCTGACGAAGGAAGCCGAACCAAGACGAAAAGAACTAGGACAACGATTTGGAAGAGCAAATCTTCAGTAAATAAGAGACACTATGTGTTGCGGTAATTGAGGAACATATATATATCTATAGCGGTAATATCGTTATCTACTCCTTCATCAGCATCAAATTTTATGGGCAATTTCTTTGTAAAGACTAGAGAAAAATGAAAGTAGTTGAAGATGTATTTACAAATATCTGTTTCAAGAAATTTTAGTAGTTGATAGCTTGATATGCCTAACTAGTGATCCAACTGTTAGGTAGATTTGTGTTCTTCTCTAGTTATTTCTAGGCTTAATATTTGTTGTGAACCCTTATTATAATATTATCATGATATATTAGAGATATTTTTATTTTTCATCTCAATATATTGTTAGCTTCAACTATTGAGACAATAAATTGATGAAATATTTACGCATACATGTAGACTTTTACTATAGATTAACGAGCTTCTTCTCCTCATCTTACTCATCTTTACTGTTAGACATTTTCTTTGCTTTGATTTTCGTAGTATCTATTTACATATTCAACAATACATAGTTCAAGAAAGCATGTTACATATATAGTCATCTGGTCCTCAGCATGTTTCTTATAAAACAAGGAAAATCTTAGGGCCTGTTTGCTTCAAAGGGAGAGGATGGAAGGAAAGGATAAGGGATATTTTGTTTGGTTTGGTTAAAGGGGAAGGAAAGGGAAGGATTTTTAATGATATTTTGTTTAGTTGAAGAGGGGATGATCATTTTACCCTTATATGTTACACCTTAATTTAAATTGCATAATTTATGAAAATTCATCCTCATCTCAACTTATTGTTAATATGTAGTAAAAACTGAAATGATGATTTTTTTATTTATTTCTTTTGTTAATATATAAGAGATAAATTGCATAAGAATCTATGTTTCCCTCTTCTTTTCATTCTTTTGAGGTTAAAGCAAACATAGCGTTAATAACTTATTTCGATATTCAATTTTCTCAACTCAACCAAATATAATTTTTACACTTGTGGGTTATTTACCAAGACTTCAAGGAAGCAATAAAATGAAACTTTGGATCAGCCAATCAAAATTCTATATTATCCTATTATAAACTCAAAAAGAAATATAAATTTGCTTGCAACAATAAAGTAAACAAACGGTTGCTTGACTAAAAACAAAATGGAACAGAAGTAGTAACTCGAGAAGTCACTCTCTTATCACCATGAAAAATGAAAACAAGAAGTTCAAAAAGAAAAGTAAAAATTTCATGAGAAGGGTTTCACTGAAGAGCAATATATTGATTAAATTCACAATAAGTTATTTCATAAATGTTTCATACAGTTAGATTGAGAAAGGTCGAATGGGACTCTCTTGGGAAGAACAGATGGCAAAAGCCAACTCTCACACATATACAAAGTGCGTGTGTGTAAAGCAAAAATGAAATGCCATGACTCCATATCATGAGTTTACATAATTCATATCCCAAATCCTAACCAAAGGCTTACTTTAATTCATTAGTATCTTGCTCTTACCAAGGAGGTGCCGACAAGGCAAGAAGGTTTGCGTGAAAAAGTGGCATAGGCAAAGATGTAATATTATTGAATATAAAGGGACAAATTGGTCATAAAATTATCCCCTATAAGAAACCCCAATTTAGAGGGGACTAAAATAAGGGGAAGGAAGGAGAGAGAGGGGTAGACCCCTCCCCACAAAACTTCTAACCAAATGAGGGGAGGGGCTCATTTTTCTTCCTCTTTCATCCCCTCCGCTCGAACAAAACATGCTCTTAAACTTCATCAATTCTGCTACAAAATTCAACATCTTTCCAACTTTACCCCATTTATTATACTTTATAATCCAGAGAATAAAGTCTATGCAATAATAGAGTTGGGAAAACGAGCTGACTAGTCATGGGTCTATTTTAGACCCGTTTAACATATTTTCACCTTTTTACATATTTTCCAAAGAAAATTAAGTTAGAAAATGAAATATTTAATTTAAAACATAAATGTTTTCAAAATTAAGTTAAAACATCAAACATTATCACTATTTAACAACACACACAAACACTAAATCCAAAAATTATTGTCCTTAATCAAATAAATAACTAGATAAAGGCGTAAACCATAAACTAAACATTAAACAATATGAATAAGATTATCATTTTCTTCTCCACCATCACTTTCAATATACAAAAATAATGATTAGCCAGGGTTTAGGTGATAAAGATCATATTCTTTTTAAAAACATTAATGGGTCGGCCTATTTAAGTCTGTAGCCTTATAAGGTTGGCTCTTTTAGGCCTAACTCTATTTTGAGACATCAAATTACAAGCCAAGCCTCGACTTAAATGTACATGTACATGAAGTATTTCTCTCCTTCCCTACAAATAGAATCAAAATATTATTCTTTGCTATATAAATTGTAGCAAAGAAGTACGAGCATATTTCATCGTAGTTTCCCCTTGGTGGAAAATTCTTTCATGCCAATAATTACAAGCTCCTCGTTGCAAGTACTCTGTTCTACAACATAAGTCACTTTTAAAAGAATGCATTGATCCACAATATAACTCACTTAGAGTAATTAATGCTTATTTGTCAATTTTGATTATGTACTTAATGTTAAATGTGACTTTTTGTATGTTTTCTCTCATTTTAAACCTATTTTAATATATATGGTTAAAGTTAGGGAAAAAATTAATTTAAGACATATTTAATGAGTTAACTACCATTTCTTGGTTCGGAACTTCTGATCAATTAGTTGATGTTTCTTACATTATGAACCGAAGGGAGTATAATGTGTTGAGAGATTCAACCAACTGCCAGTATTTGCCACCTTGCCTTAGGAGCTGCGTCTAATACCCTATCCAATTCATAGTTAGTAACAGGAGCTGGAATTCTGAAGGATCCCAGAGTAACAAATTAATCACAGATGTGTATAAGCAGTATATGAAAATCAACCAAAATAAACCGTCCACTCAGCATAAAACATTCAGAACACATAGCCATAGCACTAGGTACAACGAATTGGCACGTATCGTAAGTCCTCATGTACGTCGAAGTTGTCAATCGAGACACCCAACTAAAACTAATTGACTAGGAACTACTGAAAGTCCTCCTGTACGTCGAGTTCTTAATCGAAAGTACTCCAAGTCTCCTGAATGCAACTAGGTTAGCCACCTAATGACTACTTGGTCTAATAAGCCTCATTCCTAGTTCTAACCACCAAAAGGATTTCCATGGTCAGCCCTCCGCTCAATCGAGCCACGAGTGGTGCTTGGCCCTACATGGGACAGGACAATCACATATTTAATTCAAACAACACACAGTTGATTAAAGTCTACTTGGATGCTTTACCAATTCTCAAATCAGCTCCCATTCCTTCAATCGTTTCGGGCAATTGTCGAGTCCTATAAATGCAAATTTATGGATGACAGGTTATTATTACAAAATTTTTTAGTTTTATGACCAAACTTAGAAAATTCAAAACTTAGGTTCTAGACCTCTGATCAACACATTCTAAGACTGTTTTTAACGCTTATGAGGTCTACTATTTTCTAACCAAATTTCACGGATGTCGTTTGCTTAGTCAAAACCTTGCTCAAAATAGAAACCCAAATTCGGAAAACGAGTTTGCGGTTTTCCTTGTCTTTTTTTTTTTTTGAAAAATCATAATTTACAAATTCCCAATTACGGTGGTTTCAAAGGCTATTCGACCTTTATTAAGTCCAAACTCCGGAAAATAAACTCCCCTAGCAAATTGGATGTATAACATTCAAGAAATCCTTAAACAACCAAATTGTCCAAAATTCATTCCAGTTTCAATGCCACAACTTTAACAATTCATATCTTACAATATATTGACCCAAACGACACATACTACATATCAAATTAAAGTTTAGGATGTGGACTAAACCCTAAAAATTTGTATAACCATGGGACATCATTTAATAAGTCATAAACACGTGACAAATGGATTGCCACTCAGGAACCACAATCAGGCAACACTATAAAATTCTATTTTTAATTCTAATCCTTCCCTAATCACTTTCTCATCTTTATCCTACATAATTTTTCATTTTAAACTCATTGAAAGCATCAAAATAGACAAAATCTTTTTCCTTCTCACAACCTTGTTCTGGCTGAAATATTAGGGTTTCAAAACAACCATTAACCAAAATTGTGTTCCATAGAACAAGCCAAGTCACTACCTTTGATATTTAATTGTGCTCATGCAAGTTTTCATATATTCTTGAAGCTTTTGTCGATCCTCTACAATTCCGTGTCCAGCTTTCCTAGCTGACCTAATAAACTTTTTAGCAAGGAAGGTACATAAGCCAACTATTCAAACTCATTTAGACTAACAATCTCATCCTTTGTCCGCTTTAAGGCTCCGCCATTCATAAACACAAACACTGGTTCCACTAGCTTCACAACTCAAGTCCCTCCACATAGCTATTTACCAAATATTTTATCCTATGATATAAGATAAATTTGATGGGAGAAATCCACCAGGCGTCCACCTTGAAAAATAGAAGAATCACATTGCAGAATATTATACTTCAAAGTTATGAAAATCTATCATCTAAGGGCCAAAGCATAGTCATAAGAAATTATAGCATGTATACTTGACTAAGCCTTCTACCACAAACGATGCAGAACAAACTACCAGCTTTTCCGTGCTCTTTGTACCTTCTTTGAACAGATGAGTTCACATTCAAGAAAGTGAAAAAGAGAATGTTTAGGCAAAAGGATGAAGAAGAAGATGGATGAGAAAGTACTTATAAAAAATACATGACTGAGAAAGTGGAGGGAAGGGATAAAAAAGATGTTGTGGGTTTATGATACATTAAATTAAAAGATTGACAGGTAAGCTTACATTGATTGAGGAATCGAAGAAAATAAGCAGATGACATATTTCCATTCTTTTTTTTTTTTTTTTTTTTTTTTTGATAAGATTGGGATACCTCAACTACCTCCTACTAGAGTATTACACCCGTTACAATCCTGACGGAGGATAACCTCAAGAGCCTCTGAAGGCTGATACACTTCATGGAACCCCCATCCCGATTCTAGTCCCTTTAATGCTAGAAAGTCAGCTGCTTTGTTCCCGGACCGAGTCACATGCAACACCTTAGTTTCCCACTTCATCTGCAGTAGTTGCTTCACCTCATCCGAAATGTCGAGTCACGGTGAGAACTTCCCTGTGCATGCGAAAGTAATGTAATACACTCCATAGAATCAAATTCCAACCAAACCTTCCGAAAGCCCATCGCCCAAGCAGTTTTGAGGCCCAATAGGCAAGCCCATGCTTCAGTAGTCAACTCATCGCCCCTTTCAATAGAGTGAAAGAATCCCCTAAGAAAGGAGCCAGAAGAACTTCGAATGATCCCTCCACAGGCTCCCTTATTTGTAGTCTAGAATAGGCACCATCCACATTCACCTTTACCAAACCGGGTTCTAGCGGATGTCAAAACCCACGACTAGTAGTAAGAGTAATGTCGTTAAGTGGCATACCTGCTAGACGATTATTCATACTATTCCTACTCTCCAACATCGCATTCGTGCTAGCAATGATGTTACTATTAGGGGTGAATTGCTTCTCAAACACAAATAAGTTTCTCCGCTTCCCGAGATCCACCAAAGATAGTATAGTGAATCGGGACACCCATTCCTTATTCGCATTGCTTCTACCACTGATGTTCCACCATATCCACTCTAATAAAGGTTTGTTACAGAATGTGCGCCACTTGTCCGGGGGCACCACTTTTCTCCATAAGGAACGTGAGTGCGTACAATCCCTAAATACATGAATAATATCTTCGCACCATGCACCATATAGGGCACAACTCTGGTCATTCGTCATTCTCCGTCTCATTCGATTTGCATTCGTGAGCAGGCACTTACTAGCTAGCAGCCAAAGGAGCATCTTACACCTGTGTGGCGCTCGAACCTTCCAAATACGCTCCCGCCTGTATCCATGTTCCCTTCCCTTGTTAGAAACCACGCTATATGCCGATTTCACCGTGAATTCACCATGCCTCTCCCACTTCCATCGCACGCCGGGTGGATTAGTTGTACTCTCGATCCCCCTTGAACTTTATCCCAAGTTCGCTTAATTCCCGTCCACACATTTAAACCAGGTCGTGTAGCCTCAATGCGAGGAATTAAGTCATCCCCACATTTATACTTGTCCCGTACAACCTTAACCCATAGGTCCTCCCTAGGCGTGACTAGTCTCCATCCTAACTTCATAAGGAAGGCTTGGTTTTGGTACTTTGCATGCCTCAACCCCAACCCGCCCTTTCGCTTCTCCATGCACACCTCATCCCAAGCAACCAGTGGCACTTTACGACTCTCTGCTGTCCTACCCCACAAAAAGGATCTATTCTGCTTGTCCAGGGCCTCACAAACCGTACTAGGTAGGTGGGATGTTTGCATTGTGTATGCCGGGATAATGGAAGACACCGAGGAAACAAGCGTAGCTCTTCCAGCTAAGGAGAAAGTCTTAGGGGTCCACCGCGCCAGCCGGTCCTTGACCTTATCAATGACCACTTGAAACGAGCCCAATCCCACTCTCTTATGATGCAATTGCACCCCAAGATACTTCCCAAGATCCGCCGTTAGAGTGAAACCAAGTGCATCGCTGATTTCCACACTCGTGATATGATTTATGTTCTTGGAAAAGAACACCCGAGTCTTCGAATCATTGACATTAAGCCCTGAGCATTCACAGAAATGATCCGGACACTCTTTTACCATTCCCCGCTTGTTGGAGCGAGGCTTCCATAAACAGGATAATATCATCAGCAAAGAACAAATGTGATATTGGTGGCCCGGTCTTAGTAAGGCATGTAGGTTTCCACTTCTTCGTTGCCATACGTTCTTGTATCATGTGTGCCAACTTCTCAATGCATATTACAAATAGGTAGGGCGAGAGCGGATCACCCTGTCTAACCCCGCGGGAAGTGTTGAAGAAGTCTTACTACCATTCCACAAAAGTTGAAGATTAGCAGTGCTAATACATTGCTCCACCACCCTAATGAGGTTGGTAGGAAGGTTGAGCTCATGCAAGCAACTAAGCGGGAACTTCCGAGTTCACCCCGTCATACGTCTTCTCCGGATCGATCTTAATAGCCATAAATCCCTTTTTTCCACCCATTGTTCTCATGGAGTGAATAACCTCTTGGGCCACGATAATGTTATCCGAGCTATGCCGCCACGGACAAAGCTACATTGATTCGGGGATATAACTTGGGACATAAACCCCTCATTCGGTTTGCCACGATCTTTGTAACCAGCTTGTAAATCACGTTACATAGGCTTATTGGTCTAAGATACTTAAACGTCTCGGGTGATCCGTCTTCGGGATTAAGACCGTAATGTCTTATTTACTTCACATATCCTCTTTGGATGAAGAAATATTTGCTTCACAAAGTGAACCACGGACTCTTTGACAGTTTCCCATTGGTATTGGAAAAATAAAGCATGGAAGCCATCCGGCCTTGGTGCCTTCAGAGCCCCCATACTAAACAAGGCGTCCCGGATCTCCCCCTCTTCTACATCCCTAAGACATACTCATTTCTGTACTTCTGTTAATCCTGGGTAGCCAATATTACAGATGAGACTTGGGCGCTCCACTACTTCCTCCTTGAAGAGATTGGAGAAGTATATCGTTGCATGATCTTTTATACTATCCTCCTCAAAACACCACTCCCCTTCATTCACACAAATCGCATCAATTCTATTTCGTTTCCGACGACCATTAGCTTGCACATGAAACAGCCATGTATTTCTATCACCATCAATAGCCCAATTAATCCTAGCTTTCGGGCCCATAGCAAGGCTTCTTGTGTTAGAGTCTCATCAAGCTCCAACCCGAGAGTCTTACGGAGGTCTTCAAAAACATGGTATTCCCACCTCTCGTGATTGCATGAGTAATCCCATCCAATCTTCGTAGGAGTTGATTTTTGCGCCTCTGGATATTGCTGAACACTTCCTTGTTTCAACGTTGACAAGCAATTGTGAAGCTCTCGATGTTTACCGACCATTCTATATGCTCATAGATCTATTAGAATCGTGAACAAACACTAGTATAAAATTCATTCATACTTATTACATTAATGGCCAAAGGGAAAATTTAACAATAAAGTTATATGTAAGAGGCACCTGGCACCATAAAATTTTCAAAGGGGTTAAAGTAAGGTTACAAACTGATGCAATTTGAACAAAGCCATTAATTGGGCTTAAACTTCGTTAATTTACTGTCATATGTGCCCCACACGGTAGCCACATGTTGTCATAAAATTAATCCCTTGTTTAACTATTGGACCCACCATTGCTGCTCACTCATGGCGTCCTTGGCATCGTTGAGAGCTTGGCATCCAATGGAGCTGATAATCTTGAAACCATCAAACAAGGGATTAATCCCATGACATGTGGCTCTCGTGTGGGATCCAAACGACAGTAAACTAATGGAGTTTAAACCCAGTTAACGGGTGTGTTAAAATTGCATCAGTTTGTAACCTTTATGCATACTTTTGCCTATTTAAAAAATTTATTCTGTCCGGTTCCATTGACATATAACTTTGTTATTAAACTTACCTCTTTACTCTACATTAATTATCCCCATCTTCTAAAAAAACCAGAATTTCTAATACTAGTTTGGTGACTCTTGTCCTCTTTGTGTGTCCAGTTTATTCAATTATCACATGTCAAGAAAAATTAGTTAGCTCATTAAATATATCCTAAATTTATAATTTTTATTTTTATTTTTTACCCTCATTTATAAATGATCATAAAAGAATTTCTACATTATGCTTCACTTCTTTCTTCTCTCTACATTTAACGGATAAAATTGTAACATTATCATTAATTACTCTCTAGGTGGACTTACAATAAGGACCATTTTTTTCTTCACACTAGACTTGTAAAAAGGATCAATGTGGTAGTTTTAAACACTAGCTAAGTCGGAATTTATCCATTTTTCTTCCAGTTTTGAGACACAACATTGATAAAGCAATTAGGCTATGCTATGTTCATACAGCTTCATTTTGATGTGGTTCATATCCATGGGATCGGATATGGAATTTCAACGATAAGGTCTGGCCATGATGTTTTTATTTTAAATTCGAATTTAGCCGAATTCAATTTAGTTGTCTCATGGACTATAACCCATCATGAGTGCCAAGCTATTTGTGTATTATTGAACACAATGAGAAGAATACATCATACATGTATCATAAATCATACAAGTTCATAATGTCCAAGTCCACAACTAACACAATGAGTTTTAATTTTTTTTTTTATATGAAAATGGTGACAAAATGTGCAACTACTGCGATATTCTGTCAAGAGCCGAAACAGGGACCTCTTCCAGGGAAATTTTTTACATTCACAAGGGCTCAAACTGAGACATCTTGCTTAAGCGACTAAAACCCCTTTCACTCAGACCAACTTCTGCTAGTCAGTGAGTTTGAATATTGATTGTTAAATTTTTAAGAAATAATATCAAAACCAAACATGGGTAGGCAATTAATGCACAGCGCATAACTGTCCAAAATCATAAAAGCAAAACAAAAAATAATAATATCTCTTTTGAGCTAGTAAGCCCGGATCCCCCCCCCATTTTTTTTTTTTTTTTGACATAGCAATGTTTGGCATTACTTTTTTTAGGCCCAGAAGCTGTTTTGCATTATTGGTGATGTTTGGTTTGCGATATAAATGAAGGGCTTCAACTTCAACCCAGCTTTATAGCAAAAAAAAAACTTCAACCCAGCTGAACATGTACATGTTAAAGCAACCCTTGCGTCACGCTGTGTTTTTGACTCATTGTCACCCAATCACATGCACTCTGCCACACTTTTCGACTAATTCCCTCTCTCTCTCTCTCTCTGTTTTTTCTTTTTTTTTTTTTTTTTTTTTTTTGCCATTTGACCAATACCCTTTCATTCTTTTATCTTTTTCATACTTACGTCCTCACTGTTCCCCTCACTATTCCGTATTCACTTATGCCACTATAATAATAATATTTTTTAAAAATCATATCCGATAAAACAAAAATGAAAATCCCATTCAATGATCTTTAAATATAGGAAAGGATAAAAAACATGCTTTCAATTTCAATATCCCATGCTGCTCTTAAGAAAATGGTATTTGGAAATGGGAAAATGACCCCCCAAAAAAAAAAATTGAAATTGCAAAATCTCAAATCAAGTTTAAAGTAATGATGAGATTTGATAAGTAATTCACAACTCGAGAAATACTTGATTCGATATTTTGCAATTTCAAAGTTTTCTTTTTCATTCTCCGATCCTTTTGGAAATTCATGCAAAAAGACATAAAATGCCCTCAAATATATATTATTTAATTAAGAGTTTAAGTATTTTAAATTCAGCTACCTTAATCCTCTATTATATAAGCATGTCATTTAAATTTGATTTTCTAATTCTCTTAAAATATCCCTTTATAATCATGAAATAAAGGATTAAGGAACTCTCTTATATTCTTAATATAAGATTATATTGGCCTTTTTGAAGAGATTAAGAAAGTTAAATTAGTTACTTTAAAGAATTTAAACTTATCTTTTTTAAACTAATTTGTCGACTTATAAAATACTATATAATCTACGATACTCAACATATGATATGATTAAGCAATTTATTATTTTGCTTAATCATTCTAGAAAGTCAATTAGGCCTTATATTTAGGATATGAGGTATAGTATTTTTCTTGGAGTAGCGTGTGCCTAAAATATTTTATGGTATATTCAATTGGTTGCCTTCCTAAAAACACTAAAGCCTTGCTCGATACCTCCAAAAACACTAAAGCCTTGCTTGATACCTCCATTGGAGCTTATGTTCAAGCCAGTTATCCCTACCTTGCTCTTAACATTTCCTACAAGATGAAGCATCTTTTTAACATTTTCTACAATATGAAGCATCTTGGGTATAAACCAAATTTGCTAACTTGCAATGCACTTGTCAATGCGCTAGTCGATACCCATCTTCACATTCTATTTCTTTGTCGAAGGAGTCTTTAAGGATGCTATTAAACTTGGGGTGAAACCTGATATCAACATGTTTAACATAATGATATCAAGATGTTGTGCGGATAATAAGTTCAAGGCAGCTATTCAGCTAAAGAATCTGATGAGTAAATTTGGATGTTCCCCTAATGAAGTAACCTATGGAACTTTAATAATGGGATACTTTAAGGATGGACAAACAGAAAGAGCTCTGAATCTCTGGGATGAGATGAAGAAGAAAGGCATCATCCCTAGCATTGTCACTTATAACACATTAATTAAAGGTCTTTGCATGTATGAAAAAATTGATCAAGCGGTAGAGAGATTGAATGAGCTACTAGAGAGGGGCTCGTTTCCTGATGAAATTACATACAACATAATTATTCTCAGTTATTGTTGGGAAAAAATGGTGGATAATACATTTCAATTCCACAACAAAATGGTTAAGAATTCTTTCAGGCTAGACATCTTTGCCCACTAAACTATCAGTATATCGAATGTAACATCCCATTTTCAAAAGCAGTATATAATTTTTTTTTTCATCAGAGTAGGGCATCGGAGCGATTGAGTAACTGATATTTATATTCAAAATGCCGTAAGTTTGGCGATTACGATGGCGGTACGTTATACCAAGTGTTTTCAAAAGTAAATAACAAAAGAAGAAAGTCTTGGTGAGTCCTTATGCGTGCCGCTTGCCTTTCTCCTCGATCCTCGGTCCTCCCGACCACGACGCTATGTTAAGAGCGAGGTTCAATGGCCATTGAACCTCGGGTAACATTAACCTTATAAGCATCTGCTGCAATATGATCAGCGGCACGATTACCCCCCCTTGGGGTAAAGGTCAAAGAGAACCCAACCTTGGGAACCAGAAGACGAATAATATCAAAAATAATACTCCTACACCTCCAATCAATCATATCCGGAGATTTAGCATCAACACAATCAAGAAGAGAGAGACAATCAGTTTCAAAAACAACATTATCATGACCGAGGTCAACAGCGAGCATCAGTGCCCTCTTCAGAGCTAGAGCTTCTGTCATGAATGCCGAAATGGATTTCACCTTATCCACAAAACCCCACTTGAAATCACCAAAATGATCCCTACAGATCACTTCGATAACAGCCTCAGTCTTATTAGCAGAAAAGGCCCCATCACAGTTGAATTTAAGCTTGCCAACAGGTGGAGGGGACCAGGAGACTAACTGAGAAGGAACAACCCATTGAGCTTCTGGAAATTTATGTCTTTTATCGCAGTTCACCCAGAAGTCAAAATTGTTTTTCCTCGCACATTGAATGACAACAATAGGATTAGGATCACAATGATTAAAAACCACGTTATTTCATTGTTTCCAGATAAACCATAAGATCCAACAAATTAATGAGAGGTTTTGCTTACCCAAGAGAGACATACCTGTAAGTTGAATCCACCAAGCACTAAAGTTCGATACACTAGCAGCGCCTACTTTGGCTCCAAGAGAACTTCCGAACCAGATACACCTAGTCCACTGACAATGAAAGAACAAGTGCTCGATCGATTCCACAGCATCCGAACACACTGGGCAAGTGCTACTCTGGGACCTCTTTCTTCGGTAAAGGGCCGCATTGGTAGCAACCGCATTATTCAACACCCGCCAGATAAATTGTTGTACTCTCGGAATAACCTGTATCTTCTAAATGGACTTCCAGGAGTCAGAGGTGATAACAATAGAGGACCCAGCCTTGTTAACTTCAGGGGGCATGTTCCCTTTACTGTTATGATACCCCCTTTCACTGAATACACACCGTTTTTTGCGCTAGTCCACACTAGTTTATCATCCAACCCATTAGATGAGAGATCAATATCATATATAGCCTTCTTGATCTCCGGAGATACATACTGGTCTATAGGCGTAAGATTCCATTTTCCATCAACAATAAGATCACAAACTCTGCCCTTCGCAACTATAGGGTCGTTTAGATTACTAGGCTTCTTCGGGAAAATGACACGAGGAACCCATATATCATCCCAGATACTAATAGCAGCTCCATCACCAATATCCCAACACAAGTCTTGTGCGAGAAAAACCCTACCATCCAAGATGCTGGACCAACACCATGATGCTTTAGAACCTTTTCCTGCCTTCATGAAACCATCCTTGGGGAAATACACACTTTTCAAGACCTTAGCCCACAGATCATTGGGCCTCGTCATTAGTCTCCATGCAGTTTTGGCCAGCAGAGCATCATTCATGATAGATAAATCTCGAAAGCCCATCCCACCAGAACTCTTGGCCTTTGATAAAGACCCCCAGGCCTTCCAATGAGTAGTTCCGCTAGAAACTGTGCCGCTCCACCAAAAGTTAGCAATAAGGCTGCTAATCTCTTTACATGTCTTGACTGAGAACTTGAAAACATTTATAGGATAGATAGGGATTGCCTGAAGAACCACTTTAATCATTACATCACGTCCTGCAAAGGAGAGAAGAGAATGGCACCAGCCTTGGATTTTATTAGCAATGCGTTCCCGAATATAAGCTAGTGCCTGATGCTTTGTCTTTCCCCAAATGCTTGGAATACCAAGGTATCTACCCGGGTCCTCAGTCACCGAAATGCCCAAGATGCCACCAACCATATTTTTAACATCATCAGGCGTATTAGAAGAAAAAAAGATACTTGATTTATCAAGGTTGATAACTTGACCAGATGCAGCACAATACATCCTCAATATATCAGCCAAATGATTGCAATTACGTTGCGTAGCACTCATGTAGAGAAGAGCATCGTCAGCAAAGAAACTATGGGTAAGCTCGGGGCATTTGTGGCTCAATTTTACACCCTTAAGAAAAAATCCGCTTGACTCCTTTTAATCATGATGGAGAGGACCTCAAAAAAATGATAAAAAGATATGGCGAGAGGGGATCTCCTTAACGAATGCCCCGACTTGGAGTAAAGGAACTTACTCTTTCACCCGATAAGCAAATATTCAAACTAACAGAGCAAACACATTTCATCAACACGAGAAACCCACTCATCACAAAAACCAAATCTTAACAAAACATTTTCCAGAAATCCCACTCCACCCTATCATAAGCTTTGCTCATGTCCATTTTGAGTGCGAATTCATACTTACCCCTTTTCTTACGGCGAAGATAATGATAAACCTCATCGGCAATAATAATATTATCATGAATACACCGACACAGGACAAAAGCACTCTGATTCTGTGAAATACAAATATCAAGCAAAGGACGCATTCTATTGGCCATGATTTTAGAAATGATCTTATAAGAGAAATTACACAAGCCAATAGGGCGAAAATGGGACACATGCTCAGGCTTTTGCAGTTTAGGAATAAGAGTGATGTTAGTTGAATTTAACTCATTAAGCACCAAATGACCTGCAAAAAAACTCTTTAACCATGTTACAAACAGACTCACCAATTTCAGACCAAGAGGAATGATAAAATTTACCCGAGAAACCGTCAGGTCCAGGTGCTTTTGAGCTCCCAAGACTAAAGGCTGCTATTCTAATCTCCTCCATAGAAACTAGTAACAGGAGACTGCTATTCATATCAGAAGAGATCGTTGGCTCAATAAAACCCAAGACAGTATCCATTGATCGGTCACCAGAAGTTGTAAATAGCTCTTGAAAGAAGCTAGCAATATTATTGGAGATAGCATCCCTCTCATACAACCGATGCCCTCAACATTACGAATGCACGAGATTCTATTCTCTGCCTCCTCTTGATAGTAGAGATGTGAAAGAAACGCGAATTCCTGTCCCCAGCCTCTAACCAGTTAATCCGAGATCTTTGCCACCAATAAAGCTCTTTGCGCTCCAATAATCTATCCAGGTCACCTTTGACTTTCGCAATCCCTCTAGCAATATCCGGGTTCGAACTTCCCGAGAGCTCACCGGATGGGTCTTTAATAGCTCAATAGTCTTACCACTATTAGGAAATTCTTTCTTGCTCCAAGCAGTTAACCTCTGCATACAAATCCTCAGGTTGCACACAAAATTCTCAAGTACCGAGTGATCCTGACCACTAAGATTCCTCCAACATCCCTTAATAACGTCAAGAAAGTTCCCATGAGATACCCAAGCAGCTTCGAAACGAAAATTTTGACTTTGTTGACGACTTACATACTGACATTGGATGAACAGGAGGTGGTGATCCGATCCGCCTGGGACCACATTAAACACCTGGAGACCCGGGAACTGTTCTCTTAATTGCAAATTTCCCAATGCCCTATCAATCCGTTCATGAATTGTGTCCGGGAAATCCCGATTATTGCACCAGGTAAAGATGGGACCATTATAACCCAAGTCTTCAAACTCACAGTCAGCCAATAAACATTTAAAATTCAAGATCTTCCTCCATGCTTTAGGAGGACCACCGCTCTTCTCATGTTGGAATAATATGTCATTAAAGTCCCCAAGACATAACCATGAAGTCTCACTGTTACATTTAATCCTTCGGACCTCTTGCCAACACAACAATCTATCCGCCTCATCAGTGGGGCCATAAATAAATGTAATATAAGATGGGGTAAAAACGCCTCCGACTTCACACTAGTATGAATGATATTAGAAGAAGAGAGAAGGATGTTAACCGTGATCACATCAGACCACCATAAAGCCAAGCCGCCACTTCTTCCCACCGGATTAACAATCCATTCTTCAGTAAAACCACATCTACGCCTCACCTTCCTGACATAACTCGCCTTCTGCTTAGTCTCCATTAAGAAGACCAAGTGGGGTTTTTTTTCGGAAGCACTCTTCCTTCAAATTTCAGCCGTCGGGGCAACCCCAAGGCCCTGACAGTTCCAAGATAATAGATTCATGGCGAACCGGTGGTTGGTCCACTCCAACCACCGGCGTTACTCGAGAAAGAAGATCCCAAGTCCATCTCTGAACTACCTCCAACAACTAACCAACTCTCTGGGAAATCAATCTCAGCAGGAGATGGACAACCCACAGATACACCTGATCCGCTTGCATTACCCGCCTGACGCAGAAATTTTTTAACAGACATAAAATTTCTTCTACGTTCTCTCTTCTCCCTACTCGGGACTATTTTAGCATCGATTGAATCCCTAGCCGAGGAGAAATCAAGTTTCCTACACTTAGTCGATTTTTCAAGCTCAAGATCCTCCTCATATTGTCTCTTAATCCGTATTCCTTTTAAACCCGCAGATACAGCCGAAATCGGAGACAAACCATTAGAGGGAACAATAGAATTGACTTTAATCTCATCATCACTAGGAAAATCCACATTATAAGACTGAGAGATAAATGAGGAATTAATACCAATGCCCTCTGAAACAAGTGGACTAACCATAAGTGTCTCTGGGCAATCAACCTCAACAATTGAGGGCTCATCATGTACCATGTCACTCAAGGGAGCCGGATGACCGCATTATTGCACCTGGCCGAGAGAAAAGGAATGGGCGAGGAATTGGCCTTTAAATCGGCCCAAAGCCATTAATAAGTCCTTCGAATTAAAACCCAGCGCAGGATTAAGGTGGCAAGCATGTCCAATAAGGCCCAAGATTTGTTCTTTTTCCAATCTAGCGTACTGGGCTATCAGCTCATCAAAACCGCTGCCCAAATCATGTTTCTCTGGTCCAACTACACCCAGTCCATGAGTCCCTGGCCCAGCAGCATCAAAAGCACGCTCCCCAAGCCCAACCGCGCCCACAACGTGCACCCTTGGCCCAGCCGCCTCCACATCCTGCTTCCTTAGCCCACCAGCGCCCAAACCAAATGTCCCTGGCCCAGTACCCTTCACGCCTTTTATCCTTGGCCCATCGCAACTAATCCATATTCCCCCTCGGCCCACCAACTCCCAATCCGCCTTCTAGTCCGCCACCAACCGAGGCCTCACCAGGTCCAGTCAACTTCACGTGCTCACTAGGACATCCACTTGCGTCACCTTCGTGCTCCCCCATCACCATCACAGGGACGTGCATCAAGGCCGCCGACCGAAAAGAGCCGTTGACGACCGCCAGGGTTCCGAGCCCCTTCACGAAAGGCTGCTCTCCGGGTTTGTCTTCTTTCCCCAAAGTAGTAACTTCTACACCTTGCCTCGAATCTCTCCAGCGCTTGTTTCCAAGATTAACGTGGTTACCTTCCGTGGTTTGCTCCATCGGAATCTGTAAGCATGAGATGCAGACTCTGGGAACGTCGACTCCAGCCAGTCTTCCCTACAAACTCCAAGAACATCATCAAACGTTCTCAGTCCAGCCGTGCTCAGCCATGGTCCGAACTCCTGCTCACCGTCAAAATCGCTCTGAGAGAACTCTGCTTTACAGCTTCTCCCTTCGTGTCCGATAGTACCACACTTGTAACAGAAATCCTGCAACCGTTCATACCGCACCTTAACCCAGACTGGTTTCTTCCCTTCTCGTGGAACCCAGAAGCCCGACGTCAGAGGCTCGTTCAACCGGAGAAGCACTCTAACACGGATGAAGCTTCTCACTAACTTACCATCAGCCATAGGTGTTTCAAACAGCAAAGTCTCCCCCACTACATCTCCCAAGATCCTTGCATTAGAGTTATCGAAAGCATCCACAGGAAGCCCGTGGAACTGTACCCAAAACGGAGCTGTCGCAAAGCAAACATCTTGAAGAACCATATCATCCTCCCAATTTTGAAGATTTAGCAGATGCCCCTGTATGGACCATGGTCTTCCTTTGAGAATACGAATATAATCTTCAGGATTGGTGAACCGGAACAAGAAAACTAGCTGACTTCGATCCACATCGTGAACCTCCACATCCTCCCCCAAATTCCAAACCTTTCTAATCAAGGAGATAACCGTAGGAATATTCAAGTTCTTCCTTGTAAGAATCTTCCCTACCAAAGGATCCACCATTCCTATTAGACTTTTTGTTTAAATTCAAAAGAACTGCTTTGGTTTCTTCGCCTCACTACTATACTCATTCGCCATAATATCAGCCAACGCTAGACAACACACACACCCTCCAGCAACACCGAAATCAATAACCAGGCAGATATTGTCCGCCCCCCAGTGCACACTGCCTGAGAGACTTACAGAGAAGTCTACGAGCTCTCACGAGAGGAGAGACTAAGGCAACATTTAAACTCTATCGGACAATCAACAGAACATCTATTATGTTGTATTAATTAGTAATTATTTTATTATTAATATTAATTATATTAATAATTTATTATTCTTAAGAGCCTTCAAACAATAAAAATAATAAAATGTAAATTCAAATTTAAATCTGATTCTAACGATAACGATAAGAGGATCTAAGCTAATTTAGATATCCAACTTCATTAAAAATCAGTAAATCTAAAAGCTCAATTGATAATTAATTTCCTTTATTGGAAGCTCATAATAATTCCCCATAAAAATTTTATAAATATTTTATTACTTTCTTTTTTAAATAATATATAATGGTATAACAATACCATTTGATTTTTTTTTTAAAAAAAAAAAAAAAAAAAAAAAACCCTAAAGTTTCTACTAAACTAGCAAAATGATATATAGGTGATCTGATAGGAATATAGAATTTTGAAGTTTTGATGTTCACAACTTGAGTAAAAAAAATTGACTACTTGGGTATAGAGATTAACAATTAGAGCTCTCTAACTTGTATATACCAATTTGTTGCTATTATGAAGTTATCATTGCTTTTATTCAATTTGTAAACGTAAAAACCTTAAAATGTCATATTCTTACCAGAATACCTATGTGTCATTTTGCTTCAAATGATATTTTTATGTCGTTTTTCCTAAATATAATATTGTTCAGATTTATTTTTACATATAAAATTTTCCATTATCTTAATTGAAATATTTTTTTAATTATTATTTTCTTTAATAAACATACCATGAAAAAAAACTTATGAAAATTGAGAATAATACAAAGCAAGGTTATTAAACCTAGATTGGCCACCGAACCATCTAGGTAGTGGGTCAAGATTTGGTAGGTTATATCGAGTCCAATCATAGCTAATCGAGACCAAATCGGTGAGGAATGAACTTGAATGATAATATTATTTTGGGATAGTTTTGGAATTTGAGAACTTTTGAAGATCAAATGATAATTTTTTTTTTAGTGAATCATTTTGCATTAGAAAGTATACATATCAAGCTTTCCATAGAGTCTTACTTTATAATTTTTCAAAGTATGTAAAATTATATATGAATTTTTGAAGTCAAGGAATTTTAAATAAATAATGAACCGGTCGGACCAAACCGATGATAATGATTTGCCGGCCGTGGTCAAGCCACCTATCTCGGTCCAGTTTTAATAACTATAGTACAAAGATTAAAGCTACAACAAATATTTTGAGTGTGGTTGATTATTTTTTTTATGTGATTTTTATTTTTTCTTAGTCATTTTCATTAATTTTTCCTATATGACATAGGACACAAGATTAATAAAAAAGGTTAGGGTGTAAAAATATACATAAACAATTAAAACAAAAGTGTGCTCAACACTATAAACTTTTTCTAGGTGCAAAAGTATTCATAAATACTCAAAATCAGAGTAAAAATGATATGTTAGTTAAAATAAGCTAACATTTTTTATATAGTAAGCCCAGGCTATTTTTCTCGCTCCCCAACTTAAATAATAAAGGTACAAAAATCAATGTTGACAAAATCTCGTGACAATGATGTAAACTCGAATTGTAAACTCGTACAAGTTTACTTTTATCAATAAATAAATAAAAATAAATAAAAAATAACAAAAAATTGGTTTAAATATATTTAAAATCCAAATATTGAAATTAAATCCTTCAACATTCATAATTTATCGAGACTAATTTTTTTTAATAAAATTCATATATAAAGTCACCGAGCATAATTAAATCGAAAAAGTTAACACGAGTTTAAGAGCGAGTTGACAAGATTTCGTTAGCTAAAAATGTAAAAATAGTAAACTCGATGTGTGAACTCACGAGTTTAACCGAATTTACAACTCAAGGGTTCAAAGAGTGACTCAACACAATTTTGTAAGATAGAAGCGTAAAAGTGATAAAATTTATAGAATCAACTCACGAGTTTGACAATAATGAAAAATATAACTATAAACTCTTATTCACTCAAATAACATATGCTTTTTCAATATGCAAAAATACTAATGAAAATTTAAAATGAATATGCTTATCTTTCTAATATGCAAAAGAGTTTATTTTTATCAATAAATAGATATTAATAGTGTATAATTAAATAGACAACAATTTCATTTAAACTTATTTTAAATCCAAATAATTGAAATTAAATCCATCATCATTCATTATTTATTATACTCAACAAAGAAAATTTCATAATATTCATAGATAAAGCCATTATGCATTATTAATTGAAAAAGTTAGCATGAGTTAAAGAGTTAGTTAACACAATTTTATAAAATGGAAACAAAAGATGGTAAATTATATGTGTAAATTCATAAGTTTAACTGAGTTTACTATTTATCATGATTTTAACATCGACTGTTCACGATATTTTAAGCTAAAAATGTAAAAATGGTACATTCAAAGAATCCACTCACAATTTGACAATAATAATTGGACGTGATAATATATATTATGTCGATAGAGTACATGCTATTAAATTTTCTATTTCAATTTTTTTGAATTTTTTAAGAAATTAACTTACCATTAAGAGACTTAAATTTTTTATTTCATATTTTTTTCTAAACTTCTTAAAAATTATATTTTAGGTATAAGGCATAAAACCATTAAAAAAATCACGGAGGAACATATTATCATTTGTCAAAAAAATAATTAAAGTAATCGGATGGGAAATTGACTTAATTTAAAAGTGAATCACATCATTAAACTAAGTAAGATTCAAAATATTTTAACCAAACAAAAGAGAAATAAAGAATTAGATGCAAACTCTAAACTTGATTTCCAGTATCCAACAAATACATGAAAATAATTTTTATAAAATATATTCCCCATGTGTGTGTTTTTTTACTTAGGGTTACTTTAGTACTTTCATCTTCATCTTGAATGTTTATAGGTATCAATATAACTTAATAGAAATAGCATTTTAACCCGTGCCCTGTTTCTTGTTTATTACAATAGAGATGGCTTGAAACCCTAAGTCGTTTTTGTCCCATCGAGCCATACGGTGCCTTTGGGCTGTTTGGAGTGAACGTTTTTAGAGCATTAGAGCATCCGTGTTAAAGTTTGGCTGTGGAGAAAAAGCCCAACACTCGTGTTTGGGTTGGCTTTAGGGTTAATGGACTTTTCCCAAAAATGCCAAAAAACGTAGATTTAACTGAACGCTCCAATTACCCCTCGTCCTTGGGTTTAACTGGCGTGGGGGTCGGTCTTCCTCACCATTCGGGAGGGGGTTCGATCCCTGCGTTGGTCAAGGCGCTGGGGGAAGCATCCTAGGAGTCTAGGTAGCTGTGGTAACGCTGGCAGGTAAAAGAGCGCCAGTATTCCCAGCGAATACTGGGCTCCAAGCGCCCTTCCCTTGGATTGTGGGTGAGCCCAACCCCTTTCCTAAAATTTTTTTAGCAAAAAAAAAAAAAAAAAAAAAAAAAACTGAACGCTCCAATTTGGAGCTTATCTCCTGCCGCAACGCTCTGCGAAAAAGTTCTCTCGCCCTCGTGTCCTCGTCCTCGTCTCATCCACTCAGAGATTCCTCCAGAAAGCAAGCTCGACTCCTCCTCTCAAGCCCCATCTCGTCCCGTCGTCGCGCAGAGCTGAAGCTCAAAGCTTAGATCTGAAAAGCTCACAAGCTCACAAGCATGATGCTTTTTCTTTCATCGGGAGATGGTCGAAACTCGGGGATGATTATTGGAACCCGATAAATCTGGTGGTGGAATGCGTGTGGGGCGATCTCAACTCTTTGTAACTCTCTGGTCACCTTGTGGGTTCTCCTCCATTCGCAATTTTTCTCCAATAATCGTCAAAACTTCCTCAATCTCACTCAGCCCAGGACTGTGTCTCTTCCAATTAGCACTTTCATCTGGTATATGTGGACTGAGGGACATATTTTCGTTCTCACTTTGAAGCTTATGCTCTTAACGTACTACTGTTCTTTAAGGGATTCTAATTTGCTTTTTTCTGCTATGACAAGATTAGTGGATTATTGGTGCTGTGATTCTTAATAGTTGGGGTTTTTTATTGGAAAGGGCTTTGGGATGGTCATGATGGTTTTGGGTGGAAGATTCAATTTTTTTGTTTCCTGAAGAGCAAGGATGGTTCTGCGCTAATATACAGCTTTGTATATCTCTTCTCTCCGTTCAAACTTTACAGCAATGTCATTGGGCTTTCTTGCTTTAATTCTTGCTCTTCAGGTTGTTGTATTGAAATATATTCTCCTCGTGCTGTAATTTGAGACTTAGTGTGTTCTAGTGGTTATTTTCTGGTTTCATTTCCTATGGTTTTACTTTAATGAAACAGACCAGCATCTACTATGCAACTTTGTATTGGTCACAAATGCTTAATATACCAGCTTCAACATTCGAGGCTCGCACCTAGGATTCTTCGGCATTTCCTCATGAATCCAGGAAATACTTTTGTTGGTTTTTGGAATCATTTTGATAGAAGAAAGCTGAAATTATCAAAGCATAAGCTTCAAATGTTAAGAGATCTTCAATGCCTCATGCAGATGGATAATAAATCATTTTCAAAAGCTTCATTTGAAGGGATTGTTAAAAGGAGTCTTGGTATTTCTGGAATTTGTCAAGATAATAGAGTCAATATGAGTACTACCATTTCTTAGTATTGATCAGATTTTACTAGCCCTTCTTGATGCTTTAATGATTGGGAAACAAATTCATGCTTGGGATTTATCGGGAAAGCCACATGTTAAAAGATTCTTTTCTTCTCATTTCAAGTCCGATTTAAAGATCTCCATTACTCAATGGGTTAAAAAACAAAATCAGAATTATATTGGGGGACAATCTCATCTAAACCCAAAGCATCAACCATCTTGTAGGGGTTCACCACCTCACCAATTAAAGACTTATATATTTAATGATATGAACCTACCATTATTAATTTTTCAAATAATCATTTAACTTTTTTTTCAAATTAAAACTTTTATCTTAAATTATCTCAATATATACAACTAATATGTATATTAAAATTTAATATGATTCATGCCCTTTTTAGTCATTTTCTATCTCAACCGATTTTTGAAATTATGATCCAAACACTCATTGGTTCGAAAAAAGCCACTTCGCAAAAAGCCAAATGGGCAATCCAAACACAAATCATATTTATAACCTGGTTTTTTTCCTACCAGGCTTTTATAAAAGTCAGATAACTTTTAAGCCACCGCTTCTAGCGCTTTGTTGTGCTTAGATCTACTGCTTTTCTGGAGAAAAAAAGATCTACTGCTTTCAAATTTGAATGCCCACTACCGTAAGCCGTGTGTGTTGAACATGCGTGAATGGAGGAAGAGCTTCCATTCGTGAAGAACAATTTGTCTCCTGCTACTTCTTCTCCGATATGACTCCGACTGATTTTAACCAGAGATGTTGGTCCTGTTACCTTGCTAAATGCAGTGCCGAAAATGTTGCCTCCTTCGCCTTGACGGAACAAAGCTTGATCTCTACCGTGAATACTTTTCCGATACTGCTTGAGAAGAAAGTCGCAAAGTATGATACTGCTAAAGATTCCCAATCATCAAAGCAACTTCGAAGCCTGTTGGGAGCAGTGGGCCTTTCACCTGCTAGCATTCTGGCGGAGCCTTTGCAAGAAGAATCCGCCATAGAAGCTGCAAAGAAACCCGAAACAGAGGAATTCAAGGTGTTTGTCGTGGATCATTCCGGTGAAACAAAGCAACAAGCGTCATCGTCTTCTCCTCAGGTGGATGGTGCAGTTAATGGGCCAAATCTGAGGAGGTTCTACTTGCTTATGTGATGATGCTATTCTATTGAAATCAATTGAATTTCCTTATAGTTGATTCAGATTAGGCTGCTTTGTTGCATGTCCACATGGTTTATCTGCAATTAGCATTTCATTTTATTGCTCGGTTGTGTTTCCTTTTACTATGACAACATAAATTGGAGAGATTTGAAGAGGAGGAACAAGTAGAGAAGCCATTTCAACGTAAACAAATGAAAGTCGGGTTCCTTCAACGTGGAAGAAGTGGAAGATCCATTGTAACAATTAAGAACTTGGAATTTGGCTTTGAGGATAAAGTGAGTTAACATGATTATCTTATGTGTCTTTATGTATGTGGCATACTTGGGATTCATGACGTCAAATCGATAATTTTTGTTATTTATTAAATGAAAAATTCCATTTGATGGTTTTAATTCTAAGTTTTCTCGTGGAACAGATCCTTTACAGAGTAACTCTTGGAGCACCTTCGATGCTCAACGCTTGGATTCTTTAGTGGGTCCTCCGACAAAGCGATTTATGCTTCATTACGCTTTTCCACCCTTCGTACAAATGAAGTTGGCAAACGTCTTGGTCTCGAACATGTGTGATGTTGGACATGATAAAGAAGTTACATTTAAATTTTTTGGTACAAATTCAATTAATGGATACGTTTGCCATATAGACCTCCACTTTTGTTGGCAAATTGAAAAGATCTCATTGTAGCTTTTTGTACAATTTTTTCCTTTAATTTTTAATGAAGCGAGAATTCATTGAACTGAGTAGATAATGATATATGATTAACTTACTTTCTGTATATTCATAATACCCAACTGAAGATTCTTGATGATGCTACTATATGCCATTCCCATAATGTCCTCTTGGATTTCATATTTTGAAATGTAATTGGATAGGCAACATAGGATCCTGGTGCATAAGTTTTTACTGTTGATGACAAAGTAATAAATCCATCAAGAGTGGGTTTTCTTTTTTGCCTCATATAGATTGTGGCTATAGTTCTGTCCCAGCTTTAGTGGTGGTTTTAGGCTTTTAGCTGCCTATCCGATGTTTTGGGATGCAATTTGGCAGATATAAGGAGAGAGAGCACTATAGGATAAATCTGATTATGTGAGTCATCCGTAGTTGATGTTGGTCTAAGGTATTGGCTTATTGGGTAATATGAGAGAATATATCATAAAACTATTCGTAAGCCTAGCCTTTGCCTAACAGATTAAGCTTTTTAGTTGAATTGGTCCTTGACATGGTTAGATGTTCTGTTACATTTATCATATGTTGCCTTCTTACCGTATTGCGTGAACTCTTGCTTGAGAAAGCTCTTCTTGCCATATTGCCTCCTGAAGATGATTTTCCATATCTTGTTTGAGTTAACTCAAGTCATGGTTTCGGATGGTTCAACGTCAATGGCAACAATCATGGAGGTACTCTGTCAATCCAAAGGGTTGTAGCATAAGTGATTCCAATTTAAATGATTAATTTAGGTTCTGATCTTCACTAGTGTTATCATTTATGTTGTACACTCTTTATGAAGGTTGAATTGGTACCTAATCATGACATGTTCATAACTTTTGTTAAAGATGCTTAATATGAGTTATAGAGGAACTTGTGGGAGGCAATTGCTATTATTGACTGTTGGAAAATTTTCTCTTCAGCTGTAGTAAGAAAACAATCTATCTTGGAATGTTTGAGAACATTTGGTTCACTAGACATGTGGATATTATGAATTGTGGTTTTCATATTTTAGAACCACTTATGTCAGGATTGTATCTTCCATACACTTTGAAAATTTAAACTATTACACTGTTCTGAAGGTTAAACCACGAATTATTCAACCATAGAGTACTATCAATTGGCAAGATCCTTTGTTGTGTGGATTTTTCCATGGACCAACTCAACTCTAATGTTTAAGCTTTTAAGTGAAGATTGAGAGGAAGATGCTTTTGAAGATAAAGTTGAATAGATATAATAATAATCACCCAAACTCAAGTGTGTTTCGGTTGCCACATATGTTGAATGTGCTTATCTAAATGATGATTTTAATGAAGTTGCTTCTGAGGTTCAAGTTTAGTAATTTCATTTTATGTTTGGTTAGGTTGATCAATGTATTTGCTGCTTTTAATAGTGATTTCTCTAAATTTTGAGCAAGCTAGAGGGCCAAGTGCATTAGCTATTGAGGAGGATAAAGACATTGTATATATGAAAAATGCAATTATTGAAGCTATGAGTCCAGGGGGTACAGAGACTGTTGTCACAGTTGCTGACAACTCCCCATCTGTGGAACTCAAGGAAGTTTCTATTTCCCATAAGAAGTCTGTTGGTGAGAACTCGAAGTCGGAGCTGCTGTGCCAAGTTCTCCTTCTAAGATACATGCAAAGCCAATCAAGTCAATTAAGCAGGAGAAGATGTGAAAGCTTGGGTGGACTTTTCAAAATATGGTGTGTTTTATTATGCAGCTAGGTTGTAATTTTTGCAGTGTGGATAGACTAAATTGTTGTTGATATGTAAGGTGTAGAAAATATTAGAGTTAGTGAGTTAGTTAGGGAATTAGGAATTGGTTAATAAGGAGTTAGTTAGTAGTTAGTTGTTATTACTGTTATGACTGTTGGGAATTAGTTAGGAACTGCTTATGGAAGTCTAAGGCCATATCCTATCTTATATAAGGAAAGCCGAGACTAATGTAAAAGGGTCTTGAATAATAAATGAAAACATGCAGTAGTTGTAGCTCTGCGTCTCTCCTCTCTTGTTTCTCTTCTCAACCCCTCTGATTTCTGTCCTTACCCTCTGATTTCTTAATTTCTATACACTCTACCTATCAGTGGTATCAGAGTGAGTCACGGCTCCCCCGCTGTGATCTCTGCAAGTCTTGAATTAGTTCAGAGCCTTCTCCTTTCTCACAGCTCAGTTCTGTTCAGGAAAAACCAAGAAACTTTAAAAAAATGTTTTGACCTAAATGCAACCGTGAACCAGGCAGAGTCATGCTCCTAAAGGTTCAATTCTGCATCTGAGTTAGCCAGAAAATTCCAAAAAGAAACATCAAGAACGTTCATCAACAATTCAAGCTTGGCAACCTAGGAAAAAAAAAGAGAGAACCATGTCTTCCCCTTTTTTCCAAGATTCTGATGGAAACCAGAGGTGGCTATGGCAAAAGGGCTGTGTCCAGGAATACAATGTTTTCTTTGATGAGGCCACGAATAAATTAGAGCTTCTTGAAAGGTATCATGTCATGACATATGTGGCTGGGCTTAAGAAGGAGATAGCAGATTCTATTTGTTTCTTTAACCCAAGAACCCTGGACTAAGCTAAAGGTCACGCCCTACTGCTAGAAATCACATTCGAAGGGCTAACAGCGAAGGCAAGGAAAGCCTTGGAGGGGCGAGAAGAAGGTGGCTATTCCCGAGAAAAAGCATACTTAGCCAATGGGTCACCTTTGTCGTCTCAAAAAGTGCAAGAAAAAGCTTTGGAAGATCAAGAAGCTTCTGGGTCGTCCCAAGAAGAATGCGATGGAGTGCAAGAGTCCTTAGGAGTCAATGAAAACGCCAAAAACAACTCTGCATGTTTTCTTGGGGACAAGCAGACAACGACCTCTACCCAAAATGAGTCGAGTGTGCCGATGAACGGTAACCCAACAAAGAAATATGAATGCCTTTGATTTCGTGATTCTTGGCTCTAGGCGTGCCAGAGGTCAAGCATGATGGAGCAAGAGGGAGAAGCAACGTTATTACGAGGTTCTCTTTCTTCTTCATCTGGTTTTGTTCTTGTCGATACAAGTGGCTCTTCCAGTTCCAATCGTCGAGAACTAAAGCGTCTAGTTCATTGGTATGATGGGTTGCTACAAAAATGGCTCTCACTTGTTCAACTCTCTCCTATACAAAGTCTTCAGAACTCTTGGTTCAGGGGAGAGTTAATCACAATGCTGTTTGGGAGATTCTATTTTTTGAGAAAACAGAAGAAGAAGAAGAAGAAGAAGAAGAAAGCAGGAGTTAAGTGGCATACTAAAAAACTTTCGAAACTGACTTGAATTTCACGCGTTAAGGAATTTTCAGTTGGAAAAGTCAAACTTCCAAATGGCCTCTATTTTCTCCAGGGTCAAGTATTTTGAAGGGCTACAAATTGGCTTACAATTTATTTAAAGGCGTAAGAGTATTGATGGGTTACAGCTGGATAACATTTCTTTTGTGTCAAAAGTATTTTGAGAGACACTTGGGGTTGGTCTTATCAGATCAGAATATGGGCTTAATCTTTCAAGAAAATGGCCCAAGTCCATTGGTGCAATGGGTCTTTCCTATCAAGCCTACAAGTTTTACAAATTATTGTGTATTGCCTCTATAGTATGATTAGGCCCCTTTTTTCTTCAATGTCAATGTCATGAGGCACCTTCTATTACACACACACACATGTATATGTATGTATGTGTATATATTTCTTACTATGAATGTGATGAAGTTAATATAATTTCAAATAAATTGTTGGCTTTAATTATATTATTGGATGTGACAAGTAGAAATTGAATTAATATAATAGTGATCACAGTTGCATATATGCTTCAAATATCTAAATATGAAAGAGTTGATTACTCCTTTTTCTATATTTTGGGGGAGATAAAGAGGTTATTATGGTCAGACTTGTGATAGGAGTAAGGATTCAATTATTGATAATAAAAAATCTAATGGAATATGCTATAGTTGAGGATGATAAAAAAGGAACGTATTTGATTATTATATATTTTTAATGTTGTGGTGGTAGTGTGGTCAATTGTTTGGTTTTGGTCATAATGAAATATGAAGATATGGTATGTAAGGATTCATGGTCTAGATCATGATGTAGGGGTCAGTAATTTTTTTCAGAAGGCAAGGGGGGAATCTAACATTGTTGAACATGAATTTAGTTTCAAGTTGGTGGATGTTGTGGGGGATTTTAAGGAGATTTGTTGAGTGAGAGACAAGTTTTAAAAGTGAATTTAGTTGACATTTTGAGATTTTCAAATCGTATTTTGTATAATTTGTCTGAATTTTGTACATACTATAATGGGGTAACTATAGGAGCAATGAAGTGCATAGTTGCAAAATAAAGGTATGATAAATGATAACTGACAATTTTACTTCAACAATTTTATTGAAATACATTTGGTGCAAAAAGGTGATCCAACTACTTTAATGTCGATATGTGATGTGTATTTTATAAAACCTTTCTTCTATAAATTATCCTAGAGCTGCATAAAAAGATTGATTTGTGAGCTAAGAAGTTCATAATTGCACAAAATGTTGCAGGATATATTCATGATTGCAAGATAACTTTGAAGAGTGTAGGTTGATGAATTGAAGGGTATCATTTTTTTTTAAGTGTAGTAGATGTTGCAACCGTGAAAAGCACGGGGTAGTTGTTGCTTGTTTTTACATATACAAAAAGGATGTGGTATTTGACATAGTTTGAATAAAAATTTATAGGTATGAGCTAACTTGTTGTGGCTTATTTATCTTGATCCTGTGTTACGAAAACTTCTACTTTAATTATTGCTTTAGTTTTAGACGTGATTTGATTACAAAATACCTATTTAGAAGATTTTATAGTTATTGCTTAAGAATTAAAGATGACTTGGAAGGGAAGGTTTAACAATTTTGCTGAGAAAGGGAATGTGCTTTACGGGTACTCTTGTAATGTCCCTGTTTCTCCCTTCTCTCTAAATTTTTTCATATGCTTGTAAAGTTCTCTTCTCCGTTGATTTGGTTCCACCTCACTCTATGGGACAACTTGGTGGAGCATTTGTGCCTCTTATCTGTCATTTTGATAGCATTGCGGGCAATGGCGGATCCAAAAAAATAATGAAAGGAGCATTAGTGGCGGAGTTAGAATTTTTTGTTTGTGTCTATACAATTAGTGGGGGATTCAAGGTCAGCGCCCCCGAAATTTTTTTTTTAAGGAAAGTTTTAAATGTATTAAAAAATAAAAGAATCTAAACAAGAAAAAAAAAAATATCAAAAAAATATTAATGAAATCAAGTGAATACTGATGATGTAATAAGAGAGGTAGGAAAGTTATTTTACAAACTTATTATTTAGAAAAGCAAGGCAGCTACATAAATTACAATGAAAGGTGGGCACTCAATAAGTTTAAATACGTATATTTTAATAACAAAATTATATTACAATAAAAATAATTACAATGTCATCCTTCTAGGTCTTATTTTTTGAAATTCTATCATAAGTGCCTCATTATCAATGCTATTAAATACATCTTTAATAAAAAAAAAACTTTTGGAAGAGACAAATTCAAAGGGGCACTTGCCCCCTTCTCATACACCTAGATCCGCCTCTTATTGCGGGCCTAAACAAAGAAGGAGCCTTTTTTTTTCCTTCCCCCCCCCCAACCCCCATATTCTTAATGTGATATACAATATCTAAAGTCCATATAATGCACCAAGTCTCTTAACACGTGTAGAGTGTGCCTCCTCCATATAATTTCCGTAACAAACACCATCTCTTTTCCCCGAAAAGAATGTTAGCTACTCCCTTTGGTCCTTATTATAAAACGCCAACTAACAATTTACACAAACCAATAAAAAAACAGTTAAGGTCAATAAAGTTGTCATAAAAATTAAGTAATTTCTAATATTACCCATACTAATTCCATTAAATTCTAATATTATATTATTATTACTCTCACCCACTACCCCTATAAAAATGATGGGCATACATGAAAAAAAAAATTAATACTCCTTGGAAACAAGCAAGTGCTTTATAAAAAAGACCAAATGCACTTGCTAGTTGGTACCTTATAATAAGGACCGGAGGGAGTATATTGCTTATTTTTAAGTTTTTGTTGATTGGCGTCCGATACTTTTGAATGTGCCACTCGATTCTATTTATAAGTTCATTTTAACCAAAACACACATACCAAGGAGATATAGTTAATTTAATAATTAAGAGGTAAATTTTTAACTTTGCTCTCATGTATGATTGGGTAGTTTTCAACTTTTTATTCGCTCTCTATCTTTATTGGTATAATTAATATGGGCGTGACGAACTCGAATTTTAGGTTTGTGGGTGCACAATTTGTGGTGGGATTCGGGGTTCGAGGGCAAATGTCCCCGAAATTTTTTTTTAAGGAAAGTTTTAAACGCATTAAAAAACAAAAGAATATAAACAATAAAAGAAAAGAAAACTTAATATAGAAAAATAATAATCAAGAATCAACTAACCTTTACATTAGAAAGATTACAAAAGCATTCTTCGATTCTTCATTCCTCGAAAGAATTGTAGTTGCTAAGCTGCAAAATACATTGATCAATTGGTAAAGTTCCAAACAATGAAGACGTAATACAATCTCAATGTTAAAACCAAATCAACTAAGAAGCATATAGTCACAAAATAACAAAGTGTAACTCGAGGACCAGGTAGTAGATATTATCTTTAGAGACATTAGGTGTGAAATGACCATTTCTCACAAGATAACAAATAACCATAAAGTTTTCTCAAGTTTGGATTAATAGGTGATTATGGAAAACCTTCCTTTTCAACACACACACCTCGGGTCTAGGGCACAAATTTCGCCCACAAACCCACAATTGAAAATCCATAACTCAGGGCACAATTATCGAACAGGAGATTTTATAGCCCACAAGTCATACAACACGAACCCCCAAGAATGGGTCTACACAAGACAATGGTCACAAAGATATAATGGTGGATCCACGATAATATGATAGTGTATAAAATAAGGCCTTCGGAAAACCAACAGTCATCCAAGAGTGGTTAATGTAGTATTTCAAAAATACGAGGGCCCTATGATGGCAATATATAAATCAATACAACACTAGTACCAAAAAGAGGCCTACAAGTTCTCGACGTCTATGCCTCTGACTGCTTCCCTTGTCCTCTAGAAGGGTTAGAGGTCTCGTCCGAAAAATTTAATAATGACTAGGGTGAGACATAAAGTCCCCGTAACCGAAATTAATTTATCAAATATGCAAGAAAGGATTGCAAGTTAGAGAAGCGAGGTTTGTTAATAATATTATAATAATAATAATAATAATAATAATAATAATAATAATTTCAATAATTAAATAACCACAAATAAAACAATTAATACATAATAACCATAACCATTAACCATCCCCACTCATCCATCCCGCTCCTCCTTATCTCCTTGTGGACGCGGATCAGCCCATCGTGGGTTAGTAACCCTACCAAGGTTAGCTATCACTTCAAGGATATTGTCCCCTCCCGTGCCACCACAAAAATACCGTAATGTGGAGGTGTCCACCCAAAACACTCAACTCAAATCCGGCCAGAATATGAGAGAGCCGATGGGCACAATTTCACCCTAAATCTCTTCCACACAACCCAACATATCCCACAACAAGAAATATAATATTAAAATTTTAAACAACAATTTATTAAATTATATTCCATACAAGCTTCATCTCACAACAAACATTATACCCATCACAACCTTAACAATCCCAATAATAATATTCACTTAAATACATAGCTTGGAAAATACACTACTTCACTGAATAAATTTTCATATTCAAACCTACGCATAATTTTTTTTTTTCAAAACACATACAAGCTATATATATAAAAATTAAGCTTAGAAAAATACCTCACAGTCCAAAACAAGCATATAAAATAAATTAACCCCGATTACCTCAAATCCAAGCTTAATCTTAGCTCGAAGTACACAACCGGTACAATCACCTCTCTCAAGAAGGCTCTATATTATCACAATTATAACTTATAATTTTCCTATAACTTAAAAAAAATAAATTCTAATAATACTACATTATTATAACAAAAATTGAAAAAAAAAAAAAGACATTTTGGGGTTTATTTTTATTTTTATTTATTTATTTTATTACTTATTTAATTATTTTTTTTTAATAACCATTTTGTCCTTTACATACAAAAACTAAACTGTTAGAAATTTTGATATAGTGACAATATATATATGTATATATTACCAAGTAAAGCTTTTAGAAGAGTATATGTGACAGAAGTTAAAGCATGACCACATCATTATATATATATATATATATATATTACTTTGTAGAGCCCCGTGTTTATAATATATATATATATATATATATTATATATATTTCAACTTGGTATCCAGAGCCCTGTGTTTATGATTTCCTGGCCCTGTTGTGCATTGCATTTAGAGTATGGCAATATATAATCTTTACACACTTGCTTCCCTGTTGTTTTTTGTTTTGTTTTGTTCCTTGTTCTTATTATTCTCCATCTCGGTGGGTTTTACCCTTAGGTGGGGAGAGATGGGGAATTCCAGGCGTACAAAAATTGGTGACAACCCGTGGTAATGAGATATCGGTGACAACGGCCAAGAGAAATCTAATGGGCCTCAGGATCAGCCTCAGGATCAGTTAACCGAGGCTGAAATGATACGGCGTGTGTATGGATGGACCCGAATGGCAGAGGAACGATTGAAGAGACTCGAGGAGGGTAGAGCCAATGAAGGGTCTAATGGCGGAAGCAAGAGTCATACCCAAGAGGTTCACGAAGAATCAGAGGAAGAAAACATTGTTCGTTCAAATAGGACAATTCCAAATCCTCCAAGCTATGAATCGGAGGAGTCAGTAGAACGAAGGGTTGTTCCCAACATGCTTATAGTTTGGAAACATTTAGATCGTTTCCATCCTGAGACCTTCTCAGGAGGATTACCAACAGAGGCTGAGAGTTGGATTGATCGGTTGGAGATGCTATTTGAGTCTATTGGCTATGATAAATATCAAAAGGTCATAGCTGCGAAGACCCTGTTAAAAGGGGGTGCATTGGATTGGTGGAATACGGTGAAGCCTGCTGATGGGCATCAACTGGATTGGCGTGAATTTAAGAGAATGTTCTATGATTACTACTTCCCTATTGAGATGAGATATCAAAAAGAAGCTGAGTTCTTCATACTTCACAAGGGGAGATGGATGAGAATACCTTTATAGCTCAATTCATGGGGCTAGCTAAATATGTATCGCAGTTAAATAGAACAAAAGAGCAACATAATAATTGGCTGGCCAGACAAATGTTTGAGAGATGCAATGATGAGGTCAAGGCGAGGATGGGTACCTATGATGTCACGACTCTCGAGAAGTTGACAGCAAAAATTTGAGACGTCTGTAGAAGGTATAAAGTTGCTGAGAGATCTGCGAGAAGGGATTCTCATGGCCGATTCAGTGGTAATATGAGAATATCAGGAGGTATCCGTAAGAAGAATTACCCTTCGAGTTTTACTGGATCTGGAAGCAGGAGGACCTTTAATCAGGAGATCTCCCAGCAGAGGAGTCGTCCTCTAATGAGTCAGAGCCGTAGGAGCAATCGAGTCGACCAAGGCTCTCAACGTGGGTTGGTAGCATCAGCACCCAAAGTGTAACTCAAAGACCGTCCTTGTGCTCATTGTGGGAGAGCACACCCAGGTGAGTGTTATACCTATTTTAATTATAGGGAGAAGGGCCATATTGCAAAATATTGTCACAGAGGAAGGAAGGAGGACCAGAGACCGTTCGCACGTGGGAGAGTGTTCGCTTTGACATCAGAGGAAGTGAGAGCTACTCCTAATTTGATCCGAGGTAATGCTATTCTTCAAGGTCACTCTTTATGTGTTATATATGATTCTGGTGCTACACATTCTTTCATCTCCTATGACTGTGTGGAAAAATTAAATCTTACTATGAGTGATATGTCATACGATTTGTTTGTGTCTACTCCTATTGGTGTACGTGTAAAAACTGCTATGGTGTGCAAGAAATTGATGTTTGTGTGTGAGGGTCGTGTAACGACCATTGATTTGATTTGTCTACCTATGCGGGGTATAGATGTGATTGTGGGCATGGACTGGTTAACTTCCAATGATGTGTCCTTGCAATGCAAGGAGAAAGTTGTGCAATTTAATGCTTGCACAGTAATTAAGGAAATTTCCCAAGATCCGGTAATGTTGTCAGCGACCCAGGTTGAGAGAAGTGTAAGGAAGGGTTGTGAGGCTTTTGCGGTGTTCTTCTTAGCTCAGGTGGAATCAGAAGGAGACATTGAGCATATCGAAGTGGTTAAAGAGTTTCCTGATGTGTTCCCCGAAGAGTTGACCGGATTACCTCCAGAGCGAGAAGTTGAGTTCGCCATTGAATTAGCGCCAGGGACAGAGCCGATCTCTAAGGCTCCTTATCGGATGTCACCTTTAGAGTTGGCTAAATTGAAGAAGCAAATTGAAGATTTATTGGAGAAGGGTATTGTTAGGCCAAGTGTATCTCCATGGGGTTCACCAGTCCTATTCGTGAAGAAGAAAGATGGCAAGCTTGAGGCTTTGCATTGACTACCGACAATTGAATAAAGTCACTATCGAATAAGTACCGTGTTGAGGATAGATGACTTACTAGATCAGCTAGTAGGCTCATCAGTATTTTCAAAAATCGATCTGAGATCGGGTTATCATCAGTTGAGGGTAAAGGCAGAAGACATTTCAAAGACTGCTTTTCATACCAGGTATGGCCATTATGAGTTTCTTGTCATGCCTTTTGGATTGACAAATGCGCCAGCGATGTTCATGGACTATATGAATCGGATCTTCAGACCTTATTTGGATCAGTTTGTGGTGGTATTCATTGATGATATCCTTATCTATTCGAAGAATGAAGAGGAACGTCGAGAGCACCTTCACATAGTACTGCAGGTCCTGAGAGAGCATCGGTTGTACGCGAAGCTAAGTAAATGTGAATTTTGGCTGAGAGAGGTGAATTTTTTGGGTCAGGTGGTCTCAGCAGATGGAGTAGCAGTAGATCCTAGCAAGGTTGATGCCATGTTAAAGTGGGAACCACCTAAGTCTGTGACAGAGGTGCGTAGTTTTGTTGGATTGGCCGGTTACTACCGCTGCTTTAGAAGGATTTTCTCGGATTGCCGCACCACTCACTAGATTGACTAAGAAAGAGCAACCGTTTATTTGGGATGAGAAGTGTGAGGTAGCCTTTCAGGAGCTGAAAAACCGGCTAACTACTGCACCTGTTCTCATCATACCTGATCCACACAGACCGTACACAGTGTACACGGATGCATCACTGAAGGGCTTAGGATGTGTGCTCATGCAAGATGGTAAAGTCGTGGCTTACGTATCTCAACAGTTGAGACCTCACGAAAGGAACTACCCGACGCATGACTTGGAGCTTGCAGCGGCAAGTTTTCGCTTTGAAAATTTGGAGGCATTACTTGTATGGATCTCACCCGAGATTTTCATTGACCATAACAACTTTGAAGTATCTTATGGATCGAAGGAGTTGAATAACCGAAGCGAGAAGATGGATGGAGTTTTTGAAGGATTATGATTTTGAGTTGAAGTATCATCCAGGGAAGGCGAATGTAGTTGCGTATGCCTTGAGCCTAAGTCAATGCATATGTTTCACATGTGTGTGATCGAATATAATCTTCTAGAAAGGTTATCAAAAGTTTATCTTGAACCAAAGTCTGAGGTGATTATGAGTACAGTGCTAGGGAATTTTGAATTTTATAGTGATTTGAAAATGTCCCAGATGGAAGATGATCGATTGCTAAGGATTAGAGAAGAGTTGGAGAACGGTGAAGTATCTGATTACGATGTTAGTGATACAGGTATATTGAGGTACAAGAAGAGGATTTGTGTTCCGAATAACGAGGAAATCAAGAACACGATTCTTGATGAAGCTCATCGAAGCAAGTATACCATTCACCCGGGAGTCACCAAGATGTATCGAGATCTGAAGCAAGGGTATTGGTGGCCAAAAATGAAGCGTGACGTGACAGACTTCGTATTGAAGTGTCTAACTTGTCAGAAGGTGAAGATCGAGCATCAAAAGCCTCCAGGATTACTTCAACCTTTGGAGGTTTCGCAATGGAAATGGGATAGCATTTCCATGGATTTTATTGTAGGATTGCCGGAAACCAGAGCACACCACAACGCTATATGGGTCATTGTAGACAGATTGACGAAATTAGCTCATTTTCTTCCGATCCATATCAGATATAGCTTAGAGAGGCTAGCTCAGTTGTATGTGGATGAGATTGTCAGGTTGCATGGTGTACCCACAGATATTGTGTCAGATCATGATACAAGGTTCACATCGAACTTTTGGAAGGCGTTACAGGAGGCTATGGGGACAAGGTTGAAGTACAGTACCGCTTACCATCCACAGACTGACGGCCAGACGGAGAGGACGATACAGACACTTGAGGACATGCTGAGGGCTTGTGCCATTGAATTACCTGGTAGTTGGGATCATCACCTACCCTTAGCAGAGTTTGCGTACAACAACAGTTATCACCTAAGAATCCAGATGGCTCCTTTTGAGGCATTGTATGGTAGAAAGTGTAGATCGCCTCTTTGCTGGACGGAGTTGAGTGAAAGAACCGTGATTGGACCGGACTTGGTGGACAAGACTACAGAGAAAATTGAGATGATTCACCAGAGGTTGTTGACCGCTCAAAGTAGACAAAAGAGCTATGCGGATAGGCGACGGAGACCTTTGGAGTTTGAAGTAGGGGACCATGTATTCCTTAAGGTTTCACCAAGAATCGGGTATTGGAAGATTGATAAATCCCAGATTTAATATATTTTATCCCGCCTTATTCATTTATTTTGGGGATTATTTTAGGCTAATTTGGATATAGTAGATAATATTTGAATTGTTAACCAATTTTAGAAGATAATATAAATCTGAATTAATTATGAGATATTGGGCTTAAATTATTTATTCTAATTGATATCTTGTTATTAAATAATATCTCTTAATATATAATATATCTTGATTTTATCATATTAGAAGATCCTATGGTGCAAAATTTTTCAGGATAACTAAAAGGAGATCCAATGGTGAAATTTTATTGGGCTTTCTAAATTTTATTGGGCCCAAATTAGTACCCAAATCTCTTCTCCCCATTTATTTAACCTAGCCGCTGGATTGGGATTTTCACATTCACGAGCCGCAAAGACGCACAAAGACCGAAGCACAATACGCAGAGAGAAGTTCATTCATTCCTCCATTCATTGATTCCACTCACGCAGACCCACACCTTATATGAATTGAATAATCAATTCTCAATTCATCAAATCATCACGTTGCTGCATACGCTGGAGGAATTGGTGAATTGCCTTTGGCAATTATTATACAAGCACGGGACCCACGAATTCTTCACTGTGCATCAGTTGCAATTCTTCAAATTCATCAATTTAAATGATCGTGGCTTCCAACAAAGAGTTTGAAGAGATGATTGAAAGTGGAGCTATATACCCAAGAGGGGGGGTGAATTGGGTATTTTAAAAAACTTTTGAAATTTGCTCTGTTTTTAGATAACAAAAACAGAGATGAACAGAGTAGAGAGAAGAATAGCTGAACACAGAGAATTTATACGGTTCGGTCTTAACAACTTGACCTACATCCAAATTCCCCGGACTCTCCGGGTTTTTCACTATCACAAAGATTACACACTATGTACTCAAAGAGTAGTTCTCTCTCTAGAACTCACTCCCCTTACAAGTTGTAATCAATGAACTCCCAAATCACCAAGTCCCTTGACTTGTGATTCTTTTCAATAAATGATTTACGATAAAAACTCTCTCTAAGAGTAGATGATAATAAACACTCGAAGCTTATAATGTCAAAAGACAGAATACAAGTGAAAACTGAAAGGTAGTTAAGAAAATTGAATGCTTGTGCGTTTTCAGTTGTTGTAGTTGTTGAGAGGACTTGAATGCAGTCCTATTTATACTCAGAGATCATTAGATGACCGTTGCTATTTCAACAGATCCGTTGGAGAGACTCGCAAGGTTAGGAAGTGAGTTTTGGCTTCTTCTCTCTAAACTCACTTAATCCAAATGGCCAAGTAGACCGTGTTGACCTTCTAAATCAATCCGTTTGAAACACAGTTGCTTGTTGTAGAAAACATTCTTTAATGTTTTGCGTACCGTGTGCGAGATGGAATAGCCAAAGTAGTGCAACTCTGCGTACGAATTCATTCAATGTTCAACCACTTTTTGCTTTTTGCTTTATCACTCCAAAATCATTCTTTAAATCACCCGAGACTCACTAATAAGATCATTAAACATAGCAAGGCATAGAGAGAATATTCTGGAAAGTATTAGGATCAAACAAGGACACTTTGCAAAAACGTAGAAATCGAATTTCAAAATCGGCGTTAGAAACTCGAGTTTGTGTATCAAAACTCGAGTTTTCAACTCAAGCACTTAAGTCAAAACTCGAGTTTCAAAACTTAAACTCGAGTTTTCATCTTCCGAGAGCAAAGTCGTGTTTCGAGCTTTTGGACCAAAGTTTAAATGAATCTCAAAACTCGAGTTACCAAAACCAAACTCGAGTTTTGGATTGTTAGTGAAAATAGTATGTTGTAGTCCAAAACTCCAAAACTTGAGTTTCAAAACAAAACTTGAGTTTTCAAAGATTCAGTAAAGTGAGTTGTTCTCTGCTTGAACAAAACTCGAGTTTTGGAATCAAAACTCGAGTTTTCATATTATCATGAAAACTTTGAAAACTTGTAATGCTCTCGGGTTGGCCAAAACTCGAGTTTTAAAATCAAAGCTCAAGTTTTCATTTTATCATGAAAACTTTGAAAACTTGTAATGCTCTCGGGTTGGCCAAAACTCGAGTTTTGAAATCAAAAATGGAGTTTTGAAATCAAAACTCGAGTTTTCACTTTACTAAGTGAAAACGAATAATTCAAATTTCTGATGACAAGGCGCGAGACCGAGTTTGCAAATTTAAAAGTCCTTGTTCTGTCAAAACTCGAGTTTCGCATGCTAAACTCGATTTTTGAGTTGAGTGGAAAACTAGGAGCTCTCGTAGGTCTCAAAACTTGAGTTTTCTACTCAAAACTCAAGTTTTGCTCGAGATCATTGAAATCGACCATTTCTCTCGCCAAGACCAAAACTCGAGTTTTAAAAAACAAAACTCGAGTTTTGTCTTGTTAGTAAGTTTTTCAACTTCCTAAGACAAAACTCCTAGCTGGTTTACAATTGTCACTCATCATCAAAACACATAGAGAACTAACAATGATTTCCATGGCAGCTTGAGATCTTTAGGAGGCAACTTGGGAGGAGCATGGAGAAAGCTAGAGCCTAGGGTTTTACACTTGAAGACCACAAGGGAGTGTCTTTCTTTTTATCTTTTTAATTCAAACTTGAGATTAATTAGTTTTAAAGAATTTCGAGTTGTATTAATTGAGAACAATCTAGTTTTAGATTGTAAACTTATTTCTTTTAGATTAGACCGATTTGAAGTTTTTATACTTATTGCTGGATTCTTGTTTGCAACCTTTGGATTGTCGATTAAATTAGTAATTGAGTTTTTGTTATTAATTTAATTGTTAATTTGGTTTATCACCTTAATTGTTTAATTGGGTTGATAACTTATCTAGTTGTTCAATTAGATAATTGTAAACAAGATTTCCAAGATTATTTTGTGATTGGTTTTTAATGGGTTTAATTAACAACCGCTTATTTCATTATGAGTTTTCTAATGGAATATGTGTTATTGAGCTAGAGGGTTTCCCATGTTCAATTGGGTGATTAAATTCATTAATCTCCTTTTGGTCTAATTAATTGATTTAGGCTAAGAAAGTCAACTCCATGCAATTCCTAAGTTGTCCCTTTTATCATCATAACTTGGTTGATTTGCCTTTATTTAATTTTCTTCTTAGGAATTTAAAATTCTCTCATAACAAAAACCCCCAAATTTGCATTCTCATCTAGATTAGTTCCATTCTCATATAGGTTTTAGAGTTAATTTCATCCTGCATTTAGTTAGTTTAGTTTCATTTCATTGTAATTTTTGTCACCTAAATTCGACATAAAGAAAAACTCACAGCTTGCTCCTTAGGAGAATGACCTAGGTTGACCCTATATTGCATAATTAATTAGGACCTAGTTTAATTGATTGCTTTAGCGACAAAAGCAGCTCATCAATTTTTCCATCAAAGCCAAGAAATTGACTGATAATTGAATATTTCATAAACTACTTTTTGTCTCTTGATTAATAATTTAGGACTCTTTAGCTAATAAAAAATGGCTTTTATACTTATTTGGGCTTTGGGCCTTTTATTATATTTTAGCCATTATTTAATAATAAATTCCAGTTTTACATTGCTTCACCATTTTTACCATAACTCTTGAACCAGATATCGGATTTGCCTCATTTTTGTCTCATATTTCAGATGATTCAGAGAGCTACAATTGTTATGAAGACATAAAGAGCAAATTCAGACAAGAGGGTGGTCGATTTTGGAGCCGAAGTCATATGTATTTTTGGACTCGAATTTTGTAATTAAAGCCCATTTTATTTTATTTTCGTTCGGGGCCGAATTGTGGATTGGAGCCCCATTTCGTTTTGCCATTTTAGGTTAAGTGAGGCAGCAGCCACAAACACATTCTCATTCACGTTTTTAGAATTCGAGGATCAAAATAGTAGTTTTCAAATTATCTCGCAATGTTCTTCGTGTTCTTCATCTGCTTTTTCATCTTTCTTAATTATGTTCGGCTAAATTTTTGAGATTGATCCACGATGAGGGTTCCATCCACTATAGCATTCATATATACACCCACTATCAAACTTTCTCCTTAGTTTCTTATGTGCAGCGATTTTTTTTTGTTATTATTTTATTTATTATTATTATATAAATTTATATATATATATATATATTTAATAGCAACAACACTTCTTCTCTCCTTATCCACCCTACACTATATACTAGAACAAGGAGCATTTAGTTTGAAAAAAATCATCTCCCTTCTCTCGAAAAATCAACGAGCACTAACACCCACACATCTCTACATCATATAAATCATTATGCTATACCCATTTATTTTAACTCCATAAGGAAACAACAACAAAGCCACCCACACTTTGAAAAGCATGCCAAGGAACTCAAACAAGAACTACACACACACACACATATATAGATTATGTGTAGTGACATATATTAGTGGAGTAACGAGTTTTAGTTCCATCTTTGTTTATATATATACATAGCGATGTACATAGCAGCAAAGAAGTAAGGTTTTGATTTCATTTTGGTGTATATATATAATCCAAAGTCCCTGTTTCACTTCCATGTAGCAGCCAATTCATAGTTTAATTAATTTCCTGATGGCTTAACACTCTCAAATTTGCGTTGAGGTGTGATAAAAATCAAGAAGAAAAAGAGATCCAAAAGCTCACATTCAACCTCTGGCCTACCCAATGTAGTCCTTGCTGAAACTGAACTCAACACCCCTATTCTTTGTGTACTTTGCAGAGCTCTCTCTCGGCTATGTCTCTCTAGCTCTCACTTTCAGCTTCTCTCTCGTGCTCTCTCTATTCTTTGGTTGAAACACATATACGATAAGAACAAGAGGCAATGACTCTATATAATGAGCCAAAAATCTGGTCCAAGAGGGAAGAATACGTTGGTTCATGGCATTGGGCTCGATGGGCATGGGGGGTTGCTGCTATTGGCGTGATTCTTGCCGATGTCGTGATCTACGCCGAGGTTCTGGTCTAACGTGTTGGCTATTGTACGAGTTGGGTCAAATGGTGTGGGCCGAATGATGATTATAAGTGGAGGGTGTGGGGCGACGTGAGAGAGCTTGAGTTGATTATTTTGCGACACGCTTCCTCTAGTAATCTCGGGTTCGAGATGGAGAGTATAAAAAATATGTCTATTGGATTGGAATAATGGGTTCTGGGTATTCATTGGATATTACACAACTTTTGTTTGCTTGTATCTAAAACATGTTGGGTTTTTAATGTTCTCACGTGGCCAAGAGATCAAGTGTAATGGGCTTACATGCATGGATGGGCTTAATGAATAATTACAAGAGGAATATGGATACGCTACGTTTTGGTTATGGAGAAGAATGAAGAAATGGAATAATAAATAATAGGTGGGTGTGGTTCTGCACCAAAATAATGTATGGGCCACGTAACTGGATAGTGAAATGAGTTTGGGCCCAATTGGAGTGGTTTAATGGATATTGAAGGGGTGTATGGACTATAAGTATTTAATCTAATAAATTAATTGCAATATGGAATAAATATTATACAAATGCTAGAAATAAATGCTTAATTCCCTTTTAGGATTTTCTTTCTCAATTACATTTTTTTTTCTATTTATATTTATATGTTTCTTTTTTTTTTAATAAATACACTTATCATATATAATTCTTTCATAATCATACTTAAATCCTAAAATTAAAAAAATTAGGATGTTACAAGGTGCCTCCAAAGAGAACCATTTCTATAACGTCCTTCATTTAACTTAACGTAATTACAATTTAAGGGTTGATCAATAACGTGGTAATGCTTCATCACTTGCCAAAATATACAAAATAAATCGAGTATGCACAATGAGCCCTAACGTGGCAATATACAATCATCCAACGTATACCAAAAGATGGAAGTACTACTGTCAGAAGAAGTAGCTTAAGCTTCCGAAGTCTTCCCTGAGGGACCCGGACCGGAACTATCACCTGGGAAAAATGTGGTAACCATCAATCCATCTCATTATGAATACTAATATGTGCTAGTGAGGTGTCATGTGGAACAATTTTATACAACAAAGTATTTAAAAATAATAATATATAAAATTTGCCAATATCCACATCACAAAATTTCATATCAAAAATTATGTATCACAGTTTTCATTAACACAGTTCCCAAGATACCTCCCACCAATCCAACCGAACCGCCTTATTTCCTCCGACTAGACCCATGGGCTAAGTTACATCCATGTTATTCGGTTACTTAAAAGCTCACTGGTCATGTGATGAGGACCGGCCAAAATCCTCAGAGCACATGTCCCAGACCATGGGCCTTTTCCCCTCATTGAACATTTGGGGTGTCGTATGCCCTCATTAAACAAGTGGGCCAGTCCCTCATTGAACAGGTGGGACAATATAAAGCCAACCATCATCCATCAATGGAGGCCTCACCACGTGGTGGAATATACATTTCCTCCCAATTCAACCCTTCCCATAATTATCATAATAAATATCATTATATCAAAACTCTCAATTCTTATACATAAATAAATAAATATGTATAAATTGATAATTTAAATCATAAGGTTCCGCAAGGCAATTTATATTAAAAATATTCATAGTGATTTCACAAAATACTCACAAACGACATATCAATATACATAACAAGTGGAAGGTGGTTTACCTCTCGCCATAGCTAACTATTATCATACTGCTCCTAATCCAAGAGCGCAAACACACGCCAAAAATCAATCTACCACAACCGATTTACTAACCATTAATAACTCTTCTAAAAATCTACATAAAATTATAACTTATAATTTAATAAAATTAAGATATACAAATAATAATAATAATATATCTAGAATGCTTGCACGACAATTTATGCCTGAAAAATCGGTGAGACCCATTGTAATTACAAATTCTCCCTTTCATCAATTACTAATTAATGATACCATTTTCTATTTATTATTATTAATAATATTATTATTTATTACTATTTATTTATTTTATTATTATTGTTTTACTATCTATTATTATTTCTCTACAATTATTTTAAACTCTCAAAGATTTTTCTACATTTTAAATTAAGAGTTTATAAGTACCAATCATTATATATAAATTATGCCCTTTAGGTATTAATAAAATTATTTAATTTATAACTTCAATCTGATCGATGTTTACAAATCTTAACAATAATAAGAGATATTATGAAATAATGAAAATACCAATACGAAAATATACAAGAAGATAATTGATAAATAAATTAATTAATTACTTCAATTAAAAACAATGCAAAATATAATATTGTTGAAGCACGATGACAACGTGGCTTTTAACTTTTATAGTAATAAAGATGAGCTCCACCTTTACACGTTGCTCACAAATACATGTTTTGTAAGGTCTCATTGTTCATGATGTAATTAGTTGGCTCAAATTATTAAATGAGTAAAAATATAACCCAAGATAAGTCTCGCGTGCTATATATATTTTTATTATAAATGAAATATTATAAGAATAAGTTAGATTAGATCCTATAATCTAGGAGTAAGTTGGATTAGATTTTTTTTTTTTTTTTTTTTTTTGAAATCCCTAGATGCAATAGTATATATATAAATATATATATAGAGGTCGTTGGTTTTAGAAATAATAATAATAATAATAATAGAATACTCATGGCATGTCGTTGGTTTTAAAAATAATAATAATAATAATAATAAATAATAATAATAATAATAATAATAGAATACTCATAGCATGCATATATATATATTATATATGTATCGATGCCTATGGAGAAAGTTTCACCGTGTGGTTCAAACACCACACGGTGAAACTTTCTCCATAGGCATCGATACATATATAATACACAAGGTTCCTCTTCTCTTTCACAAACAGCAAACGGGTATATATATATTCCTATTGTGTGCGTCGACATAAAAGTAGAACAACAGATCTTTGGTTCTATATATATATATATATATATATCATGTCGGCAAGGTTTTGTGATAGTCATTAAGCCTTGCGTTTTAACATCTCTCGTAACTATTTTATATATATATATATATATATATATATATATTTCAACACCACAAATAAGAATTACGTCTAGCTTTCATTTTGAAACCTCCATATATATATAACAACAAGTTCTCTCTCTCTCTCTCTCTATATATATATATAGCCCTGTTTTAGTTTCTTTTTGCCGAGAGTTTATGGCTTCATTTTCTTAAAGCTTAACACCTAGCATCTAGTGTTGGGAAATGATGGAAAACTTGAAGGAAGATGCTCGATGATTACCTCCAATTTCGGCTTGTTTGCACGTGGTGATCCTTGGTAAAACGCAACGCCCCTGCTCTTCGGCGTTAGATGCAGAAGGAGATGAACAATACAATATCGTTTGCATCTCTCTCTCTCCTTCCTTCTCTCTCTCTTTCTCTCGCTTCTTCACCGTGTCTCCACGTCGTCCTCTCCCTCTTGCTCTAACTCTCAGCCTCTCTTTCTCTCTATCGGCTTGGTTCTAGTTTTCGGTACAGCAACGTGGATGAAAAGGAGTGCAAGAGCAGTGATTAAATAAGGGACTAAGGGTCTGGTCCGAGGCAATGAAAGAATGAACCGAAGGAGAAGGACCAACGTGTATCCGGCGTGGTTGGGGGCTCGAGACGTCTGGTGGAAGGTATGGAGAAATATGAAATTATTGTTGCGTGTGGTCTTTGCCTCTGATCGCGTGATTTGGTGATCTGGCCGAATGAGATAAGCAAATCGAGGGGGGTATGGCGCTATGATCTCTTGCTTGCACTGTTCTCTTGTCTGACCAAGATGGATTAGCATTTTAGGATCAAATAGCGTAATGGATTGGTGTTGGGGGCTAGGTTTGGTTTTACTGTTGGATATTAAATAAATTATGGGCACTTGTGTGATAGGTTAAAGGATTGAATTAGATAATGGGTTGGATCTATACATTGGGCTGTGGGGTTGAGCTACGGTCTGATGGAGGTGTTAACTATATGAGGATAATAGATTGGTTTGGGTAATAGATGTTGAGCTTATGTTTCATGAACTTATTCCACTTTTTATCCTTTACCATATTTCCACAATTTTATTGTTAAATATTATAAGGAAAATAATTCCTAATTTTCCTAAACCATAAAATATTGATTTTATATTTTTTTTAGGGCATAATTTATTCCTTATTTGAATTATTCTTTTCACAAAATAATTAAGGAAAAAAAAAACCTAAATTTCAAATAATTATTCTTATAATTACTTTAAACCAAAACTATCTAATTAATTCCATAAAATATCCAAATTTCAAATCCAAAATTTGGGATGTTACAATTTCGACCATGTCCTTTCATATATAAAAATGCTCCATTTAACTTAAACTTGTCAAACAAAACAGTCAAGTAAAGCTTAAGAATATATCAGCTTTAATACCCAATCACAATTCACATAATTGAGAACATTATTAAGTTAAGCTGAAGAACTATATATCAGGTTCAATACCAACACACAGTTCACATAACGCAAAACATTAAAGTGTAACTATCATATAAGTGTCAATGACTTAAAACAAAAACAAAGCTTCTTATGTTTGTGTTTGTTAGTATATAAGTTTATACTTATCATACAAAGCAAGATATGTCCCTCCAGAAAGCTCAAAAAAAAGCTGAAATCAAGGGGGGAGCTGTTTCGCAATGAACAGTTGAATCAGAATCACTTCCTTTCAGCCAAGGGAACCAAGGAAAAGTCACGCTCTTTGCACCTATGGCAAAAACTCTCACATAAAAAAAAAAAAAACCATACATTTGGATGACAAACTACAAAGCACAAATGTTAGCCAGCTGCAACAAAATAACCCTCCAATTACTCGCCAAAATATCAAAAGCCAAACCAAATAAGTTGAGAGATTGGAATTGGGGGGGGGAATCAAGCTCAATTCGAAAGTACTGTTATGGAAGTTTCTCCCACCCAAACAAATCCAGGAAAAGAAGAGCCACACTCTTTTCACCTAAGTTGAAAATCTCCAATTAGAGGCCATACACTCAGGATGAAACGCATTACAAGACAATAATCTCAATATGCGCATAAAGAAAAAAGCATAAACGGAAGATATAACCAAATTTTCCCGAAACTCGGCGCAACTTATCAAGACACATTGCGAGCCAGCTGCAACAAAATAAGCCTCAAATTAAAATAAACTTACATTTCCAAAGGAGTGATTGAAGCGCTTGCCCTTAGCGGTTTTCCTATCGCCTCTACCACAACACACTGAAAGATGAAATCAAGAGAAAATCGAATCATAATGCAATAAAATTTAGAGTTGAGAAAGGTTTATTCCACGAGTCTTACCGGAAGGAACAGTGAAAGAGAAGAAATGGGAGAAGCGAGAGGGAAGGAATTGAGGAGACGAGAGAGGACGAGGGAGCAAACTGACGACGGCGGACAAGGGACGATCCCGAGCGACTCGCGAACGAGGGACGAGGCGAGAGCGTCGGCAACGATGGAGATTTGGGAATTTTGGGGGAAATGTCGGGATTAGGTATTTAGGTGACGAGAGACGGAGAGAGGGTGATGGAAATGGGAAAAAAAAAGGGGAAAAGGGAAACTCAAATTCCGAACCGTCGACCTGAGAGTAAGAGTATGAGAGTCTTTACCATTTGTTCCACCTATACACACCCTTATAAATTTCTTGCAAATTGTATGTATTTTGTGTCTCCGCACTGCCCACACTGAATGCACATTACATGCACATAATTATGTGCTTCTTAGGTGTATGAGCATATTTTTTTGATTTTTTTATTTTTTTTATATATTTTATTTATGTAAATTAAAATTATATACGCTTTACGAGATTTTTTTACACCCGATCTCAAATTAATTAATTTCTATAATACCTACATGTTACAAACAAATGCGAACGAAATTAATTAATTTGAGATACTTGGTGTAAAAAAAAATCTCAAAAAGCCTATAATTTAAATCTACATAAATACAATATATAAAAAAATTAAGAAAAAAAATATGCTCATACCTCTAATTAGAGGTATGAGCACCTAAGAAGCACATAATTATGTGCATGGAATGAGAACTCCAGTGGCACTACTGTGGGTCCGTCCTGAATATGGGTAAAATTGTGATAATCTTATTTATTATCCGACAGAGACTTATAAATAAGATCTAATTTTTTTATCAAAAAGAATTTATAAATAAGACTATGATAATCTCTAGTTGTTACATCTTTTATTTTGAACTCATAAGAAATTATTCCTATCCTCACCAATTAGCTGCATAATAAAATTATTCAATACATTCGCCTCCCACAACAAACGAGGCCTCTGAGAGTCTGAACAAAGAAAAAGGAGTGAAAGAAATCAAAGGCAGATCAACAGAATGGAGTGCGTATTCGGACTAGTCGGGAATGGCTTCGCTATTGTGGTGGCGGATACATCGGCGGTTCATAGCATCTTAGTTCACAAATCCAACGAGGACAAGATTATGGTCCTCGATTCTCACAAGCTCATCGCTGCTAGTGGTGAGGCCGGAGACAGGTCCCAACTTCCCCTCTCGTTTGATGTTAGGGTTTTTTCGTTTTTAGATTGATTTTTGTTTTGTGATACTGATTTGTACTGATTCAGGGTTCAATTCACCGAGTACATTCAGAAGAACGTGGCTCTGTATCAGTTTCGTAATGGAATCCCTTTGACCACTGCTGCTGCCGCCAATTTCACCCGTGGCGAGCTCGCCACTGCTTTGCGCAAGGTGTGGATTCTCTTTTTGTCATCTCTGCTTCTTATTTTTCGTGTGACTGTTTTGATTAACTTTAGGTTTTGTGGTCCGGGTTTCAGCTTTTTGCTTTAGAACTTATGGGTTTTAATGTTTTATTTTCTGTTTCGATTTTAAGTGTTGAAACCACCTGCCTGGTTAAATTTTGTCTTAACAAGTGAATTTTGTTTAGGCTTTTTTCTTTTACTCTCACCAAGAGTTTTGGTATTGCGTTTATGTGTATTACGGTATATGCCTCCCGTAGAGGGTACACTTGCTGGCACTCACATTGGATGGAAGAAGATCTTGAAATTTTAGAATTCCTTGTGATGTTCTCTTAGGAATTGCTTCAGTAGTGACGTGCTTGTCTTTGTATTGGTTGGTGGTAACAAAGAAACCTTTCATGTATGTGATCTCTTTTACTTGCTCTGTCAAAGTGTTGACTATAAATATTATTCCGAGCAGTTGCAGGGAAGTCCTGTTGAAGCTAATCCTAATTTTAATATTTTATGCATAATTGGTCCCTAGACAGTTGCTATTGTGATTACAGTCCTTGTCATATTATTACATGCCTTACTTGTGTTGTTCTGATGCATGTGTAACTCTACGATTGTCTTCTTGACTTGCTTAATGTGATTCTCTGGAATGTTTATTCTTATAACTACCAATTTATTTCACTCATTATTCTATGCTTCATTTCAGTGAATCCTCTTGTGTTGGGATTCTCTGCTTATATGAATAATCTCCTATCTTGTTAGCATGTGCCTATTGTCTCTTAGCTGATCAGACCTTTCAAGTGATGATTAAGGGTTTTTAAATGCAAAATTGCATCTGCTGCCAATCCTGCTTGATTTCAAAGTTTCTATGTTTTTGATCATGTTTAAAGAACACTAGTAACATGGAAAATAGAATTGAAGAGGGAAAGAGGGAGAAAAACAGGGAGATTGGGAGGGGAGGGGAAGAGGAGAGATAGACTAGGGAGAGAGTGAGAGGGAAAAGAGATTCAATTCATTAGGTTCATCATCATCATCATCATAGCATACAGATTTTGGCCCTATCCTCTTATTTATATACAATACAGATTACGTCCTGAACATAGAATCCCATCTAACACACTGACTCTCTCAACCAACCAAATAACTCACTCTTTTATTATTATTATTTTCATAACAGTTGGGTAATCCTTTTTTCACTTTAACAAATTACCCTCATACTTCCTACTGGATTATCGATCCATCAGGCATTTTTTAACATTACTAGGATATTAGTAATTAGATGTTGGGATAAAAGAGTTGTTTGCAGTGAGAGAGCAAAAGTTGATGTGGAGTGCAATTTTTTGTGGTTTACCGACCTATTGCAGTTGAAGTGTTTCTTGATTAATGTTGGTACAGCCTGTGGTTATTACTCAGTTGTGATGTAGGCTTTTTATGGTGGTAGTCATAGGTACTGATTTCCTAAAGGGGTATATAGTTTTATCAAGAATGGGCCAGGCACAGGTATTGCTGGATGGTCATACTTCTGAAGTTGTTTAACTGCAAGCATGTATGTTTCTTGTGTACAATTTCCCTTTCCTGTGCTCTAATACTTTTGGTTTGTTTCGAAATTGTAGCAAGAAGCACAGGGATCTTATGTTTTGATGTAATGTGCAAGATCATGTTTGAGTTCTGAAGTTTCACCTTTTACTGATTTATTAAGATGTGAAATTTTCGATTTGATTTGTTTATGCCAATAGGGAAATTTATCTGTAGAAGTTATCATTGGATGTTCAAAGCTGCGACTGAAATAGATTTACATTTAGCTTTTATTAATTTTGTTGTCATAACATGATCAATGCTCATTTATATGGTGAGTAGATATTCTATATCTCCAAAGACAACAAACATTCTGATAGATGGGAACAGCTTCCTCAGTTGCAACTGCTATTAAACAATACTGTAAAAGTTTTAAATTAAGTTTCAGCTTGTAAGCAAGCACATCTCTGTCATTTTGATTTTATCTTATCCTAAGCTGAATAATTGCATATGTTCCAGATGAGTTAAGGCAATTCTTATGTAAAATTAACAATTATAGCTGTGGTTTTGTGCTTTTGTTCATTTCTACTACTGGGAAAGGGCTTCCTTGATTGTTTGATCTGCGTACCATCAGGTTGTGATTTTGCTCACTTGGCAGATAGCTGTGAAACTATGAATAGTGATATCCGAGCAGGCCCTACTTAAAGGGCCTGCACTAATGTTCCATTGCTTCTTAATTAGTTAATCTGTGGTTGTTTCTGTAAATTTGAGTCCCTTTCTATCTTGTATTTCCTTTGCCATTAGGCTAGAATTCAGCATTCTCTAGTGGAGATTTTTTTTCTTAAAAAAAAAAAAAAAAAAAAAAAAAATTGTTTCATAAATATTTATTCCAGTGGCATGCAGAGACAGATGAAACCACCACACACCCCTACAAACTATCTATTCCATTATCAATTGCTAGATTTGCTATAGAAAAGGGAGAGAACCATTTCATTCTTGTAGCCCCTCTAACTAGAGTTGTTTTTATGTATGATATAGAAGAGTAGTATATTTAAGATAGGTTGGTATCGATCACTTTGGCAGATCAGCTAAGTTTTGAAGCATGTATAAATCTGTCACCTTAACAATGGATGATGAGTTAACTTGTGTATGAATTTGGTTTGATTACAGAGTCCATACTTTGTGAATATCCTCCTTGCTGGCTATGACAAAGAGACAGGCCCTTCCCTTTACTATATTGACTACATTGCTTCACTTCACAAGGTTGAGAAGGGAGCTTTTGGCTATGGCTCCTATTTTTCACTGTCGATGATGGACAGATACTTCCACAGTGGAATGTCAGTGGAAGAAGCTATTGATTTGGTTGATAAATGCATATTGGAAATAAGATCCAGGCTTGTTGTGGCCCCACCAAACTTTGTTATCAAGATCGTTGACAAGGATGGAGCAAGAGAGTATGCTTGGCGCGAATCGGTTAAGGAGACTCCTGATGCCCCTGCTCCTGCCCCTGCTCCTCCAGCTTAAGTTGCAATCACTTCTCCCCTTCCTATCTGTGTGTTTTGTTCTGACTTCATTTTATTTACAGCCTTTCAGCTTCTTTCACTTAAATGTCTGCAAATCTTGGTGTAGGATTACTTAAAAGGGGATATATTATGGCTGGAGTCTATTTATCTCTGGACTTGGTGACAATTTGTGAAGCAGACTTGATTTTAATTTCTTTCTTTTTTTCCTTCTATACCATTCAGCATCCAGTAGTATGACTAATTTGAATACAGGCCAAGTTGGTTATGGATTTGGGCGAGTTTTCCTATGCCCCCATACAATACTTGAGTTCAGAACATTAAACGGGGAATGATTCTCCTGTCAAAAAGTTTAAAAATGAAAAAGTTAAAACATTGAAATCTTAACTAAATTATTATTTAAAAAACACACTAATGTGTTGGGGAAAATTATTCAAAGTATGTTTAGATTAATGTTGTTAAAAGTGACTTTAATAGGGTTAAGTAGTAAATTTGTCCTGAAAATTTGAGGAGCAATGTTGCTTTAGAAATCTTTTATCTCAATGTTGCCCAAGAAGTTTCATATCATAGTTATGTTGCTTATTTCGGTTAAAAAGTTAACGGTCAATGTGAATTTTTTGAAGGTTAAAGTTAGTTTCTTAACGAAATAGGGCAACATTGCTATGTTCTGAAACTTCCAAAGTAACATTGAGACAAGAAAAACTTCTAGGGAAGTATTGTTCCTAGGCCTATACTTCCAGGGCGAATTTGCTACTTAACCCTTTATTTTAGTTGATTTTTGCAAACTGAATTAGTATTAGTATGTGTTATGCATTCCTTTTTTTGTCTTGTCTCGGCTGATAAAAATAAAATTTTTTTTTAAAAAAAAAACTCACATTTACTTATTTTTATTTTGTATCAGTAATGTAACATCCTGAAATTTATTTAAAATAATGATGAGATAGGTTAATGGTAATTAATTACCAATAAAGATTTAGTATAGGAGTAAAATTTTCTCGTTAGTTAAAATAATAATAATAATTTCATATTGTAGAAATATATTATAATATATATATATTAGAAACGTGGTCGGCTTTAGTTTAAAGGGGAGGGAGTAATAGAACTTCACCCCCAACATTTCACCCAACCACCCCAATTTCACCCAACTACCCTCCAATTTCACCCCGATTACCCCCCTCCCCAACCACTATAAATACACACCTTCGGGTGCGTATTCGACAAAGGTCCGAGTGTTAGAAAAATAAAGAGATGAGAGAAGGAAGGAGAGAGGAAAGCATAGAGATAACTATTTGGGGAGACTGGTAGTTACTTTTTGGTGATTATTTGGGAATGAGCGAGTAATAGGTAACTCTGAATATTCTTCCATATACTTGTGAATTGTGTATGATTATGAATTATTTTGTTTTATGAATTGAATTATATGTATATGTATTATAATATTATTATAACAAAAGTTGAAAATTACAGTTTGAGTCCAACTAAAATTACAATTTTGTGCCCACAAAAATTACGGTTTTGTACCCATGAAAATTATAGTTTTGGACCCAAAGAAAAAATTACAGCTTTTGCCCCGAATTTCGAAATTTCAGTTTAGTCCCGAATTAAAAAATGACAGTTTAGTCCTTCAAATTTCAAGAATGAAAAATTGGTCCGATGAGGTTTTATGAGATGTTTGGTTACCTTGTGATGATATTTTATATAAATGGAAGCTTATTTTAATATACTTTATTTTTATTGGATATAATTATCATAGTGGTTGTATTTGTGATGGGTTGGAGTAATGATGAATTTGAAAGATAAGATTTCTTTATGTCACCACTCGGTGCACATTGGATGGTACTTGTTAGGACTCTATCTTCCATGTTTTCTTTTGGCCGGGATTCCATTGGAGTTGTGGGACACGTGACACCTCCTTAGTTGTTATTTTTAAGGAGAGGAGCCATAGTCTATACTTAACCTCTATACCTTTGGCCAGTGTATCTTAGGTTTTGGTGAGCTTGGAACCATCCAGTCAAATGAATGAGTTTCTGTCGGACTATACGTTAGCCTATGGCTCCAATCAATGGTATAAGGTGGACGGTGATATAAGGGAGGCTACATATTGCATATTGTATAATTGTATAGTTTACAATTTGACATAATGATGATTACTTTTGAAAAAGAATTTTGTATGAGAAATTGATATATACAGATATATATATATATATATATATATGTGTGTGTGTGTGTGTGTGTGTGTGTGTAATCAACTCCTGCTTTTTGTCATATATAATTTGCTTGTATATGGTAGAAACTTTCAGTAGTTACTGAGACGTGAAATCTTATCCTATATTAACATTTTTCAGCATTCTAGTAGGGAGCAAGAGAAGGCACTTTGAGCTTTGAAGGCTCTTTTGTACTCCTGTAGCTTATGTTATGTTATTTTTATTTGCCATGATCCCAGGACTTCCACATTGTATTTAACTCTGAAACATTTTCGAAACGTATTTTGACTTCATATTATGAATTTTATTTGAAATGGTTATGTAATTTAATGATTTGGATAATGATCATCCTTGTTAGAGGTATTTTAAATATTTTGGCCAAGTTTTCGGGTGTTGAATTTGGGGTGTTATAAGTAATATCAGTTAATTGATTTTACAATTAAATCATTTAATTGATATCAATGATACGATGATGACGTGTTATGCCGCTTTTTTTTTTTTTTTTTTGGTTGAATTAATCTTGATGACCCTTTTAGAACATTAAAAAAAAATTCTTTTGATTTAGCATATCATATTTTATTGTATTATATGTTAGTGTTTATATATAAAGTAATAAAGTCACATTGCAATAAAACTCTTTTAAGAGGGGAGAGATGAAATGAAAGGGCATTAAAGTAGTTTTACCCACATTTTGAAATTCCAAATTGGGTTAATAATTCAATCAAGAATTTGTTGAATTTACTAATCTGATTTAAAATTTTCCTTTTTTTTTTATACCAAGTAATCAAAGAAATAACAACAAGAAGACAAAAGAAAACCAAACAAGGGGCGGACTAAGGTCCCAACCCCCTCCTAATATGAGCTACTCCCATCACATCAGCTAGAAGAAGGTGGTAAAGTCCAGTAGGAGGGTCGAAGAAGTGAGCTTCATCGGGATCTCCCCATGGGATAGGACCATGTTAGCCAACCAATCCGCACATTGATTCCCTTCTCTAAGGACATGACAGAACCGTATATTCCATTGACGACGAGTAACTGCTTGTATCTTAGCCACCAAATGGGACTCACGAGCTACACTACCTTTTTTAGAAAGTAATGCGATGACTCAAGCTTGACACCACTTTCAACCACTACATATTTCCAACCCGCCTCCCATGCCATCTTTAGTCCCCTCAAGACTCCCCATAGCTCAGCTGCTAGCGCCGAGCACCTTCCAAGTCGTGCAACAAAACCTCCAAGCCAGTTACCAGAACAATCTCGCAGCAAACCCCCACACGCCGCCACCTGTAACGGACCTTTTGAGGCCCCATCAAAATTGAGTTTCACAAACGGTGCTTCAGGGAAAGCCCAACGAACAGTAGTAGGATAGTGACCTAAGCTACTAATCTCTACTTTAGTAGTTGCCATTTTAATATCTTCCAAAAACTAAAAGACAATCCTGGGGCGATATCTAACACTCATCTTGCGAATTATATGGGATTTTCTCTAAAATTTATGCTATTCTTTGTCAAAAATAAGGAAAATTATGCAATTTTTAGAAATTTATTTTATTTTTATAAATTAGCTTTGTGCTTTTTTTTTTTGGGGGGGGGGGGATTAACTATAGAGAAAATCAAGATAAGTTACCTTTTTTATTTTATTTTTCAGAGTGCTTAGGTTTGGATTAGTGGTGGACAATCATAGTTTTAGATTATCATGATAATTGACATTGGTTAAAAGTAGTGTTGATTAATCATGGTTTAAGTTTGGATATTATTTTTGCAAGTGATTTTGAGCATTTTTATTATATTTGGATTTTATTTATTAAAAGCACCTCTAAATATATAATTACAAAAAATGTATGAATTTAAAAATATGTTCCAATCACATACATTGAAAAATAAAAAAATAAAACATGTTTCAATCACATGGTACCATTTGTCTCAGTCATCACTTTGCCTGAGAATGTTGAGATGCATTTAAATTAAGGGTCAAGGTGCAAAAATACATATGTGCTTTTGTCAAAATAGCGTCCAACACAAAGTATTTTTTTTGAGATGCAAAGTGACTACGTGGTTACAAAATTGGAGCAAATGTCACACAAATTGTTAAAATGTGGACGTTGACTGTTAAGATGGACAATTTGACTAAAATTGTTGATGTGGACGCTTACTTGGACTTTGAAGAAGGTAAGTAGAAGCCTAAATAATTGAGTAATTTCTAAGTAGGAAATTCAAATAGTATTAGGGATTGAAATAGGGAAAGAAAGACCCAGGCGTATAAGGCAAAATCACGGAACACAAGAGCTGGAGAAATCAAGCGAGCTAGGGTTCACGTCGAGAAGCTTTGAGTAAACAAGAATACGTGTGGAAAAATGATGACGATGGATTGGGACCAAATTGCTAAGCTAGGGTTGAATTGAAAGTGTGTGGGAGGGAGTGAGTGAGCAAAAGGATTCACGATAGGGGTCCTATTGGGGCGAGCAACGTTGACAGTGACGAGAAAGAAGAAGAGAAATCAAGAGAGTGAGGCAAAGAATGTTCTTCCTGGAACTGCGGAATCGTGAAAGTGTGGCGTGGAGAAGCCGAGTAGCACGTGAGTGGGGAATCTTGCATCAGAAATTGTAAGCGAAGAAGCGACAAAAATTTGATCCAGGTAAGCAACGATTGGAACCCTTTCATGTTTGCTTTCTTTGTTTACTTTGGGATACAGTGAAATGGCATAGAGGCCCCTGATTTTAAATTTCTTTTGAATTGTGTAGTGGTAATGGAATCGAAAGGAAAGGACAAAGCGGTCATCAAAGATGAAGACAAAGGGGAAGACATGGGTGAAATGTCAGAACAAAGCGTAATTGAAAACTATGAATTGGCAATGAAGGGTTGGGCAAATACTAAGGCTAGATAGCGAGAAGGGCATAAGTTTGTAGTAGAAAGTATTTTACATGTTGCTGGTGGTTGGGAAAGTGAAAATACTGTGAGACGAAATGGTGAAAAAATAGTGAATGAAACGCACATAGTCAATGAAGAAAACACAATTAGGAAATGTCGAAGGTGTCATTGAGGAAATTGGATGGGTAATGATTATAAAAATGTTAATTTCCTTTATGTTGAGGAGAATGTTGCAAGAGAGGAAAGGGACATAGTCAACCCATATGGTTGTTATAATAAGATTGGAAAAGGAAAACAAAATGTTCCACAACAAAGAAGGTGGTCATGGTGATGAAGACACTAATAGGTCTGATGATGATGATAGTGGTGACGCCACTTATATGTGGCGAAGTTGTATTTTAGATATAGAAGAACGTGTGTATGATGTTTTAGAAGGTGAAGATGTGGATGTGGAGGATTTGAGTGATGTTGATGATGATGCACTAGGCCACGAAAGTGAAATTGGGCCGTGGAGTTAACCTAAAAATTGTCCAAAGTGATAAGAAGACTTTCAAGGTGGTGTGCAAAGGGAATTCCCTTTATACTATATGCATCTACATTTGGGTTAAGTGTAGGTTGGCTGGTTAAGTCACTAGCTTATGAACATATGTGTGCATATGTATATAAAAATCCAAGAGCTTCTACTATGTGGTTGATTGAGCATTTCAAGGAGAAGGTGCAAGAAGCCCCTCAATTCAAGACAAAAGAGATGAAGAACGAGGTACAAAGGGATTGAAAGGTGTGTGTCAGTACACATAAATGTAAGAGGGAGAAGAAGAAGGTAATGGAAGAAATGGAAGGCAGTTTCAAGGATGAATTTGGAAAAGCCTCCAATTGAAAACAACGACCAGAAGGGTAGGAAAAGCATGCAGCAATCTTCTCGAAACCAAGTAAATGATCCTCAAAGTTTCCCTTCCAATCAACAAAAACAATCACCTTCCAATTCCTTGACCTCTCAACATCCCCCTGAACCAACCTAACCCACTCAAGAAGCACCTAACCACACCTAACCTTCCCAAGCAGCACCATCAACTTCCCAACCCTCTAAATTGTCTTATAAGACAACGCCAAGATCATCTACCTACAAGGCAAGAGTTGAATGTGGGGTTAGAATAAGATTTGATGAGACCACAAGATGTAGTGTTTACAATGTAATTATGTTACTTACCATATCATTCAACTTTGTTTATTAGGTTTTAAATATTTACTCACTTGTTTCATGTTATTTTCTTACAGCCTGGACTTACTTTTGAGGTGGTTATCCAAGAGGCACAGTACACGAGTATATTCCCAACATTGTTGATCCACAAACGAGATTTCCATACCAAATGAAACAGATTTGAGAAAGCCCTATGGTTATAACGCTAGCAAAACAATGAAGGGTTCAAGAGGATTCAGTTTGATCCCAATCCACTCAGTTCTGACCTTCCATTTCAACCTCTAGGTCTACAATGGAGAGGACACCATGTGTGACTAAAGCTAGGAAATTGGGCTAAGCCCATCGGGTCAACTTGTGACAGGCCAAGCTTGAAAAATGGATGAGATTTTTTAAATTGGCCCTGTAGGGCCGGCCCTGCAGGGACTCGGCCGGCCCGTTAGGCCCTTTTAACTGTAGCTTTTTTTCTCCGTCTCTGATACGTTTGAATGGGGTTCATATCATTAACTCTTTATGATATCTTCTTTATTCAAGAAAAAAAGATGTGTCAAAGTAAATTCAAAGCATATTAGATGAATACTCCACAATAAATATGATTTTTTTTAAAAAAAAAAAAAATTCATTCTTATAGCGGAAATGAAACGGTAGTCACATAAAACATTTACTTATAAAGGATAGCTAGTATAGACATTGTATAGTGTCTTTTTGACATAATGAATTCCAGTATTTAAAAAGAAGAAAAGAAAACATTTTCTTATAAACTCCTTGGGAAGCATTTTGGTGTTCATTGGTAGCAGCTGATCAAGGGAGGCAACCAACATTCATGATTCATCTTCCAAAATTAATGGCTAGAATCTTTATCTGGAACTGTTTGATAAATAGGCAATGAAAGAGACTTCAACAGCTTCAAGTGAAGTGACCTTATATATTCCCCAACTTAATTACCAGCCACAACCTCAACTCACTTTAATAATCAAAGTTGAAATTGATCGTAGTGGTGAAGATGATGACAATAATAGTCATCGTACTAATGTCGCTTAGTAGCATGCTTCTTATGTTTTATGTGAGTTATTTGATTATAAATTAGTGACTGTGCTTATTTGTTGGATGATTTGTGTTGTTTGAATATTAATGTTGACAACATTTATTTGATAAATTAGAATTTTAATTTTTGTAATTTACTAATTATATTTCTTTGAAAAAAATAGAGGAAAAATAGTTAAAATTTGGAATAGTAACTTTCGGGCCCTGGAGGGCTGGCCCTAGCCCTGGTGCTCTCGGGTCGGGCCTTCGTAATGTTCCTCGCGACTGGGCCGTCTTAGCGAAATCACCTTCCTTCATGGTTTCTCTTTTCTCCCTGTCATCGATGTTGCAAACGAATCCATTAAGCTCCCTCTTGATTTCTCGTTCCTCACACCTTGCATCAATGCTCCACTATTTGCTCCATCTTAGTTGAATGGGGGTTGGAGACGACAAGGGCTTTTTTAAGATACATCTTTCGCACAAGTTTCACTAACAACTCCTCCAACATGCCACATATTAATCACACTTGGACACATATGGCACAATCACTTGCAATCTAACGGACGTCCACCACTTTAATAGTTTGTGTGACATTTGCTTTAATTTCGTAACCATGTAGTCACTTTTGAACCTCAAAAAAGCACTTGGTGTTGAATGCTATTTTGACAAAAACACATATGTAATTTTGCACCTTAACCCTTAAATTAATGTTTGCCTAGCTTCCAGGTTCAAATTCTTACAATCCTCATATACTTCTTTCTCTGGGAAGACCCTTATTATTAAACTTAGCATATTGTGGATTGTTTTGCATATGAAATGCCATAGTCTATACTTCGCTAATTCTATATGAAAATAAGAAAGCACAAACTGATTATTTTCATATTAGTACTTTATTAATTATGGTATTATTTATAGTATAAAAAGGGATAATAAAAAAGGAGAAAGCCTAACATGTTTAAATGATTTTTTTTAAAAAAAAATAGAAAGCAAGAGTGCAAAGTTGGTTATGAAGCTTGTAGGGCCCATGTGATTGTTATTCAAGATAATTTAAGACACTTCAATCTCCTTTTTCATGCCCAAAGTCAGTTTAAGCATCAAGAGCACATCAAGAAGAGCTAGCCGAAAATACCAAAAGGAACAGGAAGGAAAAGCCAATAGGAACAAGGTGAGTAGGCATTCCATGACCATCACCTCTTATACTCCTCTTCTTGTGGTTGCTCTTAGCCCTAATTACTCCTCTTGTATGGTGTTTTATCAAGGTGGCCGAAACCCTAAGTGGCCAAATAAGGAAGAAGTTTGCAAGAAAACACAAGACAATGTAAGGTAAGAAAAGAATCTAATCTTCTTGTTGTTGTTCTTGGACTTATTAGTAGTTGTGATGCCTTCTTCTTGACTTCTTGTGAATTTAGAAGTCTTAAATATTAAGGGGAGGTTCTGTCCAATTTGTTAAAACTGGTTAAATCATGATTAAGGCCTAAACTATAAGCTAAAAGGTGATTTAGGTCTAATCTATTGTGTTTATTGGAATGAAACTTGGAAGAACAACTTTGTATTCCCTTAACCCTAATTTTGGCCAGAACAGGACATGCATAAGCAATGAGATTTTTACCATTTTGATGCTTCCAATGTGGTTAAAATGGAAAATTGTGTCGGGCAATGGTTAGGAAGTGATTTTGGAAGTATTGGAATTAAGTAGCATCAAAACCCTAATTCTACGAGGTAGTTTGATTTTGGCATGTTTTTGGATAAGTAAATGGCGTCCAATGGCTATAAAACTTTCCAAATTTAAATTATACATGACAAGATTTAATTTGATAGGTGATATGCTTAATATAGATCTATCCATGTTGAGATATGAATTTTTGAAGTTAACCCGAGAATCTGAAATGCCCTTCTGGATAGTGCATAATGATTGTTGATATTGAGACAGAATGCATGTGTTTGACTGTGGTGGTATTTTTCCTTGAAAAAAGACTCAACAATGATTACATATCCTTTAAAATCACCTTAATTGGACACTTTTACAATGAGCTGTGAATTTTCAAAGTTTGTTGAAAATTTTGGCAGTTTTGGTCAATGGGAGAAAATAATGACCAATGGTAATTAAACTAATCTTCAAGGGTTAATATGAGCTCTTGGGGTTAGTATAGGCCCTTTAACTTTATGTTGAGAATAGTGTGATGAATAACCCTAATGCCTTAGGAATGTTAAGAGTTGAATAAGTAGTAATCTGTTGTCCACAAACGTGCAATTATAAGAACTACCGCCTACCGCAGCAATTGAAGAACTTGGAATCAAGACGGAAACTTGACAAGCAATCATGTAGTAACTCTAATCTCACATACTCTGTATGACTATATATGTATGTTTGAACCATGTGTGTGAAAGTCCCGTCCTGTATGGAGCTAGCACCACTCGAGGCTCGATTAAGTTGGAAGAGCCCCTTAGTATTTTTTTGGTGGCTAGGTGTAGGGCCTATTGGACCGATAATCCATATATGGTGAATCTAGTGCATCATTTATTATGGGTTATTACCCAATTGAGTACCCAGTGATGTGGTAGTGGATCATGTGACAGGAGATTATTTTTTTCATTCGATGCTGCATGTAATTTGCGATATGTGATTTTGATCCCTAAATGTTGTTATGTTGTTACGGATTGTTCTATTTATGGTTAGCTACCATATACTATTTATATATTGTATATGAGATTAACTGTTACTCAGAGATTCATTTGAATCTCAAACACCTTCCAAAGTCTAGGACGCGAACAGGGTAATGGACATGGCTCTAATTGATGGATGAAGTTTCAAGCAATATTTAGGATGGTTATCTATAGTTATTTTTACTTCTAGTTTTTAGTTGGAATATTACTGTTTGGAAATTGTTGTGCAAAAGGTATGGTTCCATGGTATTTTGGATTACTGTATTATGAACTCTATGGGAGGACTCCTGTTGCTCAACCAATATTTTGTAATATACTATTGTGTACTATGATATATCTGTTTTGCTCACTATGTTGTGCTATAATGCTCTGATGAGTGTCATAATATCGGGACCACGACACTGGTATTGTTGAAGCTATTTCCAAACAAATAGAAGATCACTTGAGTTAGGTTTCAAGCACTCGAGTGACATAATCATTTGACACTTCACTATCAAAACTCAAAGTTGATCAGACACTTGAGTTGGATTGAAAAACACTCGAGTGATGAATGTTAATCCCAATATTTCACCAAAGAGGGGGTGAATTGGGTTATTTTAAAAATTTAATCCAAAGATGATAAACAATTAAATCAAAGAGGAAGAGTTAGAAGAATATGACCAAAGTTTGTTCAGTGAATTATACTAGTTTAGCCTTAACTTTCTAACCTATGTCTAGTCCCAGAGCTTCTTTGAGATTTTTATTATACTTCCAAGATTCCACGGGTTCTTGGCATCGTAGTACAGAAGTAATCCTCAACAGGACTCACTCCCCCTTATAAGTTATAATCTAACATCCACACTCAAGGTCCCACTACCTTGAGATTTTACAACGATTGAAAACGTTTGTAAATAACTCTATCACAAAGTAGATATATAAACACTTTTAGTTGATAAAATGAATATTAGAAGGTATTAAACAAAGAATTTATGAGCAATAAATGAGTAGAAGATTAATCATGTGCTTGGTTGGTTGCTTCGTATTGATTGCTCGACTATTTATAGTTGAACGCCATTAATTACCGTTGTGAGCATTCAAACTATCCATTAGAGACATATTGGAGTTGTTGGAAGAATTCAACATTCAATCACTTTCGCTTTGCTTCATATGACATCCCTTTGGTCTGCTTTGAGTTTTGCTTAAAGTTGGGTCGCTTTCAACTTCACTGCAACAACTGTTTTGGCTGAAATCCGTCTGCTCTGCAGTTACTTCTATGTGTTTTGTTTCTACTACGCATTTAATACTCTGACACAGGAAGTTGCTTTTGAGATTTTGGAGTTCTCAAAATCTTAAACATATGAAACTCATACACAAATAAGATTAGTAGCATTAAGAAGTAGTATAAGTAGTAATCAAGTATAAAAAAAATGTTAATCACAAAGTTTGAATTCTTGGAGATGTTTTGCAATAAAACAAACATAGTTACTCGAGAGTGATTCCAAAATCACTCAAGTTGTAACATCCCGAACTTTGGACCCTTGAGAATCGAGAACAAGCCTAAAATAGGCGGACGACTAAGCCCAGTTCGGGAAGAGTCGCAAGAATGTCAAGAGATAGGAAGCCTTTAAGGGACTAAGTAACTTGGTTATACATGTCAGTGGACCCAGTATGTATAAGCCGTGAAATTAAAAGTGCCAATGGAAAAGGGGCACAGGAGACCCATACGGTGTAGATCTGATTAGAGAAAATGTCATTTAGCTATGTCCTAAGGTATGGGGCAATTAGCTAAGCAAAAATGTGCTAAAATAAATGTGCATATGGCATTTCCTGGTCAGGTAAGGATTTCCTGCGTTTTTGAAGAGATAAGAATGAAAAGTCAACTGTAATAATTGCTAAAGGACACATGTCACCACAGGATTAAAAGAGAAAAGTAAGTAATGATTACAGGGGTAGAAAAGTCAAATCCTTACCCCTTAAGTAATCAATTTCATCCACCCTAGGAGAGAGAAGGAAAATCAGATGATTTTACTCATACACAGGCCCAAACACAAAATGCGGGTCCCACAGGTAATTAACCGGTAGAAAAGGAACCGACAGGGACCAGTTAGGGGCTTCTTTTGGACTGAATGGGACAAATGTGGGGCCACTTTGGGAAGTTAAGAAGGCTCCACACATGAATGTCCATTCAGGGGAAAATATATGAAAAAGATGAAGAAAAGTGCAAAGGGTAACACCCTGTTGACCAACAGGACCCACGCGGACCGGTAGACTGAGAATTGGATTAATTAAGTGGGAAAAAGGAAATTAAATGTAGGGGATCAGGTTTGTGGGCCCCATTATGGCCACATATCCCCTCTAATTATTAAAATATTTTCTTGGAGGAAAAGGAAGAAAAATTAGTGTAAAAGTCAAACCGTGAGTCCCACATTCAGAGAAAAAGGGCAAAATGGGAATAAATAAGCAAAAATTAATTAGGGCAGGCATGTGGGCCCTAAATGGAGCCACATATGTCCCCTTTGGGCAGGAAAAATCATGTGGAAAAATTTGGTAATAATTAATAAGTTCTGGGCCACAATCGTAATTTACAAAAGTTTCGGGCCAAAACCGGTAATTTGCTCCAAGGGAAGAAAAATATCTAGATATTTTGGAAAGGGGAGGTGCCACATGTCAGCTCCCTAGAGGCCTGGAATTCTTTGGAAATACTCGGAGGAAAGGTCAAAAAAGTCAGGTGAATTCCATTAATTACTGGACAGAGTTTTACTCCAGTTATTCCAAACTGATCAGATACTTTTACTATTATTAAATTCACATGCTCTCTCTCTCCTAGACCAAGGGAGCACGAAATTTTGCAGAAGAAAGAGAGAAGAGCTCAGAAAGTTTCCATGGCCAAATCAACTCCAAGCTACTAGGATCATCAACCGAACTTCCGATTCAGGTAAACACCGAAAACCCACACCTTTGGAACTTAAACTTGTAGTTTTCGTTCAACTGGTTGGGGATTGGTTTGGGGTCTGATTTTGGAGTTTTTAATGGTATCAAAGTGTTTAAAACATGATTTTTTATGGGGTTAATCTATAGTTTGATTTTCCGAACTCGAAAACACCGAAAAACCCGTAAGAACAAGCTTATCGTTGATTCTGGAAATTATGGCAGCGAACCTTCAACTGAGCTTTACAAATATCAAATGAAATTGGTTTAAACTGAGATTTTACAGGGAGAAATTAGACATCTCAAGGTTCACCATGATATAATTTTGTGTTTTTTGGATTTTTCTACTAAGAGATAAAAATTTCTAAAGTTGAACCAGGGAGCAACTGAGTGAATCTGGACCAGAGGGTGTAAAATTGGCTACACGCCAAAATAATTGTACTTTTGGATTTATGAAATATTTTTCCTGAACAATAGACATTTCAATGGTCTAGATGGCGCTGGTTTCATGCAAATATGAGTTTTCTATAATTTATTAAAAATCATTGAATTTGGGCCTGATGCACTGGATTTTCTGCCTAGGCTCGGATTTTGTGATAAATGTAAGGGTATTTTGGTAAATACTAAAAATAAGGTATTTTGGTGTTATTTAGGACAAGGACATATATGAAAAAGTGATCATGCACGATAAAATATTAAGACGATACAGTACATACCCCACTAGGTAGTAACACTTTACTCCGGCACTTTTATGTGTTTTGTTGTTTGTGTTGCTTGCCATATTTGTTCTTGGTATATGTGTTGCCAAATATGCATACAAAACATGTTGTTATTGTGTCCCTAGCGCTGAGGGTGCCTACCGGGGTCTGCTTATGTTGCGATTCAACGGAAACAGGTGGTGCCTGCCGGGGGTCGGCCTATGTGACGGTTCAAGGGACTGGCATGTGATTCCGGTAATTTCGGGGCCTGCCTTGGTAAGGCGGCTTGACGGTGCGAAAACGTGTTATTGTGTATGTTTCTATTTGCATATTATGATATATTTGGCATATTTATCTGTGTTTACATACTTATTTGTGTTTACATACTTACATGGTTGCATGCATACACATCACACATTTAGTGCATGAGTATTGATGGTTACTCTGGGGGACGTTATCGGACTCCAGACGCTTTTGTAGACACAGGGGGACGTGCCTGAGATAGAAGGACCTTTTTGGAAAGGTAATGCATGGCAATGCAGTGAAGAATAGGGGATGCCCTATTGTATTTTGTACTTATATTTTTGAGGATGACTGTATTTATATTTTGGTACTTACTTTTGGATAACTGTACCCTTAACCCTTCGAGGACTTTTATTTTTAGTTTATTTTACCTTCACCAATACAATAGGTAGTCCAAACCGGTCAAATGCTCTATTGTGATAACTCTGATATGTATTAAATGGACTTAATAATGATGGCGAGGTAACCAATAAAAGAATCCCTCTAACCCGCCACCCGAAAGGGCAAGGCCGGTAGGGGTGTAACACAAGTGGTCATCCATCACTAGAGTACATGCATTATCTCACGATGCTGATGGATTTTGTCTCTTGTAGAAGACTGTTGAAGAACAAGTCACTTGAGTGTTGAAAAAGACTTGACTCGAGTGTTATTTGAAAATAACTTCAACTCTACCGATAACTCGAGTGCTTATGCAAGTTTCCTTGTTTCACTAGAGTGACACTGAGGTTCACTCAAGTGGATTTCCAGAAGAGAAGCTAGCATTTGTTAGTTCTCTATGCGTTTGATGTTTTGATGATAAAAATATAATGTAGATAAGTTAATAGATTCAAGGCCAAATCATTTTCATACAGTTAACTTTAATCTATAATTGCTCTTGAAAGGTTTGCCTTTGATGCTTCGAGTTAATCTTTGGATACCTCGAGTCATATGGTGTTATTATTTAAAAGAAAAATGTTTTTGATCTCATGTGTCTTGAGTTGAAGAGTTAATAAGTTGAATTTTTACATGCCTCAAGTTAAATCCATGGATGCTTCAAGTTTACGATGGAAATGTTTTAAATAAACTTTGTTAACTCCAGTCAAATGTTTTTATGCCTCGAGTTATCTATTTGATGTTAAGTTTTTGGACCAATTTGTTTTTAACTCTTGATATCAAGTTAATGACTCAAGTCATTAACTTTTATATCAAGTTAACTTGCATTTTTCAATGGCCATCGGGTTTAACTCTTGCATATCAAGTTAATGACTCAAGTCATTAACTCAAGTCATTCACTTATTAACTCAAGTCAAGCCTTAGCATCAGGTTTAACTTTTGGATATCAAGTCAATGACTCAAGTCATTCACTTGTTAACTCAAGTTAAGTTTTCATTTGGTTATTTGTTTTGAAGGTATCGGGTTTAACTTTTGGATATCAAGTCAATGACTCAAGTCATTCACTTATTAACTCAAGTTAAGTTTTCATTTGGCCATTTGTATTGAAGGCATCGAGTTTAACTTTTACATATCAAGTTAATGACTCAAGTCATTAACTCAAGTCATTCACTTCTTCTATCAAGTTAAGCTTTCAAATTGTCTATTTGTTGGAAAGCATCGACTTTAACTTTTGAATCTCAAGTTAATGACTCAAGTCATTAACTCAAGGTATGACTTTCAAACTTCAAGTTAAAACATTAAACTCATGTATTTCAAAAGAGAAAGTCATTGACTCTTGCATATCAAGTGCATATCTCAAGTCATCAACTCAAGTCAATTATTTCTCAACTCAAGTCATGTCTTGGACTCTTTCATCCTGTGACTTGATCTTTCTAAAATCAATTGCCTCGAGTCAGGTATTTTTCTTACCTCGAGTCATTACCTCAAGTCATCAACTTCTTATCTGAAAGTTAAACCTCTCTCGTTTTCAAAATCACCGTCTTCGTAAATTCAAAATCATTCAGTGTGATTTCATTACTTCATATCTTGACTCATTATTATTCCTAAATGCTTTTGACATGTTTGCTGATGAGTTTTAGATAATCATATCTTGGATTAACATCAATTTATCATAAAGCAATTTGAATGTCAGAGAACATTAAATGCGCTTACCATATCGAGACACAATCTCAACAACCATTCCTCTGAACATTCAAAAGATATTCCTGCTATTCCTATCTCGCAATAAATGCTATTTCACAACGGGCAAAACAGAAGGAATGAATGAAGGTGGTGACGGTACAAATCCACCTGGATTATTAACGGTGAAAGTGACCAACAAAACTTCATCTATCTAATGGCTATATTTAAGAGTCACAATGGATTCATTCAAAGCTTCACCAACGGTCATAAATTGCAACAACTATAAATTCCTGAAGCATTGAATTCGCCAACTACCGAAACGATGTGCATTCAATTAGAATTTATTGCAATCATCTATTTTGTTAGTTTCATTTAATATCTTCGGAAATTCTTGTACTTCAGTGTTTATCATTTATCTACTCAGTGAGGAGTTAAACACTATTTGAATATATGTTTATCAGTTAAATCTTAAGGTTGTGGAACCTTAAGTGTGGGTGTATAATTACAACTTGTAAGGGGGAGTGAGTCCTAGTGAAAGGATCATCTCGAGTACAGAGTGCGTAATTGTGTCTGTGGTTATTTGGTTACAACTTGTAAAGAGGAGTAAGTCGAGGATTACTCGAGAGTTACAGAGTGTGTATTCAAGTTTCAAGATAGTGAAATCTCATAGTGTTTCTGGGGACTGGACGTAGGTCAAGAGTTGGACCAAACCAGTATAATCTCTTATGTTCATTGTTCTTCTCTCCTTCTCTGTTTAAGTGTTCTTGAGCAATTAGTGAAAGATTTTTTATAATCACCTATTCACCCCCTTCTAGGTGATATTCCATCTTCAGCATTCTTGTTTCATCAGCGAGTGACTTGCACTAAACTTGCAAGTTGATATTTATCACTTGAGTGGCATCACTGGCACTTGAGTGAGTCCGGTCATGATTTGCATAACATCGTGAGTGACTTGCATTTTCCTCACGAGTGCTCACCTTTCACTTGAGTGATGTTGGTCGATTTCCTTAATGGCAAGTGAACCAGTCAAACAAGTAATAAAGTGTAAGTAGAGTATCGTTCCACAAAGACTGAGATACTAGGAAGTGATGCTCGATTGCTATGATTGTTGTGCAAACATAAAGTAAATATGATTGGTTTGAGAGGTTTTCATAATTATGCTAATAAACGAAGTAAACAGAGTATCGTAGTCTTGAGAAGATATCAATAAGAAGTTAGGCTGAACTTGGAATAACCCTTAAGTATCTCAATCCCTTAGTTGCTTTACCCATTGATATAGCATCTATACTTTACAGCTTCCGCAATGCTACAACATAGCTACTAACTACAACGCTATTCAGTTAACCCACCACTATGGTCTATCGAAGCTTCCACGTCCGATACTTCTAATACTAACATTACTCCTTCCATATGCCTATGGCAATTTTCTAGTTAGATCAACGCTACAAAATAGGGTGTATTGGTTATGAGCGGTAGACCCATTCCTAAAGCCTACAATAATAGGTCAAGCCTTGCACCAGCCTGCCAGCAATCACTGTTTCTTAGAGGTCTAACCCTGACTCCTTTCCAGTAAACCAAGTCCACAAATCTAGCCCTTAGCTTCCGCTAATCGACTAGTAATTAATACACTCATAAGAAAACTGAATTAATTGAATTAAGAACTTGCAACTGAGTTCATTTAACACTTAAGAAATCATCCTCGTTCAGCCATAGGAAAATCAGTTCATGACTGACGAGGGACACACAACAAAGATAATAACAGAATGACCCATGATCAAAAGATTAAAACAAAAATAGAAGGCTCGATGAAGTTCCGACGGCGTGGAAGAAGCCCTGTCACGTCGCCATTCCACGTCTTCTTCTCTCCGTCTTACTGCAATGAAGGATGCTGGGTGCTCTTGGAAGTTCTCGTGCCTCGTGAAATCTCTCTCTCTTCTCTCGAGTATGGCCGAATGTGAAATCTCATTTAGGCTCTACACGACTCTCCTTTAGGGTTGGCTTGCTGTTTCCTTTTATAATCAGGTTTTCTTGTAGCGTAAGTTCCAGTGAGCTGGGTATTTCCTAATCTGTCGTATCTCTCGATCTTAGTAGATTGATTCTGCTGATCATAAGGGATTCTTCAAATCTTTTAGTTTCGATCCTCCGCATCTTCTATTCCGTTACATCAACAATCTACCTGTCTTTCCTCGATCTTTGCAATATTTCCTGAAATAACTTGACAAAAGATTAGAACATATGCCGCATAGCATCGCGTCCTTTACTTTGTTACAGCTTCAGAGATGTTTTGTATTGCACTTTGTTGTGCTGTCAGAATGCTATAGCATAGTATCAGCTTTGTTATACGTTCTTCCCATAAAACCTCATATTTGTCTTCTTCTTAGCACATGTTTGGGATGTAAATGATTTTTATCCTTCAGTTCCCTATATTCATGAATTAATGCCTTTTTGCTCAGATTGATTGCAATTAAGCTTATATTTACCATAAAATTCAGTCATAAAACATAAACCGAAAACTAACAATGAGTACTCACTAGAGTGATTCTGGAATCACACTCGAGTGCAAGTTCTTGCTTCAAATCACAACGTCTCTAAGAATTCAAAAATTGTGATTAACATCTGTTTATACTTTATTATTACTTATACTGCTTCTCAATACTACTAATCTCTAGTTTTTGTATAAGTGTTAGATGTTTAAAATCATGGATGAACTCCAAAAGCATGAAATAAATTTTCTATGTTAGATCATTAAATGCATGGTAGGAAAAAAAAGTGTTAGATACGATTAGTTTTGATGATGTCTTATATAGATGTCATTCTTAAGAGCAAAAAGGTTGCATACTACATTTATCTTCTACTTTGACTAATTTTTATATTTAATGTAGATGCAAAGTTTAATAATGGAGATTGATCAAGAAAGGAGACTAAAGAAAGAAGAACTTGCACAACATTCAAGTTCTTGTGATACATGAAGTTTCGATGATCAAACAAAAGTTGGAATGAAGCAGTCGACACATGAAATTCTGGAACAAGTTCAGCATAGGCTTGGCTTCACGGATATTGAAGAAGGTAGAAGCTTGCAAAGAATGATGAACCCAAGTTAAATGATGAAGAATGATCAAGTTGGGAGATGGAAGAAGGAAGAACTTGTTAAATGGAATGAAGATATAATTATTCAAGTTCTTATGTTGAAGCTAGAAGCCTCCAAGATCATATGGAAGTTGGAATAACTCAATTGATTAAAACAAGCAAAAATGAGGTTCTCGGATGAGCAAACTCGAGTCTCCAAGTATTAAACTCGAGTTTACCACTTAAGTGATTTTGCTTTATAAACAAACTCTTCATTCATTCCCAAACTCGAGTTTAGACTTGTAAAATCACAAACTCGAGCCAATAAGTGTCTTCAGCATTTCTAGTGTCTTTGGACTAGGCAAACTCGAGTCTATAAGTGCAAACTCGAGTGTGCATCTCAAATCACTTCATAACTTGTTGATTCAAGTTTTAATTCAAATAAAGATTAATCACAATATCTCCTAAACCAGAGATTGGATTGAGGTGAAATCAGTGGCATATGAAATTAGACTCAAAGGGCGTTCCATCAAGCTTTGAACAGACCAAAACGGAGTTTGGACCAGGGAGATATGGCCTTTGAAAGTTGACGAAGTTGCAAACTCGAGCCGGGCCAAGTCGAAGCAACCAAGTCACAAGACAACTTACAAACTCGAGTTTATCAATCACAAACTCGAGCTCGAGAGTTCCAGAAGAAGAAATGAATATTTGGAAAAAGCCAAACTCGAGCCTATAAGTGAACAAACTCGAGTTTAGCTCAAACAGAGAGCAACCAGGTCCCAAGAACATCCAAACTCGAGCCTATAAGTAACAAACTCGAGTTTGCGGGTTACAAAGAGCAAACATTGGTTTTAAAGAGAACCAAACTCGAGTCTATTAGTTGTAAACTCGAGTTTTGGCCAACCATCAAGAGCATTTCAATTTTTAATGTTTTTAGTCAACCTCAAAACATAAACCGAAAACCTCCGGTTTTGATGTTACTCGACTAAGATCAACTTTTCACATTAAAGTCCAAACTCAGTTTGGAAAAACAAACCTCAATCACAACGTCTCTAAATTCAAAAATTGTGATTTTGCAAAACCTTCATGATTGATCTTAGTACTTTCCATTATCATTCTTCTATGTTCCTAGATATGTTTAATCACTTTGTTGGTGAGTTTCGGATGATTTAGAAGATGTTTAGTGAAGGTTTAAAGCAAAAGCAAAAGTGACTTTAAAAGCAAGACCCGGAAAAGTTGCATACTAATCTTTTGCACTTTAATTAAAGAATGCTCTTCTACATCATTTTGTATTGTCAAGAAGTCAACTTTAGATGTTTAAAAATCATAAACGGACCTATAAAAGATAGATTCCATGGAGATACAAGCCTACACTTCCAACATGCTGATACTCGCTTTTACATCATTTACTCTCTGTTTTTCATGTTTAGATAACTTAGAGAGTGAAGTGATTTGTATTTGATCTTCAATGTTTATCTATTCACTTCTAAGAGAGGAGATTTATTGTAAACACATTATCTTTCTATCTGAGAGTTACTCAAGATTGGGTAATCTTGAGTGGAATATACATTGTGTTTATTATAGCTTGTAAGGGGGAGTGAATCCGAGTGAGAGGATTACTTCGAGTACAAAGTGTGTAATCAAGCAGTGTGTTGATTACAGTTTGTAAGGGGGAATGAATCCTAGTGAGAGGGTTACTTCAGTTACAGAATGTGTAATCAAGTTGAAAGAAGATAGTGGATTGAAAATCCCAAGTGAGGCTTGGGGACTGGACGTAGGTCAAGGATTGGGCCGAACCAGTATAAATCGATTTGCACATTTTCTTCCCTTATCTCTTACATTTCCAACATTTATGTTTGAATGATTGTCAATTAATTTATAACTCATTTCTGTCATACAAACTGAAAGAAATTTTCTATGTTTTTATCATTAAATGCATCCCCCTCTTGGTAGGAAAAAAAGCACATGAAAGCAATCTCTGAGCAGACTAAAGGAATTTCATCTGAAGCATTTATGACAGCGAAGTCGAAAGCCAATGAACCTTAAATTCTTCCAACGACTCCAATTTGTCTCTAATGGGAAGTTTGAATGCTCACAACGTCACTATTGGTGTTCGTCTATAAATAGACAACCATTCAATAAAACGCAACCAAGTAAGCCAAAGACAATCTTCGGATTCATTTATTGCTCAACTCATTCTTTGTAATATCTTCTGATATTCTTTTTTTTTTTTTTGCCTCAAGATATCTTCTGATATTTATTTTGCACACCAATGGTCATATATTTACTCTGTGAGAGTTTTTACAAATTTTTTTCAAACTCTATAAAATCTCAAAGTCGCCTTAAGTGTGGTTGTAGGGTTACAACTTGTAAGGGGCAGTAAGTTCTATTAAGGATTTCTCTTTGTAATGTGGTGCCAAGAACTTGTGGAATCTTAGAAGAATAGTGAAAATCTCTTAGATGCTTTGGGACTGGACATAAGTCAAAAAGCTAAGGCTGAACAAGTATAATTTGTTGTGCACACTTCGATGATATTCTTCTAACTCTTGTTCTTTGTTTTAATTATTGACTACTTTTGGTTTAAATTTTAATATCACTCAATTCACTCCCCTCTGAGTAGAATGTTGGCACTAACAACTTCTCCACTTCCATTTCAACTTCTCATATCCAAGTGCGAGCTTTTGTTCTTTTGCACCAAAATCATGGACAAACGCAAGAGAACTTCTGTTTCATCATCTGGGAACAAACTGAAAGATGAACTCCCCTACCAATAAGCTTTGATTCGGGCTCATCCACGTGACCTACGAGCTCTATCATATGGTCTAGGTCTACCTACGAGAGCAAGGTCATATGGACCAGTGTTTGGAGGAATTTACCACTCTCGTTTGCTCTTTGAACGTAAAGGTAGACAAATTACTAGAGAAGGAAGAATATGATGATAAATCAGATTCTTAAAACTTCTCCATAACTTTTACTTTTAGTTTATTTATGTATATTTTTTATAAAAAAAAAGTTGTGGTTGCATAATCAACCATCAAAATTTGAAAAAGAGTGAAATACATAACGGTTCTTTAGTAAAACACGCCACTTATTAGAATACCATGCAAATAAATAACAATCGTAATTAGTAACAATTATATTTTGTCTCAAAAGAATGACAATTGGTATGCAAAAACCGTCATGAAACAAAGAACGACATGATGGTTTAAAACATTTCCCCTTCCCCAAGCTAATGATAATACTTTGTACATGCTTCTTCATTCTCTGATGATCAGGCATGAGAACAAAGTACTCATTCATTACCCACCACTACACATGACTACTCCTTTTCAACTTTCGATGTGTGCAATGATGATTTGAACCCGTCACTTTCAATCTATTTAAACTGTACATTTCTGTATGTTTTTCATACTATTTCTTCATTATCCTCCTATGTTCTCTCAAGATGAAATAACATGTTGTAAATTTGCTAGAAAATCTCTGATATCATCCTCCTCCTCTACCTCTTTCTCCTCCTCCACAACCTCTGCCAAATTCTTCTCCTTCTACCCTCCTCCACAACCTCCACCACCTCCTCTACCTCCGCCTCCACAACCTATTCTCCCTCAAGTAGAGGTAATGATACGTCATGCAGAACGCATAAACCATGTTGTGAGGAGGCTGGCCGAATATTTGTTGAGTATGAATAGGAAAGCCAATCTCATTCTTGGTGAGTGTGAGATTGGTCACCATGATCTTGATGTACTCCCAAATGATTATGGTAGCTCCTCTAGTGACAAATAGCGTGATAATCTATGGTATGTTGCTAATTTTTGAAACTTTTGATTCATTCAAATTGAAGGAAACAAAAGTTCCAATATTCGCAATAGACCTCAAATAATCTATTAGAGAGTGATATTTTTTTTGTTTTATTTTATAAAATATAAAAATGTAATTATTTGGACACTCTTAGCCGACGAAAATTTAAGAAAAAAATATAACATACCTCACGGTTATTAAAAAAGAACCATCATAAATGTAAACGAATAAATAACAGTTCTTACGAACGAACCATTATGCAAAGTCTTAGACACGATAGACCAAAAAAAAAAATTACCATTCCTATTCTATTTAAATGTCTAAAATAAAATACACTTGACATTTAGTCTATTCAAATGAAGAAACCCACCAACATTCTAATCCTATGACTCCTATTATCTTTTTCAGCCTTCAAGAGTCATTTTCAGTCGAACCTCATCATAAAAAGCTTTTGTCCGACTTCTCAATGACAGTTGTGCTAGTGAATACACTTGTGTCGTTGTCTCATCGACTACTGGGTGAGTTGTTTTTTATTGCCCTAACTCACGTTTTCGTTTGTGAACCCTAGCTAGGTATAGTTATGATTTCTGTCATTCATTTTGTATTATCCTTCTTGCATTCACTTTGAAGGTTCCTCTTTTGTTACTTGTAGTGTTCAACCTAGTTGATTGGCTACCTTTATGAAGTTATGACACAAACACAATAATGTATCTAAGGTGACATTAAATTACTTTTGTGAAATTATACATCTAATGCAAGCATTACCATTTATTATGACAATTGTTCACATGTGCCGGTTAATTATTATAACAGTAATACGCATACCATGGTCTCACCAAGTTTCAATACATAACAAGTGTTATATTAAACCGTTATAATAGGTATAGAATAAACAATGGTTTGGAACCATAATTTGTCTACGCTGGCTATATAAAGTGCCCACATACATGATGTTTCCAAACCATGATTTATAGGCGATAATAACCATCATATATTGCAATTTCTATTGCAAAGAGCCAATATATGTATTAAAAATATTACATCATAAATAAGTTTCAATAAAAACAAAGATCACACATTTAAATTTATTAAAAAAATTTATAACTATAAAATCAACTAAAATTTTAATATGGTAATCAATTTTTTTTTTTGGCCTGAACATGGTAATCAATTTAACAGTATATATGTTTCTTAAAAACATAACAGTGCGGCAGAAAATTTGAAAATGTATATAGAGTTTTTTTTTTTTAATTTTGAATAAAGATATGTGATTAAATGATTATTAAGTACTAATCGGTCCTTAATATAAACTTATTTATCTAATTTGAGAAATTAAATAGATTAATTAATTATAACATACATGACATGATCTCTTTGAAAGTTTTTTGTGTAATATCAAAGGTTATTAAAGCTGGACTAGCTATTGAAGCGGTCAAGGTAGTAGGTCGATGGTCGATGGTGTCGATCATAATGAAAAACTAGAGCTAATCGATCGAAGGAAGTGAAAATTTCGAGTTATTAATATGAAATTATGAATAAAATAAGAAATGAATTAAATTATTTTTTAAGTAAAAATACTGGATTGGTCAAACTGGCTGGACCGGACTAGTTAGGTGACTGGTTCGCCAGTTTCCGACTCAAACCGGCTAGTCGGTTTGGTTTTAATAGCTATGGTAATATCATATTTTATATCAATTTATAAATTAAGCAAATTAATTTAACAAAAAATAATAAATCTAAGTGATAAAATAAAAAGAAAAAAGTCTTACATTTAATACCAAAATTCACCCCAAACAAAGTCTTACATTTAGGACGGGAGGAGTAACTCTAATGTTAACGAGGGGTCAATACTATTATTTAACAACCAACCAACGATTGGGTGGATAGAGGTTGGATCTTAAGATTAGAAGCGGTTTTATATGACATATACTCAGATTTTAAGGAAATCCATGTAAGTTTTTAAAATAAAAGGAAGGTGTCTATAATTCAGCTTGAGTAGAGGGTAGTCTATGCATTTTAATCAAGGTTATTAAAACCGGACCGGTCACTGAACCGGTCGGGATACTGGGTTAAGGGTTAGTGGGTCAGACCGGAGTCAAATCGGAGCTAACCGGGACCAAACCGGTAACAAAGTAAAGATTTCAATTAATAATATCAAATTATAAAAGAAAAAAAAAATCATTTTATATTTAAATATTGCTTGGAAAGTGTGAACGTTTAGTGATGTGAGGAGACCTCTATTGTCATGTCTTCCGAGTTAGCTCACAGCTAGGTAGGTACGGTTCACTTTAAGCCCAACGTTCATTAAATGGTTATGTCTCGAAGTTGGGCGAAAGAAAGCCAGAAACTAAACGGGTGAACCATTCGTCTTTTTGCTCGGAAAAGGGGAACCATTCGTTACGTACAAAGTTCATTATTTTTGCCCAATCCTCCCACGGTTTACGCTAAACCACCCATGGTGGCCTCTATTCTCGTCGATCTCCGGTGGTTTTTAGAGGAAAGAAGTATCTGGTCTCCCTCCTTGTCCATCTCATCGGAGGTTTCTTGATATCCGTGGCCTTTCTCTAGTTTCCCTCCTACTCGATCTCACCGGTGCCTTTCTCGGTTTCCCTCCTACTCGATCTCACCGGTGCCTTTCTATGGTCTCTCTCGGTTCATCTCTCTCTCTCTCTTTCTGTGTTTGTGTTAAAAAAAAAAAAAAAAAAAAAAAAAAACCCGGTTTCTATGGCAAACCGGACCGGTCTCATGGCCGGTTCGCCGGTTTCCGGTCGGACCGGCCGGTCCGGGTCCGGGTTTAATAACATTGATTTTAATCTAAAACAAATGGGTAGGGGCTCTTCACAACGGAAATAGTGTTTTTATATTGAAGCAACGGTTCATGTCCAGCTCACGGCTCATGTAAATTATTAATTATTAAATCAAAATCGTAAATGGCCGTCGAGGTTGATTTATTCGATTTAAATTTCAAACTATTATTCGGTCCAAGCTGTTCATCTATGTTGCTTTACGCCTCCTTGAGTATTCCATGTGACAAATAATTTTTGACACTATCAAAATTCCATAATTATGAATATTAATTATTCATTTATTTAATTCTTATATACTTTCAGCTCTTATACAAAAATAGTAGACCTTCAATAATTTTGAAAATATAATGTTGTGCAAAATATAAAGTAGTATATATGTATTTAAAATATTAAATCATAAATAAGTTTCAATAAATAAACAAAGATCACACATTTAAATTTATTTTAAAAAAATTATAATTATATGATCAACTAAAATGTTAGTATGGTAATCATTTTTTTTTTTTTTGCTTGAATATGGTAGTCAATTTAACAGTATATATGTTTGTTAAAAAATAACAATGTGACAGAAAATTTGAAATTACATATTAAAATTATTTTATAATTTTGAATAAAGATATGTGATTAAATTATTATTAAATACTAATCAAGTCCTTAATATAAGACTTAGTTGTCTAATTTGAGAACTTAAATAAATTACTTAATTAACATATATGACATGATCTCTTTGAAATTTTTGTGTGTCATATCCATGGTTATTAAAGCCGAACTAGCTAATTGCTCTTGGGAGGGGAAAACCCTAAAATTTGAATTTTCTCTTCTCGCCTCACAACCCTCCTTCATCTCTTTCTCGCCGGCGGCTTGTAGGACCATCACAAACCGCCAGCGAGTATCATTCTATGCCACAGCTGCGTCAAAGTGGTAGATGGTTCCCAAATCTTTGATCTGTGGCCTTCTCCCTCTGATTTCTAGGGGTTGTGGATTTCTCTCGTCCTTGTGGCGAGTTTTTCCCTCTTCTTTTTTAGATCTGTTCTACGGCGGTGAGAGCTATTTCTCTTTTATTTCTTTTTTTGTGGTGCTAGGTTTTGTGGTGGTATTCTTGTTTTCTCAGGAAATAAATAGATCTGTGAGATCTGAGTATAAATCCTCTTGGTTGGATGGTTGTTTGGATGTTATTAGATTCGATTATCTCCTGGTGGCTCGAATCTACGCATTCTTGGGGGAAGATTTCAAGAGGTGTTATTCGGTGTATGGTCGAGATCACCATATTTGCTTGAACGGAGGAGCAGAAGTGTTGTTCGGGATATCATGGGTTTTCTTCCTTCTGAGGTTGGATTTTCTTTGATCTTTACCCCAAGTCGGGGTGTCTAAACAGCTACTCTAATTGCAACTAATGCTTATAAGAAGGTGTGCCCGTTAGGGTGGGTTTTACAACTAACACTTTCTTTCACATCATTGCTAACATTGGATATCGAGGAGGCCGATTTTGTCCATGCTTCTACTTCTACTCTTAAATCTTTAATGTACGGTGATTGGTTGTTCTTGTATTTGACTTATTTTGTTGTATTTGATTTTTCTTTTTTTGTATTCCATCTTCAATTTATTTTCATATATTGCACCAGTTTCCAGTAATAATATAAATAGCTCTTGACCAAAAAAAAGAAAGTTGAACTAGCTATTGAAGTAGTCAAGGTGGTCAAGGGTCCATGGGTCAATTCATAGTGAAGCTCTCGAGCTAACCCAAGGCTATATTAGTGAAGAAGTAAATTTTTTAGAGTTACTAATATGAAATTATGAATAAAATAATAAAAAAATTAAATTATTTTTTAAATAAAAATATTGGACCTATAAAATTGGCCGAACCGGACTAGTGTGTGTCCGGTTAGTCGGTTTCGACTCAAATCACTGTCCGATCTAGTTTTAATAACTATGATGATATCATATTATATATCAAATTATAAGTTAGGCAAATTAATTTAAAGAAAAAAATAAATATACATGATAAAATAAAAAGAAAAAAGTCTTACATTTAATACCAAAATTCACTACAAACAAATCTTACATTTAGGACCGGATGAGTAACTCTAATGTTAATGAGGGGTCAATACTTATATTTAACAGCTAATGGTTGGGGTGGATGGAGGTTGGATCTTAAGATTAGAAGGGGTTTTATATGACATATACTCAGATTTTAAAGAGATCCATATAGATTTTTAAAATAAAAGAGAGGTGTCTAAAGTAGAGCGGGAAATCGGGTCGAGCCCGTCGGCCGGGCCCCGTAGGGCTCGGGCTTAAAAAATCAGTCAGAATTTTGAATTTAGCCCTGTAGGGCCGGCCCTGCAGGGCTTCGGGCCGGGCCATTAGGCCCGTTTCACTGTAGCATCTTTTTTTAAAAAAAAATTAATTACTTAGCCTTTATCTATGTATTTTATATGTTATAGAGTTATTTATTCATCTAAGCACAACTACATAAATACATAATAACTATACTCGAAGGTGACAATTGACAAAGATAGTTGTATGCTTCTTATATTTTATGTGAGTCATCTAATCTTGTTTCACTACAAAAAAAACAGTTTTTTGCGGCGGAATTTTTCCCTCGCAAAAGAGCAAATTTCCGTCGCAAAAATGATTTGCGGCGGAATTTACTACGGAAAAATTCCGTCGCAAAAATTGCCCACGCAAATCAATTTCCGTCGCAAAAATGCATCTTTCCGTCGCAAATTTAGAATTTGCGAGGGAACATTTTTCCCTCGCAAAATGTTGGATTTTGCGAGGGAACATCCTTTCCTCGCAAAATTTTCAAATTTTGCGAGGGAAAAGTTTTCCCTCGCAAAATCCAACATTTTGCGAGGGAAAAATGTTCCCTTGCAAAATGGAGCATTTGCGAGGGACGGGTGTTCCCTCGCAAATTCAAGGATTTTGCGACGGAAACATTTCCCTCGCAAAAAGTTGAATATTTGCGAGGGAAAAAAACTTTCCTCGCAAAAATGCTCCATTTTGCGAGGGAAAAATTTTCCCTCGCAAAATGGAGCATTTTTGCGAGGGAAAGTTCTTTCCCTCGCAAAATCAAGGATTTTGCGAGGGAACCACTTTTCCTCGCAAAATCCAATTAATTTTTTTAAAAAAATATAAAAAATAAAATAATTAAATAAAAATATATTAAAAATTAGAAAATAAAAAAACTTGTATATCATTAAAAAAAATTTGCAACAATCATAAGAGTTTACATAGTAAAAACAAAATATTACAAATTAAAATGTTTCGACCAAAATGAACTAAAAAAAAATCTAAACTCGCAATGGATCGGTCAAGATCACCATCGCATTGTCATCACCACCAGGAGGCAAGCCCGTACCCTTGTCCTTCAATATGGACCGGAGAAGTGCCCGCATCTTAGTAATCATCTCTCCTTGCTCCTTCACCTTCGCTTCTAACGCCTTTACCCTCTTATTGCTATAGCATTTTTCTTCTTTTTCAACCTCTTTAGATTCAGTAAACTGAATATTTGTTTTGGGCCGAAAGAGCTTGCCTAAAGTTTTGCATAGCTTGTGACCGCAACAAGGTAAATGCTTGGCAACACTTCTTTTTCAGTGAAAGGCTATACAAAACTCACAATGCAAAAAAAAAAAAAAAAAAAAAAAAAAAAAAAAAAAAAAGAACAACAAAGCAACATGATTAAGTGTGTTGCTTATCAGACTCTATCAACTCCTTGAATCCTCAAAGATAAGTAAACAACACAAATTGGACATGAAGATTATGAGCCAGTCATGGTCAAAATTATTGTTTTCATGATGAACTCCTGTTGGCACTTGAAATGAAGCTCACTTAACACGATGATTTAAACTTGACATTAGGCTTGGCTTGCTTTAGCCCATATTTAACTCATTCAGGCTTGATTTTTACCTTGCTTAAGCTCAATTCACTACTACAAAACAGGGATACGGAGTCCTATTTTTTATACTTTTGGCGTCCTTTTAGGGGAGGTATATCCGGGGGCTCCGTAGGGAAAACTTAAGGAGTCCTATTTTAAACTTAGACTCCTTAAGTCATGACTTAAGGAGTCTAATTCCATAACTTAGACTCCTTAAGTCATGACAAGATTACGGTCCTTGATGTCCCTTAAGGAGTCTAATTCTCTAGACTTAGACTCCTTAAGTCATGAGTTACGCTCTTTGATGTCACTTAAGGAGTCTAATTCTAAATAATTAGACTCCTAAAGTGAGACTTAAGGAGTCTAATTCAATTACTTAGACTCCTTAAGTCTCACTTTAGGAGTCTAATTCAATTACTTAGACTCCTTAAGTCTCACTTTAGGAGTCTAATTATTTAGAATTAGACTCCTTAAGTCTACATTAGGAGTCTAATTCCATTAATTAGACTCCTTAAGCGTTCTTTTTTTTTTTTTAAATAATTGCTTCAGATATTCACTATCCCACAATTTCTTGCAAAAAAACATCCTTACATAAACAATCACCGAATGTGATAATTGCATACAACACCTAACTATGTGCTAAAAGGTTAGCTAAGCTAACCTTGTACAGAATACAAGCACCTTTTATATAATAAATATCCCAAGATACATAGTTCATGATGAGTTGGACATAGAGGTAGCAAAGTATGTTGACAAATTTTCGCCACTTTTGTGAAAATTCTTAATGAAATTCACAATGAAAAACCTCAATTACAACATAGCAAATATATGCAATCTCTAAGCATCGGAAAGAAGGCAAAGAAACACCTTATGGAACTTATTAAATAGCCTTGATTGAAATTTGATAGTTAATTGATCCTAATATCAGGGAATTCAATCCAGATTCCACAAATGAATGAATGTGCATATTCAGCAAGTTCAAAGTCTTGCACAATAAAAAGAAGGCAAAGAAACACCTTTGGCATTATAGGTATGTCTTTGAGTCCCCACTTTGGCTGGAAACCAATGCTCAAAAATCCAGTTCTCATTTCCTCATCAACACTTTAACCTATTAAAAGAAGTGTGAAGTGATTTTTCATAAAGTTACAAAATATATTTAGAGGGCACATCAATAAATATATGAGCAGATAACTCACTACATATAACTTCAAAAGACACACAAGACAAACCAGCCCGATGCATTCAAATATTCAATAAAGTCAATTTGGAAACATGTCAGGAGAACATCACAAATTTGCAAGCAACCCCAATGAATAATATTAAGAATCACTATTCAGTCCTATAGAATCTCAAGTGAACAACAAAATGGAGATGATACCCCGTTTGTAAATAACATGAAAATTTCACCACGGGACTAGAGCCAACATGTGTGAGACACGAACCGTCTCCAACACTACGAAACTCCCGTGCACTTCAACATGATTATAAAGATGTCGATTACAAGGCAAACTAATAAACCTCAAATATGGCTCCCGTAGCAAGAGGAATCATAACCACTTGAGGTAAAGATGGGAATGGTTGGTTAGGAAATGTCTCGTGCTTGATTTCCGATTGGTTCGGTTCGATTCGATTCATTCCTCCGCTCTCATTCCCCGAAGGACCTTGAGAAGATAGATTTGCCTCTTGAAAAACATAGACCCGATGAGTTTAAAAGAAGTAAGATGAAGGATGCCTGTCTTGTGCTAGCGACGAAAGATAATTATATGATCTAAAATAGTTCTACTTAACAAATGATAGCAAAGCGGAGGAACTAAATATGCTAATATAATACCATAAAAAAGGTAAATCCAAAGCTTACAATACTAGACTCATAAGATGCTCGGGATGAAATTGATGACAAAAAGTTCACAAAGAAACACCAAATAAATAAAGTATATCCGTATGATCTGTTTATGAACATGAAAATTGGAGAGAAGTCTGGAAAGAAAACAAGACAAAGCAATACCCAAAGAATGTTCTAAAACAAATAAACTTGAGTAACATCAAGGAAAGTTTAATTGCTTGAGCGTACTTTAGAATATCCCAAGATAAGCTTAAAAATCAATAAATAAACAAAGAATGCTCATATAAAACAAATTTCGGGAAGTGACACTCTGCTTGAACCCAGCTACATGGATGGCCTAAAAACTTTATCCCCAGATTTTAGAAACCAAGTATTGTTGTTCTAATAAATCAATTATTTGAGGAGTACACCTCTTGTAAGACGAAAAAATTGCTCAATCATGCTCAATCATGCATATATGCTATCAAAATAAATCAGTCAAACATTATAAAAGTCATCCTAAAACATAAGAATCACAAATAAAGATGAGCTTAAACTTTAATCTTCAGTATGCAAAGCACAAACATGTACCTTCGTCACTGAATAATGAGGTAAGAATACCTAAACAAACGCACACACTAATATCTTCCCCTGAAAAGAAATAAAAAATATGTAAGTAGTAAATAATGGTAATGTTGAATAGATAGGGATTAAAATGATTTCTTATACAATGATCTGTCTAGAAAAATGGAAGGTCATGCATCCAAAAGATAAAACAAGATATAAAAGGAAGTTAAGAACTATACGAGTTGAAAAGAGTAGCAAAAGCTAATATGAAATTCTGAATTAAACATCCACAATCTGGACCAACTTGCATCGAATTAAACATCCACAATTTAAAGTGAAGACTCTCCTTCATACTAGCCATGGGACAGTCGCAAATCAGGACCAGAACAATTATAGCAAATGCAGCAATGGAAGGTGTGAATCCTAAATTCCCTTCTGATTTTTCTTTGAAAATAAATTTTATACACCAAGCAGAGATTTCTTTTCAACATAGCAGGATGCATTTAGTGGAGACTATTTTCTTTTTTCATTTGTCTTACATTGCACAAACCAAAAATCAAAGAATTGTAGCAAATAATATCAAGGAAAATTCCCTTGAAAATCATTCCAAAAGCCAACTTATGAGCACCATTCTGCATACGAGTGCCTTCCTTTTGAATAAGCATTTATCATTTACATCTTCATTAAGAAAATAACCTTGACTTTTAACAATCTTCTCGATAAAAAACTGTTGTATACAAAGAAGTGCAGCCATCTTCCAACTTGTTTCAAAACAAGTGATACTTTAGAAATTTGACCATCAAGCAATTGTAATATATTGGGATTGATAGAATTGAGCTCCAATTTCGGAAGGCGCAAACAGCAAAGAATCAATTGACTTTTTCATCAAAACATAAGAATTTACCAAAAGCTCACCGATATAATATGTTGCCTCCATATTATAATAAAAAAGGTAAACCATTTCCTTTTCAAGAGATGGTGTTGCTAAGAAAATTTGGGGTGAGACACCGAGTCTACTTCCAACTTCCGATTTAATTCCTTAATTGCATCGATTTCAAAGCCAATAAAACAACATCCTTCATTTCTTTTGCCAGAACAAGAAATAAAATATTCAGAAACTGGACAAGAAAAAGGAAACTTATCTGGATGATGCATCAGAAAGCTCAAGAACACTGACGATCACAATCAAAAGGCAGCTAACACACATCAGCACACCCACAAGAGCAATGTAGGATGCATCTTGTTGTGAACGTCTATTAGAGGCAGCTCATCATTTGAAACAGAGCTTGGGTAAAATAGCCTTAGACACTGCGTCAGTGTCATTGAATCCCTATTAAAAACAAACTGATACAGCAGCATCTGCCTTGTTGAAACCATAACTCAAAATCCGAAAGCCTTTCCTTAACAATCTGGCTAGTTTCTGTAGGTAGAACTACTGATTCCAAAGCTCTGCACATAAGTAAAGCTCCAATCCATAACATTATTAGCCCAATATAAGAAGTTACTCTATAATTAGTGTTGCTTTTCTTCCAATTGCTATCCATTGGGTGCTCCGCAAAATCAGGATTTAAGCCGCAGATAATAGACGAGAGAAATAAAATAGGTGGACACAACCACAACCAGAAGAACTTTATATGCAAACTAATAAAAGATCAGCATATCAAAGTGCCTGGAACAGCAATCCAAACGCAAGAGCACACCTTTTCCACTTAGCCACAGATGAAAGAACCCAGAAAGATATTTCAATTAGGAAACCTTCTCTTCAATTTCAGAGGTGTTGTCAATGGTTCATTTAAATCGAGGTCCACGAACCAGAATTTAACTAAGAAATTGAACACTAAATCGAACAAACATAAGCATAATCAATCAGTGAGAAGCATGCCCAGGGGACCAAGAAAGACCACAATTATTCAAAATTAATGGATTTAACTTAGCTGGATACAACTCCCTTCGTGGTAAAGATCGAGCATCATCCACTGATCGAAATTTGTTCATCGGTGCCTTCGCTCCTTTGCCTTTTACTCAACTTCAAATTATTAGTTCAAATTGAAAAACAAGAAAACCAAAGATCTGCGATAGCGTCACAATCAAACAAAATTGATGCAATGGGTAGGTTGAATCGAGATGAGAGCAAACGAGGTTAAAGCTCCTTTGACCTTCCGGATAAACCTGGTCAATTTGAAGTTCCCGCGATATGTGATGCAATTAACTAATTCCGGACATCAAACGATTATCCGGTTTCAATCGTGAGCTATTATCCAGATTTCACCAACTATCCGGTTTCAAATGATTTATCCCCGACCTCACCTGGATGCTTTCGATTTTAATCTCGGCATCAACCCTTGCTCGAACATCTCGGTATCTCAGCATCTCGTTAGTTACACGCAACAATCTCCCACAAAGTTTGGACCTCGGCCATTCCGTGAATATTTCGGCAAACATCCCGTCTCGGTGAAGACGAATCCCGGGTCCCATCGGTGTGGAAACCGAGATGAATCTGTCGCGGCGAACTCGAACCCTAGTCTTCTAGAATCAAGAAACTCGACGAACATTAAAAGGATTTGAATAGTGAGGGCAGAGACAAGGCGGACTAGGGTTGAGAGAAATCTGAGAGAATGAGAATCGATGGATACGCCCGCAAAGACAACGCGGGGATGGGTTTTGGGTAGGGAAAAATGATCTAAGGAGTCTAATTTTTGGACTTAGACTCCAAATTCTGATCTAAGGAGTCTAATTCTCAAACTTAGACTCCAAATTGTTTCCTTTTTAAACTTCGCGCGTCAAGGCTACACTTTTGGCGTTTAAGATTTAAAATTAGACTCCAAAAGTCACCTACTAATTACAAAAATACCACCGCGTTTGTTTTTACTACCTTTTTTAATAATAGGACGTTAATCGGGGACGCAAAAGCTAATTTTTGTAGTAGTGATTACACCTAGGTTACTTGCGAATAATATCTATATCATAAAAACATCTCCATATAGCTTATGTAATTCAATTCATATCCAGTATGGACTAGCCACCAACCTCTAAGTATGAACAGAAAGCTAACCTGGTCCTTGTTACAAGAACTTGTAAAGAATCTAGTAATTCCAACATGTGTGTGTGTGTGTGTGATTTTATGTTTTAAATGGATTACCAAGTCAAACTCCTAGGTAAAATTTATGATAGTAGAACGAATTTTTTTTTTAAAGAGATGGCTCAAACCTGTTCTTTTCTAGTCCAACTAGGAATCCAGCTTTATGGGCCGCTAAAAGGCTTCTGTCCCGGCGTCTTTACCGATCCACGCATACTCACCGACAAAAGCCTAGAGAATTCAAACGACTTCGAGGCCCATAAATTCATACACACACGGTGGTTAGAAGACCTGTTCGAAGGACTACTATACCTTTGGACCACCATCCCGTAATGCGCGTTTAAATACTTGAGCCCTTGAAAACATGTCATTGGCATTTGTGTAAACCTCTTCATATGGAGCATGAGAAGGGATGAAACAAGAAGTTCAACAACCAAAAAAGGGAGGGAAAACTAAATGTGAATGTTATTTCTCACAAATGAAGTAAAGCGAGAATATTACATGATAATCATAAAAATCAAAGTTTGGGTGACTTAATGGTCTTGAAGAAGCATCACAATTTGAGATTATTTGGATGTGCGGATAGGCACTTTTGATTGCATTGTAGAACTTAAGGTAGTTTCCTGGCCAATCAAAGAGTTAAAATAAAGGAAAAGCGAGTGTCATTTAAATAATATACCAAAGATTTGTTCATAATTGTGCATTATTGGGAAATAAAGTAAGAGAAAAAGTATCAACATAGAACTAATGTGTAAGGAGGAAAGAAAAGGTATATGTGGGGAGGAAAAGCTGCAGATGAATAAACTCCTATCTTAGACAATTTTAACTCTCGTAGCACATATGTATTAAAAAATACCAAAAAAAAAAAAAAATATCTTGATAAAGGCACATATGCATTATAAAGGGAATGATAAGAAAAATACTATATGAAGAAACATACTTGATTTGCATATGTATTAAGGGATAAATTAATGTTATGGTTACACAATATCTTGTAACTATATAAAGAGCCCTAAAATCATACGTTAAAATATCTTGATAAAGGCACATATGCATTATAAAGGGTCACCTAATCCTTAAGTACAAATTGATAAGAAAAATACTTGAAGAAACATACTTGAAGAAACTCAAAGTAGCCACATATGCATTATAAAGGGCACAATAAATTAGCTAAGATAATTCCTTATTTATAGTTAGAGATAATACTTCAAATTCCAAATAAATTAGCTAAGATAATTCCTTATAAATTAATTTTGAAGGACCAAAAGATAGTATTACCCTTAATTTAAATTTGGATATATATATATATATATAAAAATTTATTTCATAAAACAAATATATGAGATGTAGTTAGAGATAATATAGGGATTCAAATTCCAGATAAATTAACTAAGATAATTCCTTATTTATTTGTCTTTTTATATAAGTAAATTTTAATTTTGAGGGACCAAAAGATGGTATTAGCCTTAATTTAAATTTGAATATATACACACACACATATTTTTAATTATTTATTTTGCGGTTGGCCTCTTCATGTTGTCATGTGCACACCCTAATTCCCCATGATGTGGTGTTAATTAGCGGACGTCGTGTGCACAACTATGGATCGTGATTTCATTATGATGGGAGTGGTCGCGCGGTTATGTAGCATGCTATAAATATTGGGGCGTGCTTCGAATTTTTGCTCTGCATTCTATGTCCTCACTCATGATCTTCGTCAAACTGGCCATCTTCCACTCTTTCCTCGCCTTTTTGGCTTTTCATGTTATTAATGTTGATTTTGCATTGCATCCCTTAAATATTTTTAATCATGTGATTTCAAAATTTCTGATATATTTCTTATGAAGTTTTTATTAATTTACATCTTTACAAAATATGTCATCTGCTCATTATATTTATTTAATTCAATGGTAAAAACGAAAATATATAGAAATAATAAATATATTAATTATAAGACAAATGTTTATAAATATATTTCAAAATACTATTATTTAGAAGAAAATTGTCTTGATTTTAATCAATAAGCTACGAGTCGAATAGAGGTGGAAATGAGTGAGAGAGTTGAATTTTTTGGGTTTAATTGCCTTGGCTTAACTTTCCAAAGATAATTTAAAAACAAAAAAACAAAAAAAATTGCGAGGGAACAAAATTTCCCTCACAAAATGACCACTTTTTGCGAGGGAAAAAATTTCCCTCACAAAATGGCCAATTTTTGCGAGGGAAAACTTTTCCCTCGCAAAATTTGGCCATTTTGCGAGGGAAAGGATGTTCCTCGCAAAATGGAAGGAAATTGGCGAGATCCCCCCCAATTTCCCCAAATTTTGCGAGGGAAAAAAATTTCCCTCGCAAAAATCCACTTTTTGCGAGGAAAACTTTTTCCCTCGCAAAATTTGGCCATTTTGCGAGGGAAAGGATGTTCCCTCGCAAAATGGAAGGAAATTGGCGGGATTTCCCCCCCCAATTTCTCCAAATTTTGCGAGGAAAAAAATTTCCCTCGCAAAAATCCACTTTTTGCGAGGGAAAACTTTTCCCTCGCAAAATTTGGCCATTTTGCGAGGAAAGGATGTTCCCTCGCAAAATGGAAGGAAATTGGTGGGATTTTCCCCCCCCCCAATTTCCCCAAATTTTGCGAGGAAAAAAATTTCCCTCGCAAAAATCCACTTTTTGCGAGGAAAACTTTTTCCCTCGCAAAATTTGGCCATTTGCGAGGAAAGGATGTTCCCTCGCAAAATGGAAGGAAATTGGCGGGATTTTCCCCCCCAATTTCTCCAAATTTTGCGAGGAAAAAAATTTCCCTCGCAAAATGGCCTCTTTTTGCGAGGAAAACTTTTTCCCTCGCAAAATTTGGCCATTTTGCGAGGGAAAGGATGTTCCCTCGCAAAATGGAAGGAAATTGGCGGGATTTTCCCCCCCAATTTCCCCAAATTTTTGCGAGGAAAATTTTTCCCTCGCAAAAATTGGCCATTTTGCGAGGAATTTTGTTTCCCTCGCAAAATTGACATTTTTGCGAGGAAATTTTTTTCCCTCGCAAATTTGCCAAAATTTGCGACGGAATTTTTTCCCTCGCAAATTCCGTCGCAAATATGATATTTTCTTGTAGTGTTTAGTTTAATGCTTCTTATGTTTTATGTGAGTCAATTGTAGACAATGGTTTGTTTTTTGTTATGAATTAATGAATGTGTTTATTTGTTAGATGATTTGTATTGTTTGGATATTAATGTTGATAATATTTATTTGATAGATTAGAATTTTAATGGTTGCAATTTACTAATTATATTTCTCTGGAAAAACCCGGAAGAAAAATAGTTAAATTTTGGAATAGTAATTTTCAAACCCTGTAGGGCCGGCCCTGGCCCTGATACTATCGGGCCGGGCTTTGAAAAAACAGAACATTTTCGTTCTTCCAGACCTTGGAGGGCCGACCCTGATTCGCAGCTCTAGTCTAAAGTGAATGGATGGTAATATATACATTCTAATTTAGGTTTCTTAATAACGGAAAGAGCGTTTTCATATTGGAGCAACGGTTTATGGTCCACCTCCCGGCTCATGTAAATTAATTCATTATTAAATCAAAATCGTAATTGGCCGTCGAGGTTGATTTATTTAATTCAAAACTATTATTCGGTCCAACCAAAGTTGTTCATCTCTGTTGCTTTACGCCTCCGGGGCATTTGATGTAGGGGTAAGCATAAAACACATAACTCATGAACCCACCTAAAATTTAGTGTAATTGAGTCATATTGAGCCCACCCAAAAATGTTTTATAATGGTTGAGTTAGAACCCACTCATTTAAGATTTAAATGGGCAGGTTACAGATATACCTATGGGTTACCCATATCCACCCATTTAATGTAACTTTTTTTTATTAACTACTTATCTCATTCCGCATTCCGTGTAAAGTATTCCCTGAATCCCGTCCTATTCAAGTATCCAACCACTTTTATTTTATGACCATAATGATCATTAACTCTCAATCTCGCTCACTTTCTCTCTCTATGGCTTTGTCTATTCGAACTTGTGAGTTGCTATTGACTCTTCATGTAATGTAGAGAAGATTTTAGAAGTGGATGAATAGCTTCAAATTGAATTAGTTGGCTTTCATGATCCAAAATTTGATGTTTTAGCATGGAGAGTGAATGCTTCCAAGTATCAAGTTTTAAATCTGTTAACACATAATTTGTTGGGTATACTAGTATCTACAAGATCTTCAAAATTAGCTTTTAAGCTTGGGCCGGATACTAGATTCTTTCAAGTGAATTTGAAGATGATGAAGACCAAGCATGCAGATTCAATGGAAACATGCTATTTTGTTAATCTATGAACTTGTGGTTGTAATGTTTTAATTTAAAAATTGGAGTTTCAACATCAAGATTATGTAATGATGGTACTTGTCTAAATTTATGTTGTTTTGTGTGAATTGTAATTATGGAACTTTGAAGATTCAGATTTTAGAAATTGAAATGATGAATTTGGATGGATGTTTAATGCTTATGTATTTTTTTTTTCTTTTAGAAAAATAAACAAGTCAAATGTAAATGGGTTACCCAAAACCCGGTTAGCCCACCCATTTATGTGCTAGCTCATATACACGGGTTTAACTGGGTTGAGGTACGGGTATGAGCTAACCCATACCGATTTAAAATTAAATAGGCAGGCTATGGGTTTGGCCTTGGGTTGCCCAATCCGCCCATTGCTTTGCCCTAATTTGATGTAACAAATATATATTTTTTTTTTTGAAATTTTCAAGAAAATATCACTTTAATTTCAAAATGCCAAATAATTTATTTTTCAATAAAATGAATTGTCAATTATTTTACTGCTCTTTTTAATCCCATTACTTTTTGTCAACAAGATTTTAAAATTTAAGTGATATTTTTATGCCCTTCTCCCTAATTTTTGTCAGTATAAAAATTTAAATAAAATAATACTTATCATTTAATAATTATGAATATTAATTATTCGTTTATTTAATTATTATTTACTTTCAGCCCTTATACAAAAATAATGAATCTTCAATAATTTTGAAAATAATGCTGTGCAAAATATAAAATTATATATATATATATGTGTGTGTTTTTGTGTGTGTGTGTGTGTGAAGTTACAACATTGATGTGTATCGAAACATACACAACCACCCCAACTCACTCGATTTCTGCGTAATGTAGGAAACTTACTATATATAATTATAAAGAACATTGAAGGAGATGGCGCTGCCGCTTAGACCCAATGGTAGGTGAGTCAAATAATAACAATAACTCAATTATACATCTTCCAACAAAGAAGAATCCAGGATTCAGAATGGAATAAAATCATGCAAGCTGACAAAGTAAAAGTCGCTAGGAGCTTAGAAAAGTTAATTGCATAATTACAGTTTGGGATAAGATATTACTACTCCCTCTCTTTCTGCAATTTATTATAAGGTACCAACTAACTTTTCTCACAAACCAATAAAAACAGTTAAAATCAATAAAGTTACCCAGTAATTTCCAATATTACCCCTACTAATTCCACTAAACTCTAATAGTATACCACTCTGGTCTTTTTTTTTTTTTTTTTTTGAACAATCACTCGGTCCTATTTATAAATCCCTTTTGATCAAAAAATTTGGTCCTATTTATAAGTTCCCTTTGACCAAATAAATCATATTGTGACAATTTTGCCCATATTAATTGTACCAATGAAAATAGAGAGAGAAGAAAAAGTTGAAGGTACCCAATCATAAATGAGGGTAAAATTGAAAATTCACCTCATAATCATTGAGCTAACTACCTCTCTTTAATATGTGTGATTTGGTCAAAAAAAAGAACCTATAAATAGGACCAGAGTGATATTAATTATTACTCTCACACACTGCCTTCATTAATTATGGGCAGACATGGAAACAAATAATTAATGCGCATTGGGAACAAACAAGTGCCTTATAAAAAGAACCAAATAAACTTGCTAGCTAGTTGGTGCCTTATAATAAGGACCAGAGGGAATACTAATTAATATCACTACTATTTTTTTTAATCATTAAATCAGAATCTCAATAGGAGAAAGAAATGATGAAGGTAGATGAGATTCTAATCTAACTGTGAAAAAAATAGTAGTGACAATATCTTGTCGCTAAATATTGTCTAAAAATTGTTCTAATTTCTATTTTGACCCTTAATAAATACCATAAATTTTAAAATATACTCTCTATTATTCTCTTAATTGACAATTGAGAACATATTTGGGATAAAACAACTAATGCTACATAAACTTTTATAAAATGTCCTTTATCAACAACAAAAACTTTCTAGAAGCGATATGCATGGGAGAGAGCAGTTCATAAGTTATAATACTTGAATTTAATTTAACATATAATTACAGGTACTGATGATCACGTTGTTCATGTCATTCAGTAATAGAATATTTAATTTCTGTCGTTTTAAGTGGTAAACATTTCTTTGAAAAGGTATAAGACATTATTAAAATATTGTTTCACATGCAAGAGGCCGGTCAGAAATTGCAAGCCCGTGTTGCATGGACCTAATTAAAAAAGAAAGACTTAAAAATATCCTAAAAATGTAAATCTTAATTTATGATCTCGAAATGGCATAACCATGGTAAAGTATCAACAAACTTGTCTAGGATTAAATTTTGTAACACCATTAACTAAATGTTTGCAAGTTGAAATTTAAAAAATATATATTAGCAATAAAAACTTAACAAATAATTATCCCTATTAACATATCAAACCACAACAATAATTAAGATAATGATAACTAATTTTTAAAAAAATTGTTGTTGATAAATTTCAATGAAAACAACAGTTTAACTTGTAACAACATTAATTTATAGTTTTATTGAGGGTAATTAGGTCATTACACAAAAACTTAATTTCAAATAGACCTAAAAACTTCATAAAAATAAAGCTATTTCGAGATATTCTTTTAGGATTAGCATATTTTGGTAGTCTTGATATGTTTTTCTTTGGTTAATTTTATAATCAATAACTCAGGTACTTTTCAAAAAATTGTTATTTAATTAAAGTATTAAATAACATTAAAAAAAATAATGTCCTGAACAATTCTATAATAGACAACAAACATGGAAACCACACGAGAAGATTCATATATAATTTTGTTCTTTTGTTTTTGACGCGTGAAGAGATGAATGTGGTAAAGAGGCGGCTAATTGCTCAGAAAAAGTAAACACAAACTACCTTTTCCTTTGGACCAAGCAAGTGAAGACAAACGTGTGACAAATGACAACCTTTGGACGCCTACATGCACATATCTTATAATTGTTATATTATTATAATTATAGAAGCTTCATATATTTTAATCATTAATCTATATAATATACATGATGATTCCTAGAAGAAGTTACTATGTTTAACGGTGATGAATAATACAGCCTTTTGGTCAATGAGTATTAGCTCACATGGCATCCCCATTCAAACTTGTGCAATTGTACCATCTGATCTTATATATAAGTCTATTTTGACCAAATTGCATATATCAATGAGAGGTAGGTAGCTCAATGATTATGGGGTAAATTTTCAACTTTACCCTCTTTATGAATGGGTACCTTTCAACACTTTATTCTCTCTTTATTTTCATTGGTACAATAATATAGGCAAAATTGTCACAATCTCATTTATTTGGTTAAAGAGACTTATAAATAGGACCAAATTTTTTTGGTAAAAAAGGATTTATAAATAGGACCAGAGTGTGTTTAATATGTAATGTGTGTATATCATTTGATCCTAAAAAAATAATACTGCTGTTTTATTTTGGGCTTTATGAACATAAGTCACATCATTTATTTTATTTTGATGAGGAGATTTTTCCTGCCCATCCATAAATTAAACATGAATTTATTTAAAAATCGAAAGAAACCTACATATTCGTAAGCCATAAAACAAAAAATCATATTTTTCAAATTCTTTGTGATAATATATGATGGTTGGTCTAATTTTAAATGCAAAAATAAAATTTATAGACCTTTGACAAATTTGTGGGAAAAAAATTGTTTTAAATTTAAAGAAAAAAGGTATCCACATTGTTTTGAAATAAAAGGTTAATACGGAGTACAATGTTTGGACTTTACAATTTATTTTGATTTTGATTTTGATATCTCAAGAGATAAAATAGTCCAAAACTTATGGTTTAAAACTATAGAGACAAAAAATAAAATGAGGTCAAACTATAAAAGCCAAATATTATATTTACCCTAAAATAAAATAGGAAATTTTTTAAATAAATATCATTTAAACTTGGAAAACCCCAAAAAATCTGTTAATACAGGGAAAGGACAAATAGGTTTCAAGGGACTAATCTGAAATTTTGAAATGTTTTGCTTTTACTAAAATGCTCCTTAAGTTTTTTTTTAAAAAAAAAAAGAAAAATGAAAAAAGTAAAAACCCTCATAGGCGTGCGGCTCTACCCGCAATCGGAGCTTTGACCATTGGCACCAACACCAAAGAGACCTCGTCTGCACGCCCGAAATCCAATGACAAGTTGAGTAACGTAATTGACTAATTGAGTTCCCTAAGGCCTACCTAACATCATTGACAAGTTGAATAAAGGCAATGCAACTTGAGTGTAGCCATTAATTTGTCAATCGCTTAACTCAAGTTGTCATTACCTTTATTTAACTTGTTAACGATGCCGAATACGGTTTATGGAACTCAAGTCAGTGGCGGAGCCACCTTATGGGCCCCAGCTGACCTTCTCTTATCTTATGTATTTATATATATGTATTATATAATATTTTATTTTGGCCACTAATTTGGCCCCAACTAATTTTTTATCTTTTCTATAATTATACTCTTTTTTTGGGATGTGAGAGAAAGTAAGATTTTTGTTTAAGATACCTATTGAAAATATTAGTATCATCTTATATCTCAGTATTGTTCATCTTCATTTTAAGGACCAAATAGGTACTCAAAATCACTTCTTTTTACCTCATCCTTTTATGAAAGTTATTCTGTGTATTTTTATCTTTCTAATGAGGGTAATATTGTGTTGATTAGTGAAAAATTTGGGATTATGATTTCGGGAAAGTCTTGAGTTTTGACAATAGATGACTATATATATGTAGAGGATGATTAATGGCTAATTTTAATCGGTTTGCATTTATTATTTGGTTGTCTTATGATTTTATAATGAATTTCTATTTAAAAACAGATTATAATAGGTTATTTGCTTAGCTAAAATTGAATCGATTTGTATGTTTTTTTAAAAAAATATTTTTGGGGTTCATATTATATTTATTTTATTTTCTCCAATTATTTTGTTTTGAGGTAAGTGGGATGCACATTTAAGTGTTAGTTTTATGGATTGAGTAGTACTATAAGAATTAATGTTTAGTGACACAAGATACTAATTAACACTGATATCAATATATATTCTGAGTCACCAAATTTTTTGTAGGTTGAAAAAAACGAGTAAGGATAAACAAAAAAGCATAGATGTCTTCTTTAAGAAGAAAATAACCTCGAAATTGATATTTCTAAGAAAATAATTTACGAAAGTGATGCACCTTCGTCTCCTTCTAAACGTCATAGAATTTTTATTTACTAAGTTATCTTTTGAATTTTAATTGTCGATTATTATTTATACGTATTTTTAATGTTATGCGATTTTATTTAGTAAATAGTTCAATATATTTATTTTTTGGCCGGGCTAAAATAATTTCTGGTTCCTCCACTGACTCAAGTAGTTAATCTATATACTAAAGTAGTCAATCTCATTACTCATGTTATTACTGGAGCTCTCGTAGTCGGCCGTGGGAGTTCTATCAGCGAGGTGGTATCAGTGTAAGAACTTCGGCGCCGTGAAGGGTTCTTTCTTTTTTAAATAAAAAAAAAACTTAAGAGACATTTTGGTAAAAACACAACATTTCAAAATATTAGAATAGTCGCTTGAGACTTATTTGTCATTTGTATGTGTTAATAAACTTTTTGGGGTTTTCCAAATTCAAATTGTATTTATTTGAAATTTTCCCTTATTGTTACACTATATTTCTAAAAAAGAAAGTCTATTAAAATTTTGAAAAAATGAATTAAGAGATTAAGATGAAGAAAAATTAGAATACAGCCACATCTGATCTGCTTACTCATTAGAGCTGATAAAAAAGGTCGGCCCTTCACGGACCAGGGCCTAAAAGTGCCATCCTTTTCAAGCTTAGCTAAAGAAAAATAGTTATTTTTTGAAGCCCAACTCTTGAGCACAAGGGGTAGAGGTGTCCTTAGAGGGTCAAAGCTATTTTAACAATCTTTTACTATTTTTTTCATCTCTTTTTAAAATAATAAAATTAGAACAATGAAAGTTCTAATTTAACACATAAATATTGTCAAAATTAAGGTGTAAATGACACACATAATACAACAAACAAACACAATCACTGAATCCTAATCAACAATAAATTGTTATCTACATACCACAATTACAAAAAATTAATGAGAAGACTTAACAAAGCTAAAAGTAACAAGATAAACAACACAAGATATGAATAAAACAATCACTAGAAAATAAGTCAAAAAATATAAAATTTGTAAGAATACTTATGAAATAAGAAATAATTTTTTTATAGGTTTTTAATTTTTAGGATTTTTAATAAAACATGTTGTTATGAAACTTAAACAAGATTTTCTACTCGTACGTTGCACAAATGTGTTAAAATTGTACATGGGTTAAATTGAACAACATATACTATACTACTATGTGTTTACTAAACCAATATTTAACAAGTTAACAACATCATATTATTTCAAAGCAACATCATTAACAAAATATAATAATATTATTATCATATAAATAATTTAAAAAAATTAAAAAACATACAAACTTAAAAGGATCAACTTTTAACCTTATAAGACTGCCCTTAACCATAAAGACCGGTTCTTTTAGACTCAGCTCTATAAGACTAATCTTTTTAGGTTCATTTTTACTTTTAAAACAAAAATCTTAAACCTAACTTTAAATCTAACTTTTATAGATTTAAGGATCAAAGGGGCGGCTGTACTACAATCTTACATTGTTGTACAAAAATTGCAGATTCCGTGTACTGCAACCTTGCCAGCGCGCTTCAGATTTTTTTCTCTTGTTTTGCCTTTTCACGCAACCCGCTACTTCACCTGCTCTTTAGCATACTACTTAATTTTTACGCATGCATCATTCGATTTTGATCATCTTTTTGTTTGGGAAGTTAATTTTTATTTTAAATATAAAATTAATTTATCATTGTTACTATTCTGTCAATAATAATTATAGAGGAGGGGAAAAATATAAAATTGAAGAAGATTTTTAGAGTATTTTAAAAAATACATTTTATATTAACTAACTTATAGTTAACCTTTTATTTTAATCAAATTTGGTATATGTATGTTATATTAAGCTTAGGAGTAAGTAATAAATTAGTTTTTTAAGTAAAATAAATATTTGTACAAATATTTAAAATTTTAAATGGTAATAAAAGTTTCCATCATGTTTAGGGTTAAATACCATACATATACACTTTTATAAACTCTAAAACCTTGAAAGTAACAGAAATAAAATTGAATGGGCTAAATTTATATTTAATTCTAATTTTTTTAAAAAATTAATAAAATCAAACGTAACAACTAATTTTTTAATATGGAATTTTCAATTAAAAATTTTAAAAAATCATTAAAATTAAGTTCAGAAAATTTAGTCATGCAAATTAAATTTAAATAAGGGAAAAAAAAACAGAAAAATATTATTTAAACCTACAAAACCAAAAAGTCTAATAAGAAATAAGAAATGGAAAAAATAAAGTAGTGATTAGGTAGTAAACTAGGTTTTTTGAAGTTGGAGTGTTTTTACCGAAATGCCCTTCGCATAACATAAACTCTTTTTCCGGAAATGCCCCTGGAATGCTCGTCCCTCTGCTCGCCGCTCCTCTGTCCTGGTTCACCACTTTCAAGAACAACGTCCTACTTCTCCTCTGCTGCTTGCTTTTGCTCCCGGATTCCCCCGCCGTCCTCTCTGCCCACGCCATAATGGATGTTTTGCCCAGATTCCCCCATCGTTCTTCGATCTTTCGAGCCCAGATTCATCCGCGACAGCTACAGAACGGTAACGGACCAGTTTAAAGAGCCGCCGTGGCAGGTGGCGAAGGTGTGGAGAAACTATTTGGATGAGTTGGTGGCAAGAAGGGATGAGATTGAACGAGGGGTGATGGTGATGGTTATAATGAAATTTTGAAGGGAAAGTGAGGTCCATTTTTTGAATTTTGATGGAAATTGGAAAAGGAGGTTCTATTGATTTGGTAATAGTATTGAGAGAGAAAACTCTAGAGAGAGGAAATTTCTTCCTTCTCCGATCAATTCGCGGGAGAACAGACTCAAGTAGCGTAGTGTAATTGTCTTTGTTCGTCCCTGTTAGTCAGCGGAATTTCCAGTTTTCTTTGTTTCCATTTTTTAGTGTCAGATATGGTTTAGGTTTGAAATCCTGCCTCTCTGCTTCTCGAAAATTTTCACCGTTCCTGCAGGTTCATTTAATGCATGTTGCTTTTTTGGTTGATTTGATCCTTTCCCAGGTTTAATTAAAACATTTGTTTCCTCTAGTTTTTTAATCGTCGCCCCTAAGATCTGATTTCTACTTTGCCTTGCATCTCTTCCACTCATCAATCTTTCTTTTCTTGCAGCACCCACGGCAGGCTGGCCGGCCGGCCAAGAGAACGCTGACGCAGGCGAGGGTTTTTTCATTTAAAAAATAATAATAATAATTTGAGAGACATATTGGTAAAAACACCCAAACATTGAAAACCCATATTCCTCTCGGTTCACCTCTCCATCCTTTTTATTTCTTATCAGTTATCATACCTCTCTTGTTGGGAGTTGGCTCATCATTCACCTCTCCATCCTTTTTATTTCTTATTCAAATATATCATTTAATCCTTATAAAAATATTAATAAAAAATTAAATTATTAATAATATATTAATAAAATATTTAAAATAATATATTTATAAAAGATTAAATCGAATGGCTTAAAAATAAAGAAGTTTAAATAGTAGGCTTTAGAAGTTTAAATAGTATTGAAGTGTTTTTCCCTTAAACAATACAATCTTGATTTTCAATAATGAACGGATGGAACCAAGGGAATGATTATAGGTAAAATTTTAAATAAATACCATTTGAATTTAAAAAATTCAAAAAAAAAATGATGAATAGGTCTCAAAGGACTAATATGTGATTTTGAAATATCATACTTTTACCAAAATGTCCCTTTAAGTACTTTAAAAAAAAAAAAAGAAAAAGAAAACTCTCATCGCCATCGGAGCTACGGGGCCCGGCACCACCCCTCTTGCAGGATTTTGATGTCCGGCAGTTGGCTGTTGTAGCTTCGACGCTGGTGGCCGGAGTTCCGGTGAAAACTTGAGTTATGAGATTAACTACTTGAGTATAAAGATTGACTACTTGATGAGTTCCTTAAACCTTATCGAACATTGTTGATGAGTTGAATAAAGACGATGACAACTTTAATATTGACAATAACAATTTTAGTGTAACTATTAATAACCTCGAATGCACAATTTATAAATCGTTATACTCAAGTTGTTACTACTTTTATTCAACTTGTTAACGATGTCAGATAGGATTTATGGAACAAAAGTAGTCGATTCCTATACTAAAGTAGTTAATCACATTACCGATGTTATCACATGAATTCTAGCCGTTAAAAGCTTTGGTGAGGCGAGGGTTCTTTCTTTTCTTTTTTTTTTGAAAAAAAAAAAACTTGAAGAACATTTTGGTAAATGTAGAACATTTGAAAATTTTAGAATAGTCCCTTAAGACTTATTTGTTATTTTCATATGTTAACAGACTTTAAAAAGTTTTTCAAATTTAAAATTTAAATGGTATTTGTTTATAATTTTTCAATAAAATAAAGAAAACAAACAAGAAAGTCATGTCCGTAATATTTAGTCATTATCATGATAATGCTTTAGACTCAATCAAACCAAAGCGATACCTGAAAGCTGCACCTAACCCAACAACTCTGTAAATAATAAACCATTTGTTTCTTGCTATACCTGTTCTAGATATATACTTTCTCTGGAGCTTGGTCATAACTCTCCAAAGTTGACCTGGATGTTCTCTTTCTTTGATCAATATATATATATATATACATGAAACCCTGAAGCTGAGATTGTCTCGTGGCATTTAAGGAAGAGGAAGAGGAAGAAGAATAAAGAGCAGAAATTAAATATGAATCTGATGAAGATGATGAGACTTGTGTTGGGGTTGTGTTTGGTGAGCTCTGTGTTGTTCACATATTCTTCTGCTCAAACTCAAACTTGCCTTTCTTATTCCTTCTCTCCCAGCAGAAACTTCACCACTTGCCGTGACCTTCCTTACCAGAACGCCTTCCTTCACTGGACCTATGATCAGTCCACAGGTGATTTCTTTTTTTGAGTTGGATCATTTCGCAGTTTTAATTCATTTCTTTTGCTAAACTAGTTCTCTGGTTTTAGTTTTGCCTTTTACTGATAGTATATAATTTTTTTATATAGAGGGATTTATACTTTAGCATCTCGGTAAGATTAGAATTTCCTGTTTTAACAGCTTACAAGTGCAAAGAAATACTCTCTATAGAGCTAAATATTTAACTTATAAAGATTAAGAAAATTAGTTTAATTAATTTTTCTTAGAAAATATGTTTTGTTTTTCCTAAGGTACCATTTTAATAATTTGGAATGGAAACTATTCCCTATAAAACCCTTCTTTAATATGTTCAATTAGGGCTTGATTATAAAATTAATTTCAAAATTGGGATCTATAATCATAAAAAGTTGTAAAAGTTGAAATTTTAAATATTGACCAAGTCTTTTTTTTACATCAATTATTATCTAATCGACTCTTGAATAGTTATACTCCCTTATGATTGTTTCTTTATTTTAATAAATAATTAATTAATTGCTTGAGTTGAAAGTTTCCAAATTTAAGCCACCTAATTCTTTCATTTAAAAACAAAATCCTTTTCTAAGTAAATAAATAATAATAAAAAAAAATCCTTTGTAGTTAACTAGTTATTTAATTTTCCCGCAAACCAACACGTGGCCGGCCTGAAAGCTATGGGTCAACTGACTTTTCATGCGAGACCCGGTCCCGACGCCTAACCCGGTTGCTTAATCGGACCGAGTCACGATAATCCGGATCAACCCGAATTGATCGAAACCGGGGCACCTTTCCCAATTTTTTGACCAAGCTTCTTCAAGATTGAAATTATTGAGTTTAGGATGATAGGATTGAGATGAGTCTGATCTGATGGTACAGGGAAGCTAGAGATTGCATACAGGCATGGCGGAATCAGTACATCGGCGAACCGGTGGGTTGCATGGGGAATCAACCCTAACAACAACGCCGTCAACGCCATGCCCGGAACTCAAGCTCTAGTGGCGACCTCACAATCCGGCAACACTCCGGCGGCGTATACATCATCGATAAGTTCCTCCGCCAGTGTAGAAGGCACTCAGCTGACCCAGGCAAACCTCAGGTACACCGTGACGGGCCTGAGCGCGGCGCGTGTGAACGACGAGGTTATCATCTTCGCTACGGTGATGCTTCCTGCCGGAACGACGTCGTTGGTCCATGTGTGGCAGGAAGGCCCTCTCGCTGGTACGACGCCTCAACGACATGATCTCACCTCGGAGCATACCAATTCGAAGGAGACGTTGGATCTTGTTTCTGGTGTGACTCAAGCTGGTGCTAGTGGGGATGATCTTAGAAGGAAAAGAAATGTAAGTAAGAAATTTTGTTCAAACTGCACTGAATTTGAATTTGGTACTCTCCTCATTGCATCTATATTTTTTTTTTGCCATCTGCATCCATATTTTTGTTAAAAGTAATTAATGTTGTTTATATTATAATATTATAATTAGCAAAACTCCTTAAACTGGTACTTTTGAAAGAATAATTTTGATATCTTACCGGAAAATGGAAATAAGTAATTTTAGAACTCCTTAAATTGGTACATTATCAAAACTCCTTAAACTGGTACTACATTCTTTATATTATATAAGTAGTTTTTATAATCAAGTTGCCTGATTATAAATCAGGCAACTTGATAATGTAAAGAATAATTTTGATATCTTACCGGAAATTTCATTAAATAGGTAATAAGTTTAGTTTTTATTTTTATAAAATTAATTGTATATATATTGATATCAGTAATGTTGTATAAGAACCATAAGTAAAACTTCTAAAACCAAAATTCGTTAGAAATATAGCTATTAGAAATAGAACTCGTATTTTTAATTCAGGAAAGTTATCTATAAATAACATAAAGTTTAGGAGAGTTACATGTAATCTCATCGCCTTTGTATTATATTGATATTTGTAATGTGGTTTTTGGAAAGCATGTGTATGAATTTGTGGAATGATGATGATGAACAGGTGCATGGAGTGTTGAATGCAGTGAGCTGGGGGACAATGCTGCCAATAGGAGCCATAATAGCAAGATACTTGAAAGTGTTCAAATCAGCAGACCCTGCTTGGTTTTACCTTCACATCATTTGCCAAACCTCTGCTTACATTATTGGTGTTGGTGGCTGGGCTTATGGCCTCAAACTTGGCCATGATTCTGTTGGTGTTGAGTATGACACTCATAGAGCTCTTGGCATCACCATCTTCTGCCTTGGAACTCTTCAGGTACCTATCATTTCCCAAAACAAAAACACTTATGTCTTGTTTGGTTGTTAGAAATGATACAAATGGGATGAAATGGGAGTGATAGAGAATGGAATGGACTAAAATGATAACGATATACTTCTTCGATTCTAAATATAAGAGTTTGATAATTAAAACACGGGGATTAAAGAGATTGGTTAAGTTGTTATTTGTTAGAAATATATGTTGGTTTCCTGAAATATCCCTATATCCCTCTAATCATTTGCGTTGGAAACTACTCTTTGATGGAAACCCGTTTCATAAATGCTATTTATAGGGACCATTTTAGTGGATAAGTTATAAATTTGAGAGACAAAATGGATTGAGATCTTATAGTTATGATTAAAACAAAAACCTTCACTAAATCTTGTGTTTAGGATCAGATGAATATCTTTTGTAATAGAGACGGGGGAATGAAAATTGTCATGAAAGAGTAAGAGATTATTCCTATGGTTACAGTCAACCAAACATTACCTTGGAACAAAATCATAATAATATGCTTATATTGGAATAAAATGATGGTTACTTTGAGAAAGGCTACTCATAGGAATCCTGAAGAGTCTAATCAAACAGGATCTAAATGATACAGGTGTTTGTTCTAGATGATTTAGTTTTGAAAATTGGGGGGAAAAATACTATTTTCAACAAATTAAAAACTAAAGAAAATCTCAACCTCATGAAAGGTAGTTCTAGTTATGGCTAACTTCTCTGAATAAGTATTACAATGGAACTGAAAGAAACCTTGCTGCCCAATTGAATACAGGTGTTCGCTCTATTTTTAAGGCCAAACAAGGATCACAAATATAGAATCTACTGGAACTTCTATCACTACTTGGTAGGATACGCCACAATAATCATCAGCATCGTCAACATATTCAAAGGCTTCAATGCACTTGAGAACTCTGTTGGAGATCGTTATGAAAACTGGAAACATGCATACATTGGGGTAATTGCCTGTCTTGGTGGCATTGCTTTGCTGTTGGAAGCCTTCACTTGGATCGTGGTGTTGAAGAGGAAAAACTCAGAGGGCATTCCTAATGGAGTTAATAATAATCATGGAGCAAATGGGATTACTGGTCTTGGGTATCAATCTAAACCACAGGTTTAATTAGTAGGATAAGTTATATCTTCTGCGTGATCTCTGATCGACTGTACGATCTACGCACTTAGATAAGAATATATATAGTGGTGGGTCTCATTCGACAGGTGACATCTACTATTATGTCTATCTCTTTCTAAATGCGCATATTGTGTGGTTAGAAACAATCCTAATTAGTAGGATCAGTCATAGACAGTAATATGTGGGGTTTTTCAGATTTTGGCTATTTTTGTATTATTTGTGGCTTCTTTCATTTTGGGATCTTTTTGTAAATTGATTTCACATGAACTATTCTTGAGGTTATATGTAGGATTATCCCCGCGATGTAACCTTATATATTTAATTTGAGTTTATTCTTTTACAAATCAGTCTTGGAATATATTTCTGAGTGTCTTTGATTGTATTATATTCACACTCTCAAAACTATTTAATGTCAGATTATATGGCTTAGATGAATATTGTTTGATCGTGGTTTAGAATGAAAAGAAGTCCCTGAATTTTTTGAATCAATAAATTTGCTTTTGGAATGACCAAGAATATAGCTAAGATATGTGAGCTCGTTTTATTTTTGATGGAACAATAGCTATTGAAACAGAGCATTGTAAATATCTCTCCATTTTCCTGATGCTCAATGCTTTGTATTTTGTAACATTTCCAAATTCATTGGTTTATTGCTAGGAAAATTCAAAAGGAATATTTAAAAATGGGTTAATGTGTAACTTTAACAAGAGTTTTTTTTTGGTCATGAGCGTATTGCACAATAAATATTTGAATGTTGTAACTAAAAATAGACGTAACCTTTTTAAAATGGTGCAATTTTACCACTCCTGTTTAACTAGCATAATGTATATTATAAAGTTGGAGAAAGAACAAATGAGTCTCAAATAAAAAAAGAGATGGACGTATGGGCCAATATAACAGGAGTGGTAAAATTGCTCTATTTTTAAAAGATTGTGTCAATTTTTACACCCTTCACAACTTTATTATGCCATATGTTAATGGCGAATAAACTTTGTTTTTAAAATTGCATCTTTAACCCTAAAAGGTACTTGGTCTAATGATGAATCTGCTAGAATACAAAGCAAAATGGGTGAATTAATTTTGAATCCCACCTTGGACCGTTGGGAAGAGACATCCTGGTTGCAAAGCCTTAATCCACAAAGTGATTAACATGTTAAATTAATTACTTAACATGTTAGATACAAGTTCAGGAGTGAGAACCAAAATTCCAAAAAAAGTGATTAACACATTATTAGAAAGATTAAGGCGTTAAGTCTAAGAGTTAAAAAACATTTTGGATTTTTTTTGCCTAATTTTTTAAAACCAAATGTGATTAGATAAACAAAATTAGTTGAATTAGTTAATATGATATGTATTTTCTAAAATACATTAATCATCTTCCTCGATTTTTTCATTCATTCTCCTTCTTAATTATTGTTGAGGGAGCATCAATAAGGGGTAAATTAGGAAAAAAAAATTGACAAATATGAAAATTTTGTCTTATATTTAGGACTAAGATCCCTCCTCAAATAAGTCTTGTATTAAAAACTGGAGGAGTATTATATTTATAACAGGAGATAGTAAGACTTAATTGTTTTGTCATAACATTTGCACTACACCCTACAAAACAATCTTTCCACTACCTTTGTCCTAAATGTAACACTTAGTTGACTTTTTTAGAGAAATTAAAGAAGTTAAAATAAGTTACTTAATATATCATATATTGTATATGATTAAATTATATATAAGTTTACATGTCAAAAAAATTATAAATATAAATATTTTAAAGTAATTTAATTAGTTTCCTAATCTCCCTAAAAAGTCAGCCAGGGTTTTATATTTAAGAGAAACATAGCTGTACATGAAGGAAACTTATTGTCATATAGAGCAGCCGGAAAGAAAATTTTAGCCATGATCAACTTTACAAGCCTAGTTTTCTCTTCTCATATCCAACATATCATTGTGATCACACAACTCCTCCCAATGCAATTTCAAATGGTGAATCATTCCATTCTCGATGGGCTATATCTCTTGCCAAGCGGAAATGCAATGGGAATGCTTTTTGTCATGGTATTTTATCTTTTACAAGGGGTTCCATTGCATCAATTTCAATGGCATCATGATGAAGCCAGTACGTCCTCTTTCCACATTCACCGTTTAACAGTAGCATTGAGTTGGATTTACTATTAGTACAGAATTTCTATCAACCGTAAAATATATGGCCCTATAATTCACGGTTGTTCAATTACAACCGTTATTTATTAGACGTAAACTTCACAGTTTTCAATAAATGATTGTTAAATACAATATTCAATGGTTATTTACAAAGAACCATGAAATATATGACATAATACTTTATCGTTCAGAAAGTATTTGACACCAGTTTTGGTTATCTATAAGAAGTTTATTTGATGGTTGTTAGTCTATAACTATAAAATATTCTACAATATTTCACAATTGTTTATAAGAACCATGATATATTTAAGAATACTTGACAGTGAATAATTGTGAAGTACGAGGACTAATTTTATTTTATTTTTTAAATTAGGCAGCTCACTTTCGATTGACCCCTGCAAAATTACCTACATAAACAATATATATATACCAAACACTCAATCAGATCCACTTATTGCTGGAGGTATCACAATATACAAAATCACCAATTCCAACAAGTGGCAGCAAATTAAAATAGATCATCCAGTATTATATATACAATTATCAGTACATCAATAAAAATATGGAGGAAGTGCATAAATGTAACGTATTCCATATTTACCTATGCTCTCAATAAAATTTGTACGAATGGAAAGCTCTCATAGAGTAGAAAAATATTTAGGAAATAGATTGTTATGAGTCAAAATAACCGGGCTACCAAATCACGAACGACACACCTTTGTCACGGTTAGAAGAAAGCGCCACGTTGACCGCGTCAAAATTAAATTTGGTAAGCGGTTCTCGCAATAACCGCTACAAAATTTATTCTATAAATACCCCATTCCATCCGTACAACAATTATAATGTTTAAAAATATTCTAAATCTAGCTTTGTGTTTGAAAGAGCATTCTTGGTTTTGTTCTCGGAAATATAAGGCAGGCATATATTCCAAAGACCGATCTCGGGAGATGAGTCTTTCATGGAATATTTAATCGTCTTCTCATCGCCTCTTTGTGAAGGTTTCTGACAATCCGTATCTGTATATTCATTGACTCGAAGACTTCTACTCCTCTAAATATGTCCCCAACGCCATCGAATATTGGGTTCAATACTAGCCACCTTTGTCTCACGGCAAATATCTGATCAAAATGAGTCGGTGAGTTTTTCCGGAGATCGGGTGGCTATCTTTAATCCGAATATTCACAGATGTTGGACAATTTTCAATAGACTTGTCATTTCTAATTTTATAACAAAATTAAAGAAAATAATTGAGAATGCTTTGATTATAATAAAGAAAAAATCCAAACTAATTAGTTTGATTTTGATAAATCAAACTAATTAGTTTGGAAATTTTTTAAAAAATATATTAAGATCTCAGCCGGTTTTGGTATGCAATAAATCAAGAATCGGGTTAACTTTTGTAGCGGTTTTATAACCGCTACAAATATTCACATAGAACGTGAACATTTGTCGCGATAGCGGTTTTGCATAACCGCTACAAATATGACGTATTAACTTTGCAACTGTTTTACACATAACTGCCATAAATTGTCACCCCGAGCACGAGGCACATTTGTCGCGGCTTTTAGTGGCGGTCTTAGATAAAACCGCTACACAAATCACGCGGTTATTAATTTTGTAACGGTTGTTGGCTATAACTGCGACTAATTGCAGCGGTTATTATACTCCCTCCTCCCTTGAAATTCACGTGCGTACTTGTTCCTCTCTTTTTTCACTTCTCTCTTTTACTTTTACCTTTCAACATCATGGTTTCTCCAATAAAGGAAAAGGAAGGTAGTTGAACCAATTAGAAAAAGTTTATCGGGGTGGTAGTAGTAGTGCATCCTAAATATCACCATTCAGCCTATTATCCCATATAACCCTCTTGACACCCCTCGGGTTGGGAAATGAGTTCGAAAATCGGCCAATCCCAAGCCCGGCGACCCTACATGAGACCGTAGGTGGAAGTCGAGGCGTAACTCTATCGATTGGAGGACATCCTCAATGAGGAAAATCCGTACATCCATATATTTACCCGCTCTCAATAAAATCCGAGATTGCTCTACCCCCCAAAACTACGAATTATGCGAAACATGCTCGTCCGTATTATGGAAAGCCGCGGATGTGGGATAATTTTCTAAAAAATTTTAGGCATCACATCAAAGGTAATTCATATGCTACAAAATCTATAATTATATGTTTTCTGCTCTTCTCTTATATTTTCAATGTTTTCTCTCTTATATTTCACGTTTTCTGAACGAGGCAAAGTGTTTGGATGGGGTAAGTGTCTCAAACTTCATCAAATCTAGAGTATTTGTTTTTTTCTGCAAAATTATTTTATTTATTTCACGTAAATCCATGGTTTATTAATTCAACATTTTATAATCACAAAAAAATTTTTGTAAATTTTTTTTTTAAATTTCATCTTTTTGTCAAGCTCTAACATAAATTTAAAAATTAGAGTAGAAAAATATTTAGGAAAAACGCTACAAATAAAAAAAGCGGCAAAATTTTTTTGAAAATGGTATAACCGAGTCACGGTTTATCGACCGTCCCACATCGGGAAAATTGCGGTTTTTTGATCGCGAAATGTGTTCATTAGTTGTCGGCTTAACTTATGTAGTGGCGGGGTTTGTAATGGATGCTGAGTAGCGGTTTTTTTAACTTCCATAAATGTTCTTGTTTTCGGTCGTTTTTGTGGCGGTTTTAAAATGCGACAAATTGCATTTGTCACGTTTAAAACCGCTACTAATGTGTATTTTTAACCGCTACAAATGACCGGTTTTTTTGTAGTGAATGGAAAGCTCTCATAGAGTAGAAAAATATTTAGGAAATAGATTGTTATGAGTCCCACATCGGGGAGCCAAGCTCTTAGAGTGAGGTTTATACGTCCATTGGGTTCTCCCTCCTCATAGGCTAGCTTTTGGGGATTGAGCTCTCCCTTTGGGCTTGTGTTCATTACATTGGTGCTTTCATTGAGAGTCCGATGTTCACGGAAAGGGATACCCACGGAGGGTTCTGACCAGCAAGGCCGTTCTGACCGGCAAGGCCGAGTGAAGTGCCGTGGAGTGGAGCCGCCGGGGACATCGCCTCTTGAGGCGGTGACTATGTTATGAGTCCCACATCGGGGAGCCAAGCTCTTAGAGTAAGGTTTATCAGTCCATTGGGTTCTCTCTCCTCATAGGCTAGCTTTTTGAGATTGGGCTCTCCCTTTGAGCTTGTGTTCATTACATAGATATTATAGTTTGGTAATTTTATGAGGAAGAAATGAAACTTAAAGGTATCTCGATCCTCTCTTAATAGAGAATTGAAGTTGCTGGTCAAAGAAGCAGCCAAAAGAGATGAGAAGTGTGGCGCACAGGAGAAGAGAATGAGGGGGTTATTATAAAATAGTGAAGTGTGCCCTGCTGTACTTAACTGTTTTTTTTTTTTTTAATAAATACTCTATTTTCTTATCCCTTTTCCTTTTCCTTTATTTTTCTTTTACTCTTTCCCTCTCTATTATTTTTTTAAAATTATAATATAGAAAATTTTAACTACTTTTAATCATAAATTGACATTGAAAAATCTCTAAACTCTCTTCCTAAATTAAGCAACATTTGCTAGGATTCTAAAAAAATCCAATAATTAAAATTTACTTCTATAAATAAAATGAAATTATTATTATTTATTTATAATATAATTAATTATAATCACTTACATGAAAAGTATTTTAAAAACTTTATTAAATTTTCTCCTTTTTTAATATAATTTTGAATTGTGCCATTAATTAAAACTTAACCCATTCTGGATAAATACCCTACTCAAATAATTATATGGTAATTTTCAAGTACCATAAAATAATCTCAATAAGTTCAACTCTACACACACACACACACAAATTCAATTTTTTTTAATCACATTTAATTATTATTTTCTTCTTGTTTTTAGATCTCAAGCAATGCATTTGATCTACTTTGAACCTCAAATTATCTAAGAAATCACTTCCTAATAATGCTCAAATAATAGAAATAAAAATTGAAATGTTACAATGTATGTAGTGAGCTGCATATCTATACACCGAGCAATAGATGACCATCACTAATGGAACCACGTATCAGAAGGAATACTTATCTTTAACAAGTTAACAAACAAACAAAAGATCATCATTGAGATCATTTAAATCAAATAGTGATTAACGCAAACCATAATTAAATAAAGCAATAAAGGTAAGGGAATTTATATGATCAAGTACTCTTTTTTTCTTTTCCTAGTCTTAATAATTTTAATACTCTCTTTAGAAAGAATTGTTTCTTTAATTTGCAAAACAATTTCCCACTCTTTGAAATACAAATTCCTTTATTTTGGTGATGCCTAACGTACAAAGCATCGTCTTCATTGAAATGTGTTTCAAGTGACATCCCTTGGGAGGATCATCCTCAGTGGGATTGACTTCACTTCCTGCATCCTTATTTGTTTTATTGTCTAACAAAACAATAGACCATTCTTTATTAGTAGGATCAGGAACATAGAACGCTTGTTTAACTTGAAAAGTCAAAATTGTTAGCTTTTTATATGTTTTGATGATATATAACTGACAATTGTAAATCCAAAAGATTGTTATTGATTCAAGCTAAAGTGTTTTATTTTCAAACATAACTTGATTCAATAACAATATATCTCTCCGTGCTGATATGACTCGAGTTGGAGTCTTATAGTTCGAGTCATACTTCTCTGTGTCAAAAGCAAAATGATCTTTGAACGAAGTGACTCGAGTCAAGTTTATATGACTCGGGTTATAGTTTTGCAAAAACAATTTATCAAAGGCTTTTGACTCGAGTCAAGTATGTGTCACTCGAGTCAGATGATTGTGCTTCAATTTAGCTTTTTCAAATAATATCCATCGTTCAAAGATAACTCAAGCCAAGTCATTTAATGACTCGAGTCATGGCTTGTTTTTCAAGTTTCTTCAAGTCCAAACCCGATAGCTAGCTTTTGAAAAATTGATGTAACTTGAGTCACATTTGATATGACTCGAGTCATAATGTTACAGAGACGATATCCATTTGTTTTGAAATAGTGTACTCAAGTCAAGTTTGTATGACTCGAGTCAGGCAACTCGAGTTAAAAGGAAATAACTCGAGTCAAGCTTCTGGAAAAATGAAGTCCCCATTTTCGTAATTTGTAGATCATTGATTATAATCTGGGTACTTCATATTATTGCTTATTGCTGTTCCTAACAAATTTTAATCAGTTTGCTGATGAGTTTCAGATAATTTTAACATGGTTTAAACATCAAATTACTCTAAAGCAAATTTGTGTCAGAAGAGCATTAAATGCTTAGCAGAGACGAAGCACAAAAAGGGAAAATCATCTTCTGAGCAAACATAAAGTGTTCCGGCCATTTCCATCCAACATTCTCACTGAGTCTCAACGAACAAATGGAAAGACGAATGTCAACGAGGAATAACGGCAAACATCTGAAGAATATGAAGAGACTGAGTAACGTTCGAATTCAACAGATATATTGATTCCACTCAATGGCTCATTAAAACTCTCTTCAACAGTCTTTATTGCAAGCAACTATAAAGGCCAGAAGCATTCAATTCTTCACCTATTGAAACTCTGCATGTTCAATTAGTGATATAAGCACTTACTATTTCTACTCATTTATATAATATCTTTGTATATTTATAATTTTCAGTGTTTATCTATTTGCTCTTTTGGAAAGTATTAAAACTTATTCATTCTTGTAAAAATCTTAAGGTTGTGGAACCTGTGAGATTGAGTTTATTTGATTACAACTTGTAAGGGGAAGTAAGTTCTAGTGAGAGAATTACTCTTGAGTTACAGAGTGTGTAATCATCTTATGAGTTAGTGAAATCCCAAAGTGTCTAGGGATTGGACGAAGGTCAAGGATTTGGACCGAACCAGTATAAATTTCTTCTATCCCTCTTTGTTGTACTCTGTTTTCGTTAGTGAGTTTCAGAGCATTTTGAAGAAAATTTTAGATCACCTAATTTACCCTCTCTTGGTGATATTCCACCCTTAAAAAATGAAAGACTTTTATTATTATTATTATTATTTTATCCTTTGTTTGTTTAAATTCAACTGTATCAACCTTAACTCATCCACTTTCAAAACATTATCGTTGTCAACCCACTTGCATCCAAATACTGGAACCTAAAATCCTATGTAATCCAACTCAATATGACATATATGTATAGATAGGAATTTTATCGTTTGCACTTGTTACATGCATAGTGTTGGTCATAACAGTTCCCCACTATTTTGCATTTTTTTCAATCCTATTGCTCTTTAGTGTAGAAGGTGTATCCATTGATAACGTAACTTGACAAAGAAAACACATCTTTGTTTGAACCATTTGCTAAGAACATTACCTGATGAGGAACTGAATTATGATCAACATTGTACTTGTTATCCACATTCTACTTTAACCATGGTTGTCAATTTTTTTAAAAAAATGTTTTTTGGCATGCTACTATAGCAAGAAACTCACAATTTTTTCTTCTTCTTTAGATAGTGTGAAAGCCATCGATGATGAATGTACGAGATCCTCTCTCGTCTAGTGCCAATTCCTCCCTTATTCTCATCTCAACTATGTCAAGCTTTGCATTTATGTTATCCTTTGCCTTTCCAGGAATATGGAGTAACGTCCCAAAAAGACTCTCACACACATTTTTCTCAATGTGCACGAAATCTAGAAAACGTCTAACATTCAGGGAACTTCAATATGGAAAATCAAAGAAAATAGACTTTTTCTTCCACCCACTTGTCCAAACATATTTCTCAAATGGCTTCCAAAATTTACAGACTATATGTTTCAATTTTTCTAAAACTTCCTTACCAGTAAAAGGTTTAGGTGACATCCTTTCCTTCAATTCCCCATTGAATTAATTTCTCATACAGTGATACGGATGACTCTTTTGCAACCATCTAGGATGTCCCATATAGGAATTATTCATACCATGCTTTAACTTAACCAACCATGTACCCTCTTCACAAACAAGGCATCCTAGTTGCCTTTAATGTTATACCTTGACAAAGTATCATACGCAAGAAAGTCATTGATTGTGCCAAACAACATGGCCTCTTGTATGTTTCTTTCTCATGAGCATCATTTACAAGCTCCCCACTATCCCACAACTTCTTTAAGTCTTCAATTAGTGGCTCAAGGTATACATCTATGTCATTCCCTGGTTGCATTGGCCTTGACATTAGAATTAACAACATCATATAATTATGTTTCATCGAGAGCCATAGAGGGAGGTTATATATAAACAACATAACTGACTATTACTATGGGTACTGTTAACTATTAGAAATTGATAATATTCCAGTACATTTTCAACTATTTTTGGATTCAAATTGTGCATAGAAAGAGTTCAAAGAAGAAAATATGCAAATCAAATAAGCAAACCAAAGTTAAAGAAATTCTTGTTTAAAACCACATATTTTGTGCTTTATTTCAAAGAAAAAGTGAGAACTTGTAAATCCTCTCTCTTGTAGAGGGATAAAGACAAATGAGGAAGATTTTTAAGGACTAAGGAACAAAGCTTGTAACTTCATAGATCAAACAAAGGCTAGCTCATGAAGCTAGAAAAAAAGATGATGTGTTGTTGGCTTCAACCAACAATACATGCATTGAATCAAACAAGACTTAATGAGGAAGAAGCTTACTATGTCATATGCTTTGGCCAACAACACGTTAACTGAAGCCAATGGAGATCTAAGCTTACTGTGCCATATGCTTCAACAATGACACGTGCGCCAAAGCAAATGACAAAAAGTGCTACCATGCGTTTTACTTGTTGAAATGCATTTTGAGGGGGTTTTTTTATTATTGAGGTTAGGTTGAAAATTGGGCATTCTAGACTTCTAGGAAAATTTGGAGCAAGGTGAGAGCTTAAAGAAGAAACTTGAAGGTGTTGTAGGCTTGGTTAGTGGTCTTGAAGAGATTTAGGGGTCTCACTCTTAGTTTTTCATCATTCCTTCTTCTCTTTACTCTTATTTCTTTAATGAACCAATTTACTATGTTTAGTTCTTGGTTTGTACAAATTATGAGTAGCTAAACTTTCATTTCTAGGGTCACTTTGAACCTCTACATGGACTGAGACTTTGTTCTTTTCTCTTTTCTAGCATTTAATGAGTATGATGTGTTGATTTTATTATGTGCTTAAAGCTTCTAAGTGCTTGATCACCACTTGGCTGATATGTTAAATGAGATGATGCTTGAGAGAGATTATCTTGTTTGAAGAACTTAGTTCTTTGGGTATAGATGTTAGTTTTGATTTGAGAAAGCTTTTTCTAATCCTTGTGCATCTTAGACAAACACTTATTTTTTCATTAAAATCTAGTTAAGAGGGAACTAATTGGTCTCATGAAATATAGAGGGGATAAGTGATTCTAGAGCCTCATTTCCTTAAAGTTAGAATCAACTTTTGCCTTGTTTATTCCAATTTACATTTTGAACTAAGAATTGTGTTTACAAATTGAAATATTCAAAATGATCTTTCCCAAACCTAATTGAGTACAATTGCATTAGTTAGCATACTTTTGCCTTAGTCTTTGTGGGAACAACAACTTTTTAAACTACTTGCGACCCATATACTTGCAGTAGAAGAAGGGCGAACAGGTACTACTTTGTATCCCATATGGGTTCATCCCATTAGTAGCCAATGCTAGGCGGAGATTTCTTTTTTCTTCAACAAATTCAAGATATTGAAGGTCAAATTTGCTCCATTCCACAAAATCAGCTGGATGCCGAAGCATGTTGTCTTGAATCCTATTATCTGCATCCACCATAAATTTTCTGCATCATGTGCATTACTATACAAGCCTTTAAATCTAGGTATAATTTGAAAATACCATAATGCCTTCTTTGAACTCTTTCCATTCTCTTCGTATCATGAGGCATAACATTGAGGACACTCGATTAATGATTCATATTCTTTTTTGAACAAAATGCAATTGGTGAGGCAAGCATGTATCTTTTCATAGCTCAAGTCAGTGGTGCGCGTCACTTGTTTTGCATCAACCTTTCCAAGTGTGGCTGGCTAGTATTGCAAACATCAGTTTCCCTATGTTTATATCCAACACTTATAACTTTAATTTGATTAATTCCATGCATCACTAAGTGCGACTCACAATTGTTTGGATCAACACGTTTCACAACACTACACTTTATGCAAGGGAAAATAATCATACCATGATTGTCAACACTATTAAAAACCGTAAACCTTATGAAATCTCCCACCCCATCCCAATACTCATTCGATACATGATTGACATACATTCATTCTTTACTTGCATTCCTCATCTAGAGCATATAATGTAGAGGGAAATGTGATAACAACTTAACAAAATCACTCAAGAAAAACAATATTTCCAAAATCTTTGATCAAATCAATATTAAAAAATAACAACTTTAATGACAACCGATACTTAAAATCAATGGCAAAACTCTATGCACATATAAAATCACTCATAGACAATACTTACTTTACTTAAATCAATACTAACAATAACAACTTTAATGATAGAAAACACTTAAAAAAAGTGGCAAAACCTTATGCACATGTAAAATCACTCAAAAAACAATATTTATATTCTCTTTACTCAAATCAAAGAAGGATGAAATTGAACTCGCCTTTAGGAAGAAGAGACAAGTTCAAAGACCAAACTCACCAACTCTAGAAGAAGAGACGACCTAGAAACTAAGAGAAGCTAAACCCATAAACCTGGAAGAAAAACGAACCCACGAACCCTAGAATCTGCTTCAATACAAACAACTAACGACAATAGAAGATAGCAAGGTGTTGGGAAGCGACGAAGGAGAGTGAAATGGTGGTAGAGAGGCTAGAATGGAGTTAATGGTAGTGTTGGGAGTGAGAGCTATAACTTAATAAGTTTTAAATGAAAAACAAAAAATGGGTTTGGTTAGAGTATTGGAAAGACTATACTTCACAGTTAATGTAAAATAACCGTGAAGTATACATTAATTCATAGTTGTTTATAAACCACCGTGGTGTGTATGTGTGCGCACGCAACATTATTTTACGGTTGTTCACTTATAACCATTAGTAGTGTTGGGAGTGAGGGCTATAACTTAATAAGTTTCAAATAAATGTTGAACAAAAATGGGTCGGTAAAGGTTCTTAAAAAATTGTACTTCACAGTTAATGTTAAAAAACTATGAAGTATACTATATATTTCACGATTGTTTATAAACCATATGTGTGTGTGTGCATGTGTGTATGTATAGAAACATACACACACATATGCGAACATTATTTTACGGTTGTTCACTTATAACCGTGAAGTAAACAATATATATATATTTTTTATTTTAAAAAAGCGAAACTAATATTCCATGGTTGGCATCTACAACCGTGAAATATTTTCACATATAATTCATAGTTGTTTTCTATAGCCGTGAAATATTTACTTCGCTTAACTCTGCATCTTTATATTTCACGATTTCCTGATAACCGCTAATATACACAAATCTATAGTAGTGATCTATTGGTTAGGCTCACTCTTGAAACCAAACATGATGACCACTATATGCTTCAAAAAGTCCTCTCTAGTTTTTCATCCACCTGGTGCCTTTCCTAAGGATGCATCTTGCAATGATGTCCCCACCATGCTAAAATATATGTTTAGGGTTTATATTATGATGAGTAATTATGTTTTCTTTTCTAGTTTAAATCATTACTCATATACTAAATTTGCATTATAATCTTTTTATCTTTGTAACATCCCAAATTTTGGATTTGGAAAATCAGAAATATTATAAGGAAGTAATGATGGAAATTTATTATGAAAATGTGGCCTAAAATAATTAGTGAAATTTAAGGTGTATTTTCCCTTGAATTTTCGGGAAAAGAATAAATTTAAGGAAAATTAATAAGGGAATTGTTGAAGTTTAATGGCCAATGTTAGAAAGAAAACAAGAATAAAGAATTAGTGGTTTTATCCTATTTGTGCAACACCTTATTTCTCCCAAGAAGTCACGTGCCATATTCTTATGCACAACACTCAATTTAATATTCATTTGCTAATTGGACAAGCAAAGACGTAGCACCATTTTGGACAACAAGTACACACACAATACTCCCTCCATCCATTCATTCTTTTTGACCCAAGTGCTACAGAACTAAGTCAGCCCATTAACCTTCATTTAACACCCAAGGCCACACAACACAACACACACACTTCCATTCCTTGCATACCCTCCACGTACACATCCTCCTTAAATTAACACCACACACAAAACACCTACACTAATTCCCTCTCTCCACTGGACCCCACACACACATAAACACACACTACACAAATCATTTTAACCATTCCCCTTCCTATTCATTTCGGTACACATCCACTCCCTGCTCCCTCATTTTTCACGTCACACACCCCCAAGCCACTTGTCACTCATGCATCCCTCACAACACAAAAATATGACACCTACTCCCTTTTCTCATTTCAATTGTCCATGGCATACTCCCTTCTCCATTCACCAAAAATCTGATCTTCTGTTATCTCATTAATCTCCACGGCATATCACATACAAACACAAATCGTTCCCTTTCTTCCAATAACCCAAACTCCTCTCCTTCCTTTCACTACAAAAAAACTGACTGTCGCCACTGAAAGTCCAAAAGTCACCACAAATAGTCTTTCAGTGGCGAAAAAAGTTGCTGCTGAAAGCATTGTTGCAGATACTTTCACCAGCGACATTTTTAATGTCGCCGCCGAAATTAGACAATCAGTGGCGACTTTTTGTCGCCACTGAAAGTTCATCAGAAGCCACGAAAGCAGGTGTCGCCATCGAAAGTAGGGTTTCGGCGGTGACAATTGTCGCCACAAATAACATTTTTGGCAGTGACAATTTTGTCGCCACTAATACTTCTTGTCACCGCTGATACATGTTTCCGCAGCAACAAAATTGTCACTGCGGATATAGTTTTCAATGGTGACACAATTGTTTCCGTTGATGGTCTTTTCAGTGGCGACATTTGTCATTGCCAAAAGTGACATTAATGACGCCGTTGGAAGTCTTGTAAACTCTCTGAAGTAAAAAGGGAAAAAAATTACAGTTTTAAAAAATAACAAATTAAACTTTCGGCAGCGACTTAATGTCGTCATCACACTTTCGTCACTAAAAGAGTCACACTTTCAGCGCGACTTTTAATGTCGCCATTGAAAGTATGATTTTTTGTAGTGTTTTGCTAAACCGCACACATACACACCAAACACTTCACCCACATTTCTCCAATTCCCTCATCCTCTCCTCTAAAAACCTCACGGCCTCTTCCCTTTCCCAACACCAACAACTCCTTTCAACAATCATTTTAAAGTTCAGCTAGAAGAGATTAGGATAGATCAAGAAGAAATCTCAAGGATATTAAGGTAAGTTGTAAGTGTATTGCAATTACTTTTCCCATCTCCTTGCATGTTGTGATTAATGTAAAATAATCCACATGCACATGGTTTCTGAGTATAGGCCAAAAGCTTGAGCCAAGAAAGGAGAAGAGAAAGAGACCACAAGCACAAGGACAAGCAAGAATGGTAAGATCAACCATTTCCTTTTGAAATTTTTGAGTTTTGGTTGAAACCCAGATTTGTAATCTGAGGTAAACCTTATTAAATAAAGGGAATTTAGAAATTATAAGACCACCAACGTGTTCCTCATGGAAAATGGAGTGGGAATATGTTGGTGAATGAACTTTTAAAGGGGTTTTCAAATATAAATAACAATCTCTTTACAGAAGTAAAAATCGCCAGTTTTGGAAACCCAAGGCCGGTAGCTTGTTTGTGTGGTTTGACAAAGTAAAAGTCCTCTAAAAATTATGAAAATATTCCAGAAGATATAGGACATGCATATATTTAAAATGGTGGGTATTTTGTATTTTTCTAAGCTCTGATCAGAGATAAATAAATTGTACAAAATGACCCTGAGTTTTGAATACAAATCAGGACAGTCACGATATTTTTGGGATCTAGGAATTATTTACACGTGATTAAATATTGAAACCAATTTTCCCAAAAACTAGACTTAACAAGGAGTTCATAGGTTTTTGAACCACCTAAATTGGACATCTAGAACTCCATATATGAAGTTTTAAAGATAAGTCATATTTTCTGGAAGTTTAATTGTACAGTGAATGAAAATGAAAAACTGGGATTAATTTGGCATGTTCTGACTTTGGGAATTATTTTTCTATGAAAATAGACTTGTACGGGAACATGAGAGAGTTGACATAACATTAAAATTATTTTTTTGAAATTAATTAAAAATAGTTGAAGTTGCTGGACTTTTAAGTATTGTCAAAGATAAAAGTTAAAAGTAACAAGTTTAAGTTACTTTATTAAACCCTAATGAAATAAGGGTTGAAAAGGAAAATAAACATTCATTTTCCCTGGTTCTAAAGGTATGATTATGTCCTTAGGGATATAAGGAGAATGAAGGAAAGAACTTCAAGCAACCTTAACGGTTAGCGAAAAGAGGAACCCGTATAAGGACAGTAGTCCTTAAAAGGTAGTGGGCTTACCTTACTTGCATGTATTTGATATTATTGCTTGTATGTATATGTTTGATTGCTATACTTGCTTACTATGTTTAACATACTTGAATGATTGAAGCTTTGTTTATGATTATTCTATGGCCATGAGTATGATGCATGAAGAATTGAGCATGCAGATATGTCATTATGTTAACATGGGCTTGTGCAAGGCAAGTATATCATACATTGGCATTTATTTTGCATGCATTGTTTGGTATTGTCTGCTACTGGGATTCCTTAGGATCTCACCCCCTCCCCACCATCAACCAATAGACAGGTGAGCACAGGAAGATAAGTACTGCACAAGGTTCGAGGAGGAAGAGTTGCTTGAAGACTGCCCAGCAGAGGGACAACTTGAAGAACCGAGGGACGATGGTGTTTAGTTGGTTTTAGTTTTCACCATCTGTAATGAATGTAAATGTATGTAAAAGGGTATAAACCCTGGGTGTACCCCTGTTGTGTAATCAAATTTAATTCCATTGTATCAGTATAACGAATTATTTTTGATTTTGCCACACTATTGCGTAAGGATAAGGTAAAGAATCCGGCACCTCGACGGGTATTACAATCTTAATAATATTTTTCTTTTCATAAAAAACAAATGAGGTTGGTCTTCTTTATTTTATAACCCTTTTTTGCATTTCCCTAGGCATCTCATGGTCCCTTGCTTGATAAACGTCTCTTGGAGAAATTAATCTTTTGCTCCCTATAATTTTGACTAGATGATAATTCAATTACTACACTTTGAATCGGTGAAATTTAGTCCTTGCTATAGTTTTGAGTCGGTTATAACTCAATCCCTACACTTTGACTCGGTGCAACATAGTCCCTATAATTTTGACTAGGGATGTCCAAAAAAACCTGATAGTCTAGGTGGCCCAGTCCGACCCAGTCCAATCTTTGGAAAAACATTGGTCTAGAACAAATTAGCCAGACCAGATTGGACTGATCTGGTCGGGCCGGACTAGACCAAACTTCAATCTAGGGGCTAAGACCCCTTGGACTGGTTTGGTCTATCCTGATATATATATATATAAATTGCAACTTAACCTAACCCTCTATCTGTCTATTGCCTGTCCCTCTTTACTTTCTTTAGTCTTTACTCTTTATTCTATGATTCTTCATCACTCATCAGTGAGTTGTCTTCTTCGGGGAAAAAAATCAGTGAGTCTTCTTCACTTTTCAGTCTGTCTCTTGTCTCTCGTCCCTTATCGCTATGGGTCGTGCTCGTCCTCTATTCTCAACTTTATGCCTCTTGTCCCTTGATTGCAGATCAGGAGATTCTCAGAAGTCAAACCGTCTCTCATCTATCTCTCAGTTCGGGACATTCTCAGATCTCAGATCTCAGATTAGGACATTCTATGAATGCAGACCAGGTAAATCTTAGTCCGTCTCTCATCCCTCGATCTTAGTCCTTCGTACGATTTCTTCTTGCTTCCTTCGATTTAAATCTCAAAGCCTATGTCACTTTCCCTTACGTCTTTCTTTGATTTATTGGATTTAAGTCCCTTTGTCTCTCATCCCTTGTTTTGATTTACTGGATACTAATTTTATTTGGGGGGATTATAAGTTCTAAAGAGAGAAATTAGATGTAGGCAAAGAAGCAAGGTCTGATAGAGCGTCTGGGTTTCTTCGAGCTATGTTATATATATAGATTATCTTAGCAATAATTATATGTATAGTAATAGATTCAATAGGCAATCATGAAACTGATATTAAATAGAAAGAATATATTCAATTATAGGCTATGCAACGATAGTGCATTTGATTGGTTTCTTCGCATTTGTCTGATATTGGTTATTGTATCGCTATAGTATAGTAATATATATATATATATATATATATAATTATTATAGAAGCTGTATGTAAATTTGAGAGTTTGAATCCAAATATAGATTAAGTTTAATCTTTATTTTGTTTATAAATAGGCTTAGCTGTAATTTGCCTTTTTTTTTTTTGTGGCAATAATTTTGATCTGTTCATTCTATTTAGTATTGATTAATACTTTCGTTTCATTTTGTTTCAGTCATGCAAGAAAAGCAAACTTTAAGTGCTGACCTATCTCAGTCTTCCAATATTGGTGAGAATGAGACTCTTGTGGACCATCTTCTACCCCTTCCAATTTCACTGATCTTGTCCAACCTCCAACCATAGTAGAATGTCCTTCTCCTACTCCTACAGCTTCTATTGGAGATGAAACCACAAAAGGTTGTAATAAGAAGAGTAAACAACCTGAGAAGAAACAATCAGAAGTGTGGGATCACTTTACTAAGTTACCATCGGAGGATATAGATGGAGAGACTCAAGCTGCATGCAAGTACTACATTAAAGATTGTGCCTGTGATCCAATTAAATGTGGTACACTTTCTTTGAAGAGACACTTAAAAAATGTCTGAGCAATCCACATAGAGCCACTGAAATATCAAAATAGTCTATGCTGAATTATGTTTCACAAAGTAAGGAAGGTGGAACTGGAAACTTAGCACCTTACCTGTTCAATCAAAAACATTGTCAGAGGGTTCTTTTGGACTGGTTGAAAAACAAGGTTTTAAATCATTTGTGAAAGAGTTAGAGCCATGATTTCATATCCCTTCTAGACAAACTATTGCTAGGGATTGTTGGCAATTATATATTGGTGAGATGCGGATATTGAAGAATCAATTGAAGCAGTGTACTAGTCGTATTTGCCTCACTACAAACTATTGGACATCAGTTCAAAACTTCAACTACTTATGTCTTACAGCTCATTTTATTCACAAAGATTGAAGCTGCATAAAAGGGTTCTTAACTTTTGTTTGATTGAGAATCATAAGGGAAATACAATTGGAAAGACTATCAAGAAGTGCATATCAGAATGGGGCATACAAAATGTGTTCACCATCACGGTTGATAATGCAACATCCAATGACACGGCCTTGTCCTATTTGAAAAAACGACTCATCAATTGGAACGGTCTTGTTTGTGGTGGTGATTTTCTTCAACTACGTTGTTGTGCACAATTCTCAATTTGATTGTGTTCGATGGCTTGAAGGAATTGAAAGATGCCTTCGATTCATTTGAAATGCTATAAGGTGTGTCCGCTCCTTTACAGCTCAACTTAAAAAATTTAAAGATTTATGTGCATTGGGAATGTTAGATGCCAACAATATGTGTGTCTTAAATGAAATTCTACATATTTAATGTTGGATGTTGCTTTGAAATTCCAAAAGGAATTTGAAAGAATGGGGGTTGAAGATACAGATTATGTGGCATACTTTAAAAAAAATGTCAAAACGTGATAACACACATATGGATCCTTTCTCTACCCAAGATGTTGATGACAACATGGATGCTCCTAATGGCTCGCCAAACAAACAAGCTTGGAGTAAGGCAAATGTCTTTCTTAGGTTCCTAAAAGTGTTTTATAATGTGGCCTTGCAATTTTCTAGCTCGCTCATAGTTACAGTAAACACATGTTTCCATCAAATTGCATTGATGCAAAAATTGATAAATGAGACTATTGTGTCTGAGGATCCTCTTCTTAGGGAGATGTCCTCAAGCATGAAGATGAAGTTTAATAAATATTGGGGAGTAGCAGAAAATATGAATACTTTGTTAATTATTTTTCTGATTTTAGATCCTCGATACAAGCTTGCCTACATCAATGATGCATTTGACCAACTTTTTCCTAATTATAAATTTTTTATGTTTATGAAAAACAAGGCAAGAAACACTTTGTATCACATGTTTGAAGAGTATGATGCAAAAATTGGTGTTCAAACAAGCATGTCACATAGTGCAAAGTCTTTGAACTCTTCTGCTAGTAACAACACTTTGAATTCCTTTAGGAATGCCATCACTTCCACTGAAAATGCCAGTAAACAAGACCCTGGTCGTAGATGGTTGGCATCCCAAAAGGAAAAGATTTCATCAATAGATCATTAATCTGAATTGGATAGATACCTTTTAACTAATGTAGCTGAAGACACTCCTATTGATGATTATGATTTTGACATATTGACATGGTGGAAGGTTAATTCAACCAAATATAGAGTGCTTGAGATAATAGCACGTGATTTATTGGCCATGCCAGTATCTACAATTGCTTCTGAAGTAGCTTTTAGCATGGGAGGACATGTTGTTGATGATTATAGGAGTAATATATATCCTAAAATGACTAAAGCCCCCATTTGTGCCCAAAATTGGCTACTAGTTGCGCAATCTACCTCAGAATTGGCCACGATATTCATTAAATATGACAACTTTCAAGAGATTGATAATGTTGTTAATATTCTAGGTAATATTTCCAATTTTATGCTCATTATTCAAGTTTATATAACAAACAATTTGTGTTTTTAGATGGATCGAGTATCATTTAAGGGGGAGGAAAGAAATGAATGACAATGGATGCTAAAGAAAAATAAATTACATCTCAATCATTTATTTTGCACTTGTGTAGTGTTACTTGTTAGGTTTCAAGTGTTTCATTGGTTGTTATGGATTGTATGAAAGTAACTTGAATGTTGTTATTTTGTATTCTTGTTCAATGTTGTTGGAGATTATTATGGGTTTATGATTGGATTTAAGATGTTTGCATGTTTAATTATTGTCCCACAGGTGGTTTATGGCTTTAGTATCATTATCTCTATTTGTGATCATTTATTAATTGGAGAGGTGTGCTTTTTAACTTGCAAGAATCATTTTTGGGACAAGGAAAGTCTTATTGATGATCCAATTTGGTCCAAAGAAGTGGCAAAAAAAAAGAAGGTCCTAGACTACTTGGACTAGTCCAAGAAGTTCACCAGTTAGGTCCGATCCAGCCCGACCTCGGGTTGGTACCAAACCGGACCGGACCTCGAGGTGACTTGTCCAGCCCAAGGTCCTATTGGGCCAAACCTCGGGTTAACCTCCAACCCAGTCTAGCTCGGTCTTTGGACATCCTTAGTTTTTGAAGATGGAATATCACCTAGAGGGGGTGAATAGGTGATTATATAAAAATATATATTTTGCTAAAGCTCAAGAGCATAAAACAGAGACAAAGAGAGAAGAACAATGAACACAAGAGATTATACTGATTCAGTCCAACTCTTGACCTACGTCTAGTCTCCAGAAACACTCTGGGATTTCACAATCTCAAAACTTGATTACACACTCTGTAACTCTCGAGTAATCCTCTCACTAGAACTTACTCCTATTTACAAGTTGTAATCAAATAAACACATACACAATTACACACTCTATACTTGAGATGATCCTTTCACTAAGACTCACTCTCCCTTACAAGTTGTAATTGTACACCCACACTTAAGGTTCTATAACCTCAAGATTTTAACAACTAAGATAATCAAATAGCGTTTAACTCCTCACTGAGTAAATAAATGATAATCACTTAAGTATAGAAAAATATCCAAAGATATTAAATGAAACTAACAAAACAGTTAATTGCAATAATACAAAATTGAATGTGCAGAGTTTCGATAGTTGGCGGAATTGAATGTGATGAGCATTTATAGCATTCGTTCATTAATGCCATTGTGAAGCTTCGCAAGCTAGCCATTGAGTCTCTTTGTATTTTCGTTAGGCACGGTGAAGTCTATTGTGAATAGTCGACCATTGCTTCATTAAATGAGTTCGTCGTCAACATATTTGTGTAGAGAGTGACTCAGAATAATAGCTGGAATAGGTATGCCTCGAAGGAATGATTTCGTCTGCTATGAGGACTAATTCCGATTGTTGCTCTTCTTTTTTTTAGTTGCATTAAATGCATCTGCCACATCGGATTGCTTTTCACTCAAATTTAATTTAAACAAGGTTAATCAACTAAAACTTAATAAAAAATATGATATAGATAAGTTTTGGTATGATTAAGAAAGAATAAATGATTACCCAGCGATTTTAAGAATCAATTAGCGATACTGGAAAATGATAGAATAGATAAGAATGCATTCTCAAGAATTGCTCATATCATTCTCAAGTAGCTCTTAGTGAAAAGTGTTTACTGAATCTTCTTTCGATGATACTTGAGAATCAAATTAAGGATACTTGAGAATGATACAATCAGAGAGCTTTTAATCATGAGTAATTAAGCATTCTCGAGAATCAATTTACTCATACTCAAGAATCATCAAAGTATCACTACTTGAAAATAATATGATCAGAAAGCATGTAATATCTTGAATCAATCATTCTCGAGAATCACTTACCCATTCTCAAGAATCACTTACCAATTCTCGAGAATTGTTCTGATGATAGATAAGATATTGGAAGTGAACAACTATGCATATACTCAAGAGTCAGAATCTCATTCTCAAGAATCATACCCATATACTCAAGAATCACGAGTCCATTCTCGAGAATCATAATCAAAAGTTGTTTAGAGAATCTGACAAGCTATACTCGAGAACCATTTTCTCATTCTCAAGAATTGTAACCTGAAACACTCAATTGGAAAGATTAGTTTATACATTCTCGAGAATTACCTTACCAATTCTTCAAGTACCATTCTCGAGAATCACTTACCCATTCTCAAGAATTGTTCTGATGAGAAAAGAAATATTGAAAGTGAACAAATATATACTCGAGAATCAAGAGACCATTCTCGAGAGTCATATCAGAAAATTATTGCCATAGAGAATCTGTCAAAGCATACTCGAGAATACCTTACCCATTCTCGAGAATTATCACCTGAAACACTAAGGCAGAAAGATTAGAACAATAGTTCTCAAGTATCACTTCATAGTTCTCAAGAACTCGAGAATCCTTACTCTACACACTCGAGAATCATTTACTCAGAGAGATGCAAACAAGTTGAGTCTGATTCAAAACCTTAACAATCTTTTAAGCCTTGTTATCATCAAAACATTAGGAACTAACAGTTTTGACTCGGTTATAACTCAGTCTCTATACTTTGACTTAGTGCAACTTAATCCCTATAGTTTTGACTCGGTTATAACTCAGTCCCTCAATTTTGTTAAAGTAAGTCAAAGTTGAGTTACAACAAATCAAAACTATAGGGACTGGGTTACAACTTAGTCAAAATTATATGGACCAAAAGATTAATTTCCCCTTTTAAAAAAAAAAAGTCAATGATAACTATTTATTTGTAGGCTTCCCAACTTCTGATAACTTTCCTTCAATTATCACAACATAACATCATTATTTTAATAACTATGCCAAAGACAATTTTTTTAAATATCCATGAAAAACTATTATTAAATTTAAATTATCAATTTGTTCAATGCTCATATGTGGTCATGATATCAAGTGCCTAATTACTAGAATACTAGAAAACAGTGAGATGTTCCAGAGGCTGGAAAAAACATTTGGGCTTCAATTTGTTTCATTAAAAGGCCCATAATGTTAGTATATATGTTGAGGTTGCAAATGAAGTCTGAACCATGCATATTCAAGCCCGTTTGCATGCTTTTACAACCCATAGAAGCTTAAACACGTGGCAAATCATTAAGATCCATGAAATTGGTGTACCGTAAAGCAATAAGCTTAACAAGATGATCAATGTGGCCCATGTGAAGTCTAGATTGATGAATTTTCACTTGAAATACCATGCAATGAGCATTTGCTTTGGATGAGGATCATAAGTGACGTTTAAGAAATTTCAAGAAGCATCTACAAGGTGCCCTTATGCATCAAATCTGATTTAATTTTGTTTTCAAATAGTTTCCATTTTTATTTGCATGGAATAAGGCCTTTTGGTCAAAGATTGTTGGGAAAAAGACAAGAAAATACCACTTGAACTTTATAATTCTAAATAAAGTGATTTTGTACTAAAATGAGTTATCAATTGTTATACTCATAATTAATGCCTATAATCTTCTAGGAAAAGAGAATAATTTGAGATGTAAAGTTCAAGTGGTATTTTCTTGTCTTTTTTTCAAGATTGTTCTAGAAGACATTGTTTTTGTTTCCTATTTTTAGGTAGCTGGTATGGGTGGAAACAGGTCAAGCCAAGCTTCACCCTTAATAGGCCATAGGGTTGTTTTACAACAAGGTGGCCTGAGCCTAGCCTGTATAAAGGCCTGGCTGGGCCTGTGGCCTATTAAGGTCTGTACTTTTCCTGCTTGCCAGCTAAGGGAAAAGTGACTGAACAATGCCCAAGAAAGAATCAAACGGAGTAAATGATTTTGAGTTGAAATCTGAAAACACAATTAACAAATTCACAACTTCCACGTCATTGTTCGTTCAAATTTTAGTCTTACAGAAACTCATTTATTACACCAACTATCTATAATCTTCTTCTCCCTAGGCAAAAACGCATTTGAAACTACCAAACGCCTCTCAGAAACATAAAAACCAATAATGATAAATATTTTTCAGAAATCTACTTCGTAGTTACACTCTCCTCCATCTTCAATTGTAGAAAACCCGAACGCAAGTAAATATTTAATACTAAATAGGAGAAACCAATTTCAGAAAATACTTTTAAGACAAAAAAAACCCCCTATATTCTAGGGAAGAAAACATTAAAATCAAGCTTCAGAAAATACTCCAAAATGCAAAGATCATAACCTTTAACTGTGATTCTACACTTCGCAAGCTTCTCTTAAGCAGCAAACCGGTACTTTTAGATTTCACAACAGCACTATCAACAGTATCTTTTTTAGTTTTATCACTATCATCAACCCATTTTCACGACTTTAAGGTGACTGTTAACTATTTAATCAGATTTAAATATCATCATAAGACAATTAACTCTCTTTGACAGGACCATAAAGTTTATAGTAATTTGGGAAACCTTGCAGCCTTGCATTTTCACGAACAATCAGAACTCTATCTTGTATAGGGTGTAGAATTGCCTGATCAAAACAATGAGTTCCACATTATACCATCTTCTTAAGGCAAAAATACTTGAGGAAAAACAAAGATAGTGAGTATTCATAAACACAATTTGTACTCCCAACATACTTGATTATGTGGTTTTGCTCTTGTCATAATATTTGGTATAGTTTCATCCCACCATAATCTTGCAAAAGGTCTAAACACAAACAAGAACAGCTTAAATATTAGTGTTCAAATTCAAAAATAAGAACCAAAAAGGCTAAAGCCAAATCTTCATAAAGATTACTTTCTTGGATGAAGTACCCCTAATAAAGGTCATGGCATAATCTGGCACCTATGTCAACAATTCAAGAAGCAAAAATAAAGATGCATATTATACTTCATAGAATCACAGACTGAAAGATCATAGGAAAATTCATGAATGGATAAGAACACAAGCTTATTATTACCAATGGCTTTCTTGATTCTAGCTATACTTGTTCTAAATCAAGGTCCCATTCAACCTTGTTATCTTCTCCCACACGTACACCTAGTAAGTCTCTAAAATTGGTGCTCTGGTTGCAACAAATAATCAAAATACTGAAAATTAATACTACGACCATTTGTGTGAATACCATTTTTCTTAAAATAAACGTGTCTATTAGATAATGTACCTTTTTTTGGGGATTTGACACACCAGCGTTGATAATCATCCTTGTTTAATGCAAGTAGACAGTGATCATATATAATCTTTTTTTATTTCTTTTATTTTGAACTCTCTGAAATACTTAACATTTCTGCCCAAAAAAGAAAAACACATCTTAATCTTGCAACTGCTTAAATCAATAGAGTAAAATGACATTAACACAAGTGCAATATAAATTCTATCTATAAACAAATAACTTTAACCATTAATGTATTATTACCACTTCTACTTAATGCAATAATCCGCTGAAACTCTGTATGGGGTATTTTACTATAGGGTATCTCATCACGACTTTTATCATTTTCAACCCTCACAGCTTCCAAAAACTAAAACCAGCTAGCCCAAAAAATTTGAGGAAACTATTATCAAAAACCAAGACGAAGAAGCCAGCCTAGCAATGAAGGTTTCTTAATTGTACCAAGAGAAGTGGCCAAACATCAGAGAGTGAGAGTGACTAGCCGAGCTCTGAGAGTGAGAGAGACGAGCTGAGATCTGAGATTGAACCAAAAGAAGTGGCCAAACATCAGACTATCATGATTCACGAAGAAGCAAGAAGGTTAGGGACTTAGGTTGAGCCTGAGAACAACGATCGGAGGTTGAAACTTAACTAGTAGAAGCACCCGAGACTGAGAGGCTAAGAGCGACAACGAGCCGAGATTTGAGAGAGATAACAACGACGAGTGAGATCTGAGAGTGAGCAGTGGACTATCAGTACGGCTCAGGGATTCACCTTCATGATAGAACTAGAAGGTTAGGGATTTAGATATTTTTAAGCAACGTGTCACAATCAAGGAGGGGAATGATTAATTATGAATTTACAATTATACCCTATAACAAGCCGGCTTGACAAGCCTAACAGGCTCATAGGGAGGCCTAGGCCTAGCTTATTTAGATAAATAGCCCTTAGAAAAGGCCTAGGCCTGGCCTTTTAGCCTGACAGGCCAGGCCTATTCAAACCGGAAACAGGCCAAGCCACAAGCCCTTGGCCTGTTTCCACCTTTATAGTTGGCTTAATTTTGAAGATTAAGTAATTCTCTAATTCCTTTAGGCTTGAATGAGTCAACCAAGATGATTAATCATCATTTATTCAATGCATTTATGACTGGGGTTTTAGTTCTAAAATGTTTTATGATGGCCTATATATTACTGCTATTTTGTACTTGATATTCAGATTATAATGCTATGAATAAGAACTTTGTTCTTAAAGAATTTTATTTATCTTATCTGAGCATTGATTGCATCTTTCTATTCTCATGTGAATGCTCCGACTATATATCTTGTAGTTTCTTTATGGCTAAGGTTGTAAGAGACATGTTATCCAACATCCTAACTTTGATCACATATCCCATTTGTGTTTTCACACTTGTTTTCAAGCCGATCCGCCCCATCATATAATGTGGTATCAAAGTTTAAGGTTTGCTAGATTTCAAGTTCTATCCTTTTGTTTTCTAATCTTTTTGCTACTATTTTGTATTCTTCCTTGTTTCCTTCCTCTTCATTCCTTCTTGTTTTTCCCCGTTCTTTTCTCCTTTTTCAACCATTTTGTTTGTGTTTGATTTTGTTTGTTATTTAGTAGTTAGAAAAAATGTTAAAAAAGATTAAATTCATGAAGAAAAAAAAGAAAAGAAAAATAAAGATGTTGTGTTGTGGAAAAAAAATTGAAAAGAAAGAAAGAGTTATGGGTTTGAAAATTGAAAGATTGAAGGCAAGTTTCCAAATTTGAGGTAACCACTACTTTCCTATTTCTATTGAGTTTCATCTTACGAAAGTTGCCTAATTTTTCTTTAAGTTTCCTAATTTGTGAATAGTGCTTCCATTGCAAATCACAATTCTTGGGTGGTGAGACTCTACTTTCCCAATTCTTCATTCTTTTTCTATTTTGATTTCATTTCCTTTTTTCGCTTTTTCTTTTATAGGGATAAGGGTCTTAAATGCCATGGAAGTTTTCGCTCAGGAGCACTGGTAAGACAGAAGTTTTTTTTGGACAAAAAATGCCACGGAAGTTCACAAGACGTAGCAATTTTGCCCCATTTTTGCCACGGAGGTTTACACTAAGGAGCAATTTTGCCTCGGAAGTTTACAAAACGTAGCAATTTTTCCCTTCTGTCCCCAAATATTAAATTTGACTATTAAATCAGTCAAAGACCACACATGTCATGCCTTGAAAAGGTTGAACTTGGAGTCAGAGAAGGAGATCCTTCAGATGTTGAAATCAAGACGGTCAGAATTTGTGAAGCCGAACTGGTCAAAGGGACTGAAAGGTCTGTCACAAAACGTAAATGAAACGCAAAATGAGAAACAAAATGTTCCAAAAATTGGTTTAGTAAAACAAATCAATAGTGATAATATTTACATTTGTATAGACTGATCATCTGCTTAGATCATAAGTAATGCTTCCTTTGGGTTTTGTGACGATCGACCTTTCAATCCCTTTGACCGGTTCGGCTTCACAAATTCTGGCCGCCTTGAGCTCAACATCTCAAGGATCTCCTTCTCTGGCTCCAAGTTTGACCTTTTCAAGGTATAACATGTGTGGTCTTTGACTGATTTAATAGTCAAATTTAATATTTGGGGACAGAAGGGCAAAATTGCTCATTAGTGAAAACTTCCAGGACAAAATTGCTCCTTAGTGAAAAATTCCGGGGCAAAATGGCTCCTCAGTGAAAACTTCCGTGACATTTTTGGTCCAAACAAAACTTCCGTCTTACCAATGCTCCTGGGTGAAAACTTCCATGGCATTTAAGACCCTTATCCCTTCTTTTATACATTTTTCCTTTCCTTTTGCATTATTCAAGTTTTTCCCATTCCCATCTTCTTTAATCACATATTTCTTTTCCATCTCCCATTCCCTTATGAATTTATTCTTTTGTGAACAAATTTGTGTGTGTGTGTGTGTGTTTTTCTTACTACTAAAGAACAAACAAAGTCACACATAAATACAAACAGAATGGGTGGGAGAGGCGAAGAGAATGGGGAAAAAATGAGATGAAACAAAGAGGAAGGAAAATGGAAACAAAACGATAAAAGAAAGACAAAACAAAAGGATAGACCTTGAAATCTAGCAAATATTAAACTCTAATACTACTTGATAGGATGGTAGGGCCAGATTGGTTAGAAAACAAGTGTGAAGACACAAACGGGATGAATGATCGAAGGTGGAACCCTAAGAGAACCTTTCTCTTACAACCTTAGCCTTAAAAGATGCCACAAGGATGATAAACCTCCTTGATATAATCAGAGTATTCGCATGAGAATAGAAGGATGTAAACAATGCTCACACAAGGAAATAAAATTCTCCAAGAACAAAGTTCTTATTCATATCATTATAATCTGAATATCAAGTACAGAAAACATAGCCTTCATATATAGGCCACCATAGAACACTTTAGAACTAAAACCCTATTCATAAATGCATTAAATGATGCCTTAATGATGATTGATTGTCTTGGTTGGCACCATTTAAGCCTAAAAGAATTAAAAAATAACTTAATCTTCAAGACTAAGCTAGCTACCTAAAAATAGGAAACAAAAATAATGTCTTGTAGAACAATTTTTTTTTTTTTAAAAAAAAAAAAAAAAAAAAAAACTAAAAGGCCTTATTCAATGCAAATAAAAAAGGAAACTACTTGAAAATGACATTAAATCATATTTGATGCATAAATCTCTCTTCTAAATGCTTCTTGACGTTTCTTGGCCATCACTTATGATCCTCCTTCAAGGCACATGCTTGTCACATGGTATTTTAAGTGAGTTTTTCAATCTGAACTTCACATGGGCCTTGCTCATCATCTTGTTGAGCTTATTACTTTACATTAGACCAATTTCGTGAATCTTCATGCTTTGCGACATGCTTAAGCTTCCATGGGTTGTAAAAACATGCATATGGCCCTAAATATGCACGATTAAGGCTTCATTTGCACCCTCAACAAATATACTACCATTATGGACCTTTAATGAAGCAAATTGAAGCCCAAATGTTTTCTCTAGCCTTTCGAATATCTCACTCTTTTTTGGGCTTCTAGTAATTGGGCCCTTGTTGTTATCAAGAGGATCTTTGACTCGCTTAGACCTTCTTGGATAACATAGTCAACATCATGTTCATTGTAGATGCTACCTAAGCTGCCATGTAGAATTGGAAATACCTGACCAAGAAGAAAGTAGATGGAGGAATGGGGTTCAGGACTTGCTCAGCTTTAACAAGGCCCTTCTTGCAAAACAAATGGCGGTTCTTTGTCGAAACCTGAAGATTTATGGTGCAAGATCCTTAAGGGAATTTACTTTCCTAAGGTGAACTTCCTCAATGCAAAGAAAGGCCGGCATGCTTCGTGGGGGTGGTCTAGCTTGCTAGAAGGGCGAGATTTGCTGCTAAAAGGGGTCTGCTGGAACGTGGGGAACGGAAATCAAATTAATGTTTGGGGAGACCAGTGGATCAGGGGGTTGTTGGGATTTAAGCTAAGCAATGTCACTCCTACTATGGATGATGACAACTTGAAGGTTGCTGACCTGATCAGTGATGGCAGATGGGACCTGAGTGTAATTGATGCAAGGATCAGGGTTGAGGAGAGGGAACAGATCTTGAAAATTCCTATTGCACCCAATGGCCGTGAGGATTATGCAGTCTGGGTGAAGACAAATGATGGTCGATATACTGTCAAGTCTGGATACTTGGTTGCCAAAGAGTGCGTGGAAATCAGCTCAGTTAGGGACCCGAGTAATCCTTTTCAAATACCTAAAGCCCTATGGAAAAATATTTTGAAGGTATTAGTCCCTCCTAAGGTTCAAAACTTTTTTTGGAGAATTGGAGTAGGGGCAATAGCAACAAAGGAGGCCCTATTTAAGAAGAAATGCAGTCAGAACCCCTTGTGTCCGATATGTAGTGTGGAATCAGAATCCCTGGAACATATGCTCTTCTTGTGCCCATGGACCAAATTGTGTTGGTTTGGATGCCCACTAGGGATTAAATTTAGTAAGTGGGGTATGAAAAGGTGTGAGGAGTGGATGTGTGACTTGTCCGGGTTGGAGATGAGCTGGGGGAAATTATGAGAAGTCAGTGTTTGCAATGATGTGTTGGTGGATATGGAGGAAGCGGTGTGACTGGGTGTTCTCTGGTGTGTGGCCTGACGCAAGAGAGGTAGTACGCTTGGTGAATGCTCAGGTTGAGGAGTTTTAGAGCTCCAAGAATCAGGAAAAGAACGAGTCCAAGAGGATGTTTGCACCAAGCCTTACCCGACATACAAAATGGGTAGCACCGCCTAGTGGTGCAATTAAAATAAATGCTGATGGATCACTTTAGTCGGCGGCAGGAGTGGGTGTGATTTGTAGAGATTCCAGGGGTGATTTCATAGGAGGACGGGGGAAATCAGTAGTTGCTGAATCTCCATTTATGTCGGAGTGCTTGGCTTTGCTGGAGGCTATCAACCTGAGAGGTAAATTTCCTGATTTTTGTATAGTGATTGAAACTGATTGTGAAACCCTGTACAAACCGATAGAAAATAAATCATGTCTTTGGGCCGTGATTGGCGCTATTGTGATTTACTGAGAGAGATCCTGGGCACACTTGAGTCAATGGATGGAGTCTCCCTTTCCCTTGTAGCTCGGCAGGGAAATAAAGCTGCAGACTATCTTGCAGTGGACACGGCAAAGAAGATGAATCAGCTTGATTGGTTGGTGTCTCCTACATCTTCTTTATGAGCTATTTTGTCTCGTGACTCGGTGGTAGCTAAGGATCACTGTAATATACCTGGTGTGGTTACTGATAGAACTGGTATAGGCTAACAAGTTAGCTGATTCTTTTGACCTCAGCGTCTGATGCTTGCCGATTGGATGCTTTCTTGGTTATTGCTGTTTTTCTTAATTCGAGATATTGATTAGCTGGTTTATTTTCATGTTCTTTGCTGATAGTATACTGGTATAGGTTTATTTTTATAGGATTGTGTTGTGGAAAGATGTGGGATAGGTTATAGTATTAGTTTTTTGAGTGTTTCTTGGCTCCGGCTATTAGTGATTGTATCATTTGATTTGATTAATAAAATTAGATTGTTTTGGCCAAAAAAAAAAAAAAAAAAAAAAAAAGCTGCCATGTAGCACTTCTTGTCGCCACCTAAGATGTAAACTTTGATGCTTTGTTGGACACCACATAAGATGCCACTTGTACTTGTATCACTTAGTCTTGAAGATTACGTAATTTCCTAATTCCTTTAGGCTTAAATGGTGCCAATGAATGAATAGCAGTCATCAAGACATCATTCGATACATTTATGACTAGGATTTTAGTTCTAGAGTGTTCTATGGTGGCTTACATTTAAAGGCTACGTTTTTTGTACTCAATATTTAGATTATAATGATATGAATAAAAACTTTGTTGTTGGAAAATTTTATTTCTCTTGTGTAGCATTGCTTGCATCCTTATATTCTCGTGTTAATACTCCAACTGTATCAAGAGCTGATTATTCTTATGGTATCTTTATGGCTAGGGGTGTAAGAGATAAGGTTCTTTAATGTCCTACCTTCAATCATTTGTCTTATTTGTATCTTCACACCTTTTTTTTCCCTAGCCAGTCCGCCCCCTAATCATATCATAAACTAATTTTTTTATCTTATAAACTAATATATAATCTAATGATACATATAAATTTATTTTAGATAAATAATGTAACATAAGCTATAATTAAGTAATTTATTTAGGTTCCTTCATCTCTTCAAATTGGTCAGCTAGGTTTTATTTTAAGGAGTGGAGGTAGTATTATATTTCTCCACTAAACATAAAAATAAAGGAAGGTCCATTATTTTTCATGACATGCAAAATATGAATTTTTTTCATATTTTTCTTTTTGAGAAAAACAAAGTATTTTCTATTTAAATAGGCTAAGAAATTGGAAAATGAGACTAATAACTAAAAATATAAAATTAATTGGCCCGTTCTTATAATTTCATCATATTGTTAATTAAGTCTTAGTAGTTTTTCTTTATATATATATATATTGACCCGAGTTCTGTAGGTTTTTTTTTTATTTTTTATTGAGTTATTATATTTTTCTCAAGTATTGGCATTAGTTCTTATATTCACAATCTGTTAATTATGATTGATATGGATGCTGCAACACGTAAGTTTGATACAAAATAAAAAAAAATAATAATAATAAAATGCTGGAATAAAAATTGTGTATCATTAACATAAAAATAAAAAATTATTATGTTATAACTGTCTTCTTAGACTCACATATATAATCTATAATATAATTGATTTTGATTTTATTTAGATTCATTTGATAAAATTAATCTAGATGTATACTGAATGAAAGTCGTGTAATCTAGATGTATGCGGAATGAGAGCCATGCTATAATAGGGGAGACTGATGTCTTCTATCCTCTTCCCATCGTCTTCTCTCCTCTTCCTTTTTCTAATTATAGGATCAACAATTAAATTGTCTAAATTTAGTATTATAAAATATATTTTTTAATTTATTTATTGTACTATTAAATTATTCATGTCGAAATTTGGCAATTTGAATTTAATTAATTCTTTTCATTTTTTATAACTTAACATTTTGATAATAATTTTATTGAAAAATCAAATATGAACTATTTAAATGGTGATCTAATAGTTATAAAAGGGGAAGGAATATGAAGGAAAATGATGAGGAGGGAAAACAAGAAATAAAGGTCTCTCTCCCATAATAACAACATATCCAGAGGCATTTAATATGGAGCTTCACGAAACCAAAGAACTTACCCAAGAAGAGTTTAAGCAAGTCTAAGATTTGTTTTATGACACCAAAATCCCAATCACCATTTAAATGAAGCAGATCATACTTGTTTATGAACTTGGGTGTATCAAGAGGATTTACGATTAATTTCCCCTGTAATGTAATTTCTTTTGTTATGTAAGCTTCTTAGCCATCTTTTATATTAATAAAAAGAAAAGATAAAAATCTTAAAGGTGTGTTGGGAATTAAGATTCAAGAAAACCATATTAGAATCCGATGCTTAAAAACTTATTGATTTGTTACTAGAACATGATGAAGATGGATTGAGTTTTTATATATATATATATATATACACACACACGAAGATAGAGATTGAGTTTAATGTGCTTGTAAATCAGGAGGCTTCTGTGATTATCCTGGAATTTGAAGATTCATTATATTCCAAGATAAAAGAACAAGCTTGATGATGCTCTTGCCAAGGAGGGTATTTCTAGATCCTCAATGTTTGACACATGCCCTACTAGTTTGAGGACCTTAATGATGAACGAGCGTCTATGATTTTTTCTCTATTAGTTTCTCAATTTCTAATTTCTAGGCCTTAGCATTCACTTATAAGAGAAAAGAGTGTGTTGGGTTGAGCAACAAGCCCAATAAAATGATGTATAAGGTCCATGTGGTATCTAGATTGAAAAATTCATTTAAAATACTATGTGACAAGCATGTGCCTTAATTGAGAATCATAAGTGATGTCTAACTCTAGAAGGCGTCCATATTCATTAATTAAGATTTAATTATGTTTCTAGCAAGTTTTTTAAATTTTTAGTTGTTTGAATGAGACCTTTTGGTTAATGATTGTTCTAGAAGACTCTTAATTTTCTATTTTTTGTTAGCTAACTTATTCTTGAAGTTTAAGTAATTTCCTCTTTTATTATAAATAATGTCAACCAAGCCAATCAATCATCATACTACGTTTTTATACTTCAATTTAGAAATTAGAATGAATGGCAATTTGTGAATTTTATTTCTCATTTGTGTGAAAAATGTTCGTATATATCCACAGCAATTATAGAATATCCTATCTCTATGAAAGGATTGATCAACATTGTAGTGTCGTTTTATGATTAGTGTTATGAAAGATTGGTTTTCTTAAAGCCCCATCTCAATAATCCATTTGGCTTTTTGTGCTTGGGGTTACAAGAGACGGGTTCTTTTGAGATCTCATTCCTAGTTGTCATACTTGTTTTCTTGTCCATCCATCCAAAACCACATATAATGTAATTTAGATATATACCACTTTGCCCATCCTTATTATCATTTATAAGTTATTTTTAACCAAATTTTTTTTAATTTAAGGTCCTTCATTTATAATTAAATTTTTTCTTTTAAAAAAAAAAGCTCAATTTCAATTCAAGGGGGCACGTGCCCCCTTATCCAAATAAATGAGATTTGTTTTCTTGTCGATCCATCCAAAACCAATTTTATAAGTTTCTCATATTATTGTATAAATGAAAATAAAGAAGAAAAAAAAAAAAGGTTAAAAGATACCTAATCATAAATGAGGGTAAAGTTGAAAAGTTACCCCATAATTATTGAGCTACCAACTCTCCTTGGTATGTATGATTTAATCAAAATAAACTTATAAATAGGATCAAAAGTGGTATTGTATAAGAGTTATGTTATTAGTTACTAATGTCTTTTCTTTTATAAATTAACAAATTTTCTTACAAATTAATAAATTATGAGCATAAAGACCAATATTTATAAATATAATTGAAGAAATTATAAAGATCCTATAAAAAATTATAAAGACTTAATTAAAAACGAGAAAATTTACATACATGCTTCTTAACTGGAAGCAATGAAACTTCCCATTTCCTCAACGCGTCTGAGTTGTGATGGTGTATGTCTGAAGTCTTGAACCAAACTTCGTTGATTGGGGAACCTCACAGGACCAGACAACGCTAAGTCGCTAAGGCATCTTTTTTTTTTTTTTAAAATAAAAAATAAATATAATTTTTCAAATAAAAACAAAAGCATCTTTGGTATATTCTTCCGCATTTCCCTTTTATGCCATACTTTTAATTAGCATTGTTTGGCCCACATATATTGTCAAATTCCACACAAGCCACTACAATATACTAGCTTATATTATATATTAGTAAATTTCTATTTATTGTTTTAACTTTTTAAAACTGATTTTATAGTGTCCAGAGGAGTATTGGTTTAGTTCAAAAAAATTTTTTGAAAAACTAAAATTTTTTTTTTAATTTTTTGGAATATATTTTTTATTATTTTTTTAAGGATTTTTTTGAAAAAAAAAAAAAAGTTTTTGGAATATATTTTTCAATTGGGATTTTTGGGGGAAATAAAACCAGCTTAAGCCATAAACAAAAATTTCCTATTTTTGACTTTTCTGCGTGGAGAGAAAAAAGAAAGAAAGATGTTGGTCCTACTTTTTCTAATTGAAATAATAATATTATTCTAGTCCTTATTATAAATTCTTATAGATGAAGTTTTTAATGCTATATATAAGTTCACTTAAAAGTTAATAATTATTGTTTTTCATTTTTATCTTTACTTAATTTTCATTGGAAATAGAGAAAGAAGTAAGATAATTAGTTAAAATAAATTTATAATAAGGACCATAGTGGTAAATTTTTATGACAGTACTCTAATTTACGTCTATAAGAAATTTAATTGATGAGAATTACTTGAGAAATTTTCAAATTATGCTCTAATGGTCGATTAGGTTTGTGTTTGAGGTGGAAAGTTGTGTTTATTGCTTAATGATGATCTCTGTTCATAAAACTCTTTTTCAATTTATGGCCAATTATTATGTTATATATATATTTTAATATATTTGTATGATTTCTATTTTATATGCATTTTTATTCATTGAATATATTTAATTATGTATTTTAACATTATCAAATTTTCCAAGTTAACTATTTTAACCTTTTATCATTTTAATTTTAATTTTTTCTTATAATTATCACAACACACATATAATATATTATATATATATTTAATAATATATATATATAATATAATATTATTATTTAATAAGATTCAATTTATTTTCAGTCATTTTTTATCTACACTTACTTTTCAAGATAATCATCCAAACAAATTTTAGTTTTCGGAAGAGTCACATATACTACCATCAATTAAATATAAATCACATTATATACCTATATTACCATCAATCCAAATATAAATCACATTATATGATCTAACTTTTACCTAATCTTAAATTTACAAAAGTCAAACTATAAAAAGTCACTTTTATCACCTGCATTCTTTGTTGGATTCATTTCCCTCTCCCATTTCATTTGAAAGATGAAAGCCACAAGCTAATGTTCAAATTATACAAATATAATTCATATTATTAAATTTCAGAAAATTGTTTATTTTTATTATATATTTATTAATCCAAATATTTAAAATATAAAAATAAAATAAAATATAGAATAATATAATTTCATTTATATATATATATATATATATATATTAAAAATTATGAATAACTGCCCCCTCCATTTTTTTTTGGGGGGGGGGGGGGGGTTTCAATATATATAGTAGAAGGGAAAACGTTGCATATTACAACCATTAAAAAAACTAAAGGATCAAAGAAGAAAAGTTACATGGCTGTTCCAGATTGATCCAATAATCAGACAGTTTATCTATAGTAATAAAACTCCCCCTCTTCATCCTTAAATATTTTAATGCTCCCGTAAACATTTTCTTTTAGTATTCTTTTTAATTTTGATATATAAAGGAATTTAACGAATAAATTGTAATATTCTTGATTATAAAACAGTATAATATAATTTTTTTATTCAATATTATATATTGATATTAATTATATTCTTACAGTCGAAATTTATTCAAAATATGTCTGGATGGGATCATTTTAGGTAATTTTTTTTGAAAAATATTTTGAAATTGAAATGAATTTTTTCCTTTTGCAAGATTGAGGATGGCCCTTGGGTATTTTATAAAACGCATGTGGTGTGAGGTGCTCTTTGACACTGCTTTAGCGTGATACGTGAAAGTTCGACAAGGAAGCAAAGCTTCTTTCAACAAATGGCTGGAAATGGTGAGACCCAATCCATCTCTGTATCATTCTTCATTTGTTCTTTTACGTATCATCATTGAGCGAAGTTCTGAACGATTCTGTTTTTTTTTTTTTTTGGATGTGTTTTGCAAATCTGTTATGCTTCAGATTCGCTTGCCGAATTTCTTGCCTCTGCAGTTCAAGCTGCTCAGGAAGCTGGTGAAGTCAGTTGATTTTTCGGTTCTTTTTCATTTTTCTCATTCAGTATTAGTTTAAATTTGCGGTTTATCTTTTGAATTTCTTTCTGGTAACTGAGTGAATTTCCAGATTATTCGGAAAGGATTCTACCAGACAAAAAATGTGGAGCACAAAGGGCAGGTTCGCATTGAGATTTCATTTTTCATTTTCTTGGTCCGTTTCTTTTGGTATGGATTGTAGCTTTTTGGGTGCAAGATTAACTTCAATGCTCACATTTTAGAAACATTGAGAAAAACTGGTACGGCGTTTCAGGTAAGCTTTATGTAACCGCTAATGGTTGAGCCGATAAATTACTGGCATTGATTCTATAATTACAAAAATTGAAAGTTTGGTTGAATGTCAGTTTATTTTCTTTTTTCTTCTCGGGGATGAGGGCATTGCTTGAGATGATGGGCGAAAGAGTAAAATAACACATTCGCTCAATATTCCTTTAAATGACTTTTCTAAAAAGATGTTTCAATCAAGTACTGCGGCCTACTCAGAGCTAAAGTAGAGTGTGCTGCCACTTGCTCATATGCAGAAGAGCAGGTGAACTTAAAGTGGAAAACACATAGTTGTGGTATCATTGAGTGTGTTATGCAGGTGAAGAAGAACTGTAGCAAATATTTCAATGATTCTTTCAAGATGTCTAAACCTATTATCCTTAATGCTTCTCCATATAGGATTTGGAAACATGGCCACGTACATATAGCCCTTTGGTTTTGAACTGTGAAACTCGTCTAATCTTATGATAAAATTTATATTAAATGAAGGTGGCAAGAGTTCTTGACCACATGGTTTAGAGGCTCTGGTACTAAGCAAGGAGAAAATTCATCCCATAAGGTTAATCTGTTAGGAAAATTCTCAGAAATAGTTTTATTAATATCAAAGGTGTAACAGTCTTGTTTTGTAGCATGCATGGTTGCTTCCAGTGAACTACCTTGATCATCTATGTAGATTGGAGAGACTTTATTAAGGTCAATCTATAAAAAAGTGATTCATTAGCAATAGTGCATGATAATAGTTAACTAAGGCAAAGTATACTTAAAAACAGTAAATGTGGGATGTGTTTGTTGAAAGTAAGTTAGATGAAGGGTTTAGTCTTTTGCTGTCTGCTCATGGGGAAGATACTTCAGGTAATTAGTGGGAATAAGTAGCCCATGGCCATAATTGGTGTATGAACATGAAAAAAGACACAGATGATAAAAGATTATAGCCATGTTATTTATTGTATGCTATTGTTATAATGCACAGGTTGATTTGGTCACAGATACTGATAAAGCATGTGAAGATCTCATCTTTAATCACCTCAAGAAGCTTTATCCCACTCATAAGGTTGTTTGTGCTCTTTTAAATAACTTTTCCATTTCAAAATTAAGTTTGTGATAGATGGCCTATTTCCTTTCTTTTTCCTTATGCTTTCCCTTATGATCATTTTACTGATTTGTTCTTACTACTAGTTCATTGGGGAAGAGACTACTGCTGCTTTAGGTGCTACAGAACTTACTGATGAACCGACATGGATAGTTGATCCTTTGGATGGAACTACTAACTTCGTGCATGGGTAAAGATTTGCTTATGTTTCAGTTGATGAATTAGCATTTCCATATTAATGATAAGTTTTACTATGGGCAGGTTTCCCTTTGTTTGTGTCTCCATTGGTTTAACCATTCAAAAAGTCCCTACAGTTGGTGTTGTTTACAACCCCATATTGAATGAGGTTAGAAGCCTTTTCTTTGATCTTTTTGACAATGAGGCCCCTTAAATTCCTAGAATCTGATACATAGAGGAGGAATTGAATGTTGGACGTAATTCTGCATGTGACATTTCTATTGTTTTGTTCTTGGGCTGTTCATACACTATCCACATAATAAAAACGGGGCAACTATGAATATATTGGGGAAAAAGTAATCAAGTGATGAGCTGTTCTATATTATCATACTTTTCAGTTACCTTGATGTGAACAGAATGGCCCTTGAGGCCATGATCCATTCAAGCCAAGAGAGTGATTTTAGTTTGTAGCATGAGATTCTCAGCTGATGTTTTAATTTTTGTTTCTGTCATTGGTATGGTAACAATTTCTCTTTACTCTTCTTGAGAATAGCAACTTAAATTTGGATTTCTGTATGTAGCTTTTCACTGCCATTCATGGAAGAGGTGCTTTTTTTAATGGAAAGCCTATAAAAGGTTTGCTTTTCATTATCTGTCTTTTGTCTGTTATGGCTCATTGATAATGAGTTGCTTCATGTGTATCCGTTTTAATTTTGCAGTATCATCACAAAATGAACTAATTAGATCTCTTCTTGCAACTGAGGTATGTTAAATCTACCAGACTTGATATGGATTCTTCCTTCCCTCTCCTACATAATGCCTATCTGATTAACTTTTCTTAGGGGTGGCATTTTGGGGGAGGGTGGTTTATATGTTCTTAGTTTCTTTCTCTATTGTCTCTGGTGAAAAGCATTTAATTGGGCATTAGTTAGGTTCAAAATATAAATGCGGAATGATTTTGGAAGTCAAACTCAGTGCTTTGCCAATAAGTCAAGACAGTTACGAAACAGTCAGTAAGAAGTGTGGCAGAGTTCTGTACTTTTTGCATGTCCTGATCTTGGCCCTTATACTCGTTATTTTATCTATGCCATGACAATGCTATTCTCCTATGTACGGATCCTTGAAATAACTTGAAGGTCTTATTGAGCACATTTGCGTCAGACTAACTCTTTGCTTCTGTTTTCTTACCAACAAAATCTAGTATATGTTATCTTTATTACTGTATCAATTATCATGAAGTCATGGCAACTATTGATTGACAGTTTTTACCATATAGTCACTTCTATATTTTTGAGTTTGTACTGACAAATGTCAGATTACATGTCTGACATACACCCATAGATTTGTTGGCCGTCTCATCATTCGTTCTGTAGTGGTAGAGTGTAATCTGGAGTTGGAAGTCCTTATTTCCAGAATTTCCAAAGGAAAAGCTTCCTCAGAATTGATGCCATATAATGTATTTCAAACATGATTTTTGGGTTGTGCACATTGGGTTTGAAATTTTCATCCTCATTATTCTCAACTACATTAGGGTTAAGAACCAATTTCTGGTACATTATGTAAGTATGATTTATGCACAAATTAGGATAGGCAAAGGTTGAGCTGCATTATTTTTCTTGCCATGTACTGCTCAGATTTTGGGAGTCCTATGATCATCTCCTATATATGCATTTGATATCTTGTCTAAGCAATGCAAGCCTGAAAGCAATTAATTGACCAAGAAATGTCGGTATTGGTGAATAAAATTATGAGAATATCATCTCTGAATAAATGTTCGTATATGTCATCTTTTAAGTTGTGTTCTTATAAAATACTGACTATTCTATATGATTGATTAGTAGAACCAGAATCGGTGCTTGTCATATACCCGTTCTACTTTTTCTTGCATTTCCATGGAGTGTACACTTGTTCAATTTGTCCTGTCTAACTGTGTAAAGATAAGGTTCTACCGGCTAGTAAATAGTAATTTGTGGAATAATAACTTGAGTTTCAATGATCCGAATATGCATTCACCCTAAATTTAGATACGTCATGCTTTCTTGTAAATGTGTTTCCATATATGATAACATTGCAAACTGATAGGGTTGCTTTTGCTGGTCAAAATTATAAAAGTAAAAACAGGAAGATACAAGAAAGAGGAAAGCCACTTTCTGATTGCCAGGGCATTGACCTCGAGATTTTTACTCTTTTGGAGAAAGAAACCAAGTATTAGAGTTGGTTTAGGGTTGCTATAGGCCTAACCTAGGAAAAGGTTGTATTGGGGGCTGTGGGAGTCATTTTCTTGGACTATAATAGTAGTGGGTTTCTCCAGGGGAAGGTATGAACTATTTTGTATTGTGAGTGTAGTGAGGAGAGCATCTGACCTCTCGAAAGTCAGATTGGGGGTGGAGGAAGATCATCCTTTCTTCGTCATTTTTATCTTTCTGTTTTAGTGCTAGTTCTTTGGTATCTTTGTGTGAGGTTAGTGTGAATTGTCTGCTGTAATTCTTCTTTTTTGTTCTTGAGGAGGAAATATTTTGTTAAATCAATATCAGCCAGCACTATTTTCCTACTGTTTTATCTTGGGTTCTAACACAAACTGATCAGGCCTTTTCTTTCTGAGAGAGCAGATTGGAACAATACGTGACAAAGAAACAATAGATGTCTGCACAAACAGGATTAATGCCTTAGTTTTTAAGGTAAAATCAAGAGTCTGCCACAGAATCTACTGGAATTTAGTGAAATGATTTACTGCCATCAGTGTTATTTTCCTTTGAGTAGGTGAGATCTGTGCGGATGGCTGGCTCTTGTGCCTTGGACCTTTGTGGAGTCGCATGTGGAAGGCTGGATGCAAGCTTTGAAATTGGCTTTGGTGGTCCTTGGTATGAGCCTTAAGTCCAGCATAAACGCTGACGATTGTGGTATCATAATTTGTGATTAACATGATTTCTTCCTTTCATTAGGGATGTGGCAGGGGCTGCCATCATTGTTAGAGAAGCTGGAGGAGAAGTGTTTGATCCGTAAGTGACTTGTCCAAATATCCCCTTTCCCTTGCTATGGAATATGTCTGAAGTTCTTTAGAATCTTTGGCTCTTTCTTCTTATGGACATTTAAGAAGAAGCTAAACACGTTTTAATGTGCACTTCTTAGAGTATGAGGAATGGGTCACATTGTTCAAAACTTTTGAAATAGTTTGGTTTGTTATATTTTACTCCCTCCGGTCTTAAATGTAGGATCTAGTTAAGGGTTTTATTTTGGTCCTAAATATAATACCTCAAATCCACTTTGCCTCTCGAATTTATAAATTTTCTCAAACTATCCCTATTGATTGTATATATTAAATGGAGTTTCCATCAATAGGGGGTAATGATTAAAGAGAGTATTTTAGAGAAATAGTACACATTTGTTACAAATAATAAACTTAACTAATTTCCTTTATATTTATAAATTAGTTATCTAACTTGTTGTACATTTAGCATTAGAGGGAGTATATTTTGGTATATTGATTGCTTATGGAAGTGATTCTGTGGGTTGTTTTTACCCACTTTCTGGCCAAGTTGTTGAGAGAGATCACCATCAACAACAGCAATGGATTTTCCTGGAAGGTTTTTTCTCATCAAAATCTGATGTTCTGTGCAACAGGTCTGGTAAAGATTTTGACTTGACATCCCAGCGAGTAGCAGCTTCAAACCCTTTCCTGAAGGATGCATTTGTTGAGATTCTACGCCAAACAGGGTGTTAGCTACAGCTGCTTGAAACTGACCATTAATGATTGAGGAGTGGAAATGGCCATACAACTTGGTCTATGTTAGTTCAATTTCCTTTTATAAAAATGATTTGAAGTGGGAAAACTTCAATTATTTTTTTCCAACTCTCTTTAAATGGTCTTCAAAATATTGCTCGTTTCATCTTTAATGATATACATAATTATTTCAAAGAGATCATGTAACATATTATAATTAAGTAATTTATTTAGTTTTTTTTTTTCAAAATTAATCATCTAAGTCTTGTACAGACATGATGCATATATAAATTTATAAGTTAGAAAATAGAAAAAAAAATGATAAATAGGATTAGATAAATGAAAAAAATGTCTTACAGTTAAGACTAAAATTCAGTTTCAAATTAGGTAAATAGGAGAAGTAGTATAATTGTATTCTTTGATAAGTCTTGCATGGAGGAGAACTTATTCAATGAGAAAAATAAACCTTCATTAGAGCGTTGTGTTGATAACATGTTATGAAATCAAAAAAAATATAAGAGATTGCAATGAATTGATGAAGAAAGACGAGAGAATTGTAGGGATGAAAAATATGAAGAGAGAATTGGAGAGAAAAATAGAACAATATCTTATTCATTTAAATACAATCAAAATATAGAAATCATAATGCTTTATTTATAGGCTCTCGACTTCAATCATGAGTTATATAGAGTTACATAAAGTAAATAGTAAAATTAATACTCATGAGTATACAAATTGTAACATTTGAGTTATGGGCATAAAAACTCCTAAAGATTATTAATTAGAGACGTTATAGAGTGTAGAAAGTGAAAGACCCAACAGTTGAAAGTTTATGGACATACACAGTTTTACAACAGATTTTTTATTTTAAAAATAAAATAATCCTTAATATAAGACATTTTATCTAATTTGATTAGATTAAGGAAATTAGTTAATATGACATTTATTTTCTGAAACCCTTAATCATCTTTCTTAATTCCCTATCCGAGCTCTCCTCTTTGATTATTGTTAAGAGAGTATCAATAAAGGTAAGTTAGAAAATTGTTGATAAATATAAAATTAATGTTTATATTTATAATTAATATTAACTCCCAAATGTTTTATATTAAAGACTGGAGGGGAGAGTATTATTTATTCTTTGGTTTTTAGCAAACACTTAACTAAAAATAAATCATCAAACAAGAACTTTTATTGATATGGCTCATGAGTAAGAATATCATAAAATTCTTCTCCCGCATTATGAACACATCCATAATCTTTATTTGCAACAAATAATAAATCAAATCATCAAATTAGAGTATAGTTATTATGTATTTGTAGTTAAATGGATAAATAACTCTATCACAAATACAAAATATATATAAATTAATAAATTTAAAAAGGAAAAAAGAAAAAGCTATAGTAAAAAGGGCTTACGGGTACGCAGGAGCCTTTCAAAGGCGTTTAAGCCAAAGCCCATCGGGGCGGCTCTCGAGGGTTAATTTCAAATATCTCATCCATTTTTCAAGCTAGGCCCTTAAAGGGTCGGGGCTTAAACGCGGCTTGATCCAATAGGCCTAAAGTTTTGCCGACTCTAGCACCAACCGAAACATATAATTGTTACAACCACAACCGTCGGTAATAGAATTACAATTGGGTTGGGTTAAGTAGTAAAATCTATCTTAAGAATATATGCTCCGGAGCAATGTTCTCCTGAAAATTTTTTTTCTCTCAATGTTGTCCAGGAAGTTTCAAAGTAGTAATATTGCCCTATTCCATTAAAAGCCTAATGTTGACCGTAAAAAGATTGACGTTGATCGTTAACTTTTTAACGGAAATGGACAACATTGCTATATTTTGAAATTTCTAGAATTACATTGAGACAAAAAAAAAAAAAAAAAAAAAATAATAATAATCCAAGGAACACTACTGTTCAGTTGAAACTTCCAAAATAAATTGCTACTTAACCCGAATTACTATTGTTCAGGAATCTGTTGGACAGTTGTAAGATTACGATTTTACCACCTCTGATCAAGGCTCAATATTTACCTTCTCTTAGTAAATAATTGCTCAGCCACTGATTACTAAACAAAAGTTACAGTGAAATTAAACTCCAAATGAGAAAGAGCTCATCAGTTTAACTTTGATTTCAGCAGTTTCAGTTGATAACCTGACATAAGCCCCTTCCAAACAGTAAGCACTTTTGACTCAAAAGGGACAGAAGATGGTATAAGATGCCAAATACTACGTTACAAATTCCAGCAGTTGATTTTTTTTTTTTTTCTAAAGGTTTGAACTTCACACAAAATCATAACCACAATCTACCCTTTGATACAAGATGAACATATCTCAAGGAGACAACCCAAGTAAGAGGCAAAAACCTCAAGGGACCACAGGCTTGCTATCGAAGGCTTCTCTCGCTTCCACCAAGTCAGGACAATATCTCTCAGATAGAATTTCCACTTGCTCAGAAAATGACTTAATTCCATGCTCTCCAATGTGCTGAACCATTTGATTCCATCGTTTTCTACATACATCACCAGACCTATGCTCAAGCAAATGATCCCATTCCACCTCCTCCATGCTGCAGGCATCCAATGTTAATAAAGCATTAAGCAGGCGGTAGTCATCGGTATCAGCCCATTCACCTTCCGCAACCATGGGAGATGTTAACTTTTCATACCACTTCATACAGCAAAGTTGACTGGTTCTAGTTGCCACCTTGTTACCAATTGCCTCCCAACATATATTATCTCGCAACATACCATGTTTAGATTTTCTAGTTTCCTCTAAAGCCCTCATACTTAGATCAGCATTTACCAAATTAAATAGCTTTTGATACTCATCTTGTGACCAGTGTCCTTTCTTTACATCTCCTAATTTTATCCTACGCCATGCATCCTTTACGTGAAACCGATGTTTCCCCATTGCATCAGCCAACATTTTCCAGTTAGGTCCATGCTTTTCATGGAACTTCCGTATAATTTCTATCTCTTCAAGGGTCCATTTACGAGAATCATCCCTTTCAAACAAAATATGACCACGATGATATACACTTTCCGGAGGTCGGTGAGGTAAAGCGGATGCAATTTCCTTCCAACAACCTCTAAGCTTAGGGTAAGATGAGCAATGGAGAATCATATCCACGCCTTGATCATGATCGCCCAACCCATGAGCATCTATATAACTGTAAATAGCCTCTATAATCTTCTCATCTTCCTCTTTTGTAAATCTTTTCCCTTGCACTAAGCCATCATTGAAAACCTCCACTTGATCAGAAAATGTTACTCGTTTATCTTCCTTGCTCTTCTTTTTCATTTTCTTCTTCTTGCCTTGATCATCACCTTTGGTGGAACTAGCATGTTCAATGGCATCCCCCATATTGATTTTTGTCAAATGGGGATCACTTTCATGACTTTCAGCTGAAGCTCGATCACCACCATTGTTTCTAAGTTCATTATCTTCTATTATTTTGCCTTTGCTGATTAGCTTCTCCTTCTCCTTTGCTTTCTTTCTCTTCTTAATCTTCTTCCCTTGATCATCATTATTTGTGACAACAGAATTAGTATTAGCACCTTCATTGTTTTCCCTTCTCGATTCCAAAGCAAATCCTTCTTGCATTTCAGGGGTTGAATCATTGCGATTTTTTTCTTTTCTTTGCTTTCCTTTCTTGCTTGTCATCTAAGAACTGCATTTTATTATCACCATCAATGATACCACTGATTATTTCATCCTTATCTTTTCCCTTCTTCCTTTTCTTTCTCTTACTTTTATTGTTCTCTTCTCCATTTCTCATGACATCCCCTTCACTGGAACAATCTCGTCCCTTGGCTGCCATACCTGTAGAATTTTCCTCAATGACTTTGTTCAAATTCAACATTTCATCAGTTGAGCATTTTCTCTTTTTATCCTTATGCTTCCGTTTCTTTTCTATATCTGACTCCACCTTAAGACTATGCCCCAGATCCTTTTCATCATTTGCTGGCATATCCATAAATTCCTTGCTCCTGTTAACCTTGGATCTTTTCTTTCCGACTCTCTCATCCATTGGATCGAAATTATAAATAAAGATGTTACAACAGTATGCGAGGCTGGAAACAAAAAGAAAAATGGAGATGAGTTCCAGTATCAACAAAGGAGATCGTAGTTACAAGTTAGCCATGTCAACTCAAATTCCAGCCTTATGAATTATGATTATCACAAGATATGCAGCCATAGATCAAACAGATAAAAGTCTTGTCAAGGGAATTGACTTGTCCAATGGATTAAAAAGAACCTAGCAGATGATAGCATCACTATTAACCAATGTTGTTAAAACGTAGAGTCTACGTCGAAACGGTAAGGGTGAGCAAAAACGTAAAATCGCAAAACGTAAGAGTTTACTACATACCACAAAAAAAATAAAATCCAACACATATAAAACTAAAACACACCAATACATTAAAGTTATCACAAAAATCCAACAAAGCAAATTTCAGGGAAGACCTGACAGATACAGATGATGCAAAACTCAAGTAACAAGAAGATGTGTAAATAAAATTCTTAGTTCAAGCAAGAAAGATCTATAAAAGGGTCCTTCTATTATCTTTCAGGCCTCCCCTCCATCCAGTGGAAATCAAACTCAAACGAAACAGAAATTAAAAAAAAAAAAAAAAAAAAAAAAAAAATCAAAACTCAGCAAGAACAAAAACGATGGAAAGATTATACAAGTATACAACAATCACCGAACCTAAGCAAAAAAACCAGCAACCCCGACAGCACCCAAAAGAATGAAGAAGTCAAGAAGCATGCTATAAGAAACTCAGCAAGAACAAAATATGAAACAGCAACTCAGCATGCGATTCATGAAGCAACTCAGCAAGAACAAAAACGATGGAAACAGAACAAAATATGCAACTCAGCAAGAACAAAAACGATGGAAAGACAGCAAAAATACCCAGCAACCCCGACAGCACCCAGCGACTGGCGGACGATGAAGAAGAAGCAGTGAAGCACCCAGCGGCCAGCGACGATGGATGAAGAATAACTGAAGAAGCAGCAGCGGGGCGACGCGAAGAAGCAGAAACAAGAGTGGAGCCGACGGCACTCACGGCAGAGGCAGAGCATAGGGTTTGCATTTTAATTTGGGGAAAGGAAAACTCAATTTTACCAAAATGCCCTTTTTTCTTTTTAATTTTCAAAACTGAACCAACTCGTTTAACTCGCCGTTTCTACAGAGTTAACACTACGTTTCGACCGTTTCAACTCCATTTCCGTTCCTACCACCGTTCTGACACGTTTTTCAGGCAAAAAAACAAAAAACAGACGTTTTTACGTTTCGACACTACAACACTGCTATTAACTACTACTAAGAAATCAATGCTGATTGTTAGCAACAAAAAGTCATCATTTGAATTCACGACACAACCCAAAAAAGAGAAACAAGTTCAAGCCAAAAATGCCATTCACACAACAGAAAGGGAGAAAGTAAGAAAAATACATTTTCTTAGCGATGTAATACTGAAATTGTTTAGGCGTAGCCAATCCACCTCTTCCCCCCCCCCAAAAAAAAAGTATCGACTATTTCTTAATGTCTAATTATTTTCTTCCACGTACATGAGATGAAGAAATTCATTCTTTCCCATGTAAAATAATCCTCTGAACATTGATTGAATTTCACAAGCCAATATCATTGAAATACACGACATTTACAAATATCAATTTCACCAAACCATTATTAGTACATTACAAACATGATTTTCCTAGTCAAACTCCAAATCAATACTATCAAGGAAGAAAATGAAAAGCCCTTTCATGACATGGAACCTTCTATTGTATTTTGGAATTATACTCCAGTTCTCCTCATTGCACACACAAGTGTAATGCATGCCTAAAAGCATGGGGTAAAGTGTAAACTTAGAAATAGTGCAAAATTTAAGCCAGCAACAAAGCATACAACGAAACCATGTAATCTCTATTTGGTAAGAAAGAGGTGATCAAGGAAACTGGGAAAGACATTTTCCTAATGCAAATTTGTTAAATGGAATATTTTAAATTTTGCAAGTTAGAAGAAATATGTGTACTGAAATATATTTGAGGAGGTTGATATACAATGTAAAATCCAAAATAAAAGGCCAAGCAACAGCCAACAAGGAAAGATCAGATGAATAATAGCTAAAACCAATAGAGTCAATCAATTACTTGAGTGGATTTTATGGAAAAGGATCATACAAAATAGAAAAAGTCAGCTCCATTCCAAGTCATCTCCAACAGTAACAAGTAAATATAAATCATATAAATAAAATGCAAGAGATCATTCCTAATTAAGTATCAATGCTGGTTCTATTCTGCATCTTCTAAGTTTTAATTGATCCATTAAATTACCAAAATTTAATAATAGGTCATGGGATGATAGAATATCAAACCCTTCATAACTACCAGTTCAAAGAAGAAAATATGATATATTTGAAGGCAGACATTCACTGTGGACTGAATGTCTAGACTGTATCCTCAGCAGCCCGAAAACATGAACACACTACCAGTTGCTGCTTAAAACATATCATATTTTGATATGAAGGGTTTAGATATTTTGTCATCCCATAACCTATTATTAAATTTTGGCAATTTAATGGGTTGACTAGAACTTAAAAGCTACAGAATAGAATCAAAGTTTATACTTGATTAGGAAGGATCTATCTCATTTTATTTACATGATCTATATTACTTGTTACTGTTGGGAGATGGCTTGGAATGGAGCTCGCTTTTTTTATTTTGTATGATCCTTTTCCACAGAATCCACTTAAGTAATTGATTGGTTCTATTGGTTTTAGCTGTTATTCGTCTGATCTTTCCTTGTTGGCGGTTGCTTGGCCATTTATTTTGGATTCTCCTCAAATATATTTCAGTTCACATATATCTTCTAAGTTAGAAAATTTAAAATATTTGTTTGATTCATTTAACAAATTTGCATCAGAAAAACATCTTTTCCAGTTTCATTGATACTGGTAGACTAAGCTTTATTTATTTAGTTGGAGAATCCTTACTTTATACTCTGTAATACGGCTTATTATGTAAATGTACAAAGTTAATCCTTGGAAATCAGAATAATATTCAATACTTAGATTAAACTATAAGATTACACTATAAGAGATACTGAGAACACCAAGATGCCTGAAGACAACAAATACTAAAAACACCAACAGACATTGGATCGCAAAAATAAGTCAGTATCAATGACATTGGATCGCAAGCCAGAAGACAACAAATACTGAGAATACATAAGTTTACTTAACTAAGCCTACGGGTAAGTCCTTGACTAAACAGACTCGCAACAAACTTGACGGAAACAATAAGCAGATCTGAGGGAAACTTGACAAGAAGAAAGCAGCATAAGCAAATCGCAAATCACAAGAAGCAAGAAGCAACTCGCAAGAACACCAAATACTTACCTGAGCTTTCATCTACCGATGCCCCCGCCGCGCCGAGGAAGACAGAGTTCAAGGATGTTGAGTTGATGACTCGGTGACTCGGAGAGAGAGGAGAGCCGCGAGTCTTCAACGGCCGACGGAGAGAGGAGAGGACGGTGACTCGATGACTCAGACAGAGAGGCGAGATGCGATTGCCGACGGCGAGAGGACGGGAGTACCGGAGAAGAGAAGCGGCCCAACAGGGAATGGATTAGGTTACTCACGCAGGGGTGTCGACAGACGTAATGGCTTCTCTCCGCTACCTCCTACCATAGGCTACTACTATCCTTTGCTTCGAAGGGTTTATCCAGCTTTTCCTCCTAAATTTCTATTGTGTGTTTCCGATGTAATTTCCTGCCTAAATTTTTAAAACATGGGTGAGCCATAAAGAAACTTTTGACCAAAAATAAAATAAAATAAAGAAGATACTCCATATATTGCGGAAAATTATTTGTTTAGATTGGATGAAAATTTACAGCGCATGTCTTTTAAAATTTTTGCTGGAAAATAACGTATTCTAAAATTTTTAACCAATCTTAGCTAGTAGCTACTGGGCAGATTGAAAATTACATGAATAATTGGGCTATTGGTAATTCAATATTTATTTAAAATTTGGTATAAAAATAATTTGAATAGTAATTTTCTTAAAAATTATTAATTAAATTACAATCAAGATTGAAATAATTTTAATAATATGAGAGGTTCTAAACCACTGTAACATGCGAATCTCTAATGGAGTAAGACAAGGAGTTAAATACCATCATGGAAGCATTGCCTTAGGAGCATTCAACATCTGAAAAAAAAATTGGTATCATTTTTATCTTGAAAGTTACAAAGAAAAGTAAATATACTAAGAAATTTTTTTTTTAGGAGTAAATTTACCCTGAAAGTTTTTTTAGAAGCAAATTTACCTTAGAAGTTTATAAAAGAAGAGCAACAATTCAACGGTTAAGATCAACCTAGACAAGATTGCTATGTTTTTAAACTTCCTACAAAAAAATGATTTCAAAAAACTTCCTGATCTTTGAATGCTCCCTAGTCAATACTTCCATGGTAAAATTGGTATTTAACCCTAAAATAAATTACATTCTTTTCCACAATTGTTTTAAGTTTATTATTTCATAAATCTTATATTCATTTATAATATATGATATATTTGGGATATGATTTTGATCCTAAATAGTAAATATAATATATAATTTTCGTATTTATCAATCTTTTTCTAATTTATCCTTATTGGTACTTCATACTAATAATCATGGATGAAGGGAAATAAGGAATTAAAGAAAGTGACGGGATGTTTTAGAAATTATATGTTATACTAATTAATTTAATTAAAATTTTTAATCTAATTAAATATGTGTTATATTAAGAATCGAGGAAGTATGAACTAAATTATTTACTTTTTCCATAAATTATTCCATCATTTATAGAAATGCTATGTATTCAATCTGTCACATACCCATTATATGAAATATATGAAAAAGGATATAATTTATTTTTACTTCACAAGAGAATTGCATGTTACAGTGTTTTAGAACCTCTCATATTATTAAAATTATTTCAATTTCGTTGGGAAAAAATTATTTCAATTTGATTGTAATTTAACTAATAATTTTTTTAAAAAAAATTACTATTCAAATCATTTTTATACCAAATTTTAAATAAATATTGAATTACTAATAGCCCAATTATTCATATAATTTTCAATCTGCCCAGTAATTAAGATTGGTTAAAAATTTCAAAATACATTATCTTCCACCAAAAATTTTAAAAGACATACGCTGTAAATTTTCATCCAATCCCAACACATAATTTTCCGTAATATATGGAGCATCTTCCTTATAGCTTACACATGCTATAGAAATTTAGGCAGGAAATTACATGAAAAATAAAAAAATAAAAAAATTAGGAAGTAAAACTGGATATTTATCTACGTTTTGACGTCATGTGGTGATCCCATCTCCAAGCCTTCGCCTATATGTAATTTATTCTTCTTAAAAATAGTAATACCTCTCCAATCATCCCACACGTAAAACGAAACTTTGAAGCCAAAGATAGCAGTGAATAGGAGGAGGCAGCGAAGAGAAGCTAGGTCCGTCGACAGAAGCGTTAGGGGTTGAGGAAAGACGGAAAATCAGGTAATTATAGTTTTATTCTAATGAAATATTTTTTTGAAAAGAACTTCACAGGCTCAGCCTAGGCCTCTATTTAAAAAAGGTAAAACAAAAATTCTAATAGGTACTGGCATGACCTTTTATACTGACCACTGATGGGTTAGGTTTCATTAAGCTGCAAACAAGTTAAGCTACAAGCCTCTGACAAATCGTCTAAACTTTTTTACCCTTATCTATTGATGATTAGTTGATAGGCTGACCTCTCCAAACCTAATTTAAAATCGAGAAAAACTATAAAGACCGCATATTAGTTTTCTACTAAGGGAAAAAGTGTATCAATGTTATATTAAAATCGAAGAGGGAAAAAAATGTATAAATGTTATATTAAAATTAAAAGAATGTATAATAACCGACAAGTCAGGTAGGGAGAAAAAAGTTAAAGAGGAGTAAGCTATTCTGCTATTGGACTAAGAAAGAATGAAGCTAGCTTTTGTGGTGTGTTTATAGGCCTTTGATTGAACCCATTAATAAAGAACAAGTGGACTTGTCTACTTCAGTCCAAGTGAACATATGCAATACTTACAAATAATGAAGTAATTAATGAAATAATTTAGGAAGAATCCCATAAAAATACTACTCCCTCCAGTCTTAATTATAAGATATAGTTGATTTTTTTGGAGAGATTAAAGAAACTAATTAAATTACTTCAGAGTATTTTATTTTTATTTTTTTCTTCAAACTAATTAGTTTGAATAATAAACTAATATATAATCTAAGAATATAAAACAAATAAAATAATTAAATGACTTATTTAGCTTCCTTAATCTCTCCAAATAAAGTCAACTCGCCTTATAATTAGGACTGGAGGTAGTATGTTAATTTTGAAATTCCAAAAAGAGACTTTAATAAATAAAAGGTCGTATTGGTCAGATTATAGGAATTTGGAATTTCAAAATCTGATTAATTTACTTATATGCCCTTCTTCACTTTTGTTTCTAGTGCTTCTCTCCCTGGCCCTTTAAATCGGCAGTGAAGCTCGGTGCGCTCTCGTTCCCCATTGAAGAAGAAGAAGTGAACACTAATCAAAACACACATCCCTCTCTGCCGCTCCCTCTCTCCCTTTTATCTCTTCTGTTCGTCCAATCATTTCCCCATTGCTAGAAATCCCTTTCAACCTCAATTCCATCTTTTCCCCATCTCGTCGTTGTGCTTGAGATCGACTTTCATCTTAAAGCCTTGGGTGGAAACCGTGAAGAGTGTTTGATATGGGTCAAAGTACAAGCATTGGGTGGCCACGTAACAGTGGCGGATCTTTGATAACTGAATAATGAGAACAAGAACGATGAACACGCTTGTTTTTCTCCCAATCTCTTTTGATAACTCATTTGTGATTTTTCGGCTCTTGCTCACTACAGCCTATAGGTAAATTCTCCCATGTTATTTTTTTTGCTGATTCAACTCCATATTTACTTTGGTCTTGATTCTTTTTTAATATAAGAAATTTCCTAATCGATAAATCTCGTCGAAATCGTTGAGTTTGATAAATTATTTTCTTGTTTCTTTCTTAATTTCCTTCTTTGCTTTCATTCTTTGATTTTGTTTGTTGTCGGTGAGAAATGATAGTAATAGATATTTTTGTTATTTTCACAACTCAAATTGGATTTTTCACTCCCTTGTATTTGCTGGTCTATACCGAATATTACGATCTTAGGATAAAGATTTGGCCAATATTTATCCCAAGATCCACCACTGCCACGTAATGAGGCATAGAGCATCAACCGAATGGCAAACTAAGAGAAGCTATGGTTATTACACCACAAAAAAATTTCAGATTACCCACGTAAATTACCTACGTAATTTTGTCGGTAATTTAAATTACCAACAAAATTATCCATGGAATTCCGTTGGTAAATAATTTCCAACGGAACAAGAAACATCGGGGAAAATACCGTGGGCCGAGATTCTTCACAACCCTCCCACGACTGTTGTTGTGCGGCACGTAACATGTCATAAAATTATCTTGCATTACTATTTGGCATCTCTTCAATACCTTCATTAAAGTTATCCCTAAAACTTGGGCCAGCTGTATCCATCACCATCATCTCATATTGACTTAGATGGTTTCCAAATGCCCCCTGTCGGGAATGTAGGCCACCTGATATTAGAGACATGGACTGATGATTTTCTCCTATGTTTAACCATGACTAGTCCATACATAATAGTCCGGCATGAAACCCTTCTTATAAAGGTGCACCTTCACCTCATCAAACTTTAGATAATACCTAGTTTTACATTTCACACATGGACACCTAAGCTCTCCCCATTTTTGAGAATAAGGAAATTGATATACATATGCAAAAAATCCATCAACACCTTGCTCAAATTCTTCCGTCACCCATTTAGTACTCGGATTAATTCTGTTATATATCCATCTTCAATGTCCTTGGACTTCCATTTTAAGAAGCAAGAATTCTATCCTTCCATCTATATCTATGATTAATAAATTAGAAGCGTCATCAAAATTTTAATTAATCTCAAACACGATTTCAGCATCTACAAATTTATAATGTCTTATGTCTATAAGGCCAAAAATCGTTTCAAAATCTGATCTTATTTGTTGGGGAAAAAAATTAGTAACTTCTAAATCACAAAAAGGATCTTTCTTAATAAATAAATAAACCACAGTTAGCATCAATTCAACCAATTTCAAACACAGAAGATGGGCAACTAATTATAAATAAACAAGAAGAGATACTGCATATCTGGTTGAAATGCATTTGACTTTATTTCAAGGACTTAAATACCTTCATTTCCCATTTTTATTTTGACAAGGTTCTTTTATTACAACAATTAAATTTTAATTTCAGCACTTTCCTTAACTCTTGTTTCAATGGTGTGATGTGAAGTATAAAGTTATTTTTGTAATAATTAACATTTCTGGTTTAAATGCATTTGACTTTATTTCAAATTAATAATAATTTTTGATGCCATTAAGGGAGTATTTTTAATACCCTGCGTTTCTTTTTTTATTTGAATCATTTATACTTCAGTCTCTATTTTTCTTCTTTTTGTTAATATGAATATATAATAGGAGTATTGTTTAAGTACTATTGTATGAGGACAACTCTGCACACCAAAATTGTTTAACAAATTTTCAAAGCTTTATGCAATATACAAAAGCTTCCTACTTAATTTTTGTTTAACAGATTTTGTTGCGATGCAAGCCTTATTATTTATAAGATCAATACATCCCATGAAACTTTGTGACATACATAGAAAAATAATTGTTATAAAAAGTTTATGCGATCTTATGAAAAGACTAAAAGAGAACTCTATCATAGCATGCGAATTTAAATTCAAAATAACCCGCCATTTTTTTTTTTGGGTCAAAGGATACTTCTATTGATACACCAAAACATTACAAACAAAAAGGAATACACACAAATAAAACAGACTACATCAAGGAAGGAAAAACCACAAAAGATGAAACAAAAAACAACTGAAACACAAGTCCATGAATTACAAACAACATAGAATACACACAAATAAAAACAAAACTAAAAGACAATCACCCCCTCAATGGGTGATTGGGGAGAGGAGTATCATGAGAAACAGCATTCATCTTTTGGGAGTCCAAAGCTAGAAGAGACATCAAAGAAGGTGTTGGTTGGAAAACCCACCCAATCGGGTACACCCCTTTATAAGCATCTGCTGCAATCAAGTCAGCGGCACGATTACCCCCCTTGGGGTAAAGGACAAAGAGAACCCAACTTTGGTACCCAACAGACAAATGATATCGAAAATAATGCTCCTACTCCTCCACTCAAACATATCCGGAGCTTTAGCATCAACACATTCCAGAAGAGAAAGACAATCAGTTTCAAAAATAACATTATCATGACCGAGATCAACAGCGAGCATCAATGCCCTCTTAAGGGCTAACGCTTCAGTCATGAAAGCGGAGATAGATTTCACCTTATCCACAAAACCCCATTTGAAATTACCAAAATGATCCCTACAGATAACTCCAATAGCGGCACCAGATTTATTGGCCGAAAAGGCCCCATCACAGTTATATTTGAATTTGCCCGCCAAAGGAGGGAACCAAACAGCTAGATGAGTAGGAGTAACCCTTCGGACCTCCGGAATGCTATGCTTTTTATCGCAATTCACCCAGAAGTCAAAATTGTTTTTCCTCGCACATTCAATGACATCAATAGGGTTAGGATCTTTATGATTAAAAACTAGATTATTCCTTTGTTTCCAAATAAACCATAAGATCCAGCAAGTTAAAGAGAGATTTTGCTTGCTTAAGGAAGACATACCTGAAAGTTGAATCCACCAAGCATTGAAATTTGAAATACTAGCAACATCGAGCTTTACACCAAGAGAACACCCAAACCAGACGTACCTAGTCCAAGGGCAGTGGAAGAACAAGTGCTCCACCGTCTCCATCGCATCAAAACAAACCGGGCAAAGGTTACTCGTGATCTCTTTCTACGATAAAGGGCCTCACTTGTAGCAACAACATTATTTAAGATCCGCCAGATGAATTGCTGGACCCTAGGGATAACCTGAATCTTCCAAATTGATTTCCAACAAGATGAGACAACAACTATTGAGGACCCAACCTCAGGTGAATGCCTTTCAAACAAAAAGACATGGCCGAAATTGGAGAGAGTCCATTGGGGGGAGCAATGGGATTAGACTTAACATCCTCATCACTAGGATACTCCACAATATAAGGTTGGGCAAAATCACTGCTGGCTAAAACCTCCCCCTTTAAATTAATTGATCGATCCACCACTAAATTGGCCTTCTCCGAGGAAAAATTGGGATTCATGGAAACTGGGCCCTCCTGCAAGGTTAAATTGTTAGTTAAAACATCAGAACAAAGGCAAGAGGCCACATTAAATTTAGTCCCAGGCCCATCCACGCCAATTAAATTACTAAGATCACAAATATCCACCCTTTGGCCCACGGAAATACGCCCAAGCCCAACTCCACCACCTAAATCACGGTCATTCCCCACCAGGGCCCTATCTCCCTTAATATCCAAACGCAGGCCCAAATGGGGAGGCCCACTCCCAGTGTCCACAGCCACAGATATTGACTCGGTCAAAGCCAAAAAGTCACCTCCCTCAACGCTCACGTCACCAGTCAGCTTTCCTCTCTCCCTTTCGTGTCTCACTTTCGGCGGACGCTGCACCAAAGCCACCCTCAATTCTGGCCCAACCTGACCTCCCCGCCATGCTGACGCAGGATCATAGTCGACCGTTACAGGCAACGGTCGCCTGAGCGGGGGCACCTCCGGCCATCCTGAAACTACCACCGACGGAAGGCTCCGACACGCTCCCTCGTCCACCGTCACAGAAATTGCTTCCAACCGAGGGACATTTACAGGATTCAGCATCATTTGAGTCCCAGGCGCTAAAACCGCCATCGGGTTCCCTTCCTTCACGGCGTCGGAGGCACACCCGGAGGAAATATCACTCATAGGAGTGGAACCACCCTCCGATGAAGGGTGCTTTGTTGCTTCATGTGAGAGGCCACCGGCCGTTCGTCCTACAAACTTCCTCGCCATCGGCCATCGTAGTTTTCCGGCGGAAACTACCGGGGTTAGAAACAGAAGCTCCAACCGGAGCTTTCAGCCAGCCTTCTCTGCAAGTCACCAGAATGTCTTCAAAGGTACGTATACCATTAGTGCTCAGCCAAGGGCCGAATTCATTGCCCTCCTTTTCACCCATAAGCTTGTTTTCTTCATTACAACTTCTCATTTCATGGCCAATTCTGCCACATCTATAGCAGAAATCATTCAATCGCTCATACCGAATCTTGACCCAAACTGGCTCCTTAGCTTCCCTAGGAACCCAAAAACCAGAAATCAAGGGCTCATTCAGGCGAATAAGTGACCGCACCCGAATAAAGCTCCTTCGCATTTCACCACCAACCATTGGATTTTCAAACATCACTGCTTCACCGACTGCATCCCCCATGACCTTTGCATTAGAACCCACAAACACATCCACCGGTAAACCGTGGAACTGAAGCCAGAAGGGAGCTGTATCAAAACACACATCTTGGAGGATCATGTGGTCCTCCCAAACCTGAAGATTCAAAAGATGGCCCAGAATGGACCAAGGTCTTCCCTTGAGGATACGGGCATACTCCTCAGCCTTGTTAAAACGAAATAGAAATATTAATTTACTCCGGTCCAGGTCATGAATCTCCACCCCATCCTCCATCTGCCACACTTTTTTAATCATCAACATTACCGTCGGAATATGCAGGTGTTTCCTAGAAAGGATCATACCCACAAGGGATTTTTTTTTTTGTTTTTCGCATATAGGAGACAATTCAGAACTACCTGCCTCTTCTTTTCCATGTCACTACCTTGCCCTATCTCCATCTCTCAAAAGCCTCCCAACATACACCTCTACGCAACCCACCTTGAGAACGACACATACACAAGATAGCAGAACACACAGGATAGTTGAACACACAGGCTCACCAGAAAGATAAACGGAAAAAGCCTAACAGACTCTCCAAGGAGAGAACACGACTCTCACGAGAGGAGAGAACTTTTTTAAAATAACCCGCCATTGACAATAAGGTCTATGCTTGATTTCTTTTAAGTCTATATGTTAAGCAAAATATTGGTGATATAGTAAACCACTCAAATTGCCGGGAGACGATCGGAATCCGAGAAAACAATAAAACTTATCATAATAGAGATGCTGGCAATGCTAGAAATGACCTATGGATTAATGATATTATTTGCGCATTTTGAGTTTATATTTGAGAACAAAGATGAAACAAGTTAATCAGATTTGTCATCTGTAAATGACTTTAAAGGCAGCACGTTGCTTACCGAGACCAAACGTGCATTTTACAAACTTAAGGGACTAAAATGATACTAGAGACAAACATAAAGGACTAAATGTATACTTTAGCATTAAAATAATCATGCTAAATCAATTACAAGGACCTGTATTTACCATTTAGAATTCAAGAATGATCAGCTTAAAGAGACAATGATAGCAGATATATATGTGTTTGATAGTTTCTCGATCAGTTAAAGCTCCGAGGTTAAAGCATTAATTGTATGAAAAAACATGAGCATCACGTAACCAACAAGACAAGGGCCCAGCAACTTCGTCAGTGCAAGGGAGCGAGGGAACAGTCATCTAACTTCTCAATTGGAAAGGTCACTTGGGCTGGCAAGACTCTAAATAAAGAAGCATCAATACTATTCAAGCACGTCAACTAATTAGTAATTACACTACATGTGAAAGCTTTTGCTACCAAAATCTACACAAACTATTCTGACTGTTTAACACAACAACGTTTCAGCACTTGTATATGCTCATTGCTGTTTCCCTACAACTTCAACACTGGCCTTCAGTTTGAAGCCACTTGTGTTATGCTTGATTATTTTATAGTTTGAGTTCCTCAACAAATGTTGTTTTTTAAGTAAAATTCTTTGATAACAATATTAATATACGCTGAACGTTTTATCATAAATCAGCAACCTCATTAAGTTGCACTTTCAAATGAGTTATATGACGTTTCTTTGACCAAGTAGAATATTTCCATATTGAAGTGAAGCTCCCCAAATGTAACTTGACAAGACCTACTTATGCTCCCACTCTTACACTGTCACGAATAACACACATAAGATATAATATTCCAAGAAATGCAATACCAGCAGGATTTCACCAGTAATATCAGTTTCACAGCATACAATTGCAGACAAAAAAAAAAAAAAAAAAGCAAAACCAAAACGAAATGAAGGAAGGAAGGACGAAAGGAAATAATAGGGAAAAATGATAAAGACATGATTGGACCAAAAATAAAACACCAAGAACAGAGTCTCATATTCAGCAACATGGAACTTAGAGGGCCAAAATTATGTACGCGTCTTACCTGTTTGGCAATACTATGGGGATCAGTGGCTTGCCCTCTTCTCTCTCTCTCTCTCTCTCTCTCTCTCTCTCTCTCTCTCTCTCTTTTTGAGTAATACAGGCAAGCCAAAGCTTGAAAGATGGAATAGGGACTAGTATATGAAGATCTAGCCCTTAATACATTAAACTAAGAATAAAACTAGCAGCAACAGACCAGTTGGTCTTTCAAAACCATATGAAGGCATCCTCTGGGAATTGATGGGATCAAAACCACATCAGCATCGACAAGAGCATCATGGCCTTTCTTGGCCATATAATCGGCACATGAGATGTTTTCTCTTGAAGTATGATGTAACTCCACACTCCAATCTCGAAAGATGAGATTCCTAGTCTCCCCAATAATGTCTCTTCGGGGATGGTTAGTGTAGCAACCTTTTATAAGGGTATTAATGGCATCCAGAGAATCAGAATAAAGAATTATTCTCTGAAAACCCAACTGTTGGCCTATCTTTAATCCTATCATGATAGCGTGGATTTCAACTTCAATAACAGAGTGGAGGCCAAGGGATTTGTAAAACCCCATCAACCAGGACCTTGTGAATTTCTTATCACTCCCCCACAAACCGCTTGGTGATGATGACATACTAATCCATCTACGTCAATGCAGACTACATCTGCCGTAGGGGGTCCAAGACTTCTTGCTTGTACTCTAGGGTTGATGGCAGGTGGTTGAGGTCTAGCAGTGACAGGCAATGGATTTTGTTATTGGCTATGAAATCTCTTACTCACACCTTCACAAACATGATAGAAAGTGGAGATTTAGGGATTTTAAACGCGATAGGAAAAATCCATTCGCATGAATGAGCCTGTTGAAGGTGAAGGGAGATTATTTAAGGCGAGAATGTTTCGCATGGGAGGGAAAGAGCAAATTCGCGCAAGACTGAAAACAAAAGAGGCGCCGGACTGAAAATAGGGGTGTTCAAATTTTTATTTAGGGATTTAGGGTTTGCAAATTTTTAATATAAATAAAATAAATTTTGCAAAACATCTAAGTAATCTCCTAGATTAGTTGGTTAGGCTGTTTTGTTTATATTCTCCCATCTTGGCAAGAGCATCTAATTGATGGGTCTTGACAACAAATTTCAATTACTTTTTTTTTCAAAACATATAAAATTACCCATGGAATTCCGTGGGTAATTTTACGATTTTTTGTTCCGTGGGTAATTGCTTCTTATTTTTTAAAAACAAAAACCATAAAATTACCCACAGAATTCCTTGGGTAATGGAATCATCAAATTACCCATGGAATTTCGTGGGTAATATTTTATTTATTTTTTTAAAAAAAATCTTGTAATATTTGCAACGAATTTCCATCGGTAATCCATCTCCAATTAGCGACGGACTGATTTTCGCCTTAGATTCTGTAGGTAATTTCATTTTTTTAGTGGTGACATAAACGATCGAAATTTTAGGTTTAGTATTTGGTTATTACTCTTCATCGATTAACACTAGAAGGCTACTTCCCAAAATAGGAAATTTTATTTTTTGTTGGTCAAAGCATCCAACAAGGTGTGATTCAGGGTTATGCAATGAAAAGTATTGGGAAAATTCATTTCAATGTATTGATGCTTACTTGAATGAGCAATGTGCCAATTATAAGCTGGAGCGAATTTTTTGTAGACTCACTATAAAGAAATGAAAGGAAAATAAATTTCATGTGGCTTGCTCCTTGTGCCCACCCAAGGCTTTCCAATGAACCAATCTCTCAAAGGCTCGACAGCGATGACAACTAAGGGCAAAGAGATGGGAGCGAGATTGAAGGGGATTTCCAGCAGTAAGGGGCAAAAGATCATATCGACCAACTCAAAGTAAGAGAGAAGGAGGAAAGAAACATAAGTGAAAAGGGGCATATAAGTAAGTAAATTACATTTTGACGTTCCAGATTCCTACTTGCTAACCATTATGTCATTTTGTATATTATTATGAGATTTTCCAAATAATTTATTTTGGGTTTTGTGTAAAATGTAAATTTAATTTGTTGTTTAACAAACACCGACACAAAAGACAAACACAATTGCCAGTGTTTGGAACACCAATTGGACTGACTTGTTTGGTTTGAGGGAGAGGAAAGAAGGGGAGAGATAAATTTTTTACCTTCTTTACTAAATTACCTATGAAAACTTTTCAATATTCTAAAAATATATTATCAATAAAAAGGAATATTCTTCCTATTAATGGTAGTTTGATCAATATCCTCATTTTCACTCCTTTCGCTCCCACTCCACACCTTCCCTTCAAACCAAACAAGCCGTTTGGCCCCATCAATTTGTTTAGTTTAAATATTGAAGCTTTGATACCTTTGTTGGAATGAAGCATTAGTTCGCACAAAGGAGGAGAAGGCTTATCTCGGTGAAGCAAGTCGGAGGCATTAGCAGTGGTGGGAGTATTGGCTTTCTCGTTGAGCTGGTTGAGGTGTCGCGACCCGGAAGCATTGCTTAAGAAGTTGATCTTTTGGAATTAAGGTTGAAAAGAACCGTCACAATCTTTCACCTCGTCACAACTAGCCTCCACCGTCGCAACCACCGCCCCTTCAACACATTCGTCTCTTGCTGCTCTTCTCCGTCTCGCACTATGTAGCACAGAAACGCCAAAATCTGAGACAAGAACGTTTCCGATTCGCGATTCCGTCCGAAACGCTGGGAAACGGCAATTTCACGTATCGGAGGAGTTAAATGATCAAAATGGCATTTTTGTAATTTCTGAAAAACTGGAGGGCATTTTCCAGTTGAATTTTTTGGGCAACAAAAATGCCCTAATCAGTATCTTCTTTCCCCCAAATCGACGAATTGTCTCTGAAATTGAGTTGCCTCCATCTCCATCGCCTCCGTCTGTCCGTGGCCTCCGTCGACCGTGGCGCTGTTCAACTCGTCATTGTTTCGTGATCTGTGTTCTCTGCGTTCGTGCGGTGTGCGTCGTGACGTGACTCAGTGAGTGTTACATCTTTAGAAGTTGCAAGAGCCAAGAGGTAATGCTTGGATTTGAGGATTTCCTTAGTTTAGATTGTTTTCTGCTATGGCTTGCCACTTATGCTTTGGTATTAGACTGTTCTGTTTTCTCTTCTCTGTTCGTGTTTCTTTTTTCCTTCCTCAACAGCAAAAAGATGAAACATGTTGCTAAATGTTAATGCTTGCCAACGCATCTCCTTCCTTATGCCTCTAAATTTGCAAAAATCCACACTTGCCCTCTTAAGTCTTAATCTCTTTAACACGCCATTCAACCCAAATTCATTGTTTTTTAAACCACAAATTAATTCCTGTGTTGGTACTTGGCATGCGTTTTGTAATTGTTTGAGTTGAGGGACAAATAATTTATTTGGGGGAGCTAATGGCATTGGTATAATTTATTTGGGGGAGCTAATGGCATTGGTATAATTTATTTGGGGGAGCTAATGACAAATAATTTATTTGGGGGAGCTAATGGCATTTGGGGGAGCTACGACGTTTCGGAACGTCTCGAAATATTAGTATTTTTGCGGTCACGTTTCGGCAACGTCTCGAAAACGTCGTACTGGAATCGGTGCAACATAGGTCTCGCACAAGCACCGGACGCCAACAAAGCAAGCACTCACCCTCTGTCTCGCCGTCACGATACTTAAAACCGAGTTTCAGCCCGTTACAATCCTGCAAACTTCAAATTAGGAGTATGGGATTAGTTCCACCTTCCTTAACCTCTCGTGTGTGAGTGTTTGTGCTTTCTTTTGGAATTGTCCTTTCTTAAAAAAAATTATATAGATATTATTTATGTTTATGTTTTTATGAACATTTTTTCATTTCGGATGTTTAAATATCATGATTTTTACTATCTTAATAAGAAGTGGTTAAGTTATTAATTTTGTCTGAAATTTTTTTTTAGAAATAACTTTATCTATATTTAATATGGGTCATGAAGATAATATTGGTGTAGATAAAGAGTCTTTGTCGACTAACTAGGTTGTGTCATCTTCAACCCAAATTAATCAAAATATGTGAAAAAACATCGCTAAATTTTCTAAGTTAGAATTTTTCACTTTTTTGTAATTTTGATTTTAATCTTTCTCCTATAATTATCTCAAAAGCCACTTATACTAAAATTTGAACACCTTAGTTTTATGAAAACCATAGAGTGATTAGCCCCTATTACCCCTCTCCTTGCGTGAGAGCCCTTCCTCTCCTCGTGTGAGAGCCCTTCCTCTTTGATAGTGAGAACCCTTCCTTGAGATATCTCAGCCCTCAGCTTGTGTTATAGGTAGCCATCCTGCTGTGACTGTCCTTCCTGGTGGATATGATTAGTTTTGATGATGTCTTATATAGATGCCATTATCTAGAGCAAAAAGCTTGCATACTACATTTATCTTATACTTTGACTAATTCTTATATTTAATGTAGATATGCGAAGTTTAATACAATGATGAATGATCATGAATGCAGTTTGAAGAAAGAAGAACTTGTTAAAAATCATGAGGTTATCAATATTCAAGTCTACGTGATCAAATGGAAGTTGGAACGGTTGAATTCGGAGATAAAATAGCATTCCTGAAGTCATTCTCAAGTATGGTCAAGTAATTCTCGAAAATCATGCATTAATTCTCGAGAATCCATGTTTCAGAGCAATTCTCGCACATCGGCATCAATTCTCGAGAATCAGATAGCAATTCTCGAGAATCAATGTGCTTCAGCCATTCTCTGTTCTGCTCTGTTCCTGGCGTCCTCCAGTAATTCTACGATATCTCCCAAACCAGGAATCGGATTGACATGAAACTAGTGGCATATGAAACTAGACATCCAACACGTATTTGTGGTAAAATTTCATGTCCAAAGGAGGTCAGATGAATTATCTATGAATTTTACAAGTTCACACAAAAATCAACGTCACAGTCAGAACCAAGCTTTGATGTTTTGGGTGTATCTCACAAACGACAAATCCAATTGAGCTGAAATCGGTGCCATTGGAAACTAGACTCAAATACCTTTCCAAAAAAATCAAGAACACAAAAAACGAAGATCCCTTGAAGGAGATATGATGTTTTGAAGTTGAAAGTCTGTTCTGGATACTGCAGAAAACACTGATAAAATCAACCTCCATTCTTCTGATGTTAATGGATGAAATACAACCATTTTGGAGCTGATTCCTCCTACATGGAAAGAAGGTTTTGAAGAGCTTAAGTAATTGAATCAGAATTAACTCACTTGCAGACTATGGTTCAATGATTCTCAAGAATGGTTAGCAATTCTCGAGAACGCGAAATCCACAACGTCAAATACTTTCTCCCATCTGAACAAATTCTCGAGAATGGACTTGAGACTCTCGAGAATGGAATGTGACATAATCAACATCGCAGCGTCTCTGAATGCCTCTTCTCTCGCCTACATCAGTTCTCATCCAATATGATTGCTTCTTGAGAATCTGATTATATTCCTCTTCCTGATCAAGAACGATTCTCAAGAATGGCCTCTTAATGCTCGAGTGTGTACGGAGCTCACTCTTCCATTATCCATCTTCCATCAGAGCAATTCTCGAGAATGGATAAGTGTGATTCTTGAGAATTAGCGTGGTTGTTATGTTTCAACATATATTCTCCATCAGAGTGATTCTCGAGAATGATTCAATGATTCTCGAGAATGTGCGTAACTGTTGTGTTTCAATATTTAACCTTCAGAGCGATTCCCGAGAATGAGCGCAGTTATCTACCATTCCCAATCAGAGCAATTCTCGAGAATGATCAAGCAATTCTCGAGAATTAATTCTTCTCGGTTACGTGATTTTCCGATGTCGCTAATCGATTTCATAAAATCAATGGGTCATTATGTATTATCTATTAATCATATCTCGAGCTTATTTATATCATGTTTAATCATCTTTTTGATTGAGTTTCGTTGATTAATCGTGTTAATATAAGTGTTTGAACGAAAGGCAATCCGACGTGGCGAGACGCATTAAATGCTCGTTCGAAGCGAGCTCAATCGGAACAAGATTTCCTTTGCGTACGAAGTAATTCCTTCGAGGATCACTTAATCCAGCTATCGCTCTCTGCAGAAGTACATTCGACGGCGAAGCATTTATGAAGCAACGGTCGATTATCTTCAACGGAAATCATTTGTGCCTAATGGAAATACGAAGAGTCACAACGGCTAGTTTACAAAGCTTCTCAACGGTCATTAAGGACGATCAACTATAAAAGGAGAAGGATTCAAAATGGACAAAAAGAGACATAAGCTTGCACTTTGTCGAAATGCTGATATTATGAATCCAACGCTCAACTCATATACTCTCTTTGTCTCACAATGTTTATATAGCTTTCGGTAGAGAGTGTGATGATCGATTATGTACTTCGGTGATTATCATTCATCTACTCGTGAGAGAGTCTTATCAATCATTTTACAATTCGTTCAAATCTCAAGATAGAGGTATCTTGAGTGTGGGTGTATCAATTACAACTTATAAGGGGGAGTGGAGTCGAGTAAGAGGACCATCCTTCGTTCTACGAGTGTGTAATTGTATCCTTACTGTGTGTAAGGGAGAGTATCTTGGTAAGAGTTGTAAAGGCTGCACAAGTGCCCGATTAAACTTGTGAGGTTGTAAAGGCTTTTCTCTTGTGCCCGGTTAAACAATGAGATAGTGGATTGAAAATCTCAAGCGGAGCTTGGGGACTGGACGTAGGTCACGGATTGAGCCGAACCGGATAAATCATAGTTTGCATATTCTCTTTCCTAAACTCTTATATTTCCGCATATATGTTTGAATGACTAACTATTGGTTTATAAAGTATTTCTGTCATACGAATTGATTTCAGTAAGTTGCGAAAAGATTTTCAAAGTTCCTAAAGTTTTATCGAACACCCAATTCACCCCCTCTTGGGTGATAGTCAGGTCTAACATTTGGTATCAGAGCGGGGCTCTTGTCTAAAGGACTTAACCGTCTCAAGAGTTTCAATGGCTGATTTTGGGTATTGCTTGCTTTCTGAAGGTTTCGATTATACTATCCCACCGTTTTTCAAAGATATTGATTTTCTGTTTTGGAAAGCTAGAATGACGAGTTTTATCAAAGCTACGGATTTTGATATGTGGGAAGTTTTTATAAATTTCTTTGATTTCAAACTAAGAAAAGATTGGACAGAAAAAGAAAAGAAAATGTTCTCATTGAACATTAAAGCAATGAAAATTTTGTATAGTGCTTTAACCGAAAATGATTTTGTAAAAATCAAATGTTGCTCTAGTGCTAAAGATATCTGGGATACTTTTGATTTAATATATGCTTCTAACAATTGTGTGGAAGTTGGTAGTGTTGATAGTTCATCAGAAATTATAAACCGCACATCTACAACGATGAACAACTGGAGATTGAAGAAGGAGAAATCATTGAATACTTCCATAATCCAGTCAACACAAAAGATCAAGAGGAAGAGGATTCTCAGAAAGAGCTCATGAACGATTATGACCAATCATTATCTGGAGGTCGAGATGCACATGTGGTAAACAGTTCCAATTTCTCTTATTTAGTTAAGAAAAATGATTTTGAACAATTGCATAAAATTACTTTTCAACTGATTGCTGATTCTATTTTGAGAAGCAAAAATGTTTTCAATCATCTTTGGAAAACTATGTGGGAAGAAAGAATGTTCGAATGAAGTTTATTCGAATTTTTACTCTCATAACCGACACAATACTTGCATAAAATCTCATAATGCACATCATCATATAGTTTGCAATTATTGTGGTAAATCAGGTCATATTTCTCACACATGCTATATTAGAAGAAATTCGATGTGAGGAATAAATTTGTTTGGGTTCCGAAAGGACAAGTAAGGTCCAATACTAACATACAAGGACCCAAGTATAAGTGGGTACCAAAATGTCCATCTAGTACTTTATGTGTTCAGGATAATTTGAAAATCAATGGACATAAGGGTACTAAGAAGATGAAGAAGAATCCAAGAGTTTCTCATGAGCCTAAAAGGAGACTCACATCAAACAGAGAACTCTCGGAACACCCATTGCGAAACTACAAGATCAAATCATAAGAAGCAATGTATACAAGCAAGAAGAGTATCTTCTACCTCAAGAACAAACTACCATAGAGTATCATTCAATTATCTTGAGGAGAACATGAGGAGAATCTCTCAAATATCAAATAGAAGACTATTGAAGTCTATATCCTCGAGAGAGCTTTGCGATACTCTTGAGAAAACAAATGAAGAATCGGTGGGTAAGCAAAGCCAATCCTCCAAGTACCTAAGATAAATGTATACAATGGTAAAACCTCCTATGCTATTATCTATACTATTTATTGAGGTTTTATATTGTGGAACTATAGGAATGAGTATTGTAAGCTATTTTGAAATTCAGTTTTCACATCCATTAAAAATCCACTTAATAAGTTTATAAAGGGATTACAATGTTCAATAGTTGAATTCTTTATGCATTCATGAAGATTTGAAAAGCAAGTATTTCTCATGCATAAAGTCGTGTTCACCGTGCTTAGTTGTTATGAATTGATTATATTCTTAAAAGCATGTGATTTTGTTCCTACACGTTAACAATGATTGGATCTAAGCAAGGTTGGATACCAAGAGAGAAAAAGACTTGTACGGTTTTGTAGGGTCAAAGAAAGCTTCTCAAAAGAGCGATTAGGTAGAGAAATAATTTGACTCTTGATGAAGCTAAAGAAGCAATGCTTAATGTTGGTGAACATCAAAAAGGAGATATCTATATCAATCTACCTTAATCAAGCAAGCCTCTACAAGGACAAGAGGAATTACGGTGATATCTAATTCTTACCTCATACTATGTTTATATATTCATTTTTGGGTAATGAATACTTGTCCATTATTGCATTCCATTAGCAATCAATCATTTATGGTTTTCAAAATGTTTTCAGATTGCAAGAAGACCATAAGTGAATTTGTGGAAAACTTTCTAAGTTTATGTTTTTGAAATGCACAATTCTAAAATTTGTTTTGGATTTCAATTCATCGATTGTCTAAAAATGCATACAAATGTTTTGAAAAATATTTTGATTGCATTCAAATGATGTTTCAAATTGGAAGCTAACATTGTATACTTGAATATCGAGATGCTTCAAATCTTTCCAAGTATAGTTTTTTTTTCCTTTCATTCACATATTGATCTCTAGAATTCAATGTGTTGCTTGAAATCCTTTGTTTCATTCTCTAACTAGTTAGACCTCATGTCTAACAAGTTGACCCTCTATGAGTTTCAAGCCTATCTACATGAAGATAATTCAATTCGTGGAAGCCTTGTGCCTAATGCATAAATCTTCATTGGTCGAGTTATTCCTTTCATTATGAATGTTCATTAGTGCATTGAATGTTAATACATTAACCATTATAGTGGAATAACTTATTAGGATAATATTATGGAATTCTAGTCATTTGGACAAATGAGTTGTGTTTCATCATCCATGAATCCTAGTACTCACTTTGTTACTCAAACACATCATTTTTATCTTCATCCAAATTTTGAGTAACTATAACCGTGTATTCAAATTTTTGCCTTGAAGTTTTATATATTTCAAGACTCAATTCTAAAAGGCAAGATTATCTCTTGTTAAATAGCAAAGTCATTGTGCGCATATATTTTTATCCTATTTAGTCTCTTTGGCTAATTCATTTCCCTTATGACTTTGCCTTTGGGAAAATTCTTCAACATGTAAATTTCAATGTTCCATATGTTCCTCAAATCTTGTAGCATTCGATATATTCATTAACATGTTAACTCCCTCCATTTTGGGCTTAAGCATGGATTTTGAACATATTTCAAAAATGGATTTGTCTACTCTCAAAAAAAAAAAAAAATCTCAATTTCATAATAATGGTTTAAAAGAACATTTAAGTTTCAAAACAATTTGGATGTTTCATTATCATTTTTGAAAAGTTAATCTCATCTGTAGATTTTATGAGATTCATATCAATGACATACTTTTCTACATAAGTTTATCTATAAATTGTCATTGAGATATAATTTTCTTGATATCATTTATTTGTTGACCTGTATGCTAAGTAACATCAACTAATTGGATATTATCATTGATGATTCTCTTTGCTCAAGTATAATATGTTTCAATTATGTAAGAGCGAGCTTAAGAGTTGCCATGTCTAATCTTATGTGGACCCATGAAACATAGGGTACCAAAGAACATATATTCATGTTTTTGCGGTTTCCCACATTCTTCGGCTGAAAAATAGAGGTATACGAGAGGATGATGATTCTCAAGAATGATACTATCATTCTCGAGAATTGATACATTAAGCCTTCATGTTATCCCTAAGCATTCTCGAGAAATATCGGGTGTGAGTAATCGCAAATATGAAACTCAAAATCTATCCATCAATTAAAGCTCAAAGATTCAGTGTCTCATCAAAAAGATTTCAAGTGTTCACAATATACACTTGAACTGAGGTATCTTAGCATTGAATTCATCTTATTTATCATCTATCTAAATTGGTAGTTGTGGTTAGAAGGATCATTCTCGTGAATTCATGTCATTCTCAAGAATCCAAATATAATTCCCAAGAATTGTCGGATGAGCATTTGTGAAATGGAAAGGGATTGTGTTATTTTAAGTCATTCTCAAGAATCACTTAGGAGTTCTCGAGAATTGGCGAACAAAACCAGTTGTTAAATACGCGTTCTCGAGAATTATGACCGTACTCTCGAGAATAATGAATTTTATCAAATATGTCTCATTTTTTGTAGCATTCTCGAAAATGCATTTGGAGCTTCTCAAGAATCATAAAACGAAACTCACCATTTTCTTTCAATATTTTCTTAAGTTCTCGGGAATTGCCAAGATGGTCTCCGAATTGGCAAGATAAGAAATTCTCCAAAGACTTGAGACCTCGAGAATTATAAAATATTCTTGAGAATTGAAATTGAAGAAATTTGTTCAAAATCTTTCAGAAGTGTCTTTCTCGAGAACCTCCACAGGATACTCGAGAATTGTCGAGAGTAATAGTCTATTCGAATTCCAAAGTACAATTGGATTCTCGAGAATCCAAAGACTATTCTCGAGAACCTTCAGCCCGAAACCAACTAGCTCCTTCATAATATTCTTGAATACTCGAGAATTCAAAACTACCTCTCGAGAATTGGAGTCGTGGGTAATTACTTCGAGATAGCACATTCTCGAGAATAGCATGGGACTCTCGAGAATTGTTTGAGATCGATAGTATAACAACAATTTATCAAATCAATTCCCGAGAATTAATCTTATATTCCCAAGAATCAGCGTACTTTGAACCTCGCCGCATTCTCGCGTTCTCGAGAATCACTTTGGAATTCCCGAGAACTCGTCAATCAGCTCTCATCCCACTTAATTCCCGAGAATCAATCTAAGACTCTCGAGAATTGAAGCCATATGACTATTCTTATTTTGCTGGCTTGTTGTGACCTTCTCGAGAATTAATCTGCAATTCTCGAGAATTAATCTGCATTTGTCGTTTCCTTCCTCCTGACCATGTCGTTGCAATTCACTACAAATTTCAAAATTCCATCTTCTCATCTGATTATTCTCTTCTGGTCATTCTCGCTCACTCAATTGTCTCTCACCTCTCGAGAATTAAACGATTGGAATTCCTTTCATTTCTAAAACCCTTCACCTGTTCATAATCATTTTTTTTCTATTATTTTCGCTGCTCTTTTTCGTCTTGTCCCATGCGTGCTTGGTTTTGATGCGATTCGTATGCAATTAAAAGTAATTAAAGCAAAAAGTAATGACGGGCTGCTTCTTTTATTAAATGCGTCATCTATTTATTGTGTGCAATGTCTGATTCTTTGAATGTATTGTGTGCACCGGTTCTTTTGAATTCACTTTGCTTTATCTTCAATCCATTCAAAATTGATGTCGGGTTCTTTAAATGCCAAAGCATTTTTTTTTCGATTCTATCTTAATTTATTCAAGACTTTGAAAAAGCTTCCTATGCATTCATCAAGGGGAAGCTTCACTTTTACATGTGTTTGATATCTTAAAAGCTCATCTCCTCTATTTGAAGAAAATTTTTAAGCACACTCATCTGCATTCACTATATTTCATTAGTTTTGATGATAAGTTAATATCATATTTTCCTTTCCTTATCTTAATTTGAAAATATCATATAGAAAGGAATATTTTTGATATTGCACTAATAATTATCTCTTGCAAGAAAGTTTTACAATTATGGCAGGAGAATTAAGTCTGTGCAAAAACCTTCCTTAATGCACTATAAGGCGAAACTATTACATTGAGGAAAGATGTTTCGATGTTGAAGCTAAGCTATGTTCTAAAAGTATGGAGGAAAACTTCTTGAAGCCAATTGAGACATGCCTTACAGAAGAGTTAAATGAAGAAAAGGCAAAGAATTGATGTTGAGTACTACCCATTTTCATTCGGATGTGATAATCTTAAAGAAACTAGTACTCTCGCTCTATTCGCATCGATGTTCATGATCTTCTTATTGGGGACACTACGAGGATCTCCTTCAACATGAAAGCTAGCAAATGAACTTCACAGATCGTTCATCATTTTGCAAAACCAACATGAGCATTTCTAATCTCTATCTTTTTATATTCAGATAAATTTTGCACATGTTTGATATCTATATGCTTTAATCATGAAAGTTTTTGAAAACCTTTCCAGATTATCTTAAAGTTGCTTTCATAAGAACATTTCAACTTGCATCATATCAAAATGAAATCACTCTAAATCGGGAGAGAAAATCAATTTCTGAGACAACCATTTCAAACTTATTTTCATACTTGCCTCTCCATCTATATTTCTTCTTTACCTCAATCTTTTTGCTAATGACAAATAAGGGGGAGAGAATGGCGAGAAAAATATGTTGGGCGTAATGTATTTTCATACTCATACATATTTTTCTTAAAGTATTTGCCATCATCAAAAAGGGGGAGAATGGTGGATATGATTAGTTTTGATGATGTCTTATATAGATGCCACTATCTAGAGCAAAAAGCTTGCATACTACATTTATCTTATACTTTGACTAATTCTTATATTTAATGTAGATATGTGAAGTTTAATACAATGATGAATGATCATGAATGCAGTTTGAAGAAAGAAGAACTTGTTAAAAATCATGAGGTTATCAATATTCAAGTCTTTGTGATCAAATGGAAGTTGGAACGGTTGAATTCGGAGATAAAATAGCATTCCTGAAGTCATTCTCAAGTATGGTCAAGTAATTCTCGAGAATCATGCATTAATTCTCGAGAATCCATGTTTCAGGAGCAATTCTCGCACATCAGGCATCAATTCTCGAGAATCAGATAGCAATTCTCGAGAATCAATGTGCTTCAGCCATTCTCTGTTCTGCTCTGTTCCTGGCGTCCTCCAGTAATTCTACGATATCTCCCAAACCAGGAATCGGATTGACATGAAACTAGTGGCATATGAAACTAGACATCCAACACGTATTTGTGGTAAAATTTCATGTCCAAAGGAGGTCAGATGAATTATCTATGAATTTTACAAGTTCACACAAAAATCAACGTCACAGTCAGAACCAAGCTTTGATGTTTTGGGTGTATCTCACAAACGACAAATCCAATTGAGCTAAAATCGGTGCCATTGGAAACTAGACTCAAATACCTTTCCAAAAACATCAATAACACAAAAAACGAAGATCCCTTGAAGGAGATATGATGTTTTGAAGTTGAAAGTCTGTTCTGGATACTGCAGAAAACACTGATAAAATCAACCTCCATTCTTCTGATGTTAATGGATGAAATACAACCAGTTTGGAGCTGATTCCTCCTACATGGAAAGAAGGTTTTGAAGAGCTTAAGTAATTGAATCAGAATTAACTCACTTGCAGACTATGGTTCAATGATTCTCAAGAATGGGTAGCAATTCTCGAGAACGCGAAATCCACAACGTCAAATACTTTCTCCCATCTGAACAAATTCTCGAGAATGGACTTGAGACTCTCGAGAATGGAATGTGACATAATCAACATCGCAGCGTCTCTGAATGCCTCTTCTCTGCCTACATCAGTTCTCATCCAATATGATTGCTTCTTGAGAATCTGATTATATTCCTCTTCCTGATCAAGAACGATTCTCAAGAATGGCCTCTTAATGCTCGAGTGTGTACGGAGCTGCACTCTTCCATTATCCATCTTCCATCAGAGCAATTCTCGAGAATGGATAAGTGTGATTCTTGAGAATTAGCGTGGTTGTTATGTTTCAACATATATTCTCCATCGAGTGATTCTCGAGAATGATTCAATGATTCTCGAGAATGTGCGTAATGTTGTGTTTCAATATTTAACCTTCAGAGCGATTCCCGAGAATGAGCGCAGTTATCTACCATTCCCAATCAGAGCAATTCTCGAGAATGACTGAAGCAATTCTCGAGAATTAATTCTTCTCAGTTCTGTGATTTTCCGATGTCGCTAATCGATTTCATAAAATCAATGGGTCATTATGTATTATCTATTAATCATATCTGAGCTTATTTATATCATGTTTAATCATCTTTTTGATTGAGTTTCAGTTGATTAATCGTGTTAATATAAGTGTTTGAACGAAAGGCAATCCGACGTGGCGTACGCATTAAATGCTCGTTCGAAAAGCGAGCTCAATCGGAACAAGATTTCCTTTGCGACGAAGTAATTCCTTCGAGGATCACTTAATCCAGCTATCGCTCTCTGCGAGAAGTACATTCGACAAATAAGCATTTATGAAGCAACGGTCGATTATCTTCAACGGAAATCATTTGTGCCTAATGGAAATACGAAGAGTCACAACGGCTAGTTTACAAAGCTTCTCAACGGTCATTAAGGACGATCAACTATAAAAGGAGAAGGATTCAAAATGGACAAAAAGAGACATAAGCTTGCACTGTCGAAATGCTGATATTATGAATCCAACGCTCAACTCATATACTCTCTGTCTCACAATGTTTATATAGCTTTCAGTAGAGAGTGTGATGATCGATTATGTACTTCAGTGATTATCATTCATCTACTCTGTGAGAGAGTCTTATCAATCATTTTACAATTCGTTCAAATCTCAAGATAGAGGTATCTTGAGTGTGGGTGTATCAATTACAACTTATAAGGGGGAGTGGAGTCTGAGTAAGAGGACCATCCTTCGTTTACAGAGTGTGTAATTGTATCCTTACTGTGTGTAAGGGAGAGTATCTTGGTAAGAGTTGTAAAGGCTGCACAAGTGCCCGATTAAACTTGTGAGGTTGTAAAGGCTTTTCTCTTGTGCCCGGTTAAACAATGAGATAGTGGATTGAAAATCTCAAGCGGAGCTTGGGACCGGACGTAGGTCACGGATTGAGCTGAACCAGGATAAATCATAGTTTGCATATTCTCTTTCCTAAACTCTTATATTTCCAGCATATATGTTTGAATGATTAACTATTGGTTTATAAAATATTTACGTCATACGAATTGATTTCGATGAAGTTGCGAAAAGATTTTCAAAGTTCCTAAAGTTTTATCGAACACCCAATTCACCCCCCTCTTGGGTGATAGTCAGGTCTAACACTTCCTAGTATATCTGGTAATATCCACCGATTTTCTCTTCCAATAGAGAAAAGCACTGGTAGTAGTGGAAAACGAAATCCAAAGGCAATGCAACTGAACATGTGCTCCCTAGTCCATGTTCAAAAAGGACGAACTCCTGTTGGACGGCTAGAAACTGATAAAAATATGAATCGGGGCATTGTCATCTCAATGATCAAAAAGGGCTAAGGACTTGATAAAGACATAGAGGTCTACGAAATGCCAGACAACAACACCTCCCTCTTCCGATTTCCAAAGCTTGAATACTACAATAGGATACTAAAGGGGCGTCCGTGGTCGATCCAAGGTGCTTTGCTGAACCTGCAACACTGGGATGAGTTTACGGTGTTCCATGAAGTCAACTTTGGATGGTGCCCATTTTGGATCCAGTTCCATGGCCTTCCTCACATAGCCTTTGACAATGAGAACGTAATCACACTGGGGAACGTCGTGGGAAGGGTTATGATGTATGAGTCCCCTAAGGTGGAAGGTAAACTCTCAAGAACCTTTATAAGAACCAGAACCCTCATCAATATCCAAGAACTACTCGTCCCTGGCTTCTGGGTTCCTAGACACCAGTGGGAATCAATATGGGCGATGGTCAAGCGAGAAATTGCAAGTATCCATCTGCAAGTACGGAGGAGGATGAAACTGATGACAGAGTTGGCATCGGCTTAGGAACACCCCACGTCAAAATGAAAGAAGAAGCACTGGTTGCTCATGACAAAGAATGGGATGAGGCAGTGGTGATGAAAGCCAAATCGCCGGCACTGGCTGAGACACCCATCGCCCAAAGACTGTACGATGCTACCCCCAGTAAAGGCAACAATAACAATCAAGGTGAAACATCCGCAATTCATTTATGGTGCCGCACTAATATGGGCAACGGACAAAATAACATTGAAGACCTGGTCAACATTCACATGCAAAGGAAAATAAAGATAGTTGAAATCCCTACAATCAAGGAGCCAATTTTAATTTCCCCTCATTCTACGCACCCGCCTATGCCCTTCCAAAAGCAACCAATGGGAGGGCTCAAACCGATAAGCCTCCAAATCCCCAGTGATCCGGATCCAACCACTGTCACCACCCCGAACCCATGACTCGGCCCCAAACTCCAAGCTACCAGGTTGACTTCCCAACTAATGATGTAGACCCTCGATCGGTGATTCTTCCTATTACGGGCTATCTCCAATCTCAGCCGTTACTACAGGCTTGAACCGCATCTACCTAAAACGCTGAGAAGACCCCTTAGAGGAAGACCAGGCTCTGAACCCTACCAGGAAGCATATGCTATTCTTGGAACCAGCCAATGACACCACCCCTACCATCCCAACCCAGACCACTACCCCAGGGGCTAAACGTGTGAGTTGCCGTAAAGTAAAAAACAATATACGTGGAACCAAGGGCAAAAGTCATGTTAAAGCTATAGACTTGCCTTCTATTGCTGACCCTTCTCACTCACTTCCCCCAAACACCACGCTAGCTATATTGACAATACTACCCCTCTCCCTCTCTGTGATACCTCAAAAACTGCTGATGGTTGCCACCAAGCAGCCATCAGTTCACCATGAGTCTTCTAGCCTGGAACTTCCAGGGGTTAGGGGTTCCCTTGACAGTTAAACACCTAAAAGAGGTATGCAAAAATAAAAAACCCCAGCTGGTCTTTTTAATGGAGACAAAAAAAAAAAGTTCTTATATTAGCAAAATCAGGAAAAGATGTGACTTTGATGAGGAGTGGATTGTTGACCCCCAAGGAAAAAGTGGTGGCCTCGCCTTGCTTTGGGACAAAAATACTATTGCAAACATTATCTCATCATCCCAAAATGTCGTCTATACATCTGTATTTGACCCCTCCACTGAGTTCCCCCAATACATCTCCTTTTTATATGGCCCCTCAACAGAAACTGACAGGTTATATGTATATGAAGATATCACCAAGTTTGCTCTGTGCAGGATAGAAAGCTGGATTTGTTTGGGTGACTTTAATGACATCACATCCCACCAGTAAAAGCAATGAGGGAACCCAAGAGCCATATGAAAAATACTAAATTTCCAAAAATTTATATATGATTGCTCTCTTATCGATTTGGGGTACAATGGATCATGGTTCACCTGGTGCAACTGAAGACAAGGGGGAGCAACCATCCAAGATCGAGCTATGGGAAATGAAAGCAACCCACCTAGTCATTCCACATTCTTCCCAGTCTGAATTGTCAAAACAATCCAGACATAGGCCACCTGTCGAACTCATCAACATTCCACATCCTAGATTTTGCTATAAGTATTTGACCATGTTCAATGTCGCAGCCATATGTGACTTCAATGGAGCTTGCATAAACCAACTCAGGGTATGCACAAAAAAGGAAATATCAGGCCTTGTGATAGTTAGATAAATCAACCTACCTACCAATGCTTTGTAACATTGTGGGTTTGCTAACAAGTCTTCTTTCCAATCCTTTCCCTCTTCATATGCCAACAACCTTACATTTTGTGCCATTGGTACATCCAAAGGCCTACAACTACTCATGTCGATGTTTGACAAGTCCAGTATGTACTTTTGTTGACACAACATTATCCCTCTCTTTGACCTTGCCAATTCAATACCAAGGAAGTACTTCATGGCACCTAAATCCTTGATTTTGAAGCTGTTATGCAAGAACTTTGTTAGTTGTTGTATCCTATCCTTATTGCTCCTTGTGATTAGCGAACCATCCACATACACAAAGCTCATATATCACACCACCAGTATAATTTTTAAAGAATAGTGAATGATCACACTTACTTTGCCTAAAACCTCCATTAACTAAGGCGGTGGTCAACTTGTTATCCTACTGTCTAGAGGCTTATTGAGCTCGTATAGTGACTTTCTCAATTTACAAACCATGTTCTCCCCCTTGCTGTCAAAGTCAAGGGGTATCACTATATAGACTTCTTCGTTTAAATCTCTTTGCAAGAAAGCATTGCATACATCCATATGGTACAAATTCCAGCAATTTTCAGTAGCAAATGTAAACATAATTCTAATGGTAACCATTTTAATGACCGAGGGGAAAGTTTCATGGTAGTCTATACCTTCCCATTGATTTTGTCCTTTTGCTACCCACTTATCCTTATATTTGTATATTTCTCCATTAGCTTTACACTTAATCTTATACACCCATTTACGACCTATGGGCTTCTTTCTCTTAGGAAGGCTAACAATTTCCCGTGTTTGATTCTTTTCTAGAGCCTTTGCCTTTAGACTCATTGCTTATATCCACTCATTATTTTTAACCGCCTCTTCATAAAAGGAGGTTCTGTCTACATTACATAAGAAGCATATGTGAGAAGAATAAACATTAGTGTAAGTAACATAGTTGTCAATAGGATATAAACACTTACCTTTCAATTTAGAAGAGCTAGAAGTAACCAAATTGCAAACATAATCTTGAGACCAAATGGGAGCTTTCCTTTCTCTCCTCGGTCTCTCACCTATTAATATAGAGGGATCTCTAGAGTGGTTCTCATCCTACTTATCAAGGTCATTCACATCAACACTATTAGGGATATTTACATTAGATTTAGGAACATTTATGTCAAATTCAGGCTGCATATCACCATTAGACAGATTGTTTCCAGGCACATTAGCTTTTAAATCAAACCAAAATAAGTCTTTTACCTCTCTAGTGACTGCCCCTTGGTCAGTGGGTGTGAGATCTTTGAACAGATACCTGTATTCTTGAAAAGTAACATGCCAACTGACCATAAGATGGTTAGTATCTAAATTTAAAAGAAGGTAACCCTTTTGATTGTTGGGATAACCCAAAAAACACATGGAATGGATTTAGCTACAAACTTAACAGAGGTAGTCACATTGGTAGCAAATGTTACACAACCAAACACTTTAAGTTGTTCATAAGTAGGTTTCTTACCATAAACTCACTCATAAGGAGTTTGATATCCCAAGACCCTAGAAGGGATATGATTAATCAAATGAGTTGTCATTTTAACACACCCCCTAATATAGAATGGGTACTTGTGATTGCAAAATAAGTGTCTTAGAAACTTGCATCAAAGTTCTGTGTTTCCTCTCAACTACGTTGTTTTGTTCGAATGCACATTACATGCACATACTTATGTGCTTCTTAGGTGTTCATACCTCTAATTAGAGGTATGAGCATATTTTTTAGATTTTTTTAATTTTTTTTATATATTGTATTTATGTAGATTTAAATTATATACGGCTTTAAAGAATTTTTTTGCACCCGATCTTAAATTAATTAATTTTCATAATAATCGGTGTTACGTATAAATACAGAATTAGAAATTAATTAATTTGACATACTCGGGTGCAAAAAAATCTCGAAAAGTAGTATATAATTTAAATCTAAATAAATACAATATATAAAAAAATTAAAAAAAATCAAAAAAAATATGCTCATACCTCTAATTAGAGGTATGAGCACCTAAGAAGCACATAATTATGTGCATGGAATGAGAACCCGTTTTGTTCAGGGGTATAAGGGCTCATGTACTGTACCCTTGGACAAAAAATAGTTGCGGAGGTCAGAATTGGTGAACTTTGTGCCATATCACTTCATACTCGTTTAACAGAGGAACCAAATTGATTAAAAATATATGCAATGAAATTCTTAATTTGGAGAGTAGTTTCTGATTTGTGCTTCAAGAGAAACACCCAAGTCTCTACAATGGTAAGAAAAAGTAATTGTGACTAGAATGTGTGGGAGTTTTATAAGGATCCCATACATTCATATGCAAAATTCAAAACATACATAGGTTTTAATAAAACTGGGAGAGAAAGGTAACTTGGTTTGTTTAGACTAAAAACAAATATCACAGCCTTTTTTCATTCAAACACAATTCTCATTGATAAAATGTAATTGTCTTAATACAAAATGAGGAGCATGCCTGAGTCTAAGATGCAAAAATGACAAATCATCACATAGGAAACAGAATGAACATCATTCGAAAAGGTATTAACGACACTCAAATTATCATGTTTATACTGCAATATGTATAGTCCACAAACTAATCTACTAGTCGCCTTCAACTTGCCACCCTGAAGGTCCATGTAATCTTAAGATTAAGGCCTACACTTTCAACAAATCCTTAATTAGGATAAGATGAGTAATTAAAGTTATACATTTACATCAATACCCTTAGCCTATTTAATTTCTTCTCTCCTCTTAATCAGGATTTTCTCTTTCTCCTCCATCCCCCCTCTAATCATCAAAGACCTCCTAAAATCGAGACCTTTAGATGATGTAGGCGAAGGTATTGTTGAGATTTGATGCTTTGTGCGAAGCAGTGAAGAATTATCCAATTGAAGCCACTTCAGATGATAGAGGTGGTGTGCTTTAACACTCAGGATTAGTGAAGGAGCATAACAAAATTGGTTGTTGATAATTGGGGTCATGGCTTGATGAATTGTAAATTTGATGGCAGGGTGGAATCTTTGTATTCAAAGGGAAGTAGCAGTTGTACGCGAGGAAGAACGAAGGCACATGTGACTATGCCCCTTTGAATGATGTTCTTAATGTCTGCTGCACATATAGCTCCTATTGCCAGACTTTGGTTCTCCTCTCCGCACCTTCAAAATCAAACATTGGCATATCTTTTTTTTTTTTTTTTTTTTTTTTTCCCTTTTTTGGGCCTGAAAGAAGATGATATTGAGGTTCTTGTGCAGCGTCTAAAGGTCTCGAATTTGGGAGATGTTTGATGATTATAGAGAGGGGGATGGAAGAGAAAGAGGAATTCCTAATTCAGAGGAGGGAGAAAATAGGCTAAGGGTATTGATGTAAATTTATAACCCTAATTACTCATTTTGTCCTAATTAAGGATTTGTTGAAAGTGCAGGCCTTAATCTAAATTTTGGTATTTCAGCAGAATTTAATTGAGATTTCCTCTTAATTTCTCTTGTCTATGAATGAGAATAGATAATCATGGGGCTATTTTTTAAATATCATAAAAATTATAACACAACATATTAAATATTAAATAATCAATTTAATACTCCTAAGCATTTTATTTGTCTTCCATATTCAAAATACAAATTCCAATAACACACAAGTACTTCATTGGTTAGAGAGAGTTAAATTGAGTCTTATTTGTAGGACAACGACATATTATTGACTGAAACCAACATATTTGATTCTCGTTTTGCGTGGGCAAAAAAAACATTATCAGTGTGTGAACTATTCATATACATTACCATATAGTTAAAGGAAAAAAAAGCCAGAGAACTAATTGAAGGAAGATGATAAAAAGAAGGACTCCCAAATTTCCTTAGCGTGTTTGGTTTGAGAAGAAGGGATAGGAGGGAAGGGAAAATGATCCCCTCCCCTCATTTGGTTTAATATTTTGGAAGGGAGGGGAGTCAAAATCTACCCTCTCCTCCCACATTTTACTCCCTTTCAAATTAGGGTGTTTTGGAAGGGTGTCAAATTTTTTGACCAATTTACCCTTATATTTCCGTTGTATTTCTAATAATGTCTTTTCTTTCTTTCTTGCCTTTCAATAGATTACTGGTGAGAATGATGAGGCAGCAACGAGTCTTTTGATTAGCTTGAAGAAGTCACTGGCGGCGAGGTAGTGACAGAGTTGGAGGAAGAGATGGGAGGAGGAGCTGGAGGTGGTGACGCTCTTACCCAATCTTCCTCTTCCCTAGCTGTGCAAGCTCCCTTTCATTCGTTGTTGGAGCGCGGTGCTTTGTCAATGTTACCGTCTCCATAAGCCTCTTAAACTCACAGTTCCTTGTCGCAAGTCGCAAACTAGGAACCACTCTTTAATCTCTGTCGCAGTGGGCGTTGAAGAGCACCAATCCTCAGAACCAACAACCACCAGCCATGACTGTCCTAGCGATCGTCGAAACCCAAGAGGCATCCTCGCCAGTTGCAAATCAAAGCAAAGTCGCGTCGCGTCTCGGAGCATAGTAGAGAAGAGATTTTTTCCTTCAACTTATCAACTATATTATTTTATTAGTTAAAATATATATATTAAATCTGGTATGAGTGGTAAGAGAACAAGGCTTCATTTTTAAAATACAATTTGTTAATTTAATTTTTTTAAAAATATATTATTATATTAATCATAAATAATAAAATTATCATTCCAGTTTTTTTATACACAAGTTAAGACTAGATTGAGCACTTCTACCCAAAAAGTAATGAATCAATAGGAAAATTGAAGATATTTATGGATAAAAGAAAAAAAATTGTCAATTTAGTATTTTTAAAATATTTATTATATTAGCTATTGATAAAAATATCATTTTTATACACAAATTGTAATAATTTAATTTAGATTCAGGTGTAAATTAATTTAAACAATCTATAATTATAAAAGTATAAAGTAACATGTAAGGGTAAAATGATCAATTAGTTATTATTACCACCCTTTTCCTCCCCTTTTAAACCAAACAAAAGATCTTTTTTCCTTATTTTCCCTATAAGAAACTAAACAAGGTAATATACCCTTTCGTCCTGTCCCCTCCTCTCAAACCAAACACACCCTTAATCAATGACCACCTCTTCTTATTCGTCTAAAAAAAGACCACTGCTTCTATTCTAGGGAGCTGCAAAATTAATTGAATACATAAATAGGAATTCAAATTAATAAAAGATAATTGAAGTTATATTAATTATTAATTAATTTATTTAAAATTTCAAATGACAACTTCTAACACCCACACGGTAATCAGTCGTTGATTCCCAAGATAAGCTTCTTGCAAACTTTTCAGAACTCAATTTAAAATTTTAAAATGTCAATCAAATAAAGAAGCTGATTGGAAGTAAATTTTCAAATATATTTATCAATTTATTAAAATTAATTATTAATTTATTTATTTAACTTTTCAAATCATAACTTACGACAACAACAAAACTTCATTTCAGAGGTTAGATTGTAGCGGTTGGAAAAAGAAAAAAGCTGCTACAAATATCAATACATTATTTGTAGCGGTTTTAAAGGAAAGCGCTACAAATTTGTAATGGTATGACTTACGTCAAATGATATACAAGTAAGAGACGGTAATTTGCAGCGGTTACATTAAAAAAAGCTGCTACAAAATATGGCACCAAAAGGCTCCAAACACCACAATTGTAGTAATTACTTAGTAACAGTTGATGCATACTAACTGCCACATTTGTGGCAATTTTTTTGTAACGGTTAACGGGGAAAGACTATTACATAAAGCAAAGGGTTGCAACTTTGTAGTGGTTTTGGGGCAATTGCTATAAATTGTCACATTTGCTAAGGTAGGGTTGCATTATTTGTAGCGGTTTAGATAGCAGTTTTGGAGAAAACTGCTACAAATCACGCGGCTATATAAACGCCGCCACCCTCATTTTACCACTTTTGGCAAAATTGTTTCCCTCATGTGCTCTGACAAGTTTTCTTTAGATTTGAGGTTCTACTCAAACATCTAAAGAGTTAGGTGTTAGTTCTCTAAGTGTTTTGATGATAACTGACAATTGTAAACAAGATTAAATATAGTTGGAACTTGTTGATTTCAATCTAAAATACTCTGACATCTCCAAACTCGAGCCTGGCTTTTCAAACCCGAGGTTTGGCACTTTGAACTTGACACCAAACCAGAGGTTTGCTTTTGAGTGTCGTTCTAAGTCATTTCATATTTTGTGTAAACTCGAGCTTACACTTGGAAACCTCCGTTTGCGAGAGACCGAGAGCATTCGATCTTAAAACACCTTAAAGCTCGAGCCTATTAGTTTTAAACCTCCGGTTTGAACCTCCGAGAAAATCTTCGTTAGTTTACATAACCATTAAACTCGATCCCGTTATGACAAACTCGAGTTTACCTGGCGGAAGGATTTTCAAATTTTATGAGTCTTTCACAAACTCGCACCGTTTCATTGCAAGTAAAGCTTTTCCAATTTGAAAAGTTCTTAAGGACTTCTAATCAAACTAAACTCAAGCATGTCTTTCTTAAACCTCAGGTTTACCTCAGGCAGATAACTCTTAAAAAGTTTTCAACCAAGTAAACTCGAGTCTGGTTCCTTAAACCTCAGGTTTATTTCAGGCCGAGAGCATTCAGAATTTTTCAAAGTTAAATGAACTCGAGCCTAAGACTGTGAACCCGAGTTTAAACCTTACGAGAGCAATGGCCTTTTAACTTAAGAAAAACTCTAGAGTTTGCATTGAGAACCTCAGGTTTTCCCTTGAAAGCAAAAACTAAGTTTTAGCTTAATCGTGTCAAACTCAAGCCTACCTACTAATAGACTCGAGTTCATGCTTTTGCTCAAAGTTGTTCAAAAAGCCAAAATCGCGACTTCCTCTCTGGATGGAGGAAACTCGAGTTCACTATGTCCAAACTCGAGTTTAAACCAACCCGAGAGCAAAGAAGTTTTAATGCCTTGAAAACCTTAGGTTCTGTTTTGCAAACCTCCAGTTTAGAAGTTTTGAACTTAAAATGCTTTTACACTGTGAAGCTTCAAACTCGAGTCTGCATGAATTGAACTCGAGTTCGTGACGCTGATCCAGAAATTCAAATCTGACGAATTTGGAAAACATTCTTGTTTGATCTTAATACTCTGCAATGTTATTCTCTGATATTCCTAACTATGTTTAATGACTTTATTAGTGAATCTCAGATGATTTAGAGTATGTTTTTGAAAGGTTAAAGGAAAAGGCAAAAAGTAGTTCAGCTCATTAAATAAAAAGTTGCATACTTTTGGGTAATCCATCTGCACACGATTGCAGAGCATTAATAAATGATTTCTACAACAAGCAATTGCTTCTCCAACAGATTAATTCAGAGGAAGTCAACTCTGAACACTTGGACAAAACTGGATTAAGCTGAGATTAGAGAGAAAGATGCCTAAACCACTTCCTAACCTTGGCTAAATTTCTCCAACGGATCTATTGGGATAGCAACGGTCATTTAATGATTTCTAAGTATAAATAGAGCTGCATTCAAGTCTTCCCAACAACTACATCTGCTGAAAACGAAAATCATTCAAGTCTCACATTTATTCAGTTTTTCATCTGTGTAGTATCACTTGATACAAAAGCTTCAGTGCTTATCTTTATCTACTCTGTGTGAGAGTTTTTACTTGTAAATCATTTGTTGTAAAGAACCACAGGTCAGGGGACTTGGTGGTTGGGTTCATTGATTACAACTTGTAAGGGGGAGTGAGTTCTAGAGAGAGAACTACTTCTTAAGTGCAGAGTGTGTAATCTTTGAGATAGTGGAAAATCCCAGAGAGTCTGGGGACTGGATGTAGGTCAAGTTGTTAGGACCGAACCAGTATAAATCATTGTGTCCAGCTGCTCTTCTCCTTGCTCTACTCACCTCTGTTTTTATCACTTTAAAACAGAGTGTTTTTCGAAAATTTTTAGAATACCCAATTCACCCCCCTTTGGGTATTAAGCTCCACTTTTATTAGGCACTCGAAGTTAGTAAAGCTACCTATTTAATTTCATTTTTTAGCAACATAGATTTGTTTATAGTAACTTTTGGTAATATTTATGAGTTCTTGAACCTATTTTTTAAACCTCTTTTATACATGTGTTTTTAATTAGGTTTTAGAAGTTATTGAATTTTTTATATTATCATATTGTGATTTTACAATATTTATAATGTTGGTTATTGTTATAATTTTTTATAAATATTGGTTAGGTGTCACTGTAATTTATTTTTAATTGGTTAATTACTATAGCCGTAATGGCTTCGGGGAGAGAGAGGGGAAGGGAAGGCAAATGAGTGTCCCCCTAAAGGACCTGTTCTGCATGGGAGTAGTAGTCAAGGGGTAGTGGTTGGGGTAGAGGGCACCCCAGAGGTGCACATGTCCCCGTGCCACCACAACAGGAGACCCCACAGCAGGCGACGTCACTAGAGGTGCTTATTCAACCAAAGGGGGTTGATATTAGTGTTAGTGGCTATGAGGAGCTTGAGGAATTTGATTTTAATATTCCCATGAACGAGGTGGAGTGGTTCCTTGGCCGCGAGGAGGCTAGGGTTGTTTTCGCCGTCGACTGAGTTTGAGGTGCAAGTTCAAGGTAAAGAATTGTCTTAATAAAGCTAATATTTTAATTATAATGGCTTAAATGTGAAATTAAATTTAATTAGAATTTGTGATGAATTGTGCAGCTAAGTAAGGGAACATCAACACCAGAAGGCTAGACGTGGCGGCATTAAATAAGCTGGGCCCAAGGCTATGTGTAGTAGTTCTGTGGAATAAGGCCACGAACCAGCCGATTGATAATGATCGTCATCTATTTAACCACTATCTGAACAAGTTAGGGGTGAATTGGATTTGATTCCCTATCCACTTTCGAAATGGAAGAAGGTTCCCTCGATGCCCAAGGATATAGCGTGGGACGAGGCTATGAAGGTAACCAATTTAATTTAGTGAGTCAAATGTAAATAGTTATAATTTACATAATTTTTATTTAGTGAATCAATTGTATTTAATTGTACTTTATTTAATTGTTACTGATTTATTTAAATTTGTGATATAGGATAGGTTTGTCATGCAAGACAATAGGAAGCAATATACATTGATAAAGATAGGGGACGGGTGGAAGAACAGGAGAAAATCACCTCTACCACATCTTGAATAAGGATGGGATGATGTCTCTCGCAATGTTGATGGAGGTTGTGCCTGACAAACCTCTCATCCAATGATTGGGCAAGATTTGTCTAATATAGGAAAAGCTTAGAAGAACATGTAATTGTTTTCAATAATTATTATTTAGAAGGAAATATAAAAAATATTAATGTTTTGTTGTTCTTGTAAGATCTTTTTGTGAGAAACACTAGGAGTCGAGGGCACCGAAGATCTATCACAAGATAGGATCCAAGACATTTGTTGTCACTTATAGTGAATTGGTATTTCTTACAATTAAATTAATTTTAGCTTTATATTATAAATTTATTGTTTTATTCTTCATAATAAGAATTTATTGTTTTAATTCTTTTAAGAGAAGAAGGCCGAGAAGGATAACTGTCAAACGGACTACGGAAGTTTTTCACTATCACGCATAGACACCGGAATGGAACCGCAACATCTTAGCACGCAAAGGAAGCCATTGTAGAATATAGACATTGTTCGTTTTATTTTATTTTTTAGTTAAATTAAATTGCTAAATAATTGTTTCATAAAATGTGTGCGGCAAGAGTAGATTCCGCAGACAAAAGAGTCCCAAATGATGGAGTCACGGGGGTCAACTGTGGATTCCATTGCGCCTCTGAAAGCTGCTCGGGCCTAGTTGGGCACCTTGGATGTCAGTAGGAGTATAGGATTAGGCACTAAGCCTAGCATAGTCTATGACTGGAGCCGCACATATGATGCTGGGACCTCTTAAGTAGGTACATCCAGAGTCAGAAGGTCGAGCCAGGCAACTGTTGAGGAGACTCTTATAAAGGTTGCCTAGGTACAGTCCATGATATCCAGCAGATCTAGGTGCAAACTGATTTCTTCTATGCCCAGCAAACCCAATGATGGGGAATCACGGAAGCAGTGTTGTCCAAGTCTTGGGAGAGTTTGTTTCCTACCAAGGCGCTTCTAGAGATCCCGCCAGTCCTTAGATTTGTCCTCCGTGACACCTACTAACCTGGCCCGTGATCCCGCCAATGGTGATGATGTCGTTAATTTTGATGAGGCTCGTGATCCCGCCACCCCGATAAAGGACTTGATGATTTGTCGCTTCCTTAGATATTTTCATTTATGTTTTGGACTGTGAAATACTTAGTTATTTTCATTTTTGGACTTTGAAAAATTTGCTTCTTTGGAGTTTGAACAATTTTATGATTATACGTTTGTGATTATACATTTTTCATGTGATGTAATTATTTGAAATAATTTACTAATACAAATGGTTTACGTGATGTAATTATTTGAAATAGTTTATGTGTTGTAGGAATCTAAAGTAGTGTAAGCCTTTAAGGAATATGAAAAATAATTTCACTTGTTTAAATAATTAGTGTTTCCATAATTACTGTTTGTAACGGTTGGAGCCCAGAAACCACTACAAAGGGTTATTTATATACTCTTTAAAAAAAATTATATTTGTAGTGGTTGTATAACCGCTACTCAAACTGCTACAAAGTGTATGTATTTGAAATTTGAAGATTTTAAGGCGCGCCAACGATTGTGAAGTTTGTAGCGCTTATTGTCCATTAACCACTACAAAGTGTATGTGTTTGAAATTTCAAAATTTTAAAGCTCACCAACGGTCATGAAGTTTGTAGCGGTTGTGGTCCTTAAATTGCTACAAAGTGTACGTTTTTAAAATTTGAAAATCTTAACGCCTGTCAATGCCAAAACCTAATGCATTAGCCTTCATTAATGTTGCATACCAAAGGCTTGAAGACAAGATCACTGGTTATATTTTTAGTCTCTTGCAAAAACCATAATATGTCATTTTCATTTTTCACATTGTTAATGGTAGTTTGAAAACTTTGTTTCTTCTCGCACATATATTAGCATACTAATTTCAATTTTAACTTGTTAATATGTTTCAAGTAGTATTTAACGTATATAAAAGAGACTAAAAAAGAATTAAGAGCACGTTTGGTTCAACCCCATTACATGTCTGCAATGTTAATCATAATTACATTATCAAGATAAGAGTATTTTGTTGCTATTTAGCATGGTAATAGAGTTGGTAATGATGATTACCAAAAAAATTGGTAATCTCGTTCATACCTCCCCCTATGAATGCTCAATACCAGTCAATTGCACGGTTGAAGAAGTCCAATTTACCCTTTAGTCTCTTTTGTCATTGTTTCATTTGTCTTTTTTCACCCAACACGCTACACCACACCACAGCCACCTCCCCTTCCTCCACCGACACCGCCACCCCCCTGGGCGGCCACCTCTATCATGACAATTATCATTACCACTAACACCACTACTACCTCCTCCATTACCACTATTGCTGCACCGTCGTCCCCGTCACTGCCATCGCCTCTACCATGACAACTACTATCACCGCCACTACTACTACCTCATCCTCCTCTATGGCCACTATAGTTGCCCCCGTCGTCACCGCCACCACCACCTCCTCCTCCTCCACCGTTTCTCCTACTACCGCTACCCCCTTGTTGCCACCATTATCGTCACCTCTATCATGACAACTGTTGTCATCGTTGCCTCCACTGCCACCACTACCTCTACCGCAACTATAGCTTCCCTTGGTCATCTCCACCTCCACCTCCACCGTTGTCGCCACCTTTACCATGCTAATTGTCGTCACCACCGCCATCTCTACCTCCTCCACTGTTGCTGCTGCTACCACACCACCATTACTATTGCCTCCACCACCACAACCACCACCATCGGACAATCCTCAAGAGGTATCACAACATGATGAGGCGGTGTGATAACTTATAGCAATTTTTTCCACAAACGTTATGTTAAGGCTAAAATAGACTTTAAGTGATATTAATTTTAAATAATCATTACAAATTAACTTATTGCACCTTGCTTAAAAAACAAATCAAACACTAGCCCTATGATTGATATTGTATTGCATTACCATTGCATTGCCCTATAGGGTGTAATGGGATTGAACCAAATAGGCCCTAAGATGTTGAAGGGCTGTGTGTCGTGACTCGTGACTAATCAGTTTATTTATTTGATTTGATTTGAACTTTTAATATTTGGAGGATTTTCAATTAAATCTTTTGAATCATTGAACACACTATTTAATATATATAAGTTTTCAACTAGAAATTTCAAGAATATCATTTAGTGTTGTTAGAATTTGGATATAGATTTGTCATTGATGGGTCACACAATTTGATTGAGAAATTACAAAACTTCCCAATTAAGTAAATAGAGATAAATCAATATTAATTGCTGAAAGAGAATTGAGGAACAAGTAACCTCATTCTTGGAAATTAATTGACAATTAATTTCCTCATTTTTAGATAGAGGGCAAGTATGGTCTTCTTAATTAGTGGTCATGACCATGGTAGTCAAAAACGCGTTTTAAATGGTAAAAACATCATTTTTACGTTTTATTTTGGGTTAAACGTGTTTCGTTGTGGAAAAAAACGGACTCAGAGTGAAAACCGTAAAAACGCAGGCGTTTTTGCAAAAAACGTGGGGAAAAAACCAGCCGGTCCAGCGGTCCAACTCCAGCCCTAAACCAGTAAATACCTAATCCCTAATCCCATTTTTCGCAGCATCTCAACCCGCGGCCACTCATCGATCAAAATCCCTCCTCCTCCGACGCCCTTTCCATCCACACCGTGCCTCCTCCACCACCTTCATCGTCGGTGAAAACACTTCTAGTTTAGGCTTGTCGATCTCGAAGAACAAAACACATTCTCGTCTGTGAGAGAGGAAGCGGATAAACCTTTTGCATTGGCAAACTAAAATATCACCTTTGTCTACGAATAAGCGTCCCCGCACTTGCTCGAACTCGCCGACTCTTCTCCCTGCGTGGTTGTTCTCCGACAAGTATTGAAGAAGGCTCAAACCCTAGGGCTTTGCTTTTTCCCCAAAATTCGATAAGATTGCTTTGTTTGTTTTGGTTTCCTTGCGTGTTACAGTGTTAGACGCCGTCTCTCCGTGTCTTGCTCCCTTTTTTGGGTTTTAATTTGGCTTTGAATCTGGTTGTTTAATCGTTTGAATATTGACGCTTTTGAACCTGGGAATATTTACAGACTGAATTTATTTTTTATTTTTAACTTTAGTTGCTGGTTTTTGCTTGAATGGTCCGTAATTGGTTACTACTTCTTTCTTCATTTTCATTTTGATTACTAGCAACTTATATGCTTTGGATTGTGTTGTTGTGCCATGTTGGATTTGTTGTGCATTGGCATTCTGTTTATTAATCTCTTTATATTATAATCAATTTAGAAAATTCTCATGGAATTTGCGATGTATGATCTGGTAAATGACTTGGCTCGATGTGTGTCGGCCTTGTAGAAGCTCGAGTTTAAATCATTTATAAAAAATAATCATTTGCGCACCTTAGTTGCTTTAGGCAACATTTTTCATAGTCATAAAGAGCAAGATGAAATTGAGGGATCATAAATTGAAGGAGTGTTTTCACCTGTCATTCTTTAGGAGCCGGAGGAGTTGCTTTAATCAATTGGCTTACTAAGTCATCTTAGTAAAATTGGTATTTTAGAACTTGTGTAGGCCTTCTCGTTCGTTCATTTTCTATTGCTAGGTAGTAGGTAGTTGCTTTTATCTTCTGATTCTGTTTGTAGTTTTGAAAATGGCTTCTGGTGGAAATGGAAGTAGTAGAGCTGCAGTTCAGAGTAATTCTATGCCTTCTATCCCAGTGAGTGGATCAGGAACATCTTCAAGAACTTACAAGAATGCTCCTAAGTAGAACTGATGTGGCATGGAAGCATGGTACTTCAGTTGATGGAGGTACTAATAAAATTAAATGCAATTATTGCCAAAGGATTGTACAAGGAGGTGTTTATCGAATGAAACATCATTTGGCTTGCACTCAAAAAGACGTAGGAATATGCAAATCTATTCCTGAGGCAGTCAAGAAAGAAATGTGGGACATTGTATGTGGTTTACAAAAAAGACTAAACAAGAAATCTGGCATTGATGATGAGGATGAGGTTGTACAATGTGGAGAAAAAAGATCACGTGATGAAGATAAAGAGAGCTCTAAGAATATCTTCAAGAAAAGAGGAGCAAGCACCCAGTCCCAACCTACCATCAATAATATTTTTAAGCAGAGTTTAAGAGAAGGTGCATGTGAGAAAATTGCTTCTTTTTTCTATAACAATGCCATACCATTCAATGTGGCACGAAGTGTTGAATTTCAAGAGATGTTTGAAATGGTTGCTCGACACGGTATTGCCTTTAAGCCACCATCCTACCATGAAATTAGAGAGAAATAATTGAAGAAACAATATATGGAGACAATGCAAAGTATTGAAAAACATAAAGTTTATTGGAAGGATATGGGCTGCTCCATAATGACGGATGGATGGTCGGACGATAAAAGAAGAAGAACGCTTATAAACTTCTTAGTAAATAGCCCAAAAGGAAGTGTGTTTTTGAAGTCAATTGATGCATCTCACATCACCAAAACAGCTAAGAAGATATTTCATATGATTGATGAAGTAGTTGAGGAAGTAGGAGAAGAAAATGTTGTCCAAATTGTGACGGACAATGCTGCGAACTATAAAGCTATAGGAGCATTGTTGATGGCAAAAAGAACAAGGTTGTATTGGACACCTTGTACGGCTCATTGTATTGACCTAATGTTGGGGGACTTTGAGAAGAAGTTGCCGGTTCATCATGAGACAATTGCAAAAGGAAGAAAAATTACTACATTTATATATTCAAGGACTTCTTTAATTTCCATGTTGCAATTTCATACAAATGGAAGAGACTTGGTGAGACCAGGAAAGACTCGCTTTGCCACGTCTTATCTAACCTTGGGGTGCCTCAATGACAACAAAGGAGCATTGATAAGGATGTTTACTTCAGATCAATGGATGTCTAGCAAGTTTGCTAAAACAAATTATGGCAAGTATATTGCAGATGTGGTTATGGATAGGGAGTTTTGGAAAAATGTTGTGACATGTTTAAAGGGTGCTTTTCCACTTATCAAGGTGTTTCATTTGGTGGATTCAGATGAGAAACCAGCCATGGGGTTCATTTATGATGAGATGGTTCAGGCCAAAGACAAAATTCAGAAGGCATTCAATGGTATAGAAAGAAGGTAGCATTATTTTACTCAATCTAATATAATTTTTTAACTTTTGTTTGCAATTTCGAATCTAATGTATTTTTTTATTTGTCATTCTTTACTCTCTAGTTATCAGCCTCTATGTGATATCATTGACGCTAGATGGGACAATCAGTTGATGAGGCCTTTGCATGCAGCAGACTACTTCCTCAACCCTCAAATACAATAGAGGCTAGGATTTCATGCTGACCCCGAAGTCAAAAATGGACTATATCAATGTTTAGAAAGGTTGGTGGAAAGTGCTGAAGAAAGAAGAAAAATTGATGATCAAATGGATGATTTCAAGTTTCAATTAGGGAGATTTAGTTCGAATTAGCCCAAGGCGACATTTATACAAAATCTCCAACACAAAGGTGTAGGAATCTTATGGTTTTGAACATCCGAGCTCCAAAGATTTGCAATGCGCATTTTAAGCTTGACATGTAGTTCATCTGGTTGTGAGAGGAATTGGAGTACGTTTGAGATGGTAAGTTGTCTTTAATTTGTAAATTTGGGTTTGTACTTGCTACTTGGTGTATATTAATTGGATTTGTTTTTGTTTAGGTCCACTCAAAGAGACGAAATCACTTGAAACAACAGAAAATGAATGATGTTGTGTTTGTGATGACAAATTCAAAATTGGCCAGGAAGAAACAAGTTAGAAAAACTGGAGAATATAACATTGATGATGTTTCATCTGAAGATAAATGGATTGTGGAAAATGAAGGAACATCTTCTAATGTTGAAGGTTTACATGAAGACAATTTCGATTTCAATTTGGATAATTTAATTGAAGAAAACTTGGCTCCAGTTGGAGGAGAGGATGACACTGGTCATGTTGGTGCCTTTCAAGATGATATGGTGATTCCTAATTTTGAGTTGGACAATGAAGTTGATAGAAGAGAAAGAGAAGTTGCCATGCATCATGATGTAGTTGAAGGTCATGTGGAGGATGATGCCTTTGATGATAATAACTTGAATGATTTATTAGCTTAGATTGTGTTGTGACTTGTGACAATTATTTACAATTCAGTTGGATAATGAGTGGTACCTGGTGATCGAATTTAAATTAGACTTGAATTTTGAACCGTATTGAGGTTGTTTGCCTTTGTTTGAATGTATTTGATGACAATGTTGGATATTTTGATTGATATTGCATTGATTAGTATATGTGTGTATGATGGCAGTGTTGGAAATTATGCCCTAGGGCAAGTCATTGTTCTCCATTTAGTTATCATTTCATTCGCATGTTTACATTGATAACTGTATCCCTGGATATATCTTTTATAGATTATCCTAAATGTCCCTGGTCGGTCATCTACGCGGGAGTGAAGATGAGATAAGACCAATATGACTTTGATGAGGTATGGAGATACGAATCAAAGTCATGGGCACTTGTAAGAGTACAAGGTGTTGGACCGACCCACTATGAGAAAGTTGCATGGATCTAGTCATACACGACGCCCTATGACCTGAGATCATCATGGATTCCTACATGATGAGTCACTGGTCTTTGACCCAGTCAATAGTCACTTTGACCGGGTGATGATAAAGGCTTGGATCGGGATCAATGGTTTTCATGCGGAGGAATGTGAGTGGTCAAGATGGAATTTGTCCCTCACATTTGTAGAGAGATAATACTAGCCCCTCGATGAGTGAGTCTAAGAAATGTATGGCCATACTGTGATGGAGAGGAGTTTTCATTTCACTTATTAGACTACTCGAGAATCGAGAAAGTAATGGTCAAGAACAAGAAGTTGACATTATCCATGTCTCATCCTTGACCAAATTATCGCGTGACAAAAGGGACGTGACATGGTTGTATGATAGGTTGTATCGTGTTAATCGATCCCCATGTGAATTGGGTAGTCGCAATGTCTTGCTAGAGGTCACTTGCGACTTGTGGGCTAGTACAGTATTGGCTCAATGCCAATCTTATGTGGGCCTACAGGGTCGCACACAAGAATAACTCAACACGAGCAAAAGTGTCCAGATTCATTGAATCTTAGATATATCTAAGATTTAATGAATACTTAATTTAATCTAGGATAAATAAATATATATATATATATATATATGTGTGTGTGTGTATATTAAATTTAAAATAAATATATATTAATATTATTAATGGAGATTATAATATTATTATATAATATTTGTTTTATATTTAATTTATTTGATAAATTAAATATCTAAAATAAATAGAGATATTGTATCTCATTTAATTTTTGAATAAAGATATCATATATCCATTTAATTTAAATTGAGATATAGTATCTCAGATTTAATTAAATAGATAGATATCATTTATCGATTTAATTTATAGAGATAAATTAAATCAAAGGCTTTTGATTTGGATTAAATAAATATATCGATTAAATATATTAGATAGATTTAATTAATATATTTTAATCCAGATTCAAAATTTGAATTTCAGATCTGGATTTTAATTCGGATTAAATAAATAGATTATATTAGATCTATTAGATAGATTTAATTAATATATTTTAATCAGTTCAAAATTCGAATTTCAAAATTAATGAGGATTAATTTTGAATATAATACGCCGATCAGGTTTAGAAAAACCTACGGGACTTTTTTATCGAGCGTATTAGAGAGCCGCGAGAAACCCTAGAGCTAGATAGAGAGGGACGCACAGTTCAAGGCGCTAGCAGGCTGCCGCGTCCGTGTTCGGTGTTTATTCGTGTGGATACCCGTAGATGAAGCCGATTCGTGGAGTCGACTTCTGCTGATCGAGAAGGTAGCCCACCAATTCAAAGAGAACGAGACGCGGACGAGTTCACTATATGTAATATTCGGTTCTGAAACCTTGATTTTGACGATGATTGAGCGATCCTCCGGATGGGATTCATAGAATATTTTAATTCGGCTGCGTGTACGGATCCCAACAGGTAAGTGCCTTACTTTTCTTGAATTTTTTTATATACATATGCAGGTAAAAACTATGTTTTGTATTATGATTTTTCATTCTCCTTCCGTTTTTAGGTAAAACTACGTTTTCACTACCATGGTCATGACAAATAGGAGGTGCCTCCTTCACTTGCACTCACTCTAGCCATTAAGTTATTTGACTCTATTCTCCTCTCCCTATTTCTCTTGTATGGTGCTCTACTGGTTTAGACTCTAGTAACCTTGACTTTGCATTGTTGGTTAATTATGGCTATTACACGACTTTCATACAAAGTCTCATGAGGTTGAAAACAAAAAAATTTGTTAATCATTTTGGAAACCCGTAACTCCTTACGATCCTTATGAATTATTAATCTTAACTCCTTACGCTAATTAGTTATGATTATTATTATATTCATTAATCTGCAACTCTTTACGGTATTCATGAGAACTCATAACACTTTATGATACTCATGAGTTTTAGGATTACTCGTTAAAACAACTATTGGGGATTAGGATTATTTGCATGGTTTGTGAACCCGATTGGACCAGATCGGCTGGGTTCAAGCGGAAATCGGTGAACCAGCTAGAAAACTGGTCCGGTTTAGTGGGAAACAGGTTGACTCGGTGACTCTGAGTCAACTCGGTCAACTCAACCTAAACCTTCCGAATTGAAATGGGTCACTGAGTTGCAAGACTCGGGAATCAGGGAAAGTTTGGTCGGAGGAATGAGGGGAACGACATAAGAAGAAGAAGAAGAAGGAAGAATGACGGAAACAGGGAGAAGAAGAAGGATGAATGACGGAAAGCGACAGTGAGTCACACGAAAGGGAAAGGATCCATGGAGGCAAGAACAAGAACTCACACACTTGTATCGTCGCGACCCAACAGCTTAACTGGAGTACCCGGTCTTGGAGAAACCAATCAACCCTCAGCAATCTATTGAGACCCATTATCCTGCCAGGCCCCTATTGTCTATATTCTATGAAGCTCTTACCTTGTATTTATATACATGTAGATGATGACGTACTAGTCTTATTAAGAACATCAATGCCCTTTCTTGGTGATTCAAGACTAGGAACAAGTTTCAGGCAATAGATATGTAGTGTTCTCAAGTCCTTATGATTATAATCTCTATCATTGATCCTTGTTATTAACATATGTTCTATTCCTAGGGTTTTTATCTTTAAACATATATTTACCTTAAAATAAAGGCGAGACATAAACATGATAGAGATAAAATGTGCTCATTTATTAATAATGAAATACTACAATGTATAAAAAGTGCTCATCTGTCATCACATATTGTCTCTAGTGACACCTAATTACGTCCCCACTTGGCCTAGAGTCAATCGGGTCAACGTGTTATCCAAATAATTAAGATAATGAATAAATCCATATCTTGATTATTTGATTGAATCAAAATTTAAGATAATGAATCACATATATATCTTTAATTAAAATTCAATATCATTTTTAATTCAATCTTTACTTATTATTTCTCCTATCTTCATGACTTCATCCAATCTTTATGGGACACACACACACACACACACACATCAAAATTTAAGATAATGAATCACATACATATCTTTAATTAAAATTCAAGATCATTTTTAATTCAATCTTTACTTATTATTTCTCATATCTTCATGACTTCATCCAATCTTTATGGGACACACACACACACACACACACACACACATCAAAATTTAAGATAATGAATCACATACATATCTTTAATTAAAATTCAAGACCATTTTTAATTCAATCTTTACTTATTATTTCTCCTATCTTCATGACTTCATCCAATCTTTATGGGACACACACACACACACACACACACACACACACTAGATAATTCAGAATTATCTTTTATAACCTAACCTCTTGAATTTTAAATTCAAATTTAAATTTCAAACTTAAATTCAAATTTAAATTTCAAACTTAAATTCTAAATTCAAATTCTAAATTCAACTTGGCTTGAGACCCCATTTGATCTTCTAACACATTTGGGCCTTGTTGTGCGAAACCGATTTCCCACTAGGGGCTCAAAAGTGGCGCCATTTTTACTATTGGCTTGAAGTCTCACTCTAACCCAATTATACATTTACTCTTGATAAAGCCCAATAACAATTATTGGCCCAAACTTGCTAATTTTAAGCAATCAGGAATAATCTTTGTGTGTGACCCATTAGACCCAATTAGTCACTGACATAAATAAACTTGAACCAATAATCACTCTTTTAACGGGCCCAAATGATCTAATGATCACATAAGATACTAGCAATGCTCAGGGCCCCAGAACTAATTGAATTGATCAAGTGATCTACCTTTCAAATTTTGACACCGTGTAGACATGATCTCTCACAATGTCATTCACATTTAGTCGAGAGCAAAGGTAGAGTATCAACTCTCTTGATTGACTAAATGTAGCTAATCCACAGAACTAGGAATTTTCTTCTATTTACTCTATAACGGATCATGACTCTTTATGATCACTTACTGTACGCACAGACTCCCGAGTCAATTAGAAGCTATCCAAACTTTACTAGTCATGTGAATGACCAATCCCTTGTAGGGGACTGTGAGTCCTCTCAACATTTCTATCTATACCCATCATACTTCAAGTTACACCCAAGAGTATACTGTTCTCCCCATTTTCAGGCGGACAAAGTTGTACAGTCAAAGTATAACCTTGGGACATAGTATTCGATGACATCCTCAAGTCCAAGATGACCTGCACTACCAAATCATAAGAGACTTTTCCTATCCAATGATACTCTCTACAATGAATCTTTGTGGAGTCTCTCAGCAAGTCAGTTAGGTGCTATATGTTTTCCAACAAATTTACCCACGACATCAGCTAAGGCATTACCATGCCTGTATTCCATGAGGTCTCTACCTTGTACCTCCATACAAGTAGTCATACTAGGAACAAGTTTTAGACAATAGATATGTAGTATTCTTGAGTCCTTATGATCACGATCTCTATCATTGATCCTCGAGATTAACACATGTTTTATTCCTAGGGTTTTTATCTTTAAACACATATTTACCTTAAAATAAAGCCGAGACATAAATATGATAAAGATAAAATGTACTCATTTATTAATAATGAAATACTACAATGTAAAAAAGGTGTTCATCTGTCATCACAGTTGTCTCTAAGACACTTGAATACTAACATGCATTAGTATCAATTGGTTCGACACGCAAAGCTTAGAGGTTTGACCTAAATCCAAAAGTGGGTTTCTACTTGATACGTAGTGTGTTCTCAATCCTAATTTTCTTTCAAATATATAGGGTTAAGGAGCAATTTGGCCAACAAACTATTACTTTAGGAGCGCGCCAAAGACAAATAACTTTTAAATGGACCAAAAATACTGAAACACTTTTATAAATGTGCGATCCCGACAAAAAAAAACTTTTATTCCAAGAGTGCCCAGCACAAAAAACATTTAATCCAGGAGCGCCCAATATAAAAAAGTTTTACTCTATTTTTGTGCTAAGTGCACATTGTAAAAAGTTTTTTGGTCCATTTAAAAGTTATTTATCTTAAGTAGCTCCTAAGGTAATAGTTTGTTAGCCAAATTACTCCTAAACCCTCAATATTATGTTGTTATTCTGTTCCAATGTCCTTGATTTAATTAAATAGATCATGTCTCATCCTCCACATCTTTTGTATTCCATATCTCATCGATCATTTTTTATGGGTAAATGAGCAAAAATACACATGTGTTTTACCTTCAGGATCGACCCAAACCATATGCTTTTTTTTTGGGAGCAAAAATACACATGTGGTTACATTTTAGGAGCAAAAATCACACCACCGTTAAAATCTAACTTAACTTGCATTTGCAATAGAAAATGTCGTATTTACAACAACATTTAAACATCCGGATTTTGAACATAGAAAGGTCATTTACAATGAAAAAATGTTATATTTACAACAGGAAGTGTTGTATTTATAACAAAATTTAAAATCTGGCATTTAATGAGAAAAAGCGGTTTATAACAAAGATTTTAACGGTGGTTGACTTTTGCTCTTAAAATGTAACCACATGTGTATTTTTACTCCAAAAAAAACATATGTTCTTTGGATGCTCTGAAAATAAAGCGTATGTGTATTTTTGCTCATAAACCTTTTTTTTTTTCTTAAAGTCATTCTAAATTAGAAATTTCATCTATTTAACGATTACATTGTATTTAGTTATTTTGAAGGTATGAACGATATTGAATTTCCGTGAATTTTATACTTGTTTTTGTATTCTTGAAAGAATATTTTCAAGACTTTGATCCGCCCGTCGTGTTGTCTTTTATAACTAAAGCGTTTGTTATAAAGAAAGTATGGGAAAGGAAAGGGAAGATCTCAATCTTGCGTGGATTTGAGGTGTTTGTTCTGAGAAAAGTCCAACAAGATCTTCCAGGTGGTCCGTCTTCCCTTATTTGAGGGAAGATCTTTCCATCCGAAAATGGAAGGAAAGCTCAATCTTCCAAGGAAAGTTTGAATTTGTGATTTACCACGAAATTCAAATTTGGCGGGAAGTTGAAACTTGGCGGAAAGTTAAATTTTGGCGGGAAGTTTGAATTTGGCGGATTTTTTTTTTTTTCACGAGTTCAAACTTAATAATATATTTTTTAAAAATATATTTTAGCAAAAAAATATTTTTATTATTATTTTGAATTAATTTCTTTTGAGGTAAAATAGGCGTTTAATTCATTCATTACCAACTACCACCTCTTCATTTTTTCCTACCAAACAACTCAAACCATCTTCCCTCATCTTTCAAATCTTTCTTTCCTTTCCTTTCCATTCCTTTCCTCTTCCAAACTTTCTTTGTAACAACGAGTTTTAAGGAACCTAAAACAAGTTCTTTCAAAATTTTCTGGGAAAAAAAAAAAAAAAAAAAGTTCTTTCAGAATTTTGATTAATCATATTTTATAATATGTTTTATATAGGACAAAATTAAAATTTATGGTGCATTTGTATCAAATTTTGTCGAATCTTTCAATTTTCATACTCAAACATTTTTGTATTTTCCGTGGTCTTTAGGTTACTAGAAGATTCATATCAAATTCAAGTGCATACTTCGAATTCCATCGAAACTAATCAAAATATAAAATGAGAATGAAATTGAACAAACCCTTCCTGCATAGTCGTCACTCGTCAATCTTGCAATTCGCTCGGCGCTCGCAGCTTTTCCGTGAGTTATCCTTTATTTGCTTAGTCTCTGTGTTTATGCTGGAAAAAAGTATATGATTCAATGAAGAGTTGAGATTTTAGTCACGCGGTAACAATGAAAATAGGTTTAAATTGGCTCCCCTTTACTCAGCTTTAGTTTCAGAGTTCAGCGATTCATTAATTTTATTGAACTTTATTTCTTACCATAATCAGGTCAAAAAGCCACAGAATTAGGGATTTATTAATCTCAAACGAGGAAATAAACCCTGAAATAGCTCACATCTTAGCAGTAGTATTCCCATGGCGGCAAGGAAATTGCAGCAGTGGTTGATTCCGTTCCTTTCACGACAATACCCTCGTAACCCAAACACTGAAGGTTTGTACTTCTTTTCATCTGCCTTGATAAACCCTTGGGGGAAAAAGAGTATATTTACTAAATTGAATGGTTAATGACTTAGGTTTTGGTGCTTGTCTCTTTTCATGTGTACTAACTTGTCTCTTTTCATGTGTACCAAGCTTTCTCATCTTGAAATGCAGAAATACTGTTTTTAAAATTTTAATTTCTGTTCTTATTGTTTTTGACATTTTCTTGTTTATGTGTAGTTTTTCCTGGTCTAAGTATTAATTAAACAAGGCTTATGTGTTTAGTTGGACCAATGACGAATGTTTATGGTAATGATACTTGGTTTATATACTAGAGTGTTACTTAGATTTTGCATGGTCTAAACTACTTAGAGCTTGTAACTTCAACATAAATGATACTGCATTGGAGTCAAAAGTCAAAATATTTTGATTAAAAGAAAAGAAAAGGGAAAAGGACTTCATCTTGTCAGAGAAAAACTGGATTAGAAAGACATGAAAAAGAGGTCTGTATAGTTGTAAATGGACCCTGCTCTAAATAATATAATGTTTATGGTGGATACTTGGTATTGTAAACAGATAATGAGAAATATAATCTGAAAGTTGTGTCTATTCGTGTACAGACAGGGTATATTTATACAAGAGGGGAGAGCCTAAGTGATAATGGCTCTTAAAGATGATTTCCTAATCCCTGATTGATGGGGATACTAATTGATTGTATATTAATTACAATATATTCCCTAACAGGTTATACACTAGAGTGTTACTTAGATGCTGCATAGTCTAGACAAGTTAGAGCCTGTAACTTAATGATCCTGCATTGGAGTCAAAAGTCAAAACTATTTTGATTAAAGCAAAAGAAAAGGGAAAAGGACTTCACCTTGTCGGAGAAAAACTGGGATTCCAACGTCTATGAAAAAGAGGCCTGTAGAGATGTAAATGGACCCTGCTCTAAATAACATAATGTTTAGGATGGATACTTAACCCTGCATTAAATAATATAATGTTTACAATGGATACTTGGTATTGTGCAATACTAAGCCCCATATTGAGTAATATGGGATGCTTAATGCGGTATTTAAGTGGGTTTGTTCTTCCATTTTAACAGCTGCTTTTAGGGTAGGGTTTCTCATCCCAATTGGGTACCCATCAATTTATATTCGGCATTTTCTGCAGAAGATTATGGCTTCCCATCTTATCCCTTTTTCTATTTTTGTCCGATAACATGTATTAGTAATATGGTCATAGTCTCAAGCGTCAACTCTTGAGCATCTCCTGCTTAACTAATTTTGAGCCTCTTGTGCACCTTAGCTTTAGCCTTAAGCACTCATTTCTTTGGACACATTTCTACCCGATGGATGAATGAAAGGTTTTATTTGTATAATTTGTTGTCTATGCCATGCTACAAGAACAGCCCCTCATCTGGGACCTGCCAATACTCAAACATGGATTAGTTTGTAGTATTGTACTGGATACTAGATGATTGTTGATCCATGTTCATGAGGATACTAGAAGCAGGGTTTCGGTTGTCTCAATGTATCACTACTACACGTGTTTTGTTGTTTAATGTTTTAGTGGTTATTTGCAGTATCCTCTTGGCATTCGTCTATCAGTGTAATATTAATCAAGGAAAATTTGTTTTAATCTGCTGCTGAACGTTTTATGTAAATATATAAACAGGGTTTGGAAAGAAAAGGAGAAGTTGTTTATATGGTTGTAATTTGACCCTGCTTTGAATAATTTAACATTATACCTGGCATTTTTTTTGTTGATGATTAAGATGTTTGGTGTTATCCTCTTTTTATGTTTTGTTTGTTTGTTTTTTTTTTTGGTGTTTTGGGGGGGGGGGGGGGGGGGTGTTGATGGCGTGTATCAGTAATATGGTCATACTCTCAAGTATCAATTTGTGAGCTTCTCCTCCTGCTCAACTGATTGCATGTTTAAGCCTCTTGTGAACCTTAGCTTTAGCCTTTAGTGCTTAATTCTCTGGATTTATTTCTACGTGATGGGTCCATAAATTTTTTATTTGTGTACATTCAAGGATGAATAGATGTGATGCCCATGTCTTGCGGATGTGAAAAATCATGCTATAAAAGTATACCCCCATTTGGGACCTAAAAATACTTGAACACGAATTAGTACTGGTACTGTACTAGATACTTGATTGTCCAAAAGAAAAGGATTTTTATTATCTCCTTGTTTTACGACTGCATTTTTTTTATTTGATGTTTTTGGGTGATTCGCAGTCGCAGCATCCTCTTCGCATTCTTCTATCAATGCGATGTTAACCAGATATGGACTTAGTAAAAGAGAAGTCCAGACGCACACAAATGCAACTAACTATGTAAGTGAAGAAGACTCAGAAAATAAAGAAGCTCTCAGTGTTAAGCCTAGTTCTGACCCGGAGACCACTATCAATAGTTCTGCTGTAAAATTTTCTGCCAATTCCAGTTTAAAAACATCCTCAAGGCATGATCTTGCTATGATTTTCACCTGTAAGGTCTGCGAAACAAGATCCATCAAGACGGCTTGTCGTGAATCCTATGAGAAAGGCGTGGTGGTTGCAAGATGTGGTGGCTGTAATAATCTACACCTGATTGCAGATCATCTCGGGTGGTTTGGCGAACCCGGAAGTGTTGAGGATTTCTTAGCAGCTCGTGGAGAAGATGTGAAGAAAGGTTCTGTTGATACACTAAATCTCACACTAGAAGATATTGCTGGAACTAAACCTTGAAAAGCTTAATTTGACAAATACGGAGATGAACTTCTGTGAAGTGCTTATAAAAATTTGTGGAATGCGGAGCATTTTGTAGTGTGAAAGTTGGAAGAGTTGTGTGATTTACCCCCGGCTCCCTTTCATTTTGTAGTTCCTGTTTCTACTAGGACATATTGTACATTGTTTTTAATTCAGAAAAAGTTGGAAGGGTTGAAATTTCAAAGCTGAGAAGTTATTTGTAGAAGATGCAGAGTTTGATGGAGATTTTCCTTTTTTAATTTTTAGTACATTTTTAATTCAGAAAAAGTTGGAAGTATAAATCAAATAGTATGAAAAGTCCCTTAAAAAATGCACTTAGTGCCTGTTTGGCCTAGGTTATTTTTAGATTATCTTCTCCTTATAAGTAGAGTGAGACCAAACAGATTTTTAAAAAAGTTCTTATAATGACAAGAGTTTATTTTAAAATGAAGAAAAAAGTTCTTATAAAAAAGCTCCTGAGAGGAGCTTTTTTTTTTTAAGCTCTTTTTTTAAAAGAGAACCTACAGCCTTCATCGCGCAATCAACCTGGATTTGAACTCCATGATGATGAGATTGCAACCAAAATCGCAAACGGCAAACAGAGAAATCCCACAGCAAGATTCTTCCACCCAAACGAATTTGCTGCTGTGGGATGATCGGTATTACATCATAAAACCCCATCCAAATACTTGCATTGAGGACGATGTTTCTGATAAACGTGAAAAGGTAATGGTCGATTGGCTCTTGACATCGTCCGGTGATGATTTCACGGCCATCGGGATTTGTGGGATGGGTTGTTCGGCAAGACGGCGTTTGTTAAGAAAGTTTTGAAACAAAAACTGTCGGCGACAAGTTCAAGTGTGTCATATGGGCTTTGCTTCTCGCATTAACCTGCGAAGAGGAGAGCTGGCCCCTGTTAAGCCCGACTTTTCATGGGCCAGCCCTGGAGGGTCGGCCACTTCGATTCCAGTAATCTGGTCGATCTGACTTGAAATATTTCATGATCTTAAAAATTTATTTTAGGATATTAAAAAAATATTTCGGGGTAATGACTGATCTTAAAAATATTTCGGGTACTCATGGGTAGTAAAAAGATACTTAATATTGATCGGTATTGAAAAAATATTTCTCATGGTCTTAAAAATTTATTTTACGATCTTGAAAAAATATTTTAGCGTATTGACTAATTATAAAATAAAATTTTAAGGTACTAATGAGTACTAAAAAGATACTTAAAGGTTGAAAAAATACTTCATGAACTTGAATTTTTTTTTAGGATATTAAAAATATATTTCGGGTAATGACTAATCTTGAAAAAATATGTCTTGAAAGGGTACTAAAAAAAATATTTAAGGATATTGACTGGTATTGAAAAAATAACAATAATGGCAGAGGAGAGAGAAAAGCTAAAAAAATAGATTTTTACAAAACTTAGGTGGCAAAGGACGAGAAAAAAAGCTAAAAAAATTAGCTTTTTACAAATCCAAGTGTTGGATCCAAAACTTAGGTTTAATGCAGAATAGCTTATGAACAATTTTTAGAGTGTTCGGTAAACTTTTGCCAAAACCTATGTTTTGATGTAGAATAGTTTTACGGACAATTTTGAAGTGTTTCGCAGATTTTTGCTAAAACTTAGGTTTTGATGCATAATAGCTTAGGTTTTGATGCATAATAGCTTAGGCTTTGATGCATAATAGCTTTTGAACAATTTTGGAGTGTTTGGCAAACTTTTGCCAAAAATTAGGTTTTGAAGTTATCCAAACACTATCATTTTTATCCGAAAGCTATTCTCCAAAAGCCATTTTTATTTCGTAAATCCCAAAAGTTATTCTCCAAAAACTACATCCAAACGGACTCTAATGATAGCATTGCAACTCCAATCAACAAAATGCTGAAGGGTTCTATGATTATTGTTGGGTTGAGGTGCAATTTTAATAATAAAGTTTTTTTTGAGAGCGTTTGACACAAATAATTTTTTGAAGGGGCAAAAATACCAATAAACAATTTGATTGATGCAGATTTATCAAAACCGTTAAATTTTATCAAACGTTTGTTAAGTTTTACTTCAAATTGGCTTTGGTAAATATAACATATGTTTGATGAAATTTAACAGTTTTGGTGAATTTACACTACTTAAATTGTTTGTTGGTATTTTTGTCTCTTCCAAAACTTAGTTGTGCTAAGCCTTCTTAGGAAAAAAATTTATTAGTAAAATTGCATCTTAACCCATTATTGTTTAGTTCTTACCTAATAATAATATAGTAAAATGTGATTACTAAATTATGAAATATTGCTAAGTCTTTTGGTTTTGGAGTCTAGGCAAAGTGGAAGAAGCAATAGTTTTATGTTCAAGCCTTGTAAATGAATCCAAATTTGTGTTTTTAGTGGGTCTTCAGTATCCTTTTAATGACATATTTTGTGTTCGAAGGATATCAACATGATCTATCAAATATATTAATACTAAAGCAAGTAACATTTTGAGACCTTGAAAGGATTAACTATAATTAAAAATAGGGTTAAGGAGCGAATTCACCAACAAACTATTAGTCCAGAGCGCCAACACAATAAACTTTTAATCGGACCAAAAATACCAACAAACTTTTAAAATTGTAAAGTTTGCACAATCCGTTAGAAAAGGAAATTAACGTCCGTTAGTCCAAAACCCATAGCTTCCTTTGTTCCGCATTCACATTAGGTCTCAAAACGACATCGGCTCTATCGGTGAGACCGCATCCGGTGCGAGAACTCGAGAAACAAGCGGAGTTCATCGTCGGTGGTGTCTTCAACCAAGTGAGCCACAACGAGATCACTCATGGCTCGGTTCCTCTCCGATCTGAGTACCCATTCGTTGCGAGCAATTGAAGGGAAAGAAAATGGGAACCTTGCATTGAGCCCGAAAAAGGAATACATTTCAGTTGGTTACTTAATCTTTTTAAAAAGAAAAAGTAAGGAAAAAAGAAGAAGCTAGAACCCAAAACCCGAGGCCTCCTGTGACTCAGAAATCTGAATTCAATTGATTTCGTCTTGTTTCCCGTAACGCAAGAAGCAAGAAGCAAGCGGCTACAGGGGATAGACAGCAGACAATAAGAACTGAAGGAAGAAGAAGAATAGGTTCCAACGACAAAAATCGGAGAGATGAGCTTAAGTTTAGTTACAGTGATTCTGGGAGGATTATTGGTGTTGGTATACTTTGCTGTGAACGCCTTGTTTCTGAGGCCGAGATCGACAAGAGAAAGGCTTCGTAAGCAAGGGATCGATGGTCCGATTCCTCACATCTTCCTCGGAAATATTCCCGGAAAAGTCGATTCGATTCGGGAGGCTCAATCCCGTTCTCTTCACCAAGTAGCTTCCTCTATTTCTCATCATCGGCCCTTCACCAATGTCTCTCACTTGCACAAATGGAGGAACAAATACGGTCGCCTTATTCCACGCCCTCTTCTTCTCTTCGGTTTTAGGGTAGAAAGAGAATGGGAACAACTAAAACGATGGGAGGTGGGTGAGAGGGTGAATAGGGCGGATGATCAACTCGTGACGCGTGTATCGATTTGCAACAATTCCAGTGGAACTAACGGACGTAATTTCCTTTTCTAACGGATTGTGTAAACTTTACAATTTTAAAAGTTTATTGGTATTTTTGGTCCAGTTAAAAGTTTATTGTGCTGGGTGCTCCTGGACTAATAGTTTGTTGGCGAATTCGCTCCTTAACCCTTAAAAATATTGATTTTCAAATGGCTGAAATTCAGTTGCAAATAGCAAAATTTCAACTTGAAATAATTGAAATCCCAGGAATTCTATGCATGTGATTGATGAAAAGCCTCTTCTCCTACATCACGAATAATGTCCTCTATGAGATCATCCATATCTGTGTCATTATCATCAAAGGCCACTTCCCAATGTTGAGACCCACTTGGTATTTTTTCACCATGCTATACCCATACTGTATAAGTCTTAGAAAATCCTTCACAAATTAAATGCGTGTGTATAACTTTAGGACTTAGTCGCCTCTCATTCAAACATTCTACACAAGGGCAATAAAACTTCCCACTATCATCATAGGCATTTTGTTTAGTAAATTCTATAAAGTCCCTCACCCCATTCTGATATTCAACACTCATCCGTAAGACATTTATCCAATTGTGATCCATAGTAGAATTCCTATAGACGGAAAGATTTAACATACATAATTCGAAAAAATTGACACTTGCATATAAAATAAGGCAACACCAAATGCATATTTATGCTCAATGTCGATTATGTCTTTTTTTTTTAATGGAGAAACTTGCCCATTAAATGCATAATGAAGAATCACAGTGAATCCAAGAAGAAAAATAAATGCATGACGAGAAAAATAAATGCATCGCATGAAGGTCTTGTGGACTCACCTGTAGCATATAAATTCAAATGCATTTGCTAAGTCTTTCTTCTCCTGCCACGACCGTTGATGTTGTGGACAACAAGAGTAATCTAAAAACATTTGTTGGTCAGTTGGGTAGGTTTAAAGTGAAAATATAATCTTCAAAATACAATATTCATTAACAACAGAGAAACCCACAAGAACATTTCATCGATTTCGTTCAACCCATGAAAAACCTAGAATGATAAGCAGGAAAATCATAAAGTTATATAACCGAAACACCTCTTACAGCTTGGTCTATAGACGTTTAGCTAAGGAACTAGAAAGTGATTGTCGAGAGAGTAACGCGAAGCAACACACAAACACCGGAGACGTAACTCCGATTAATCACTTTCGGCGTGACAAGAGAAGTTCGAGAGAGGAAATTTAATATTCTCGCGCGAGAGACATGTTTTAGTATTTTGGATTTTATTAAGACTCTGGTTAATTATAAAGTACTCGGTCCTAAATATATAATTAAATTTTTAAGATTAGAGGTTTATAAGACTCGGTCCTAAATTTTTATTATTCATTTAATTTGAGGACCGGAGTTTTATAAAACATCCGGTCCTAAAAGTCCTCATTTGAAAAAAAAGAGGATTGACTTTGATGAGGCACCAGCAACTGAATGAATGAAAATTAAAGGAAAACTGGAGAATAAGCTTCTTTAATTACTGGGGAATATGAACAAAAAAAGACACAAGCTTAGTTCTTAATGCTTCATACATTATTGGAGAATATGCACGTACACAAGAAAAAAAAAACAAAAGAAAAACAAGCAAAAAATTATCAAAAACAAGAATCTGACTAAACATCCTAAAGCTTATTATCCTCCAAAGCATTGGCGATATCGACGTGCAAAGCATTAATTTCCTGCTGGAGATCAGCGAGTTCCTGTCTTATTTGCATCAGCCGTAATGCATCATTAAAGGAAAGAGAAGGGCCAGCGGTAGGCGCGCTGGGGCCAGGAGGTTGGAGAATATTGCATGAAGGCTGGAGAGGGAGAGCGTGAACCTCTTCATGGTCTAGAAGATGGAGGAACTCATGGAGAGGGTCACTGGGATCAAGAGGTTGGGGGATATTGCCAGAAGAATGGGTAGGGGTTGCGGCAATCTCTTCATCGTTCGAAATAACAATGGGTCCAACGACTCGAGACTCTTCTGTCACAATAGAACGCACTCTCGTTGGGGGAGGCGCACCGTATAACGATTTACGGAAGGTACGAGCATCAGGAGTAAGAGTACCCCTAAGAGCGATTCTCTTGTATCTAACCATGGTTTGAGCAATTGGGGCAGAGAGTCACATAGTGTGGAGTTACGAGGTAGTGAGGAGTTAATAAGGACAGAGAGGTATGAGGAGTTAATAAAGGCAGAGAGCAGGAGAGATACACAATTGATAAATGAGAATCTACTTTAAGAGCGGATTTTATAAATATGCGATCTAAAATTTTATTATTTATTTTTTCAATTCAATTGCTTTTAAGACCTTTCTTTTATAATATATTCGATCCTAAAAGTGAATTATTTATTTTTTCAATCAATTCAATTACTTTTAAGACCAACCTTTTATCTTGTATCCGGTCCTAAAATTCATTTATTTTTTTCAATTCAATTTTTTTTAAAGTAAGAATTTTTTCTTAAAAAATATTACTTTTAAGAACGGATCTTTTACAATATCCGGTATTAAAAGTTCATTCTTTTCAAATTACTCAGATAGCAGAGTCGTATCCTTACACTCTGTTCAAATGAATGATTCAGAGTCTCTTCGGCTTCCAGATAAACTTCCCAACTAGGTGTCTCCTCGTATTCTGATGAACTATGCGTCTCCTCATTAAAGTTTCTCGTTTCACATTGTTCGATGGGTTTTCTATTTAAACCCGTTGTTACTTTACTTTCTTTACATTCTTCTCCATCACTTCTACAACCTCCACCGTAATGGCTGCTCCACTACCACGAGGTCCTCATTTTCCTCTTAATCCTCTTCCTCCTCTATACCTTCCTCCACTGCCTCTGGACCTGACCTTCAAACAGATGATGTAGCACCTCCTGGCCCGTGTCGATCATATAGATCGATGATTGGGCCAGATGTTTCAAGTTTATCACGCCGTCAACAACAAGCTAAACGCGGCACTCGACACCCAGGACATTGAGTACCATCCTGAAGATGACGACGTCTCCGACGACTCCCTCCCTCCAACAACGATGGGGAGGAGTAGATTTTTTATGTTTTTTTCCGTCTGATCTTGCCTATAATAAATAAATTTTTGGTTTCCATATTTGATTGTCTTATCCTTTTCATTATCATCTTTCTTTTTCCGACAAAAAGGAAACAAACAAAACATTATCCTCGTGTAAATCAACATTAAAAATTCACAGAATACAATTATGAACATACAAAAAAAAAAAAAAAAAAAAAGATCGTTTACCTTGTTCGAATAAAAACAAACAAAGTGACTATTCTTCTCAATGTTGGACTATCGTTGTCGTCGGTTTTACCTCACCTTGATTTGAATATTTTCAGTGTCCTTTTCATTATCTTCTTTCTTTTTTCGACAAAAAGAAAACAGACAAAGAAAAGGGAAACCGATAATGTTGCTCAACATCAGGAGAGGTAAAATCGACGACAACGAAGGACCTAGCTTGAGTAGAACGCTAGAATCTCGGTTGTCTTGAACCCTAATGATTTGTCTGAAAAGCAAGTCAACATTTCTATTTAAAGGAAGACTAGTAAGACCGGAGATTTAACAAACACACGGTCCTAAAGGTTAAGCCATATTTTCAAAATAAACGAAGACTTTTAAAAATGACTTTTAGGAGCGGACAATAAACAAATATACGGATAGATAGACTTTTAAGACCGATCATTTAACAAACATACGGTCCTAAAAGTCTAGACATATTTTTCAGAATTAAACGTAAACATTTAGGACCGGCGTCGAATAAATATGCGGGCCTAAAAGTCTAGTCATATTTTTATTAGAATTAAACGAACTTTTAGGACCGGATGTGCGGTCCTAAAGGTCTCGCCATATTTTTAAAATAAACGAATACTTTTAAGGCCGGACTTTCAACAAATATACGGTCCTAAAAGTCTAGCCAAATTTTTTAGAATTAAACGAGGACTTTTAGGACCGGATCTTTAAAAAATATGCGGTCATAAAAGTCGCGAATACTTTTCAAAGTCTCTTATTGTTCATTTACAACATTCTATACCTCAAATTTCAAGCACTAAATAGCTAGAATGAAGGAATGAATTCTTCCAAAAAATAAACAAATTTATTATTGAATTACACATTGCGTATGTATATTTACAAATGAATGAATTGTTCGAAAAAATAAACAAATTTACAGAAGATTATTGTTGCTACAACATATATTTACAAATGAATTTAGAACATAAATTATTGTCCTGACTTTAAGATCAGGTCATACAGATATTCACAAAACACATTGCGTATGTGCTCCACTTTATCATCGGAAAGGGATCGGACGGCAAACCTCGTAACATTAAAGACGAAATAGAATTAACTTGCGTGCATATTTCATATGTAACATTAAGCCGAAACTGAATTCAGCCATAATATGTAACTCAAATACATTTACCTTTGCAGTCCATTTAGTCCTTCCTTGCGTGATAATATCATATATTTGTTTCATGACGTACAGGCCACATAAGTTGGACTCCTTTGGTTGCCGACAGGCCTAAAAAGAACAAGAAATATATATAAGAGCATATATAGCTTACTGACCAAGTTCACAAGGTAGTTTGCCAGTGTCCAAATATGTACCAACCTTTGGTGTGAACCATTTAGGATAAGTGGCCTGATACCCACACTTTTTGTTTACCTCGACTTGGAAGGTCCTTATGGCACTATCATCAAAATCATAAATTTATCAATAATGTTCACCGAAAATTCACGGTAGAGATTTCGAGACAAGAGAATCAAAATGACATGCTTACTCGTTGATGGTTTGCATCAATGTAGGCCCCGATCGTGTGAGTGGAGCATAAGAAGATAACTTTATGCTCCTCCATGCACATGAGGACCAACTGCGCGTGGTGGCTGAAAATTCATAAAGAAAAGTACTCGGTGATATATGTAGCAGAATTAAGTGAATTGCAGACAAGAATTGTGATATGTACCCGTGGTAGTATGGAAACACGTACACCTTTCTTCTCACTTCACACAACCTATTTGATATGTACTCTTGTCTCTCCTCCTTGGATGTTGTACTTGCATAGACTGGGCACAATAATCCAAAATCATTGATTCTGTCCTGTTGAACCAATTCTTGATGCATGAACCTACAATAATGACATCGATAAGGGAATTAGTATATATGTATGTGTGTCTAAATGATGCATTTAAATTATGTACTCATAGAATCAGATACTTACTTCATAAACATTTAAAGGATTGGATTAGTAAGCTCCTGTCTAGGAAGCAGCAGGGACGTTACATCATCGGTGTCAACGTAAACCAGTTGAGGATGAGGCAGGCCTATAAAGATAGAATATCACCTAGAGGGGTGAAGAGGTGATATCAAATTCTTTTCGCAAAGCTCACACGAAGGCAAAGGAAACAGAAACAAAGAAATGAAACAAAGAAGTGAAATAGACACGAGACGACTTATCCTGTTCGGACTAAAATCTCTGACCTACGTCCAGTCCCCAGTACATCGGGGATTCCACGATCTTCCAAGAACAATTACACACTTTGTAAACGAAGGATGGTGCTCTCATACTCAGACTCCACTCCCCCTTACAAGTTGTAATTGATGAACCCTTTCTTAAGGTTCCTTAACCTTAAGATTCAACTGATAATGAAATAAATGTTTATGAACTCCTCACGAGTAGATGAAGTATTAAACACTGAAGTGCAAATTAATTAAACAGTTGAAACAGCGAATAATATTAATACTCGAATTGATTGCACAGCGTTTTCGGTAGTTGGCGAAATTGAATGTGTGAGCTTTTATAGCGTTCGCTATTAATGCGGTTGGGAGTGTTTGCAAACTAGCGGTTGAGACTCTTTGAATTTTTTGTTAGGCACAGTGTTCTCCGTTTTGTAAATAGTCGACCGTTGATTCATTAAATGCATTCGCCGTCGATGTATTTGTGCAGAGAATAGTTCAGAGTATTAGCTGGAATAGGTAAGCCTCGAAGGAATTACTTCGTCTGCTACGAAATCTAATTCCGATTGTTGATCTGCTTTTCTGAACGCGCATTTAATGCTTCTGCCATGTTGGATAGTCTTTCGTTCAAAAACTCAAACCAACTTGATTAGTCAACTGAAACTTATTCAAAAAACATGATTAAATATGATATAAACAAACCCAAATATGATTATTCATGATTAGATAGTTACCTAGAGACTTTATCAATTCAAACAGCGTGACTTACAAAAATGACAGAGATGATGATCATTCATTCTCGAGAAATGATGAACCTATTCTCGAGAATTCATCAGCAGGAATTGTATTTCTTTTTAAAATACTCGAGAGTTATGTCATTATACTCGAGAATTGTATCGTTAGATAAAAGATGTAATAATAGCATTTAAGTGAGAAGAGCATGTATTCTCGAGAATCATTTATGTATTCTCAAGAATTGTATTGGCGAGAACATATCATTGAATTTACCAAAAGGATTCTCGAGAATCATATTGTTATTCTCGAGAATCATGAAGGTGAAATGGCATAAGATTGGCAAGCTGTATTCTTGAGAATAGCCTTGTCATTCCTAAGAATTGCTTGAAAAGGAGATAGATGAGTCATGCACCCCATTCTCGGAATCATGTTTGCATACTCGAGAATTATATTTCTGTGAACCATTCTCGAGAATCATTCTTCATTCTCGAGAATTACACTTTTGAAAATGAGATAAACTCTATTCTCGAGAATTAAGTTCCCATTCTCGAGAATTAGAGTCAAGAGATATTTTCTTTGAAAGTGAAGTTCTATTCTCGGGAATTATTCTGACATTCTCGAGAATCAAGCCTTGGTGAAAACATTCTTTGTTTGTTATGTCATTCTCTAGAGTTACCTTACATTCTCGAGAATTGAGACTCTGAACCTCATTTGAAAAGAATCTAGATCATAAAACTTCCAACTATTGTTATCATCAAAACAAACTTGAGAGCTAACATTATCCCCTTTTTTGATGATGACAATATTTATGAGAAGAAGAGGATTTGGAAACTATAAAACAGACAATAGATGATAATTCATTTGATTCATACAAATTCATTCAAAGTACAATGACAGAGATTTGCCGTAATCTCCCAAAATAACCAGATTAGAAAAGGATTTGCGATAATGTAACATGGGTCGTTTCCCAACGACTATCGGTTCAATTCGAACAACAATAAAACAAGAATGAAAAATGGGGGTTTTTTGTTGGTTCAAACAGAATTAAATCGAAATAACAGAGATAGAATGAAATTAACACGGATAAACAGAATAACGAAGATTAACCCAGGATTTCGAATTCCACCCTTTCTCGGATGAAAACATTTATAATCGAACTCGTGATCGAATGCTGGGCAAACCGAAATCTCTGCATTTGCCTCCTCAACTGAACAATCGTTCAGAATTTGTTCGAATCAGTGGCATATCACCGTACGATCACACAAAGGATACTTTAACCTAGTTCGAACTACGTCCTTGGGAAATGTCGATCCGGGTTTTTAATCAAAAACCCAATCCAAATCCAAAAATCGAATCCGATTAAAGAATGCAAAACGAGTTAGATGGTTACCGATTAGCGCGAGTCCTCTGGATCATGGAATCTTCAATCCATAGGTTAATCATAGTAGCTTAGCTAGTCATGATTATACAAATGAAAATCGAGAAGAAATTTCATCATGAACATGAAGAACACGAAGAACAGATAAAAGAATCTGAAAACTCCTATTTTGATCCACTAAAATCTAAAAACGTGAATGAGAATGTGTTTGTGGCTGTTGCCTCACTTAACCTAAAATGGCAAAATGAAATGGGGCTCCACCACAATTCAGGCCCGAACGAAAATAAAATAAAATGGGCTTTAATTACAAAATTTGAGCCCAAAAATACATATGACTTTGGCTCCAAAATCGACTGCTCTCTTGTCCGAATTTGCTCTTCATGTCTTCATAACAATTGTAACTCTTTGAATCATCTGAAATATGAGACAAAAATGAGGCAAATCCGATGTCTGGTTCAAGAGTTATGGTAAAAATGGTGAAGCAATGTAAAACTGGAATTTATTATTAAATAATGGCTAAAATATAATAAAATGGCCAAGACCCAAATAAGTATAAAAGCCATTATTTATTAGCTAAAGAGTCCTAAATTATAAATCAAGAGACAAAAAGTAGTGTATGAAATATTCAATCATCAAATTCCCCCACACTTATCTTTTTGCACTCCTGAGCAAAATTCAAAGAAAAAGACCTAAAGGAGAAACTCTTCTTTTCTAACAATTGCTAACAATGCAAAAATTGAACAAGGGACACAAAGCTCCAAAAGATCAATCAACCAAGACCACAATCCCTTCATATCAAATTACAATTCATGGCAATCTCATCAATGATGCTATTCAAAAAAGATGGTCTCTCAAATGATGCGCCCAATCAATCAATCTCTCAAGTGTTTAAGGTAAATAAGTGTATCGCTCAAATTCTACTCAAGAAATTTTTTCTACCATAAGCTTGCTCAATTTCTACATCTCCACTACTCATAACACATGCATGCACAAATCAAGAGAGCTTGTTGTGAAAGGTTGTAATGGGGTTAGGGTGAAGGTAGGTAATAGTATGGAATGAGAGGCTAAGCACCAAAGAAATTAAAAAGAGCACTAATTAACACAATCATTCTCTATGTAAGAAAATTTTATTTTACTTATATATCTCCTTTTTTTCTATGTATTTTCTTTCTTTATTTCTTCTCATTTTTTTTTTTTGCTTTTCTTTCTTTTTCTTTCTTTCCTCTTCTTCTTCTTCTTCTTTTTTTTTTTTTTATAGAAAAATGAAACTATACTATATACATAATCACAATGACAAAACCAAACATCCCCCCCCCCCACACACTTAAACTGCTACACTCCCGAGCAACCCCCACACTTAAACACAAAACCAAGGTGAAACCAACGCTCAATAAGTTTTCAAGGTGCAGAATAAAATGATTTTACGCTTAGGCTTGTAATGTGGCTTAGAAAAGAATGAGTCAAAAAGGCACTAAGGGCTAGCAAAGGGATCATAATGCAAGGGAAAGGCTATTTGGCCAAAGTAGGGAAAATAAAAGAAAGAAAACAAGCTTCCATCATACTTATGCACGTAAATGAAAAATGTAGTTTCAAAAAGAAAATGAGCAAGTTCTAGAGAACACAAATCATGAGTAGATGCACACATGAAAGAAAGAATGGAAAAAGATGAATTCCATTCATGTAGGCCCAAAACCTCACAAGGTCAATACCAACTTAGGCAATCAACAACATCAAATCAACTACCAAGACATGTAATCGAAGAGTCAAGAATGGCGAGACCAAACAAAATGATCCATTAAAACCAAAATGTCCAAGTTCATAATATGTAGCAATCATAGAAAGAGAGACTGTATTTATTTCAAAAAGCAAAGTAGAAAAAGGAAAACAAATAGAAGAAAGAGGAGAAAGAAAGAAGAATACTCCCCAAGGGGTTTATGGAGGATAAGTGGCATCAATGAGGAGAATCTGTGCTTCCTCGTGCTGCTTGGGATCCCTCATGAAATGGCTTGAGGCGATGCCCATTGACCTTAAAGGTTCGTCCCGTGGGTGGGTCACATAGCTTAACAAAGACCAAATGGAAAAATGTTAGTGATCTCAAAAGGCCCATCCCATTTAGATCGAAGCTTAGCGGGCATAAACTTCAAACGGGAGTTAAACAGAAGAACTTTCTGGCCCACAGAAAATTCTTTCCTCAAAATATGCTTATCATGGAATGCCTTAGTCTTCTACTTGTATAACCGCGAGCTTTCATAGGCATCCAATCTAAGCTCATCCAACTCTTGCAATTGTAGCTTCCGCTCCATCCCAGACTTGGCCAAATCCATGTTACACTGTTTAATGGCCCAATAGGCTTGATGCTCCAACTCAACCGGAAGATGACATGCCTTACCAAAGACAAGCCGATAAGGAGACATCCCAATCGAAGTCTTGTAGGCGGTGCGATACGCCCACAAAGCATCCTCTAATCGCTTACTCCAATCTTTCCGGGTAGAGTTAACAGTCTTCTGAAGGATTTGCTTAATCTCTCTATTTGAGATTTCAGCTTGACCGTTGGTTTGAGGATGGTATGCTGTGGAGACCTTGCGAAGCACTCCATACTTGCGTAACAAGGCACCGATGCTTCGGTTGCAAAAATGGGAGCCTTGGTCACCGATAATAGCTCTAGGAATGCCAAACCCGAGAAAATGTTAGACCTAACAAAATCCACCACCACGAAGAATCATTAGTCCGGGTGACTTTCGCCTCAACCCATTTCGAGACATAATCAACAGCCAAGAAAGTATGTAAGTATAACCATATGAAGCAGGAAATGGACCCATAAAATCAATACCCCAAACATCAAAGATTTCACAAAACAATATAGGGTTCTCAAGGGCATCTCATGCCTACGGAAATACTCCCGCTCTCTCGACGGTTATCACATGACTTACAAAACAGATGGGAATCATGAAACAAGGAAGGCCAAAATAATCCACTTCTAACACTTTCCTAGCAGTTCTTTGGGTCCAAAGTGACCACCACAGCAAAAGCATGAGCAAAATGCAATATAGAGTGAAACTCATGATCGAGCACACATCTCCTAACTACTTGGTCACTACAAAATTTCCACAGATAAGGGTCATCCCAAACATAATATTTAGACTCACTCTTTAATTTAAGGGTTTGGGCCCTAGTGGAATCTACAGGCAAAACACCAGCCACCAAGTAGTTAACCAGATCGCATACCATGGAAGCTTACCTTTGCAGCTGTAGCAGCTGCTCATCAGGGAAATCATCCCGAATAGAAGAGGGGTGAGAGGAGAATGAGTGATGCGACTCAAGTGGTCACTACCCAGCTTTATGCTCCACTTCGTCTCGAATCTCAACATCAAACTCTTGGAGCAGCAACATCCACCGGATGAGTCATGGCTTTGCATCTCGCCTTTTTCAAAAGAAACTTCAAAGCGGATGGTCGAGAAAAACAACTACTCTACTTGCTAGGAGATATGACCTAAACTTATCAAAAGCAAATACAATAGCCAACAACTCTTTCTCAGTAGTGGTGTAATTAGACTGGGCAGGATCCAAAGTCTTGGAGGCATATGCAATCACTTGAGATGCTCTATCAACTCGTTGTGCCAAGATAGTACTAACTGCATAGTTGGAAGCATCACACATCAACTCGAAGGGGAGGCACCAATCAGGGGCTTAGATCATCAAGCGCCGTAGTCGTGCAACGCTTCAAATGATCGAAGGCCGCCTTGCAAGCATCATCAAATACAAAGTCAGTGTCGTTATGCAAAAGGTTGGATAAGGGTCAGGCAGTCTTGCTGAAATCCTTAATGAAACGCCGATAGAAACCTGCATGACAAGAAAAGAGCGAACTTCCCGCACAGATGCGGGGTAAGGCAAAGCAGTAATTACATCTATCTTAGCAGGATCTACCTCAATCCCTTTCCTAAACACTATGTGTCCCAAGACTATACCCGACTCAACCATAAAGTGACACTTCTCATAATTCAGCACAAGATTAGACTCAATACACCTATGCAAAACTCTAGACAAATTAGCTAAGCATGCATCAAAATCAGACCCATATACGGTGAAATCATCCATAAAAACCTCCATGCAGTCCTTTAGAAACTCAGAGAAAATGCTTACCATACAACGCTGAAAGGTGCCAGGTGCGTTGCAAAGGGTTCGGTAGGCATATGTTCCAAAGGGGCATGTGAAGGTCGTCTTCTCCTGATCCTCAGGAGCAATATGGATCTGAAGTATCCGGAGTAGCCATCCAAGAAGCGGTAATGGGACTTGCCACCAATCGCTCTAACATCTCGATCAATGAAAGGTAGAGGGTAATGATCCTTGCGAGTGGCTTGGTTGAGTCTCCTATAGTCGATGCAAACTCTCCAACTATTCTGAATTCGAGTAGGAATGAGCTCATTCTTTTGATTGGCTACCACAGTGACTCCGGATTTCTTAGGAACAACCTGGACCGGGATAACCCATTGGCTATCAGAAATGGGATAGATGATACCAACTTGCAAAAGCTTAGTGACCTCCTTCTTCACCACATCAAGGATAAGAGGATTAAGGCGTTGACAGAGATTTGCCGTAATCTCCCAAAATAACCAGATTAGAAAAGGATTTGCGGTATAATGTAACCTGGGTCGTTTCCCAACGAATTCGCAATCGGTTCATTTCGAACAAAGAATAAAACAAGTAAAAAATTGGGGGTTTTGATTCAAAGAGAATAAAAATGAAATAACATAACGAACGAAGTAAACACAGATTAAACAGATAAACAGAAGATTAACCCAGGATTTCGAATTCCACCACTTCCCTTCCTCGGACGAAAACATTATAACCGAACTCGTGATCGACTCAAGAAACCGAAATCTCGCATTTGCCCGAAATTCCCTCAACCAACAATCGTCCGAATTTATTTGAATCGGTGGCGTATCTCCACGATCGTACAATGATACTTTAACCTAGTTCGAACTACGTCCTTGGGAAATGTCGATCTGGGCGTTAAATCTAACACCCAATCCGAAAGTAAATCGAATCCGAAATTACAAAACGAAACGAATTTGTTACCGTTAAGAACGAGTCCTCTGGATAGTGGAATCCTCAATCCATGGGTCAATCACGTAGCTTAGCTAGTCATGATTATGCAGAACGAAAATCGAACGAAATGAAGAAGTTCATCATGAACACGAAGAACACGATGAACAGGAGGAAGAACAGATGAGAGAAAATAAAACTTCGTATTTGATTCAAAACTATCTAAAAACGTGAATGAGAATGTGTTTGTGGCTGCTGCCTCACTTAACCTAAAATGGCAAAATGAAATGGGGCTCCAATCCACAAGTCGTGCCCGAACGAAAATAAAATAAAATGGGCTTTAATTACAAAATTCGAGCCCAAAAATACATATGACTTCGGCTCCAAAATCAACCGCCCTCTTGTCCGAATTTGCTCTTCATGTCTTCATAACAATTGTAGCTCTCTGAATCATCTGAAATATGAGACAAAAATGAGGCAAATCCGATGTCTGGTTCAAGAGTTATGGTAAAAATGGTGAAGCAATGTAAAACTGGAATTTATTATTAAATAATGGCTAAAATATAATAAAAGGCCCAATACCCAAATAAGTATAAAAGCCATTATTTATTAGCTAAAGTGTCCTAAATTATAAATCAAGAGACAAAAAGTAGTGTATGAAATATTCAATTATCAAATTCCCCCACACTTATGTTTTTGCACTCCCGAGCAAAATTCAAAGAAAAAGACCTAAAGGAGAAACTCTTCTTTTCTAACAATTGCTAACAATGCAAAAATTGAACAAGGGACACAAAGCTCCAAAAGATCAATCAATCAAGACCACAATCCCTTCATCTCAAATTACAATTCATGGTAATCTCAATTAATGATGCTAATCACATAAGATGGTCTCTCAAATGATGCGCTCAATCAATCAATCAATCAATCTCTCAAGTGTTTAAGGTAAATAAGTGTATCGCTCAAATTCTACTCAAGAAATTTGCTCTACCATAAGCTTGCTCAATTTCTACGTCTCCACTACTCATAACACATGCATGCACAAATCAAGAGAGCTTGTTATGAAAGGTTGTAATGGGGTTAGGTGAAGGTAGGTAATAGTATGGAATGAGAGGTTAAGCACCAAGGAAATTAAAAAGAGCACTAATTAACACAATCATTCTCTATGTAAGAAAATTTTTATTTTACTTATATATCTCCTTTCTTTCTATGTATTTTCTTTCTATATTTCTTCTCTTTTTTTTTTTTTTTCTTTTTTTTTTTCTTTTGCTTTTCTTTCTTTTCTTTTTTTTTTTTGCTTTTCTTTCTTTCTTTCTTTCTTTCTTTTTCTTTTTTTTCTTTTTTTTTGAGAAAAAAATGAAACTATACTATATACATAATCACAATGACAAAAGCAAACATCCTCCCCATACTTAAATTGTTGCACTCCTGAGCAACCCCCACACTTAAACACAAAACCAAGGTGAAACCAATGCTCAATAAATTTTCAAGGTGCAGAATAAAATGGTTTTTCGCTTAGGCTTGTAATGTAGCTTTGAAAAGAATGAGTCAAAAAGGCACAAAGGGCTAGCAAAAGAATCATAATGCAAGGGAAAGGCTACTTGGCCAAAGTGAGGAAAATAAAAGAAAGAAAACAAGCTTCCATCATACTTATGCACTTTGAAATGAAAAATGTAGTTTCAAAAAGAAAAGGAGCAAGTTCTAGAGAACACAAATCATGAGCAGATGCACACATGAAAGAAAGAATGGCAAAAGATGAATTCCATTCATGCAGGCCCAAAACCTCACAAGGTCAATACCAACTTAGGCAATCAACAACATCAAATCAACTACCAAGACATGTAATCGAAGAGTCAAGAATGACAGACCAAACAATGATCCATTAAAACCAAAATGTCCAAGTTCATAATATGGAGCAATCATAGAAAGAGAGACTGTATTTATTTCAAAAAGCAAAGTAGAAAAAGGAAAACAAATAGAGGAAAGAGGGAGAAAGAAAGAAGAATACTCCCCAAGGGGTTTATGGAGGATAAGTGGCATCAATGAGGAGAATCTCTGCTTCCTCAGTTTAACTTGGGATCCCTCATGAAATGGCTCGAGGCGATGCCCATTAACCTTAAAGGTTCGTCCCGGGTGGATCACATAGCTCAACAAAGCACCAAATGGAAAAATGTTAGTGATCTCAAAAGGGCCATCCCATTTAGATCGAAGCTTACCGAGCATAAACTTCAAACGGGAGTTAAACGGAAGAACTTTCGGCCCACGTAAAATTCTTTCCTCGAAATATGCTTATCATGGAATGCCTTAGTCTTTTCCTTGTATAACCGCGAGCTTTCATAGGCATCCAATCTAAGCTCATCCAACTCTTGCAATTGTAGCTTCCGCTCCATCCCAGACTTGGCCAAATCCATGTTACACTGTTTAATGGCCCAATAGGCTTGATGCTCCAACTCAACCGGAAGATGACATGCCTTACCAAAGACAAGCCGATAAGGAGACATCCCAATCGGAGTCTTGTAGGCGGTGCGATATGCCCACAAAGCATCCTCTAATCGCTTACTCCAATCTTTCCGGGTAGAGTTAACGGTCTTCGAAGGATTTGCTTAATCTCTCTATTTGAGACTTCGGCTTGACCGTTGGTTTGAGGATGGTATCTTTGTGGAGACCTTGTGAAGCACTCCATACTTGCGTAACAAGGCACCCATGCTTCGGTTACAAAAATGGGAGCCTTGGTCACCGATAATAGCTCTAGGAATGCCAAACCCGCAGAAAATGTTAGACCTAACAAAATCCACCACCACGAGAAGAATCATTAGTCCGAGTGGCTTTCGCCTCAACCCATTTCGAGACATAATCAACAACAAGAATATGTAAGTATAACCATATGAAGCGAAATGGACCCATAAAATCAATACCCCAAACATCAAAGATCTCACAAAACAATATAGGGTTCTGGGGCATTTCATGCCTACGGGAAATACTCCCTGCTCTCTGACAGTTATCACATGACTTACAAAACAGATGGGAATCATGAAACAAGGAAGGCCAAAATAATCCACTGTCTAACACTTTCCTAGCGTTCTTTGGGGTCCAAAGTGACCACCACGAGCGAAGCATGAGCAAAATGCAATATAGAGTGAAACTCATGATCGAGCACACATCTCCTAACTACTTGGTCACTACAAAATTTCCACAGATAAAGGTCATCCCAAACATAATATTTAGACTCACTCTTTAATTTAAGGGTTTGGGCCCTAGTGGAATCTATAGGCAAAACACCGGCTACCAAGTAGTTAACTAGATCAAAGATACCATGGAAGCTTACCTTGCGTACCGTAGAAGCCGCTCATCGTGGAAATCATCCCGAATAGAAGAGGGTGAGAGGGAGAATGAGTGATGCGACTCAAGTGGTCGGCTACCCGAGCTTTTGTGCTCCACTTCGTCTCGAATCTCAACATCGAACTCTTGGAGCAATAACATCCACCGGATGAGTCGGGGCTTAGCATCTCCGTCTTTTTCAAAAGAAACTTCAAAGCGATGGTCGGAAAAACAATTACTCTACTTGCTAGCAGATATGACCTAAACTTATCAAAGGCAAATACAATAGCCAACAACTCTTTCTCGCAGTGGTGTAATTAGATCGAGCAAGATCCAAAGTCTTGGAGGCATATGCAATCACATGAGATGCTCTATCAACTCGGGCGTGCCAAGATAGCACCAACCGCATAGTTGGAAGCATCACACATCAACTCAAAGGGGAGGCACCAATCGGGGCTTGGATCATCAAGGCTGTAGTCGTGCAACGCTTCAAATGATCGAAGGCCGCCTTGCAAGCATCATCAAATACAAAGTCGGTGTCCTTATGCGAAAGGTTGGACAAGGGTCGGGCGGTCTTCTTGCTGAAATCCCGAATGAAACGCCGATAGAAACCCGCATGACCAAGAAAAGAGCGAACTTCCCGCACGGATGCGGGGTAAGGCAAAGCAAGAATTACATCTATCTTAGCGGGATCTACCTCAATCCCTTTCCTAGACACTATGTGTCCCAAGACTATACCCGACTCAACCATAAAGTGACACTTCTCATAATTCAAAGCACAAGATTAGACTCAATACACCTATGCAAAACTCTAGACAAATTAGCCAAGCATGCATCAAAATCAGACCCATATACGGTGAAATCATCCATAAAAACCTCCATGCAAACCTCTAGAAACTCGGAGAAAATGCTTACCATACAACGCTGAAAGGTGCCAGGTGCGTTGCAAAGGCCAAAAGGCATCCTTCGATAGGCATATGTTCCAAAGGGGCATGTGAAGGTCGTCTTCTCTTGATCCTCAAGAGCAATATGGATCTGGAAGTATCCGGAGTAGCCATCCAAGAAGCAATAATGGGACTTGCCAGCCAATCGCTCTAACATCTGATCAATGAAAGGTAGAGGGTAATGATCCTTGCGAGTGGCTTGGTTGAGTCTCCTATAGTCGATGCAAACTCTCCAACTATTCTGAACCCGAGTAGGAATGAGCTCATTCTTCGATTGGCTACCACAGTGACTCCAGATTTCTTAGGAACCACCGGACCGGGCTAACCCACCGGCTATCGAAATGGGATAGATGATACCAGCTTGCGTGCTTAGTGACCTCCTTCTTCACCACATCAAGGATAAGAGGATTAAGGCGTCTCCGGGGTTGCCTCACCGGTTTAGAGTCCTCTCCCAATAGAATGCGATGCATACACATGGAAGGGCTGATGCCAACAATATCGCTAATGTCCACCCAATGGCTTTCTTGTTCGCCCTCAATAAGCTTAGCGGCTTCTCTTCTTGGTCGGGAAGAAGATTATTTGCCACAATGACGGCAACTGTTCATCCACCTCCGTAAATGCATACTTCGGGTGATCTGAAGGGATTTCACTCAAGCTTGGGTGGTTGCTCGGTGGAGGAAGAAGCTTGGGTGGTTGTTGCAACAACTCTGATGTCATCACACTGGAAATGCCTGAAACCACATTCAAAGAAACAGAAGGACTGTGTCTATACAGCTCAATGTTAACATCAGAATCAAGCTCATCAAAATCAGAGTTAAGCTCATCAAAATCAGAATCAGGATGCACATTAGGATCGGTGAAGCTCAAACTCGGAATCAATATCGAATCCACATGTAATGTAGAATCACCAAGCAAGTCGAATCACCAAATAATGCAAAGCATTAAGCAAATCGGTGCAAACAGAGCACCATTCATTATCAAGACATGCACAAATGGGAGAATCACTCTCGGATGTAAAATCGGGATAATCAAGCACACCAATCAGCAATAACATCATCCACAAGATCATCAATCACATCAATGCGAGAAAACGGAATGTTCTTCCCTAGGATGTCTCATGGCATCAAAAATATTGAAATTCACGGATATATCACCAAACTCCATGGAAAGAGTACCGGAATGCACATCTATCTTAGTCCTAGCTGTTTTCATGAAAGGCCTCCCTAGAATGATAGGTGATCTACTACGGGAGACTCATCCTCCATATCTAAGATGTAAAAATCAGCGGGAAATATCGGTTCATTAACCTTGACTAATACATCCTCAACTAAACCGGAAGGATGAACATTACTCCTATTAGCTAGCGAACAACAACACCGTGGGACGTAAAGGACCAAGACCAAGAGATTTATAAATAGATGCGGGCATGACATTAATCGAAGCACCTAAATCTAGCATGCAATCATCAAATCTATAGTTACCAAAATAGCAAGGGATAGAAAACGTCCCCGGATCCTTGCACTTGCGAGGCATCGTAGAGGTGGATGAGTGATACATTCTGGTTCAAACTCACTCGTTCACTCCCCTTCGCGCCTCTTTTGGTGCACAACTCCTTCGAAACTTGGCATATTTAGGAATTTGTTTGACTGCATCTAAGAGAGGAATGTTGATCTCTACTCTTCGAATGTCTCAAGTATATCCTTCTCTTGTGCTTTTTCTCGCCAACTTCTTAGATTGAACTCGCTCTCGAGGGAAAGGAAGAGGAATGGGGATGTCTTCCTCTTCACCTTGCTGCACTTTGCCTTTTTATTTTTAGAGTCAATCTTCACATTTTCTGACTCTCTTTCTGATGTGGAAGTCACATCTGCAGTGGTTTAGGTTCCTCCAATTGCTTGCCAGAACGAAGGGAGATAGCACTCACATTCCCCTTAGGATTAGGAATTGTTTGTGAAGGAAGAGTGTTGGATCCCGAGGTTGAAGCTGGTTCAATGAGGTTGCCAACCGCCCAACTGTGTTTGCAAACTCGAATGGAAGTGTCGGTTCTTTGTTTGAACCGCATATTGGTCGTGACAAATTGCTTCATCATATCCTCAAGGAGGAACCACCACTACCACTACTACTAGCCTGTTGTTGTGTTGCTGTGGAGGTGCACATATGGCTGTCGAGGAGGTGGTGCTAGCAAAGGCAAAGGAGGTGCGATTGCTTTGTTGGAAATTCGTGGTCTATCTTTTCTCGTTGGTAATTCCCAGAATTTTGCTGATATTGGTTACTCTGGTTCTGATTCTGGTTCCAACGGAAATTGGGGTGATTTCTCCAACCAGGATTGTAGGTGTTGGAGAAGGCATTATTCTCACGGTATTGTGGCTTTCCCCGGAAAAGCTCCCACCGAAGCTACCGATTGGTCTTGATAAGTAGGATCATGCAAGGTAGGGCAAGAGTCGAGAGAATGGTAAGGGTGAGAACAGAACCCACATGAGTACCCAATCGAGGAGGAGAAGATTGTGCTTGTACGTGTCACTTGCCACCGCCTCACCGGAGAGGTCGATCATCAAGTCTATTCTCTAATCTCTCGAGAATCATACTTGGACTTGGAGGTGTTTGAACATGGTAAACGGGAGTACTATTGGCCCCGGTGCCAAATTGCTAAGAGTTGGCCGCCATCTCGGATATCAAGTCTCGGGCATCTTCGGTGTCTTGTTACGTAGAGCCCCACCACTAGAAGCATCCACTAAACCTTTGTCTACGGGAGCGGACCATCATAGAAATGGGTAATCAAGTCTTTCTCGAGATCGGTGGTGTGGACAGCTTGCACACAACCTTTTGAACCTCTCCCGACTCATACAAAGTCTCCCCATTGACTTGCTTAATGTTGGCAATTTCCTTCTTGATCGCATCGCTCTTGAAGAAGGGAAATATTTCTCCATAAATAACCTACGAACCTCATTGACTCCCAATAGATGAAGGTGAAGGTACAACAACCATCTTTGGCTCCACCTTCCAATGAGAAAGGAAAAGCTCTCGGCTTGATTTGATCTTCATCAATTGCATGTGGTTTCATTGTCTTTGCACACTAGATGGAATTCCTTCAAATGCTTAATGGCACACTCACCCGAAAGACCATGAAACTTAGGCAAAGTGTATTAGACCAGATTTAAGCTCAAAGTTAGCAAAGAAGGGCGGGATATTGGATGCACAAAGGTTGATAATTAACATCGGTTCATTCAATTCCTTTAAAGTAGGCCGATTTTCCCGTTCTTCGCCATAATATCTGAGTTAGGAAAATTGCTACTAGAATCGGTGTAAACAACAAGACTATCAGAAGTACTATCAGAAACACAATCAGAAAGATCAACAGTATGGACACAATCAAAATGGCCACAATCAGACTCAAGTGCAATGTCCAATTCAGTATTAATCCCACGACTTAGCCTAACAACTCTTCTAGCAGTAAGAATTGTCCTTTCTATTTCAGGATCAAATGGCAACAAGTCTTCTGCATTGATAGTGCTCCTAGTACTCATGCAGCATAGTCACAAGGCGAGAATCTGCAAAAAAATCAGAATTACGAAAATGCCACCAGCCAATCGAATTACGAAAATGCCACTAAAAGTGGTATAAAGTAGAAAAACACTAGAACACACAAAAGCAAACACAAAAACAAAAACCTATGGTAGAAATTGACCTAAACAAGTCCAGAAACACTATCAAATGATTTTTAAAATTTTTGGGACTTGGACGGGGCAACTCCTAGACCATTGGGGAACCCAAAAATGGAATAAAAAAACTTCAAAAATTGAAAAAGTGGTCTAAACGATGGAATTTGGCTTATATCTCAAGACCACAGCGCTTTGGCCTGTGTCCTATGCTAAATAACATTTTCCTTCAGCTCACCAAAAATCAGCCCAATCGGAGTAAGTCAAACAATTGCTAAAATACCCGATATATCCTACCGAGACCAAAAAATGGTAAAAACAGGGTCTAAACGATGGAATTTGGCAAAAATAGGTGAGACCTCATCTCCCTTTAGGGAGTGAGTCTTGCTCAGAATGCCCAATTCCTTGTGAATAAGACCTGGGTTGAGTGATCTGAGTCAGAAAAATTTCTGTCCAGCCACCCGAACCACCTAAACTACCAAAAAACGAAGCTATTTACACTACTGTTACTAATCAAACCGATGCAAATTCCCTGGCAGCGGCGCCATATTTTGACAGAGATTTGCCGTAATCTCCCAAAATAACCAGATTAGAAAAGGATTTGCAGTATAATGTAACCTGGGTCGTTTCCCAACGACTCCATCGGTTCAATTCGAACAAATAAAAACAAGAAAAAATTGGGGGTTTTGATTCAAAGAGAATAAAAATGAAATGACTAAACAGAACGAAGTAAACACAGATTAAACAGATAAACAGAAGATTAACCCAGGATTTCGAATTCCACCACTTCCCTTCCTCGGACGAAAACAGATTTATAACCGAACTCGTGATCGACTGGCAAACCGAAATCTCGCATTTGCCCGAAATTCCCTCAACTGAACAATCGTCCAGAATTTATTCGAATCGTGGCGTATCTCCGTACGATCGTACAATGATACTTTAACCTAGTTCGAACTACGTCCTTGGGAAATGTCGATCTGGGCGTTAAATCTAACACCCAATCTGAAAGTAAATCGAATCCGAAATTACAAAACAGAAACGAATTTGTTACCGTTAAGAATGAGTCCTCTGGATAGTGGAATCCTCAATCCATGGGTCAATCACAGTAGCTTAGCTAGTCATGATTATGCAGAACAAAAATCGAACAGAAATGAAGAAGTTCATCATGAACACGAAGAACACGATGAACAGAGGAAGAACAGATGAGAGAAAATAAAACTTCTGTATTTGATTCAAAACTATCTAAAAATGTGAATGAGAATGTGTTTGTGGCTGCTGCCTCACTTAACCTAAAATGGCAAAACGAAATGGGGCTCCAATCCACAAGTCGGGTCCGAACGAAAATAAAATAAAATGGGTTTTAATTACAAAATTCGAGCCCAAAAATACATATGACTTCGGCTCCAAAATCAACTGCCCTCTTGTCCGAATTTGCTCTTCATGTCTTCATAACAATTGTAGCTCTCTGAATCATCTGAAATATGAGACAAAAATGAGGCAAATCCGATGTCTGGTTCAAGAGTTATGGTAAAAATGGTGAAACAATGTAAAACTGGAATTTATTATTAAATAATGGCTAAAATATAATAAAAGGCCCAAGGCCCAAATAAGTATAAAAGCCATTATTTATTAGCTAAAGAGTCCTAAATTATAAATCAAGAGACAAAAAGTAGTGTATGAAATATTCAATTATCGGGCGTCTCTGGGGCTGCCTCACCGGCTTAGAGCCCTCTTCCAACAGAATTCGATGCATACACATGGAAGGGCTAATGCCAACGATGTGAGCTAATATCCACCCAATGGCTTTCTTGCTCGCCCTCAATAAGCTTAGCAGCTTATCTTCTTGGTTAGGAAGAAGATTATTTGCCACAATGACTGGCAACTGTTCATCCACCTCCAGAAATGCATATGTCAGGTGATCTGGAAGGGATTTCAACTCAAGCTTGGGTGGTTTCTCAGTGGAGGGAAGAAGCTTGGGTGGTTGTTGCAACAACTCTGATGTCATCACACTGGAAATGCCTGAAACCACATTCAAAGAAACAGAAGAACTGCGTCTATACAGCTCAATGTTAACATCAGAATCAAGCTCATCAAAATCAGAATCAGGATGCATATTAGGATCAGGATGAAGCTCAAACTCAGAATCAATATTAGAATCCATATGTAATGTAGAATCACCAAGCAAGTCAGAATCACCAAATAATGCAGCATTAAGCAAATCGGTGCAAACGAGCACCATTCATTATCGGCACATGCGAAATGGGCGAATCACTCTCGATGCAAAATCGGGATAATCGGCACACCAATCGAATAACATCATCCACGGCATCATCAATCACATCAATGCGAAAATAGAGTGTTCTTCCCTAGGATGTTTCATGGCATCAAAGATATTTAAATTCACAGATATATCACCAAACTCCATGGAAAGAGTACCAGAATGCACATCTATCTTAGTCCTAGCTGTTTTCATGAAAGGCCTCCCTAGAATGATTGGTGACCTACTACTGGGAGACTCATCCTCCATATCTAAGATGTAAAAATCAGCACAAAATATCAGTTCATTAACTTTGACTAATACATCTTCAACTAAACCAGAAGGATGAACATTACTTGTATTAGCTAGCTGAACAACAACACCAGTAGGACGTAAACGACCAAGACCAAGAGATTTATAAATAGATGCAGGCATGACATTAATCGAAGCACCTAAATCTAGCATGCAATCATCAAATCTATAGTTACCAAAACAACAAGGGATAGAAAACATCCCTGGATCCTCGCACTTGTGAGGCATTGTAGGTTGGATGAGTGCTGATACATTCTGGTTCAAACTCACTCGTTCACTCCCCTTCAGTCGCCTCTTGTTGGTGCACAACTCCTTCGAAACTTGGCATATTTAGGAATTTGTTTGACTGCATCTAAGAGAGGAATGTTGATCTCTACTCTTCGAATGTCTCAAGTATATCCTTCTCTTGTTCTTTTTCGCAACTTCTTGGATTGAACTCTTGCTCTACGAGGGAAAGGAAGAGGAATGGGATATCTTCCTCTACACCTTGCTGCACCGCCTTTTTATTTTTAGAGTCAATCTTCACATTTGCGACTCTCTTTTTGATGTGGAAGTCACATCTCGCAAATGGTTTAGGTTCCTCCAATTGCTTGCCGAACGAAGTGAGATAGCACTCACATTCTCCTTAGAATTAGGAATTGTTTGTGACGGAAGTGTTGGATCCCTGAGGTTGAAGCTGGTTCAATGAGGTTGCCAACTGCCCAATCTGTGTTTGCAAACTCTGAATGGAAGTGTCAGTTTGTTGTTGGAATTGCATATTGGCTGTGACAAATTGCTTCATCATATCTTCAAGTGAGGAACCACCACTACCACTACTACTAGCCTGCGGTTGTGCTGCCTGTTGAGGTGCACATATGGCTGGTCGAGGAGGTGGTGCTTGGCAAAGGCAAAGGCGGTGCGGATTGTTGTTGGAAATTACGTAGTCTCGTCTTTGTCTCTCGTTGGTACTTCCCGAATTCTACTGATATTGGTTACTCTAGTTCTGATTCTGGTTCCAATGAAAATTGGGGCGATTTCTCCAACCAGGATTGTAGGTATTGGAGAAGGCATTATTTTGTTGGTATTGTGGCTTTCCTGGAAAAGCACCCACCGAAGCTTACGGCGGGTCTTGATAAGTAGGATCATGCAAGGTAGGGCAAGAGTCGAGTAGAATGGTAAGGGTCGAAACGTAACCCACATGAGTAGCCAATCGAGGAGGAGAAGATTGTACTGTCGTGTCACGCTAACCGCCTCACCGGAGAGGTCAGATCATCAAGTCTATTCTCTAATCTCGAGAATCGTCTTGGATTGGAGGTGTTTGCACATGGTAAACGGGAGTACTATTGGCCCTGGTGCCAAATTGTTGAGAGTTGGCTGCCATCTCGGATATCAATTCTCGGGCATCTTCAGGTGTCTTGTTACGTAGAGCCCCACCGCTAGAAGCATCCACCAAACCTTTGTCTACTAGTAGCAGACCATCATAGAAATCAGTAATCAAGAGTTGCTCAGTGATCTGGTGGTGTGGACAGCTTGCACATAACCTTTTGAACCTCTCCCGGTACTCATGCAAAGTCTCCCCATTGGCTGTTTAATGTTGGCAATTTCTTTCTTGATCACAATTGCTCTTGAGGCGGGTAATATTTCTCCATAAATAACCTCGAACATCGGTCCAGCTCCCAATAGATGAAGGTCAAGGTACAACAATCGGTCTTTGGCTCCACCTTCCAATGAGAAAGGAAAAGCTCTCGGCTTGATTTGATCTTCATCAATGGCATGTGGTTTCATTGTGCTACACACTAGATGGAATTCCTTCAAATGCTTAATGGCACACTCACATGAAAGACCATGAAACTTAGGCAGCAAGTGTATTAGACCAGATTTAAGCTCAAAGTTAGTAGCAAGGGCAGGATATTGGATGCACAAAGGTTGATAATTAACATCAGGTTCATTCAATTCCTTTAAAGTAGGACGATTTTCCTGTTCTTCTGCCATAATATCTGAGTTAGGAAAATTGCTACTAGAATCAGTGAAAAGAACAAGACTATCAGAAGTACTATCAGAAACACAATCAGAGAGATCAACAGTATGGACACAATCAGAATGGCCACAATCAGACTCAAGTGCAATGTCCAATTCGGTATTAATCCCACGACTTAGCCTAACAACTCTTCTAGCAAAGAAATTGTCCTTTCTATTTCAGGATCAAATGGCAACAAGTCTTCTGGATTGATAGTGCTCCTAGTACTCATGCAGCATAGTCACAAGGCAGAATCTACAGAAAATCAGAATTACGAAAATGCCACTAAAAGTGGTATAAAGTAGAAAAACACTAGAACACACAAAAGCAAACACAAAAACAAAAACCTATGGTAGAAATTGACCTAAACAAGTCCGAAACACTATCAAATGATTTTTAAAATTTTTGGGACTTGGACGGGGCAACTCCTAGACCATTGGGGAACCCAAAAATGGAATAAAAAAACTTCAAAAATTGAAAAAGTGGTCTAAACGATGGAATTTGGCTTATATCTCAAGACCACAGCGCTTTGGCACTGTGTTCTATGCTAAATAACATTTTCCTTCAGCTCACCAAAAATCAACCCAATCAGAGTAAGTCAAACAATTGCTAAAATACCCGATATATCCTACCAAGACCAAAAAATGGTAAAAACATGGTCTAAATGACGAATTTGGCCAAAATAGGTGAGACCTTGCTTAGAATGCCCAATTCCTTGTGAATAAGACCTGGGTTGAGTAATCTGGGTCGAGAAAAATTTACTCGTCCCGACCACACAAACCACCGAAACTACCGAAACGAAGCTATTTGCACTAATGTTACTAATCAAACTGATGCAAATTCCCCTTGCGGTGGCACCATATTTTGACAGAGATTTGTTGTAATCTCCCAAAATAACCAGATTAGAAAAGGATTTGCAGTATAATGTAACCTAGGTCGTTTCCCAACGAATTCACATCGGTTCAATTCGAACAACAATAAAACATGAGAATAAAATGGGGGTTTTGTTTTTGGTTCAAACAGAATTAAATCGAAATAACGAGAGATAGAATGAAATTAACATAGATAATAGAATAATAGAAGATTAAACCAGGATTTCGAATTCCACCCCTTCCTCGGACGAAAACAGTTTATAACCGAACTCGTGATCGAATCGGGCAAACCGAAATCTCGCATTTACCCGAAATTGTAGCAACTGAACAATCATTCAGAATTTGTTTGAATCAATGGCATATCACTGTACGATCGCACAGTGATACTTTAACCTAGTTCAAACTACGTCCTTGGGAAATGTCGATCTGGGTTTTTAATCAAAAACCCAATCCAAATCCAAAAATCGAATCAGATTAAAGAATGCAGAAATGAGTTAGACGGTTACCGATTAAGCGCGAGTCCTCGGATAGTGGAATCTTCAATCCATAGGTTAATCACAAATAGCTTAGCTAGTCATGATTATATAGAACGAAAATCGAGAAGAAATTTCATCATGAACATGAAGAACACGAAGAATGAGATGAGAGAATATGAAAACTCCTATTTTGATCCACTAAAATCTAAAAACATGAATGAGAATGTGTTTGTGGCTGCTGCCTCACTTAACCTAAAATGGCAAAACGAAATGGGGCTCCAATCCACAATTCAGGCCTAGAATGAAAATAAAATAAAATGGGCTTTAATTACAAAATTCGAGCCCAAAAATACATATGACTTCGGCTCCAAAATTGACCGCCCTCTTGTCCGAATTTGCTCTTCATGTCTTCATAACAATTGTAGCTCTCTGAATCATCTGAAATATGAGACAAAAATGAGGCAAATCCATTGTCTGGTTCAAGAGTTATGGTAAAAATGGTGAAGCAATGTAAAACTGGAATTTATTATTAAATAATGGCTAAAATATAATAAAAGGGCCAAGGCCCAAATAAATATAAAAGCCATTATTTATTAGCTAAAGAGTCCTAAATTATAAATCAAGAGACAAAAAGTAGTGTATGAAATATTCAATTATCATACAACTAAGTCCAGATAAGTCAGGAGTTCATATAAGTTAGAAGTTCAAGATCTAAACATCAGGAGGGTAAAATAACAACAGAAGGAAATGAACAACTAAAAAAATTGTAAGCAACATTAACCATTCTTCTTCTTTCTCAGCAGTATCTCCATTCTTCTTCTTCTTCAATCTCTCCCCCTTTGTCATCATCCATAGAGGAGGGAGGAGGAGAAGCAGATGGAGAAGGATCAAAGGGAGGAATAGTTCCAGGGGCAGGAGTAGAAGTAGATGCTAGATCTGCAGGCTATGAATATTTCTTGAGAGGCAAACCTTCAAGAGACATATCCAACTGATGAACATGACCTTGAAGAGAGTGAATTTCGACAGACAATTTGTTTGTGGAGTCTTGCTGGGCCTTGACAGAAGCTTGAAAACTAGAGGAGATCTGTTTGGCTAACTTCTCAAACTCAGCCCCAATAAAAACGAAGAAGATTGGCAGACACAGTTTGAAGCTTGTCAGCTAGCCCAATAACTTTGTTGGCACTATCATATAGAGGAGTGACTGCTTCAGAAATTCCTTTGGCCATTCCTCTTGCAACGGCCTGCTCAACAGTATATTGGATAGCAGCTTGAGAAAAAGATGGAGCAGAGGTAAAAGCAGTACCAGCTTGAGAGGATTGGGCTTCCTCAGGGGTTTGGAGGATGATGGCATAGGGTCTTTTGATGCCTTTGCTTTCTTTTTCCTAGTGGCCTCGGTGAAAGAGAGCTTCATATATAAAAGATGGGTCGGGCCAAATTGTTTAGGGAAGACAGTTGAGTCATGTTCAGTAAGATACTAGATATTGTTGAAGCCAAGAATATGAGAAACCAAATTTAGATAGGGAATATTCTTCTTGGCTGATCCAGAAGTAGAAAGAAAAATGGATATTTCAGATATAACCAATTTTCCCAGGTTCCTAGGTTCCTTAGAAATAATAGAGGCCATTAATTCATAGTCTCTGAGCACAAAATGGGTGAAGCTTTGAGCCTTATTGACTATGTTAC